>CM055832.1:10098715-10622087 GCA_029582265.1 Zoroaster sp. YZ-2022
TTACTTGGGGAGTGGGGGTACAGCTTGGTCGCGGGGGGGGGGGTTAATGCAGTGTGTACACTTCCATAATCACTTAAATAATTACTTTACTTCTATTGTACTGAGTGATTCTGTGATGAAGTACGCTACCATCATTTTCCAAATATTTTTTTTCTCAATATAACTCGGTATGTACCCTAAGGAATAATATGGTAAACACAAAACACCTTAAAACACAGAATTCTACCATAGAAGTGTACGTATGCAGACCATGCAAGGACATATCACAAATGTATATTCGGTATATTACATGCAGTTCATCACTAATGGTTCACTGTAAGCCTTTTCTGTTCTGAAGTAAATTTTTGGGGAAGCGTGTAGGTCCTCCCTGTTGCTGATTTCCGAGTTCCAGCAGAGTGGCACTTCTTCGCAACTTCTCATGGGAAAACAGCATGTGATGGTGTTTCAGGTACCCTAAAACATCTTGTCTCAAGAGCAAAGCCTTCAAAGCCAGCCTTATGACAATCAAATAATCACACCTCAACAACTGTACGAGTTCGCATGCAAATAAATGTATGTTTGCTTCACAAATATGGATTGCATGTTTGCTTCACAACAAATTGAGTAGCACAACAAAGAAGGAAATCTCTTGAAATATCGCTTTGAAAATGCACACACACTATCCCAGGAACTCAAAAAATACATGCCTACAAACCAGTGTCAAAAGAATGTGTTGAGGATAGTGAATTCTCTAGTAGCCACTAGCCATACCATCCGACAATAATATGTAACCACAGATGTTACTCGACTGGAAACATTTCCTATGCAAAAAGACATGGCTATAGCACAGCAAAGTATGATGGCTTTTGGTGGTTAGGTTGTGTTCTTGGAACATGGCCCTGCTCCATCATTCTATTATCCAGTTAATCAAGACATCTTTGAAATTGATGCTTTTGATGTGTTGACGTCAGCCACCCCATTGATGGCAATATGGAAAACCTACATGCATATCCTTCCAAAAAAGATTCACTTGCAGCTAATTATGCATTGGAGTGAGTACTTTAGAATAGAAAAGTTTTACAGTGAACTACATGTAATGTATACATTTGAAACATGTCCTTGCATGGTCTGTATTTCCACATTTATGGTAGAATAATGTTTTAAGGTGTTTTGTGTTTACCATATTATTCCTCAGGGTACATACATGTACCGAGTTATATTGAGAAAAACTATTTGGAAGATGTACAATAGAAGTAAAATAATTATTTAAGTAATTATGGAAGTGTACGCACTGCATGACCCCTGCCCCCCGACCAAGGTCTGTTCCCCCCACTCCCCAAGTAAATCATTGGTCCCCTACTCACACTGCTGAACCAACCCCAGTCACACTGCTGAGTGTAGCTATACATGAAATGATGCATACAATGTACAGTATACATATGTACATGTACTATATATATATGCATACATAATGTACACTGTACATCAGCATTGGAGTGCCCTGCCCATCTTTAAAAGTACACTCTATCTGAATTACTTGAGAGCCCATTTTTATATTTTGGTATACACAATGAGTATACTTACAATTACAATGAGTAATTTTACTTTTGCGGCCTGTGCGGTGTCAAATGTCAAAGTACACTTTGCTTGACCACTTGCTTATTTTTTTTTTAAATTTCGAAATTGCAAAGTTGATAATTTGTGACGATAAGAGCTTTCATTTAACATAAAAATCACTTTCTTACGATATTCTTAACTGGAGTTACAGATTTCCAAAGTTGCAGAGGTCAAACGAAAGGTAAAAAGTTCAATGACCTGTAACTCACAAACCACATGACCAAAAATGCTCAAGTTTCAGTTTTGGAGTTTTCTCATACAACCAAACAAACCTAAAAAGTTTAAAAAAATCTGTGAGATTGACCTCGGAAAGTGTGTGATTTGACGTGGAATGACCATATTCCACATTATACTGCTAGCAACATTACATCACAACTATTGGAATCACTTTGGAGCAAATGCGCAATGGCAAAACTAGTCGATGACACGCGATGTGTGTTCCACCAGTCAAATGAGGGTCTGTGTGTGTTATATAATAAATTAAATTTGGGTATTAATGTTGTGAGTTATATAATGAATTATATTGAGAGTCAATGTTGTCAAACAACTAACTAGATCAATTAACCTTAACCAGGTTACTAATCTGACAAAGCCTGTCATCCGACTGAAAGCTGGAGGAGATTTCGGTGAGGGTCGAGTGGAAGTCTACATCAAGGGTTACTGGGGAACCGTCTGTAGCGAGGGGTGGGACTCGGTCGATGCCAGCGTCGCTTGCAGACAGCTTGGGTTCGGAACAGCGAGGGAGGCAGTGCCGAATTCAGCATTCGGACAAGGTAGGTCTTTTGTGAATTCATACCTAAGACTTGGTGGAAAGTGACAGTAACTTTTTATGAGGTATATGGCTGGTTCTGTAAAAGAATTTTTTGGTTGAACTTGACGTTTCCATCCTTGTGCCTGCATGTAAACATTTGTTAGTATTGCAAGTTTTCCTTTTAATACTTGCATTCATATAATTATAATATTATTGGGATGTTTCATTCTGCAGGTGTTGGCCCAATCTGGCTGTGGAAGATGAAATGCGAGGGTCACGAGAAGTCCCTTGCCGACTGCGACCACGGCTATCTAAACAGTAGTAGCTGCACACATGCCAATGATGCAGGCGTACGGTGCATTGTCCCTCAAATTGGCGTCAATGAACAAGTATTACTCGAAACTCCGCTGTATCACACATACGTGCATGTAGAAGGGAACAGTTTTCATTGAATGTGAAATACTATGAAAAAAGTGCATCCATTTTGAGTGATATATCCTGTCTACACAACATGTATTGGGTTTCATTTCTTCTGACTGGTGCCTCAAGAATGAAGATCGTGGCCATCCGGGGGTCGCAGATTCGATTTTCGCCTCACTCAATTTATCTTATAAGTTTGTTCACTAGGCATAATGCAAGTTAGACACAGTGGCTGCAGCTGCATGCAGACGGGCACAGGACTGACAGACCAAGTCTGGGGGAAAACAAATGGAAATAGGCTGCATGTGCACGTCTTAGGAGTAAGATTGAGCACATTTTAATTCGATGTACCCAAATATATAAAATATAATATTGCTTGACTGACATATTTCAGTGAACTCGCATTCAACTATGTCGGTGATGGACACAATTATATCAATGATTCCATCAATAATTTTGTATTCTCATTGCAGGTTTCTCTAGATGGTGGGACATATGACAGAGAGGGCCGCGTATCGGTATTCCTGAACGGGGAGTGGAGCAATGTTTGTGGTAATGAGTGGGATCTCTTGGATGCTAAGGTAGTATGCAGACAGCTAGAAATGGGACACGCTCGTTATTCTCTGCAGGTTGGTTCATCAAAGACTACTTTATGTTGCTTTACGCCTCTTTAATTACATCTCTTCATTTATCTTTGATTGAGAACTTTATTAACAAGTTGAGAAAAATGGCTGCATAGGATCTTTTGCTTTCTTTAGAAAACATGTATGCGCATTTTAGTTTACAAATCAGTTTTGTAGTCAGTTAGCGATGGAGCAACTGTAACTTGTAATGAGGTGTAGAAAATAAAGACTATTTTATTTTATCTTTTATTTTAGCTAAACTTAGTAGAACTACCACTTAAATAATAGCGATAACCTCCACGCTGCCAGATGTTTTCGCATTAATATAATTTGCCTCTGATTAAATAGAGCAACTGGCAATTTTTTTATTTAGAGTACCCTCAGTTACGGAGCTGCACCGAAGCGACAGATCCTTATGCTGGATGTGCAATGTACGGGTAACGAGAGAACGATCAGAGAATGCAAGTACACGCGCCTATCAAATAATGCAACGTGTCACAGAAGCTTCCGTGCTGGAGTGGTTTGTGTAGATGGTACTGTCTCTCGAATTATGTATGAAAAGGACGAGAAATGGAGTGCTTTAGCATGGGGTTATGGAAGGTGGAGGGGAGGGGTGTAATTCAGGGGTAGATTGCAGTGCGGACGCCCCCAACATACCAACGTGGCTGTAAGCGGCCACTGATTTCCGCACCCTCCTGTGCTGTTGATATGCATAACAAAATGATATTTCAGGTTTCCATAATACTGTACTCTTCCAAGATATCAGATTTTTTTTTAAATTCAGAATGTTTTGAGATAAAATTCACCATTATACTGGGCGTTTGACAGTGTAACCACTGTCAAAGAAAAGAAATATGAAGAAAAGATTGGTTTAAGTGGGACAAAATATATCTAACTAGCACAAAGAATTAGAAGGAAAATGCAAGAAAAGGATCACACAGAAACACTTCCATGCACATCACATCGCCATGGGTATCGAGCTTCACACTGGCTTTACAAAAATAACTCATGTCAGTCAAATTGTATATAAACAATCAACCTATGAAAGTTTCAGCTTGTTATGGTGTGCCGTTAACAAGAAAAATAGTAAATGTGCATTCATAATTTTGCATTCATTCTAATGTGGAATTTAGGAAACGTTACTCTTCATGAGTTTAGGAAAAGTTACTCTTTCCTAAATTCACCCGATTTTTATTTTTATAGTGACAGTGTCTCAGACAAAGTTATTTGTAGGTAAGATTGAAACCAAGTAAGTTTAACATTATAATTAAAAATGTTATTTTTTATTTTCTAATTCTACACCTTACTTTTAAGCCCAAACACACAATTTTTGAATGACTCGCCATCAACAATTATTATAAATTATTTTAAAATAAACATTTGATGACTAGTTTATTTTTTATTTCACCCTACCGTTTACAGAACTGCCCGATGTTCTCATGGATCTTCATGTCCTACAGTCTTCGGTTCGCATACAGGATTGGCCAGAGTCCCTGATGACATGTTCCCGCGAGGAAGGGTGCCTCTCCGATGTCCCAAGTCGCTATGGTATGCGTAGGCTTCTTCGATTCAGCAGTGCGATCATGAACCGCGGCATGGAGCAGTTCCGGCCAGTCCTAAACAGATATAACTGGATATGGCATAGCTGTCACGGGTAAGTCCTACACACCCAGTTCAGAACGGACATATAAAATGGTCCGCATGTACCAGATCACTTTTTGGGTCAGACTGAACCTTAATCCCGGTAAGCCTTCATCAGAGATCTGGGTCAGAGACATTCCATACAAGAATTGCAGGCCATTTATACTTGTAGTGCTGTAAAAGGTCATTTATTGTGTCAATGTTAACAAAAACTCTCATTTAAATAAAATAGTCTCCTTCAGCGAGGAAAAATGTTCTGAAATAAACATACTTGGTACTGCACGTATCAATCATAAAAAAGTCCTTTCATTTTTAAGAAATTGGCATTTGCCAACATTGTAAAACATACAATATAAAATATATTGTGACAGTTTTTGGTCGTTTTCTCGAACTGTGTGATGAAACTTTCATGTGTGTTCCGGACCATTATGTCCGCTGGGACAAGAGTCAAAATTGGCCAAAATGGGCTAAAATTTGCCTGCAGACATAAGAATGTCGCAGGCAAATTTTGGCCCATTATGTCTGGCCCATTATGTATCTAGGCCCATGATATCCGCTGGTCCATTACATTGGACCCATTGTCTGTAGGCCCTTTATGTCCACAGTTCCCTTATGTCTGGCCTATTTTGTCTGCAGACCCATTACGTGCACAACCACCCACCCACCCACCCACCCACCCACCCACCCACCCACAAACAAACAAACAAACAAACAGTGTCATCGGACACCGAATACCCTTTGACCGAAAACAGCAACAAACACTAAAAAAAGTGATGCAGATTTATTTTAATAGATAAACAAGACAAGGTTACTCACCGTTATATGAAGTTTGCATTCATTTTTCAGAACTCAAATATGTGACGTGTTCTCCCGAAATCAGACACTTGTGGGCAGAGCTCGGAACTGAGAAACGGGCAAAAATATGCCTGGGGGTGTTTTTTTGTGGAATTTGAGTTTCTTGTAAATGTCTTGTCAATATTTATAATGTTTATAACATCTTGTGAGAGTTTCAGATTAAAAATTCATTGATAAGTACAAGTTTTTACCGATTTAGAAGGGTATCAGTTCAGAAAATGATGAATTTGTTCTAATTTGGTTTCAAAATGAAGCAAAATTTACCAACTTTGCACAGTATGTTTCGACAGGAAAGCAACCTCCCCCCTGTACAAATTTGGTATCGTCGGAAAGGTCAGGATTCCCGCTTTGTATAGTAATGAATAATTTATTAGGTATTTCCCCAGTAAAACACGTCATCCCATTGTATTTTGTAAACAACATCATGACAAATCCTGACCTCGTTGCTACGTCATGGCTTTAAATGATTAATAGGTAACCCTTAATAAAGCAATTTAAGGCAATATTAATCTGTTGACATGCCTGTTGCTAGGGGAACAGAAGTATCTTTGTAAGAAGTTAAATACTTAAAACATACCAAATGAAACTTGTAACTTTAAAGTCGATTATCTCCGTTTGTAATTTTCGTAAAGACAAACCTAAAAATTACGTAACTCCGCTTTGGGGAGTCCAGTTTTTAAAAAAAAGCTATCATTGTAAAGCTGAGGATCTCTACTTTCATAATCAATAACTAACTCAATTTTGATAACCTGCCCAAAAGTGTCTGATTTCAGGAGAACACGTCACATATGTGTCTGAAGACAAAAACAAATAACGTTGTAGAAAGTTAAAACCAATTTTATAGAAAAGCTATACTACAAAAACCGGGGTGTTAAAAAAAAATACAAGTGGTGTTTATATTGGGCAGCTTGTCCAATATATAACACTATGGCAGAAAAAAGGTGACACAAATGGTGTTATTTTAACAGTGTGTGAACAAGGACCCCAATGGAAATAAGCCTATATATGTTATTGGCTTGTTTGGGTTATCCTTGGATAAATTTGGTATGTTTTTCTCGTATCTTTGTAATTTTGTAATTTTTGTCATCTTTTTATCCGAATAAATTAAATCAATCAATTATAACAAATTTCTAAAAACATGGAAGGCCCATTATTACACTAACTACAAATGAAATACAAAGATGAATAAGAATAATAATGTATGTAAGATATATCGCCCGTGTTTGGCTCAAGAGACCCAAAAAATAGAATTTAAAAACCGAACGAATTTTGAAATTATGAAATTCAAATGTCTGAAACTAAATAAAAGCGATATCTAAAACGCCCTCGATTCTGATTGACAGCCGCGCTGGCCAATTGGAAGATTGCCTACGCCATCGGCCATTACATACAATCAATTGTGTGGTCACATGCAAGCCGAGAATTAAAAAAGTGGGCCAGCCAGCGTTTTATCAATTTGAGTTTTTATTTTACTGGTGCTTATCTTTGACTGATTTTTTTCGTTCAGTGCCTCAAATGAAAGCTTATAACTTCCTTAACCCCAGAAAAATAGCAATTCAACATTTCAATCTATTTTTTACCATCAATTTGGCCTAAAACATAGGCGATATATCTTTAATGCAATTATAGTATTTGACTATTTCACCAGAAATTTGGGGCAATTTCTGAAAAGTTTTTTTTTACTTGTACAAGGAAACCGTCCTTTAGAATTAGCCTACACATTTTAAAATATTTGTCACAAGCATGGTTTTACAGCTTAACCAAAATTAATTTGAGGCACCTTCCTCTATGAAAACCGAGGGGTTAAAATAACACCTTTGGTCTCAACTTTATTCTTCTTTGGCGTTTATATAGGGAGAGTTGCTTCCTATGAACACCAGTGGTGTAGTATTTAACACCCCAATTGTTGCAGTGTAAGTACGAAAGCCCATTAATTTAAAGAGAATTGAAAGTAAAAATGTGACAAATGAATGTCAATTGATGAAATTGGATTCTTGATCAACTGCTTGCGACTGGTTCTGATGAAATTAAATGAGTTGGGTTTAAATGACGATAGAATGCTCAATCTTTTGGCTGATTGAATGATGATGTAAAGCATTCATTTAGAAATCAAATTTAATGAGTCTGGTATTAAATTGAATGAAAAAGGTTTGAAATTCACCAAACTACTGGTACATTAAAGTGAATTGGTGTTAACAGCCCATAAGGACAACAAACATTTGAAAAAAGTTAAGTATTCGTCGCTCATTTTGACGCACAATGTAGCATACAGGCCTAAATACACTAAATAGTAATCTTGTCCAAAACATCAAAGGTTTATTTATTTATTTTTTTTTTTTTGGGTGGGGGAGGGGGAACCCTACAATATGCGACATAATGGGCCTGCTGACATAATGAGTTGGCAGAGTGGTCTAAAACATTTATTATGATTATGTACATGTCACACGATGGGTCCGATTTTCACATCGGGTGACAACAGAATCAAAAGAAATGACCATTTAAGAAGAAAAAACACAGAGGACCACCACTTGCAATATAAAATAATTAATAACGATTTAATTCATAAATACAAATTACTACTGTGTTTTGTTTTACCCCAATTTAAGTAAACAAACTAATTATCCCATTACCACAAAAATGTTTTTTTAAATGCCGGCCTATGTCAGTTCATTTAAAGGTTCCTGATGTAGGGTACCGGGTACTTGGCTGGTTGTAGTTTGGTGTTAGTGAAAATGTGCATGAACGTAGATGCCAAAGAATATGGTGCTTCTTTCGTACGGGACCCTCGATTCGTTGATTAACCAGGAAACTATCAGGAATCTCTGAAACTCCACTAAGGAGGTGGTGCCCAACACAGGACGACTCCTTCCACACAGGATTATTGTAGGAGTGTACAGAGCCACTCAGGCATTTATACTACACTATGTACACGTAGGTTCGTCTGTCCCAACCGGGAAACCAGTTATATGAAATGGCTTGGTCCAAGGCATGTACAAAAGACCCTACCAGCAGTGATCTAGTTTACATATTGCCTCACACAGGGCTGGAGTGTGACTGCCTATCTGTTGGCGAGTCACCGCTGTTCAAAATGCTCTGCAGGCGACATGCGGTTTGGGCGCATGCGCGAGAATTTTGAAGGGTCATACAAAAATGCATATTCATGACGTGACCTTTACTTTTTTTTCCGTCGCGGAGTTCATTGATAAAAACGCCTGTTACATACTGAAAATTAATTTCAAAAGAGAATTTTTAACCAATAGGATTAGAAAGAATATGTCGTCTGCAAATATTGAACTAACATTACAGCAATATGGGCAAACGCGCGAATTTCCTTGAAGTTTTTTTGTGCACAACTCTGGCCTTTTTAACCAATAGGATTAGAAAGAATATGTCGTCTGCAAATATTGAACTAACATTACAGCAATATGGGCAAACGCGCGAATTTCCTTGAAGTTTTTTTGTGCACAACTCTGGCCCTTGACAAGAGCGCGCACGCTGAAAAAGGTAATATTTCAAAGCGGATTTTCTTCCTGAAGATGAATTTTCCTTGAGACGTAAAAAGTATGATAGGTGAAAGAACTCTTATTTGAACTAATTATTACTTTGTTATTTGAGCAAACCCAGTAGCTAACTTTTAAACGGTGGGATTCCCCTGCGGCTTTAGCGTTGTTAAACAAAAGATTTCTGGGGAACCCGTTACGGTTTTTGGGATGACATCATTGTGTATGCGTGTGCATATACACACACGGATTAGATTGTGGGCGTTTTCATTGTAAGGGGGGTTAAATAATTTTTTAATAACGTTAGAATGGGGAATGATTTGAGTTTATAAGCCAATATGAACCAATATTTAATACATATATTCTGTTCACTCTTCCATTTTAAATTAATTTAAGGATTTTTTCCTTTCTATGCACTCCAAATCCATTATTTAAACAGCGAAGATGTAATCAATAGCAATATTTCACCTTTTTTGAATTGCTGCCCAGAGGCCGTTACTTGGGTTTGCTCAGGTATAATCACCATGAAACTGTTCTTCGTGAGTGTAACTACCCTCCTATGCTTGATTTTTCAATAAATAAATTCATGAAAGACGTACAATAACGTCAACAATTTACCAATAATTAGCTTCTCTCGATCTGTAAAATTTAACGGAATATGCTCAATATTTGATGCACATTGAAGACGCTTTTTACACTTCGGGTTTCGATGAATTCACCCAGAAACGTGTCATCTTGTAAAGCCATGACTGTAGATTTATGTGTGATCTTTGTTCATTGAGGTCATTTGGCATTTTTCACTCACTTTGATCGTACACCTCCAGTCGACTTGCCAAATTTCAAAAGACGCGACCTTGTTTAAAGTTGGTGAAACAACACCAATAGAGGGCGCTATACAGAGCAGAAAAAAGGCGCATGCGCGCAACCCGCTTGTCGCTCTGCGTGCAGCAGTGTAGTGCATGCCCAATACAAAACAAAATTTACTGAGGCGTATAATCCCTGTATTCAAGTGGATGCAAGCCAGTAAAAGAAATTTTCATATTTTCCACTGAAATGAAGATGTGTAAAATAATTCAAATTTGGATCATTCCATTTTAAACAGAGGGGTGAAAATAACTTAAATTAAATTACACAAAAACAAATTAACTGTATTTGCAGAACCAGTCATCTCGTGACAGTACATGTATTTAGAAGTCATTAGAATGTAATCGGTTCTGGTTTAATAATGGGCTAAAACAATGGAAATTAAAATGCACTATAACTCCTAAATTCAATGGAACAGACTTGTTCACTCTTAAAACTAAAGTGTTGAATCAACATTTTAAAGAGTTCAGTCAGTGACTACTGTTTATAAAATTGGATTTAACTATTAAAAGTGTTGAATTAACACTGATAAAGTTAGACTCCATGTTAATTCAACACTTGAATTTAACTTGAATTTAACTTGATAGTGATAGTGTTATTTAAGAATTGTCACTCTTAAAAAGGTTGATTCAGCACTTAGTTTTAAGAGTGTAATTTGGCAAAAACATTTGTCCCAATATGTGGATGTATCTAAAAATCATAAAAGTCAAAAGTAATCGGTTCCTATTATAAGCTAACGAAAACAATGGAAATTGTAAATCCCTATAGCTCCCGAACAAAATGATGTACAGACTTGTAACTTGCTACAAGGATTTGTTATGATATGTAGTAGTATGTAAACGGTCGGTTCTAGCTTTTATCGTAAAAGGGGGTGGGGTGGGGTAGAGGTGTGGTTAAATGAGTTTAGTAGAGGTGCGTTGCAAGTTAAAAAGGGTCAAAGGTCAAAGTTATAGGTGAGTGACTTTGACCTTTGAATGTATTTTAGATGAATTAATAATTGGTTGATATTTTTTTTAAAGAATTTATTTAGAAAAAAAAGATATTAAAAAACTAATTTAAAAAAATTGAAATAACGATTTGATATTATGTAGTAGTATAATAAAGACGATGACTGCTAGATATTTATCGAAATGGAGATTAGAAGAATTGAAAGAATTTGGTAGACAACATAGACCCATATGTTTAGTGCAAGACAGGAGAACGGGTAGACTTAATAAACGGTCTTATTACAAGGGTGTAAAAAGATATATAAAAAGGCAGAAAGGCAAACCATTGTATAAATTAAACTTGGGTGAACTTGTAGCTTTTGTAGAAGCAGAAAATATTCCGTTGGTTGAAGGGGAGGCAGCGGACGAGGAGGAAGGTACACTAAAAAAAGATTACTTACTCGCTATTAGAACGTTTTACTCTGGCGAGTTAAGTTTTGATGAACCACCCGTCGACGGTGGAAGGGTTTTACGACAGCGAACGATAACCGTGCCGCTTGGTCATAGGAGAGAGAGAGATTTAAACCTCTTTTTTGAGGGTGCTAAGCCAAAGATTATTGAAAAGTTGTCTTTAGATTTACAAGAATTTAGAGAGATAAAGTTTATGATATACACGCGTATTAAATTGCGTAAAAATCGTGATGATGGCACGGTTGTTTATGCAGAGCTTTATTTTCACAATAATAATCAAATAGTTTTATTAAATATGAACGATATCGAAGATGAATTAGCTTCGGCTTTTGCTGAAATTTCGAGATATAGACCTTTTAGGGGTGGTTCATTTATCGATCTTGTACCCCATTGGAAAAACAAAAAGGCATGCATCAACGTAAAAAACAAAGATGATAATTGTTTGCGATGGGCGCTGCGTTCCGCTCTTTTTCCTGCTAAAAAAATTCGGATAAAATGTCTAGTTACCCAACAAAGGACGGTTTAAATTTTGACAATATCGATGCTCCAACGCCAATCAGTCAGATTAGAAAAGTCGAGAAACAAAATAATGTGGCTATAAACGTTCATGGTTACGAAGGAAAATCAATCATACCTCACCAATTTAGTAAGCAGCATTGGGATATGAAACGTATAAATTTATTATTGATTCAGAAAGAGGAAAAAGAAGGAACTAAATCTCACTTCGTTTGGATAAAGGATTTTAGTAAATTACTTTTTGATCAAACGAAACACGAGCATCGCAAACACTTTTGCGATCGTTGCATGTACGGTTACAGTAGAAAAGATTTGCCGAGCGGTCTAGCGCACCGAACTCAAGTTCTGGTGTTGCCAGCAGCAGGGTGTGGGTTCGAGCCCCGGTCGTGACACTTGTGTCCTTGAGCAAGGTACTTAACCATAATTGCTTCGTCCTTCGGATGGGACGTAAAGCCGTAGGTCCCGTGTGTTGTATAATGCACGTAAAGTGGATTGTCGTGCGGTCTAGCGCACTGAACTCAAGTTCTGGTGTTGCCAGCAGCAGAGTGTGGGTTCGAGCCCCGGCCGTGACACCTGTGTCCTTGAGCAAGACACTTAACCATAATTGCTTCTCTCCACCCAGGGGTTAAATGGGTACCTGTGAAGGCAGAGATGGTTTGCTCTATATGCGCTAGAAATGGCAGCAATTGAGCTGTATACTCCCCAGGGAGCTGAGATGGTTTCAGGAATGATTTATGAGCCTTATGAGCCTTATGAGCAGGGATAATAATATAATGCGCCTTGAGCGCCACTTAGTTGGTGGATACGTGCGCTATATAAATCTATACATTATTATTATTATTATTATTCCAGAGTGTAGGGGCGTAGCTGGCAGAGCGATTCGTATTGAGATGCCAAAAAAGGTATAAACGATATAATTAAATTTAGAAATTTTCATAGAAAGATGAAAGTTCCTTTTGCTATATTCGCAGACTTTGAAACAATCCTTCGAAAGATTGATGATATGAGTACAACCAATACTAAAATAAATAATGAACACGTTGTTTGTGGTTATTCGTACATTATCATTCGATGTGACGGTAAAATTATATCACACAAGACGTTTAGGGGTGAAGATGCTTCAAAGCACTTTTTGAATGAATTGGAAAAAGAAGTAAAAAGCATCAATGAGATGTTTGAAACCCTAAAAAATGGTTATGACTAAAGCAGATGTAGAAAATTATAACGAGGCTAAAAAGTGTTGGATATGCGAAAAAGATTTTTGCAACGTCAACGATGAGTGTTGTTGTTGGGTTTGCAAAAAATATTTTAAACATTATTGTGATGGTGGGTGTAATTGGTGTAAAAAAGTAGAAGAATTAAAGAAATCTGATGAAAAAGTTAGAGATCATTGTCACATCACTGGAAAATATAGAGGCGCGGCGCATAATTACTGTAATTTAAAACTGAGTTTAAAACCGAACAAAACGTTTATCCCAGTCGTATTTCATAATTTGCGAAAATACGACTCTTATTTCATCATGGAAGCAGCGAGTCAAACAAAAGGAGATTTAAGTTGTATCCCGAACAATATGGAAAAGTACATTTCTTTTTCAATCGGGCAACTGCATTTTATCGATAGTTTACAATTTTTACCAGCTTCGCTCGATAAACTCGTTAAATCAAACGATTCTTTCTGTATCACAAAAAAGTTTGAATCAGATCCGAACAAAGTTAAACTTCTTTTACAAAAGGGTATTTATCCATATGAGTACATGGATAATTTTGAACGTTTTAAAGAAACGAAACTTCCTCCAAAAGACGCTTTTTTTTTGGAATTTGAATGATGAAGGTATTACGGATGAAGAGTACGAGCATGCAAAGAACGTTTGGAATACATTCGAATGTAAAAATTTAGGTGATTATCACGATTTGTACGTGCGTACGGATACTTGCTTATTAGCGGACGTGTTTGAAAATGTTCGTACAACTTGCATGAAACACTACGGGTTAGATCCGGCTCATTATTACACGAGTCCAGGTTTGAGTTGGGACGCTCTGTTGAAACATTCAAACATAAATTTAGAATTATTGATAGATTATGATATGTATTTATTTATAGAAGAGGGTTTGAGAGGAGGAATATCTATGGTGAGCCAAAGATACGCAGAAGTAAACAATAAATACTTACCAGATTATGATTCATCAAAAGATGAAAATTCCTTTTTATATTTAGACGCGAATAATTTGTACGGCCGAGCGATGAGTCAACCTCTTCCAACGGGTAAATTTAAATGGTTGACTAAAAAACAAATTGACAGTCTCAAAAGCAAAAAAGGATTCAAATATGGAAAAGGATACATTTTAGAAGTTGATTTGGAATATCCCAAAGAATTACACGATTTTCACAACGCACTTCCAGTCGCGCCAGAATCGTTGAAAATTCCAACAAACCTGCTCCAGAAGTAAAAACAATTAGTTCCCAATTTAGGCAGTAAAACGAAATACGTCCTTCATTATCACAATTTACAGCTTTATACACAACTCTGTTTGAAACTAACTAAAATTCATCGGGTTTTAGAATTTGATGAATCGCCATGGATGCGATTTAAATACACAACTCAAAAAAATGCTAAGTCAGATTTTGAGAAAGACTTGTTCAAACTCATGAATAATGCAGTCTTTGGAAAAACGATGGAAAATGTACGAAATCGTGTTAACGTAAATCTCATTATCATCCTCACCATGCAAAGCTACAAGTTTTACCTGTAAATCTCATTAGATTAAACGATGAAAAAGACGAAGAACGTATGCTTAAAGCAATGGCAAAGCCAAATTTTGCCGAGCAGAAGATTTTTGATTTCGATTTAGCGGCAATTCACATGCACAAAACAAAACCCGTACTCAACCGCCTTGTATACGTTGGAATGAGCATATTGGAATTATCTAAACATTTCATGTACGGTTTTTATTACAATCATTTAAAAAACAAGTACGGTGATAGATGTAATTTACTTTACACGGATACGGACAACTTATTACTTGAGATTCAAACAAAAGATGTTTATAGAGACATGGAAAAAGATGTGCATTTGTATGACTTTAGTAGTTATTCAAAAGATCATTTTTTGTATTCGGAAGAGAATAAAAAAGTGATTGGAAAGTTTAAAGACGAAACGGCCGGTGTTTTAATCTCTAAATATGTAGGTTTAAGATCTAAAATGTATTCGATACTTTTATCGAACGAAGAAGAAATAAGAAAAGCCAAAGGTGTAAAAAAAACACCTTTTGAAATCTAATAAAATTACATACGAGAATTACAATCAAGTTTTATTTCAAAGTAATACGCTCTACCACCAAATGAATATTTTCAAAAATAAGGGTATTAGATTATACACAACTTGCGTGAATAAAAAAAACGTTAGATCCGCTAGATACAAAGAGATATATTTTAGAAAACGGAATAGACACTTTAGCTTACTTTCATTATAAGTTGATGATGCAAGGTTATAATTTTTTAGGTGGATTTTCGGTATCTCGCGGAACAATTTGTAATTCTTCTCTAACAAAACTACGAGCAGGACCCGATTCTAAATAATACAAGATGGGTTGATTTTGAGCTTTTATAGAGGATTTAATGTTATAAATATTAATGGACCATATCGGATCGGTGGCGCGTCGTTTTGTATCATTTTCACCTTGCCGGGTGCGTATAAATATCTAACTAACACGTTCGAAGCGATTCTTTTTTCATTGGATTTTTGGGATGGTGAAGCTGGATTTTGCTCGACAAATTTTTGTTTAATGGCATCTTTAGGTTTTAATTTAATGAGTCTGGTTTCTTCGTTCTTTAGAGCTTTTATGACCAGCGGTAATCTTTTTACCCATTCTTTATTTCTCGCATTCGTTGCTATTTCTTGCGCGTATTGAGCAGAAAACAATCTTTCGGCTAAAGTTCTGTTGAATCGTTCTACGATGCCTTGTGCTCTATGATTTTGTGCTTCGCTTCTCTGTATCTTGACGTTATTTTTACTCATTAAAACATTGACGCTTGCCATAAATTCTTTTCCAGGATCGACTTTTAAAATTTTCGGCCAAGTTAATAAACTGCGCTTATAAATTTTTTTAAACGCGTTACCAACTTGCACAGCAGTTTTGTCGATTAACGGTTCGGCTTCTTTGTACCTGCTCGCTTCGTCAGAGATTGTTAACGCGTACTTGTAAACTTTTTTATTTTTACCGCTACCGATCGTATCGTGAGGAAGAAACAACAAATCAGCTTGATGAACTTCGTTTGGTTTTTCTCGAATCGAGTTCAAGCTGGTCGGTCTGGGGATGTATTTGGGGTACGGAAGATAAATTTGCCACAACGCTTGCTTTTTTAACCACTCTTTAGTTGTACTTTTAGAAACTTTAGTTTCTTGAGCTAATTTTTCAATCGCCGTTTGACCTTTCCAGTATCCAATTGGACTATAATAAGCGTTTTCTAGTTTTAATCTCGTACGCTTATCCATTTAGTATTGATAAAATATTAATTGAACTAAGCGTGTTTAATAAGTGTGTTTTCGAGTATTGTTCTCGTGAGCTTATCCATTTATTATTTTATATAAAAAAAAATCAAGTGGTAGAATTCATAATATCTTTACGTAAAATTCCTTGTTGAACCAACCAATTTTCTGTCATTAGCGCCGACCCAACCGTCACCGTAAGTTGTAGACTGTCATTTACATTTAGCTTTCCCATTTCGGCTGGATTTATTTTAAACACTTTTTAGCGATCATGCTAAAAATAACGGTTATAATTCCTACGACTCCTCCGTGATAAGCAGAATTGATGATTCCGTTCGTATCTATTGTGGGTGTTGTAGACATATTTTATAGTATAGACAATATGTTTTTATTTTTATTGCATTTCAAAAACATTAATTTCATTTTCGATTGAATCAACTTTTGGTGATGGTGTTTTGGCTGCTCGATAGTTTCTATGGGTGGTGGGGTTTTTTTGGTTAGAGTAAATAATTATAATATGCAAAACCTGCTAAAAATATTACTCCTATTTTTATTTTTTCACGCTAGCTACGCTAGTAACGTTTGCTTCGACAACTGCTTTCTTTTTAAAATTTTCCTTTTTCTTTTTATTAAGTTCCGCGAGTCTTTTACCAGCTGCGACTCTGTTTGGATTTTCTATTTTAGTCGGTGTTTTCGTCACTACCGACGTCTCTTTTTTCGTCTCTGCTTGCTTCTCTATCTCGTGCTGCTCCATCGTCTTTATAATCTAGACAAGAATCTTTTCTTTTTAAATGTTTTGCCGAAATTAGCGTTGCTGCGATCGGTGCTAAGAATATTCCGTACTTGTAGTATATTTCACATAATCCGTATGAAAGAGCGCTCGAAATGAGCGGGTCTTTTTCTAAATCTGTAATTAATTAATTTTCGTTATCGATCGTAAACTCGTATCCCATCACATCGACAAAGTTTAAACTCGATCCTAATGCTTTAGCGTTAAGAATTATAACCGACGAGCCTAACGAAGATATCATTTCGCGACCTAATCTCGCTTCATATCGTACGTATAATTTATCTTGGTCAACTAAATTTAAAGCTTCAATTTCACTAATACTATACTCTTTACCGAAATAGTTTTTCGAGTTTCCTCCGGCTACAACGGCTAACAAACGATCGATGCGTTGACTAGACGGTGAAACGATATTTTCAACAGGAGTTGCTAGCTCTTCGTTTAAAATTTTCTCAACTTCTTCCATTATTATATATAATGCGAGAAATAATTTTTACAAATTTGTTTCGCTCCTCGTTTAAAATTTTCTCAACTTGTTCCGTTATTATATAGAATACTCGAAATATTTTTTTATTTAAAATTTGTTTTGCTGTTGTAACGGTTTTATAATTTCATTATCGACGTGTGAATATTTATGAATCAAAAATCCAACTCCACCGAGAATCAAACAGTTTGTAAATACGCAAAATCCAACTAAACATTCAATGAGCATATCTATCTATAAATTTTATTATATAATCTTGTTAAGTCACTTGTTAAGTAACCTACTACGACCTAGTCAAGTAACCTACTACGACCTAGTCAAGTAACCTACTACGACCTAGTCAAGTAACCTACTACGACCTAGTAAGTAACCTACTACGACCTACTAAGTCACCTACTACGACAATAAAATTAGTAAATAAAATTAGTTTAGTATTGCATAATCAGTCGGTTGATCCGTTTTTAAAATTAACTTGCAATGTGTAACTCGTTTAAATTGTTCATGCATTTGTATTCTCAACTCTTTAGTCGGTATGACGTCATTTTCTCGAAGACAATTTTCGAATGGGTCTCTATCTTTACAATAAAATATACACACCCACTTTAGTTGCTCTCAACACGCTGTTGTATTTTTGTGAAAGAATCCAACAGCTGTGTTTGACGTGTCTTCCGCTGAAAGCCAACTGGCTGATCATACATTTATTATTCTCGTCGTATTTTCTATACTGTAATTCTTTACTCGCGCTACAGTCGTCGATGATAAACAACGTCTCGTATTCTTTGAAGACGTCGCTATAAATTTCTATCGCTTTGTTTAGCGATAAATCGCTCAGATCATCGACGTACACTCGCTCGTCGTTCCAAATCCATTTTCTATTTTGATAAGCGAGATTTACTGCGACGGTCGGACATAATATGACGATATATTCAAAATATTTACGATATTCTTTTTGTAATAGATTTAAAACAAATTAAGTTTTTCTACATCCCGTTTGTCCGCAAATCAATGCAGCGTGCGAATATTTAGGCAACATGTTAATATATCA
Source organism: Zoroaster sp. YZ-2022 (assembly GCA_029582265.1). Classification (NCBI taxonomy): domain Eukaryota; kingdom Metazoa; phylum Echinodermata; class Asteroidea; order Forcipulatida; family Zoroasteridae; genus Zoroaster; species Zoroaster sp. YZ-2022. Next base: position 10,117,682 of record CM055832.1, read on the forward strand.
AGGAATGAAATCGTCCTTTTTCGATAATGAGTAGAGCGTCCATGATGATAAAAGTGTAGCAGTATAATACACCGACATCTTCCGCTTCTTTTTTGAGTTGAATTGTAATTCCTTCAGATAAGTTTTCTACTCGCCTACCGCTTCCGTGAACTTTGTTGTCGTCGTTGCTTCTCAAATCTAAAAACAAACCGTATTTATCTAGTAAATAATCGACTTGTTTAACGTTCGATAAATTTAAAGTTTTAGTTACCGTCATACAAAATTCTTCTCTCGAATCTCCAAAATATTTTTGAATTTCTTCCCAATGTTGATATCTACGCATCCCTTGCGCGTAGAGTTGATTGGGAACTCCTTCTATCGTAATCGAAACTTTATCGATTTTTGGATTATAAAATTTAAAAGATTCTTTTAAATCATCCTCTTTGAATAAAAACAATATTCCTTTCATGCTTTTTGCTGGTGTATTTAAATTCATATTCCACGTTTTATCGCGTTTGTTTAGTGGTTTGACGCTTTGTCTCAAAACTCTGTCGTACAATATCGCCAACTTGTTGCTCTATTGATTTTTAATCATTTGAGCGAGAAGCGGATTTGTAACGACTTCGTATTCTAAAGAAATTTAGCTTATGATATATTTAGCATTATCGTCTGAGCTTTTAATAACTTTAGAATATTTATTAAACGTGAGTTCATAACTCAATCGATCTGCTAACCCAGCTTGATAATACTGTTGATGATTGGTCAATAGTTCAAAGTCAAGCGGAATGCAATATCTATTTTTATAGGTATCCGCAACGGCTTTGTCTTTTCCTTGGTTGTTTGTTACAATACCGTCACTGGTGCCTACTCTTAATTTAGTTATATTAGCAGATTCGATTCCTCGATACGCTAGATTGGCGAGTTGATTTTTTGTTAACCAATTATCTTTGAAACAATTGAACACATCCGCATCGTCTAAACTAAACACTTCATTTCCTTCGATTTTGATCGAGATATTTCTTACGATGGCTCTTCCTATATTATGTACGATCGTTCTAGTATCGTCGTCTGCAGATTCGAGAGCAATGTTAAAAGCCAATCTAGCCGACCCCGGAACGATAACGTCGTCTTTTCCTAAATTTGGAAAACGAACCGTCAACAGTTGATTTTCACTGATTGTGCTTGGATTGTTTGTAATGACGACTTTTTGGCGCAATCCTTTTATACTTTTTGGTTCTCTCAATTTTCTGTACGGATTTACTTTGGTTCCGAATGCTTGACTCATATTTAACATGTAACATTTTTTTATTTTTTTATTTATTTATTTTTTTTAAATAAAAAAAAGTTTATTTTATTATCAAATGGGAGCGGTATTAGTTGCGGCATTACCTCAGATGATCGTAGGCGCCGTACTAAACGCGGGAGCTTTTACAGGAGGAAATATGTTAGCTTCTCTTGTTGGTGGTGGTGGTAAGGCTAAAGCTGAAGAAGAAACAAAGAGGCACAATTTAGCGACGGAACAAGTTACTAAAGCGAGAGACGAATGGTCAAAAAAAACGCGAAAAATATCTAGATTATTTAAACGAACGACTCGAAAAAGAATCGTACGCTAAAAAAACTTTTAACGACATTGATGAAGCGATGAACGAATAATTATATCGTCACCGGCGGTCAATTTGATTTACCAGAAAATTTACACGACGAACCTAAACTAGAAGATTTTTATGTTCCTAGCGAAGATCAAAAAACGGAGAATTTTTATTTATCGTTTTAGGTATGACGATAGCAGGCTACGCGAGTTATACATTATTTAAAGAAAGATAAAAACTAATTGTAAATGGCTGGAGTAGACGATATGGTGATGGATTCAATGGATCAGCGGATAGAACAACAAAACGATGATGATGCTATACAAGAAACGACTTTAGGTGACGATATAATAGAAAGATTAGAAAAAGAAAGCCGAGAAAAATTAGAAAGAGAAAATTTAGAACGAATAGAAATGGGGGAAATTACTTCTAATCGATCAGCAGAACGAATTAACAATATGATTGACAATTTTCGAAAGTATTATGTTGAATCATAGTGAAAATTTTCATTTCGTTGATAAAGATGAAGATAAAGTTTATTAATCGAGCCGATTATAATAAATTTAAAAAGATTTGTTAAAGGTTTTTATTACAAAGATGTAAATTTAACGCAAGTAGGCAACGTAGATAAATTTGTCGTCCTAAGTAGAATAGAACAAAGAGCGAGGGCGAAAGGATACGAAGTAACTGCATTTGCCAATGAAGCGTTAGGTATAAAAAGTAGCCAAGAAAGAAGAAAATTTTTAACAATATCAAATAAAAAGTCTCGCGCGGTGGTTAAAGAAAAGTTGATCATCTCGATGAAATAACCATTGAAGGCGCTTCGAGGCAAGATGTACCACAAATTGTACAAACTGCGGTAGAAAGTTCCTATGAAATAATTACTACAGCACAAAAAGAACAAGGAACTCAAATGGATGAACAACTAATGCGAGAATTTAATGGAACCATTAAATTCGCACAAACGATTCAAGGTGAACTAGCATTTAATAATGCTAAAATAAGCGAACTTGACCGAGAATACTCTGATCTTCAAGAAGAATACGTAAGAGCTCAAGATCGAGATGATGAAGATGAAGAAGAAACTGCAAGGCTCCGTCAAAAGATGAAAGATAATCGAGACAAAAGACGAGTGAGATTAGAAGCTGCGAGTATAAATGTGCGCGTTCTTGATAGTGAACTCAATAGAATCAAAGAATCGTTTCGTTACTTAAAAGAAAGCAACGACACGTTGCGTGAAAAAATTGCAACTATATTTAGAAAACATGGTATTACAATCGCCGGTGTATTAACGGCTGCCGGTCTCATCATTGAGTTCGTCATCGAAAAGATCGTAAATGCTGTAAAATCAATTGCACCGCCCAAGCCTGCACAACCCAAGCCTGCACAGCCCAAGCCTGCACCGCCCAAGCCTGCACCGCCCACACCTACACCACCCAAGCCTGCACCACCCAAGCCTGCACCGCCTACCCCAAGTAAAAATCTAGCGGATCTGCTAAAGAAATATGGATTAAAAGCCTTAAGTTCTTTACCGGGTATTATTGGATCGGTGATAAGTTGGTTATTTAAAACATTTTCAAAAGTAGTCGGATGGGCGGCTGAACACGTGTGGCTAGCCTTGACCGGAGTCGGAGTTTTAGTTTTAACTTATTTGCAGAGTCAAATAAGAAACAACTCGTAAATAAGAGCGCTTAATCCAGTAATAATTACGAAACCAAAAATTAAAGCATTTTTTTCATCTTGGTGAGTAGCGTCTTGGGTTACAAAAGATGATGATGATGATGTCGTAGGCGTGCTTTGTTCTATATCGTTATATGTCGGTTGAGTATCTACCGAAGGCGTGGTTGATGTAGTCGCTACCGTTGGTAAAGATGGTTGATTGACAACAAGTGGCGAGCCGAGTTCTGTAAAATTATCGCTTTGCTCTATATCGTTGTCGCTACCGATGCTCGCTGGTGGTTGAGTATCTATAGATGGTGGTGGTTGAGTATCGAATGATGGTAAAGGTGGTGGAACGGGTGTCGAATTCGTGTCATCATTCGATCCGAGCGATAAATCGGACGTTGCGATTAAAATATTATTGTTGTATCCAACGTACGTACCTATACGCAAATTCATGTCGCTCGGCATCAAGTATAAATTTTCTCCGAAAACAAAGTTTAATTGAGATCGAGCGTATTGTAAAGAATCTTGATACCTTTGAATAGAAGATTGTAAATCTACCGGAGAATCAATCGAAGCCTCGAGAATGTTTATGAATTCTCTTTTCGCGTCTAAACCGGTGCCCGTCACGAAAAACCCAGTTTTTGCTTGAGCTTGAGCTCCCAATATCACGTAAACGTACGTTCTTAAAGAGTCGTTGATTCGTTCTATACCAATATCCGTAAAACCCTGCGCTAATTCAGACTTGAGTATAAATTTTGCCCAAGCGTTTTCAGTTTGAGGAGATTGTTCGATATAACCGACTTTAGTATAAGTTTCGGAAACTGCAAAGTGTTTTCCTTCCGGCACATCTTTAATATAATCGAAAAATTGCATCAACGGCGTATCTTTATAATATTTACCGTTTTTAATCCGAGTATCATTAAAGTTATTACCTGGTACGGGAGTCCATACATTACCATCCCAATAATAAGCCGTACCTAAACCCCACGAGTATTTGTCTTGTTGTTGTATCCAATTTTGAGTAAATTCTGGCGAAACGTGAAATTCTTTACATATTTTATTATACGCGGTAATGTCTATATTATTTTCTAACGCGTCGAAAAAAAAATTAAAAGATGCGGGACAACTCATTTCTTTAAGCAATCGTCTAATTTGATAATAGACGTGAAATTTAAAAAACTAATAATCATCTTGTTCGAATGAAGTAAATGTTTATAACTCACTCCGCATCCCGTCGTACTGCACCACGTTACAAAATTCATTTGATTTTGATAAAACTTGCTAGGATAGTATTTCCATTCATTTATCATCGCGTTGCTAACGGCGCGAGGCAACTTGTAATTTGCGAATGGATTAGAGAGTACTACATTAAAAAAATCATTTTCAATAACGTAAATATTTATATTCGTCAAGTCGCTAGAAGTAAAATTTTGAGCGGCTGTAAAATTTCCAGATTGTGGATACCGTTTCGATAAATTGCTCTGAAATGCTTGTGGAATAGACATTTTATTATAATATAAATATAAATTATAAAATTTTAATATAAAATGCATCATACGATCGAAATTAAAAATTTCAACAAGTCGGTCAAATTAGATCATTTAATCGATAATCGCGACGGTAAACTCACCATTTCGTTAAAGAGTGTTAACCTTTGGGTCGGTTACTATAACGTGCGTAAAAAAGAAAAAACACGGTGTCACACTACGGTAAGCGGACAGCAGCGAGAAGAAATCGAGTTTCTCGAGCCCGGACTTTATAACATAAAAGAAATTATCGACATTGTCTTAAATAACACGCCTTGGCTTACGTTCGTCGTCGATGAAAAATCCGGCAAATCTTTACTAAATATTACGCATCAAACCAATGGAATCGAATTTTCATCGGGATTAGCTAATTTACTCGGGTTTGCAAGTGAATTACTAGCCATGGGAGAGCATAGCGGAAAAATTGATTTGTAACCTAAAATAATATACATTCATTGCGATCAAATTTCTACAAGCGAAAAATTTTTCAACGGTCAACCTTGTACTATTTTAAACGTTTTTCCGTTACAAGATAAATCGTTGGGGTCTAGCGCTTTCATAGAATATTCTAATCCGTTACAAAAAAATCTCAAGACCGGCACTTTAAACGAATTGACTTTTTAAATTAAAGATTCTACAGGCAGAGACATAAATAATCGCAGTATGCCGGTTATTTTAACCATCGAAATTAAATTTTTAAAAACAACTAATTATAAATGGCGAGTATTTTCGGTCCTAGTCGAAGAAGCGGTATCAATAATTATAGCGCACAAAAAATTCAATCCAATCCGTCTATTTATGAACGTCATGGATTTATCGAGCCGAATGAAATTCAACAAACGATAACTTTAATAAATTTATTCGAAAAACTTGACATTAAACTCGGATGGCACGGTGTGTTTAAACTACCCTTTTTTACGTTCGATAAATCACCGATGTACTGTTCAATTTTTGTAAAATTTATGAAAGTCGACGGTCTTTATTCACATTCGGTGACGCGTAATTTTGTAGCTGATGTAGAACATATTCCTTCTCCCGCTCGTAATAATATTTTTTCTTTTAACGACGAATCGCAGCATTTAGAATATGAAATTTGCTACAAAACACAAGATAAAAAAGTCTTATACGAGCAAGCTTTTTTGGCGTCGTAAACACTGGAATCTGTTTCGATATGAAAATAAAAAGTGCTAGTCTTGAAATTTAGCGGTTGCGTTTTACAGTAAAATATTAAATGTAAATAATAAAAAAATATTATAGGCCCTATATAAATATGGCGAGTATTTATGGGCCTAGTCGTAAAAGCAACAGCGGTGATAATAGCGTACAAAAATCCAATCCATCTATTTCTGAACAAACTGGATAAACCGAATAAACTTTTACGAAATGTAGATTTTTTTTCTTTCAGAGAATTAAACTTAGAAATATATTGGTATTCAAATCAAATAAATGTTTTAATTGATGATTTATCATTTTATTCATTATATGCTAAAATGAATATGGGTGAAAATAATTCTTATTCTATAGTGAAAAGTGAACAAATTGATGATTTTACTAGTGTTATTAGTTTCCCCGAAGGAAATAACTTTACTTTTACATATGGACCGCGGTATTTAGAATGTGTATTATGCTACGTTCTAAATAGTAGAGATGATATCAAAGTCTTTATGCAAGTAAAATTTTTCGGCGCTTTAAACACGGGAATCTGTTACAATATAAAAATATAAAAATTCCAATTCTGACTTTATCAAAATAATAAAATTTTAATCTTTTATTATTATTAGAATAATGAGCACCTCTACCGAAACAACGAGAATTTATCCAACATTAACGGCTACATTACCAGATACTTCTAACAATGTCGAAGAGTTAAATGTGAATGCGTTTCGTTTACAAAAAATTAACGATATTCAAAAAGAAATTTTAAAAGAGAAAAACGAGGGCGAGAAAACATATTAAAAATATAATAAAATCATCAAAACTTGCTCCATCGTAGAAACGATGGCGGAATTAGGCTGTATGGGAGCCGGAGCAACTGGAATTGCCAGTATTGCCAGCGTTACAGCAGCGCCAATCGGATTAGTTTTTGAAGGACTAGCTTTAGGGCTAGGTGGTATGGCGTTTGCGATTAGATACGCAAAATATAAACTAAATAAAAAAGCAAAAAAACACAACGAGATTAGAGTTTTAGCAGAAAGTAAACTCAACACCATCGAAAATGAAAGAAAACATCAGAACTAAATTTACACCTAAAAATGTCGATGATGAAAAAGATGTCAAAGCCATCATCGATAAAGAAAAAAAAGACCTCTTAGAAAAAAATTTGAATTTAAAGTAAACTTTACGATAGAAAAATCTTATGATAAACCCGCTTCGCAAATAGCGGAGCGGGTAGTTACGTCTATTCAAGAAAGACCTCCCCCGTATAATTATTTAAAAAAATATTAATTTTTTTTAATTTTTTTTATTTTTTAATTTTTTTTACTATAAACGAGTTCTTTTATTCATCAACTCTTTCATAACGAGATTATAATTTCGTTTAGCTCTTCCTTCAACGCGGTTTAAAAAATGTATTTTTAATACATTACCGCATTTCGTACATAAATTTATCTTTGCTTTTGTACCATTTTTACATCTTCGACACACGGAACTGGTATACTTTTCCCGTGTTGAATACGCCAGTGGTGTTGCATGCAATATACATCACCAGCCACACTAGGTATACTACACTTGTCTTTTTTACCAACTAAAAGCCATTCACACGGAATAATTGTTTTCAATAAATATCTAGCAGTCATCGTCTTTATTATACTACTACATAATATCAAATCGTTATTTCAAATTTTTTAAATTAGTTTTTTAATATCTTTTTTTTCTAAATAAATTCTCTATTAAAAAATATCAACCAATTATTAATTCATCTAAAATACATTCAAAGGTCAAAGTCACTCACCTATAACTATGACCTTTGACCTTTTTAAACTTGCAACGCACCTCTACTAAACTCATTTAACCACACCTCTACCCCACCCCACCCCCTTTTACGTTAAAAGCTAGAACCGACCGTTTACATACTAATGTAGATGCGTCGTAAAGTCATGAAAAGGTCCAGTGGTGAATGCGTCTAACTACTAATCAGAAGGTCCTGCGTTCGAGATCCGCCATGAAGAATACTGCACTTATGTGTTGTAATCTCAAACATCAGTGTCATAACTTACATGACGTCTGGGAACCAGACTAGGCCTTTGGCTGTGTGGGTGGGGCATAGGGTTGAGTCATTGGTAAGGGAATGGAGGAATAACTAAATGGAATCACTGAATGTTCGTCCCCTGTAAACTGTTGGTAATTAATACATGAAAAATAGATGTTTTCGATTTTTACCTGAAAGCACATGGTATAAAGTTAGTGATGGTGAGAGCAAAAATTCTGACCAATTATTTTGGCCGACGTGTCTAATTTTCCAGATAAAACTGCATACCAATTTCTTTCTGAACATTAGTTGTAAACATTGAAAAGTATGTCATTTTATTGGTCCCTTGAAGCATTAATGTACATAAACTTTGTCCAATATTGTATAGGCCTTTTTAGGTGATAGGCCTATTCATGGTGGGCGACGTCAGCTGATCACCAATTGCTAAAAGGGAGTCGCACACTAAATGAATGGGAGGGATCAAATGATTCACATACATTTGGGTTTTTCATTAAGGGGTCTCATACACCCACTTGTCTAATAATAATAATAATGATAATGATAATAATGATAATGATCATGATGATCATGATCATGATCATGATCATGATCATGATCATGATCATGATCATGATGATCATGATCATGATCATGATGATGATCATGATGATAATAATAATGATAATAATAATGATAATAACAATAATAATAATATTAAAGCATTTGAAAGGCGCACATAATCTGGAAGCCCATTCAAAGGTGCCGGTCAATGTAAAGTCGCTGTGTCTGACACACCCCTAGCTTCACCCTTGCAAAATAACTAGTAAATAAAACATTACTTCTGACTTTACTCTCCCAACTGTCTGCAGGCATTTTCACAGCATGGAAGTATTCAGCCATTATGACTTAATGAACCTCAAAGGCAAGCGGGTTGCACAGGGACACAAGGCCAGCTTCTGTCTAGAAGACGGCCACTGCGATGATGGAATAACACCACAGTTCTCTTGTAACACAGACCAGGGTATCTCCGTTAACTGTATAGACATCTACGCCAGTAACATCGATTGCCAATGGGTGGACATAACAGGCATTGATATAGACTTGTATAAACTCAGGGTATGCTCATTCCGAATTTTTAGGAACATATTTATATTTCACTAGAAGCAGTTGTTGGTCGACCACCAGCATCATGCATACATGTAAACAAATAGATAAAAACTAAAGGGATATAACAAAATTATTATTATTTTTTTTTTTTGCGACTTAATTGGGGACAGTATGGATCAAAAAGCGTATAAACATAATTTATAAACAAATATGGAATAATTTTATAATTGCCATATTAGTCCAAAAAAGTCTCCGGTTTCTGGTTATAGGTCGGCTTCAAAATCGGTGTGATGACGTAGGTTTTATTTAGGTGTTCGAGCAACAGCGCGAACACCTCGTGTTATTGTTCATTCGTTTTTGTTCGAGCTACAGTGCGAACACCTCGTGTTATTGTTCGTGTTTTTTTTTTTTTTTTTTTTTTTTTTTTACTTTTTCTTCTCAACAAGTTGCAAAGTTCACAGCACCTTAAAACTTAACACATACTTAGACCTTAACATGTAGTTGTGTCCTAAGTTGTGACGTCATGGTGAGGTCATCAGATATTGAATTACACTAAATCAAAGTTTAACATTTCAAAAAATCAAATCTCATGAACCACACAAGATATTTTAACAAAATTTGCATCATCTTAAAGATCTTGAATTATGTCACATTTCGTTCACAGACATGACCCTAATCTGACCTCTCTTTCCAGTCGAAACCGGAAGTTTAAAGTCTGGTTAAAACGTGAAACTTGTATTCAACCTGCTTACGGTATTCGGTAGCTTATATATCTATATAATTTTAAAACTGAAAAAAAATCTGAAATTATTATCTTTTCTAAAGCCCCAATTGAGTTTGCTGTATGGTTTGTGTACCGAAAACAAAATTCAGCCCATGTTTTACAGTATCGGTACATGTTCATAACATGGGACAAACTGGAGAATATAAATACAATTGTATGATTGATATTAAAATATTGATCGGGTTGTTTAGTCTCAATCCTGTTTTAATTATTTACATGGCTGGCAAATTCATAATTGTAAAAATGCTGGTAAAAATGTTTGTGCACTTTTGTTATCAACTTCAAGTTAAAAAAAAACCTGGTTCATAATGAAAAACAGGCCCCAAATTTACATTGAAAAGTTTTATTGTCTTTTTAGATAATTAGATAGTTTAAGGAATTCCTCTTCAGATTGCTTGCGATCATTGCTAACCGTCTCGACCAGTGGTTTGGTACGTCTTGTGGTGCTAGTACTCCACGGTAACATTAGGTGTAGAACTATATAGACGTCGTACCCGTGTAGTCAACTCACCTTTGTCGGAACTGCTCCATCTTTCACCTTAATCTGGATTGAATCCCCAGACATTTCTGCATTCGAAAAGTCTTATCAACTGAATCTTCAGTAACATAGGCTGAACATATTATTGATGACTCCCAACAGAGTGAAATCATAACCAGTCAGTGGAGTTCTCAAAACGAACCTATTCCCTCCTTCGAGTCACCACATTTTTGCGGAACTACACAAATTTGTATGGATTTTGTTTACCCAATCGCATTAGATAACGATGTCTAAATCTAAATCTCAATAAATACTTGCAGAATTCATCTAAAATGGACCTAAATCAAAATGAAACCGAGCACTCCCGATGCTTCACTATGAAAACACAAGTTACTTCCGGGTTCACGTCTTCCAACTATGACGTGTCCGAGGTCAATGTGTTTTTGTAAGCTGCTTGGCGGCGCTTCGGAACAAGCGTGGGTTTCCTCTTTACGCCATGTAAAAAGCTACATCAAAGTGAAATGATTCTAAATTCGGAATCAGTGACATTTCCTTTAATTAATAAAAATATTAACTTTTCCGAATACAATCCCCGTTCTAACCGGACTTTTAAGTGAAAAAATATTCTGAAGCACTATTCTACATGTATTATGTACAGCCCATTTCGCATGCGCATGGCCTTTTCACACACACAGAACACAAGGCATAAATAGTCTCAAGTCAAGTCGTACGCCAAACTGAACATCTACAGCCGTATTACCTCTTGTCCAGTCGCATGCCGCACCACGGATGCGAGTTTTGTCGTAAAACTTTTCTGCATGATACAAGTTTTGTCGTGTAACTTTTTTGTCGTGTAACTTTTGCAAATTTCAGACAACTTATAACGTCAGAAATACTTTTACGTTGACATGAAGGTACATACATTTAATGTCATAATGAAGTTATCACGTCATGACGTCATCAGATATCGAATTACATCAAATAGAGGTTTAAATATTTTTAACAATTATATCTCATGAACCACATTACATAAATTAGCAATCTTTGCATCATCCTACAGACATCAAATTATGTGACATTTCGTACACAGACATGGCCCAATTTTGACCTTTCAACCGAAAAAATATTCTGCAGCACTATTATATAGTCTGCAGCCAATGTGATAGGGAAGGTGAATATGACTTCTGTGAATGAAGTGACTAGTCACATCTTATCTTTAACAAAATATGTTTGATGACGTCATCACAGATCAGCAGTATTTAAAAGGGAATATTTTCATATCTCAGAAATTATCTTAACAGAATTTCATCAAATATAGTACCGGTCGAAACTTCAATTTCAACACATTCTAACACAAAATGTATAAGTATTTTGAAGATGAAATTGATATTGTCATGATTTTCAAAAATATGATTATGACGTCATCAACTGCTCACTTGATTGAACCAGAAGTTAACTCGAACACATAGTGTTTGTAATTTAACACAAACACTAAATTCTAGTTTATTTTTATATTTTTTTGGTAATTTTTTTTCTCCGCGCGCAGAGACCAGAAACTGGAGACTTTTTTGGCTTTACTGTTCACCCATCAAAATATTTGGGTGGCCTCATGTCCCCTCTTGATCACTGACTGTAACTACTATGATAAATCAAAATGTAAATGTTTGCTCGTCTGTGCTTCCCCGAGTGTTTCTTATCTGTTTCACATTTAACTGCAACTTGTAATGTTGTTTTATTGCCTGAATAACCTTTGGGCGGTTATTATTGTCTATCCTGAAAGGTCTGACGATTTAAATTGAAATGAATAAAAACAATTTAAAGTCAATCATTTGCAATGTACATGTATGTGTAAATGCATCAATACTTAATATACGAATCAAGAGATACGAATCAGTCTCATGATTCAGTCTCATGCGCACAATGGATCACCGACGGCCGGTGATCCATTTAATTTATTTTTCCATGTTTAACTGAAAATTACAACATGACAGATGGAATATTTATTGTCTTCATAAAACCAAGTAAGCTTTCGGATAATAGTTCGCTCACCAGTGTCTTTTTGGGGAATTACCAATGTGCATTTTGTGTGATTTTGTTCTTCACCAGATACATGTGAACCCAGATAATCTTGTGGCTGAATCTGATTATGATAACAACTTAATCGAATGTGATCTGTACTACGGTGGGTCATCAGTCATTATTGGGCATTGTGAATACGGTAAGAACAACCAGGTTTCAGGGGCAATTGGGTGAGTTGTATGGTGGACGGCCATAAAGAAGTTTAGAGTGTGTAAATATTTCATTTATTCATTTATTTATAAACATTTATTTCTCTTCATGGTCAAATAAAGTGAATTAAAATAAACACTCAATTGTTTATCACCCAATCAATCTATAAATAAAATACTGATAATAGAACAAGAAATGCCAATTAAAGAAGGCTCAATTTACCAAAAAATGCACAATGTTGCAAATAACAAGAACAGATAATAGAGCAGGATCCCATTCAAATTACAATAATTAAGCTGAGACTAATACATGTATACAGTGCATTAAATTAGGCTAGTATAACATGTGATTTAAGCTTATATTTGAAGCTTAAATACCAAAGTTTATAAATAAATGTTTGAAGCATGGTAAATAAATGTTCGAAACATGGTAAATAAATGTTCGAAGAAAGGTAATAGTAATGTTAAGAAACAATTCATTCTGTGAAATTTTCAGTTTAATTATTGGTCAGCGCATTTCTGAAAAAAGTGTAAACATTCATTTAGAATTTGTCACTATAGACATTAGACAACACACACTTAGTGTACATAATTTAATTATAAATTACAATACCTCAGTCAAACATATTTCAAGGGATGTGTGATAGCATCATCAAATTTACAAACTTTCAGGTAACTTGATTATTATTTTTATTGACAATAACCAAGTCTAAATTAAAGGTATAACTCCCTTTTAAAATTTGTGTTGTCTATTTCCTTCCTCAGTTACTGATAGAATGACTACTGAATAACTACAATAAGACATCGTCATGTCATCATAACTACAACAACTAAAGTAATATTAGTCATTAGTCTAAGGAGTCATTGGATAGTGGATGTGGACAAAAGGTGCATTCCTTTGCATTACACCATTAATAGTGCTTCAGAATTGTTGTCCTTACTTGACTTTCATATTATATAATCAACCTCTTTTAAAAGGAGGTACATTAGACACAATAATTTCAAATGATGATTTATACTTGTACCAACACCAAGTAAGCTTTTAGAGAATAATTAGTGATTACTTTGTAACTTCCCTTTAACTAACTTTAAAGCTTTATTTGTGTACAAGACCCGTAGGCAAGTTATATGCCAATGAGGTTTTGACCATGCGGAATAGAGGTTTTGACCATAGTTATAATTACGTCATCTATTTTTATCCTACAAAACCTGTGGTGTTAAAGTAATAGGAGTGGTGCCAACTTTATTCTTCCATGGCCCAATATGAACACCATAAGCCCAATATGAACACCACTGTGGAAGGTTTTGCAGTGTGCATTAGCAATAATTGACACAAACAATATAGAGTCTAAATACACATTCAAACAAGCAAGAATAGGACCTTACCAAAGAGCTGTCTCATTAACATAATTATCATATTTTTCATTAGTGTTTGTATAGCTATACATGTATACAACTACTGTAAATGAACAAATGACAATAGGAGGGTTTTAAGAGAAACAGACAGAATCGCAAAATGGACGAATAACTTACGCCTAACCAAACAAAACTTTGGTTTGCAACAATATTTTCTTTGCCTTTTTTTTAAACTAATTTATTCCAAAATTATATTTAAAAAGGGACTTTATTATCAGTGTTTCCCCTGGCTGATAATGATGAAAAGGTGGTATTTTTGGTCCAGCCATAAGTAAACAAAGAAAAAGACATGCGCTAAATAAAAAACAGTACCCAGAAATGAGAAAGAAAGGAGAAAAAGCTGACAATGGCCATGCCATCACCTAGAGATTGTCAGTGACCGATTCGGATTTTGCAGATTTTTTAAATTATCTTTTTTGTGCAACATACCTCGATGAGAGTTATGAACACACAACAAATTTGTTCTCCCAACTCCAAGTCATTTTCGAGATATGGCCCCCATTTTCTTCCTCCAAGTTGCATCTGTGATTTATTTGCATTTTCAAAGGCGTATATCTGGTACACGATGAATGGCACCCAAATCTGCTAGAATCTGTTGTCAAAAGTAATATAACATTGTTATTTCCAGTCAGGGTCAACTGGACGCGGGTGATTTTGTTGTTGTTGCCATTTTGGCCCTCTCAGGTGCCCACATGAGTGGTCGGATTGCTTTTATATTTCATACCAGTATGCATACAAACTAGATACATATGTCTGTCCCAAAACAAGGATGGACTAATCATGTGGATGGTTGACCAAGTGGGTCACACTACCCATGTAACTGAAACTCTCACATGGTATAATTATATGTATGTAAGACAATTCTTTTTGTTTTTAATGTGAAATCATATAGGCCTCGACTGCCTAATCATGGAGGTACAGTCCTCATGCAAGTTAATGTGGACGAACGCCTGTTCCGGACCATAATGTCCGCAAGTACCATTATGTCCGCGAACCGATTTGGGCCCATTACGTCCGCGGGCCCATTACGTCCGACCCATTACGTCCGACCCATTACGTCCGCGGAACCATTACGTCCCACACATTACGTCCGCAGGTCCTTTATGTCCGACCCATTACGTCCGCGGGCCCATTACGTCCGACCCATTACGTCCGCGGAACCATTACGTCCGGCCCATTACGTCCGCGGACCCATTATATCCGACCCATTATGTCCGCGGGCCCATAACTCAAATAATGTTTGAACACGTTACGTTTGGGAAGTTAAAACCAACAATTTCATGTCACAGCGCTCTACTTAAAAAATGCAAAATTGGGTTGTTAAAAACCACTGGTGTTAATTTAAGTTTTTTTGCACTGTAAATACTTACAGTGCAAAAACTTGTATGTTAAATAGTACACCAGTGGTGCTCATATGAAGCACGATAATTCAGACACTTTATTAAATTAACACCAGTGGTTTTTAACAACCCAATTTTGCAGTAGAGCGATGTGCCATGAAATTGTTCTAAGTAATTGGTTTTAACTTCCCCAACGTTACGTGTTCAAACATTATTTGAGTTATGGGCCCGCGGACGTAATGGGACGGACATAATGGGTCCGCGGACGTAAAGGGTCGGACATAATGGTTCCGCGGACGTAATGGGTCGGACGTAATGGTTTCGCAGACGTAATGGGTCGGACGTAATGGTTCAGCGGACGTAATGGGTCGGACATAATGGGCCCAAATCGGTTCGCGGACATAATGGTACTTGCGGACATTATGGTCCGGAACAAACGCCTTACAAATACTCGAGAAGACAGTTAACTTTATGGTTTAACGTTACGTTCTGCTCAATTTAATGATCCAAATATCCATGAAGAACCACAATACTTGGTATAGTTGTAGAAACACCCTCGGATATATAAAAAAATAAATAAAATAAATAAAATAAAAAAAACATTGCCTGGAATGAAATACAGAATATACACAATAGTAAGTATAGGTTTTCCTGGTCAATTCGGCAAATAAACAGCCAATTTCACTTTCATATGTTCATGTTGAAGTGATTTTTCCTCTCCAGTTATTACTGCGTTTCGAATTAACAATTCAAGTATTCAATTTTATTTTCAGGCTATGCGAATTCATGTGGCATTATATTCAATTTAGCATATACGTCGTTCTTTTTATTCAATTTAGCAGAGTTAGTTCGACTGGAGATTTTCACTAAAATATTACTTTCATTTTCGTATAACGGCAATAATATTTCGCAAAATGAGAAATCAAAAATAATATGAGAAACAAATGCAAAAAAGACAACAGAATATGTTTCATATATTTACTTTAATTCAAACTTAAATTAATTTTGTTTTCTTTATTCATGTGCATTTCTCGTACACTTTATATAGGGCAAATCGGTCTTACTGGGCCTAATTTTGTAATGCATATTTGAAACATTTAGGGCCTATGTTATATTGGACTGTTTCATTATAACCTGTTTTTATTGTTTGAATGTGTCTTTATGATTTTTTTATCCTGGTTTCTTATTGTCCATTCATTCATTAGTGTTTATACCTTTTTTATACCTTTAAAAATCTATGGTACAACTATAAGAATGCAAGGCCACACCGAAGGTTACTTCTTATAAATTTACGTAATCTGACGTAAAAATACACAACTGCGGTTCCTAGGTCAAATTCAGAAAAAGGGAAACATTTGGCCCTGCATTCTCTAAATCTCTAAATCTATGAAATCTCTAAATCTATGAAACTAAAGTTAAACGATGTTTAACGAAGCGTCAATTAAGTTGTTTGCCCAATAATGAATTTAGGTAAAACTTGTAGCTTTGCATGGTGAAGAGGATAAGTAAGACTAATTGCGGTGACATGTGAAATTCACTATTGAGCAGTATAGTTCTGAAAAGAACTGGAGGTTACAAATAATGAATTTGAATGACCAAATAAGCGCCGCGAAAAGCTCCTGCGAAATTGAATGCTGTTCAAGTGGATTATTAAATTAGATGGTTATTTTGTTTAAATTGCATGGCGCAAGAGTACTATATTGCCTACTCATGAAACGAAATTGAATGATAATTTTGAGCAGCATTCAATTTCCCGCGAAACAGAATGACGAGGTGTTTAAATTGGCCACTTATTTGCCGAAATTGACCGGGAAAACCTATATTAGTGAAAGCATGTAGCCCTAGACAACATTGATCCATAACACATGGCCAAACGCATATAGGCCTACATGTGCATGTATCTCATAGAACACAACACACGATAAAACTTGCAAACTAAACAGAAACCCTACAATTTCAAAATACAGAACTACTCACTTGGGGTTTCCAGGGAAATACTAGATGGCGATATTAGCCCATCATGGCAATGTCAGACTCACGACAAAACTCAGAAATAATGCAGAGTAAAATACTCATCGATGTGTCTTTCATGGAGTGCCATGTTCGAGCGGTTTAGTGCATCGGATTTGTGTTCTGATGGCTGAGAATCCCAACCGCGACCAGGGTGCTTGTGTCCTTGAGCAAGACACTTAACCATAATAGCTTAACCATAATAGAGTTGGTTGTTGTGTTTGATTAGCCCTGTATGCGCTGTAAAGGCAGCAATTGAGCTGTATACTCCCCAGGGAGCTGAGATGGTTTCAGGAATGATTTATGAGCCTGATGAGCATGTTCATGTCACCAAAGTTACCTGTTTGTATATTCTCACGCCAATGAAACTCAATGAAACTTATAATGCGCCTTGAGCACCAGTTTGGTGGATACGTGCGCTATATAAGTCCACATTTATTATCATTATTATCATTATCATTATCATTATCATTATCATTATCATTATCATTATCATTATCATTATTATTATTATTATTATTATTATTATTATAAAACCGTAACGGCGAGAGACCAAACGTCCTGCATGTTCATGTCACCAAAGTTACCTGTTTGTACATTCTCACGCCAATGAAACTCAATCAAACTTATTATCTAGATCTATCTGTAAATTGAAAAGTTACTTAAATTACTTTACATCAATTAATCATAACTTTTTTAACAGACAAGATACTACTTTCAAAAAAAAAACTTTAAAAAAAACTATTTTTTAATCAAGGGTACGAGTATCAAACGCAACCCGTTCATCACATCGGCCAGGTCAACTTCTACCCAGATACGTACAGGGGAATGAGCTTGTTTACCAATCCCCACATTAATCCTTTTTTATCTTTTCTCCTTCATGGTCAGACGATATTTTAAAATACAGTATAGGTGTTGTATGTATGCATACCCCAAAAACAAATACACATCATCAAGGGCAGATCTAGACCAAAATATTTGGGGAGGGGGCGGACCTGCGAGTTCATTCATGGCAGACAGCAAGTCGGTCACTGACAAATTTTCACAAATTTAGGTTATTTGGCATGGAATGACCCACAAAAAAATATATGTATAGATATAGATATATCTATTTATTTCCCGACGCAAGAATTTCACCAACCTATAAATAATAATAATGTAGACTTATATAGCGCACGTATCCACAAAATTGGTGCTCAAGGCGCATTACATTATTACCCCTGCTCATCAGGCTCATAAATCATTCCTGAAACAATCTCAGCTCCCTGGGGAATATACAGCTCAATTGCTGCCATTTCAGCGCATATGGGCTAATCAAACACAACAACCAACTCTGCCTTCACAGGTACATATTTACCCCTTTACACTTTACCATAATTGCTTCTCTCAGAGAAGCAATTATGGTAAAGTGTCTTGCTCAAGGACACAAGTACCCCGGTCGCGGCTGGGATTCGAACCCACATTCTGACGACTCGGCCATCAGAACACAAATCCGATGCACTAAACCGCTCGACCATGTCACTCCATAGTATATCGTCGTTTGGAAATATTCCATTATGAAATGGAATCTTTTTATTTTAGATAACCTAACTATAGATTCAAGTGTAGGTTCCTTGTTATTCAAAACCAAATCATATGATGTAACATCATAATATTTATGTATTTTATAACATATATAGGCCTATTGTTGGATTGGCGCGATACTATCTGCGACCCTTCAGCTTGTTTTTATCTCAAATATATTGTCTATTTATATTTGTTAAAGTGGGCGTTAATCATACGCCATGAAGCTCATTTCAATGTAAATATACAATTAATTCCTCAAGGAAAACATCATAGTTTATTGATAGTGTCTGCTTTTTGGCAAATAATTTGTATAACCTTTAATAACAGCTGACGTTGTAGTTCAGCATGTCCATGAACTTTTCCCGTGATTAGTTTTTAATGTTTGTTTTGCTAAAATACTGTAGCTGTTTAAACATGATATTAAGCTTTTAAAACATATTTAATTCTCTTCATTTTAAGTTAAATGTGATTTCCAATATGTCTTTGCGTTTTCAATTTTTTTTTCTCCTTCGAAGAAAACGACCAATCTTAGTTTATAAAAAATACCTATGTCAAATATAAATGATTGCCAGTACAATGATAGTTGGCCAGCTGTAGCTTTTTAAAGTAGTATCTCATAGTTTCGATTAATTGCTGTTATTTGCATGGTTAGTGATTTGTGCATTTTTAAAAGCTTTATTGTTTTATCCCCTACAGAAAATAATAAATCATACGTTTTGTCAGTGTTTACCTAGAATCAGTTTTACTCCTCAGAAAAATACACATTTCATCATATATACCGTCTTCATAAAAATTGCAATATTCAGGTTTTTACAGACTAGATGGATGTTCAAGCTCATCATGCACTGTGATAATAACAATATTCGAAATCACATTATTATAGGCCTGGTTAATCGAAACGTTTTAACACCAAAATAACCCCCTCGCTGCGCACTTACGCCTTCAGCGCCAGATATTGGGGAATGAGATACGTACAGGGGAATGAGCTTGTTTACCAATCCCCACATTAATCCTTTTTTATCTTTTCTCCTTCATGGTCAGACGATATTTTAAAATAATAGCTATTTTGCTTTATTAATACAGTATACAGTATAGGTGTTGTATGTATGCATACCCCCAAAACAAATACACATCATCAAGGGCAGATCTAGACCAAAATATTTGGGGAGGGGCGGACCTGCGAGTTCATTCATGGCAGACAGCAAGTCGGTCACTGACAAATTTTCACAAATTTAGGTTATTTGGCATGGAATGACCCACAAAAAACAATATATATAGATATAGATATAGATATAGATATATCTATTTATTTCCCGACGCAAGAATTTCACCAACCTATAAATAATAATAATGTAGACTTATATAGCGCACGTATCCACAAAATTGGTGCTCAAGGCGCATTACATTATTACCCCTGCTCATCAGGCTCATAAATCATTCCTGAAACAATCTCAGCTCCCTGGGGAATATACAGCTCAATTGCTGTCATTTCAGCGCATATGGGCTAATCAAACACAACAACCAACTCTGCCTTCACAGGTACATATTTACCCCTTTACACTTTACCATAATTGCTTCTCTCAGAGAAGCAATTATGGTAAAGTGTCTTGCTCAAGGACACAAGTACCCCGGTCGCGGTTGGGATTCGAACCCACATTCTGACGACTCAGCCATCAGAACACAAATCCGATGCACTAAACCGCTCGACCATGTCACTCCATAGTATATCGTCGTTTGGAAATATTCCATTATGAAATGGAATCTTTTTATTTTAGATAACCTAACTATAGATTCAAGTGTAGGTTCCTTGTTATTCAAAACCAAATCATATGATGTAACATCATAATATTTATGTATTTTATAACATATATAGGCCTATTGTTGGATTGGCGCGATACTATCTGCGACCCTTCAGCTTGTTTTTATCTCAAATATATTGTCTATTTATATTTGTTAAAGTGGGCGTTAATCATACGCCATGAAGCTCATTTCAATGTAAATATACAATTAATTCCTCAAGGAAAACATCATAGTTTATTGATAGTGTCTGCTTTTTGGCAAATAATTTGTATAACCTTTAATAACAGCTGACGTTGTAGTTCAGCATGTCCATGAACTTTTCCCGTGATTAGTTTTTAATGTTTGTTTTGCTAAAATACTGTAGCTGTTTAAACATGATATTAAGCTTTTAAAACATATTTAATTCTCTTCATTTTAAGTTAAATGTGATTTCCAATATGTCTTTGCGTTTTCATTTTGTTTTTCTCCTTCGAAGAAAACGACCAATCTTAGTTTATAAAAAATACCTATGTCAAATATAAATGATTGCCAGTACAATGATAGTTGGCCAGCTGTAGCTTTTTAAAGTAGTATCTCATAGTTTCGATTAATGGCTGTTATTTGCATGGTTAGTGATTTGTGCATTTTTAAAAGCTTTATTGTTTTATCCCCTACAGAAAATAATAAATCATACGTTTTGTCAGTGTTTATCTAGAATCAGTTTTACTCCTCAGAAAAATACACATTTCATCATATATACCGTCTTCATAAAAATTGCAATATTCAGGTTTTTACAGACTAGATGGATGTTCAAGCTCATCATGCACTGTGATAATAACAATATTCGAAATCACATTATTATAGGCCTGGTTAATCGAAACGTTTTAACACCAAAATAACCCCCTCGCTGCGCACTTACGCCTTCAGCGCCAGATATTGGAACACCCTCCAGATTCTTATGTGAATGGGGAAAATACTGGGCAGATGTGGTTAACGAGTATGTCCTACAATTTAACGTGTAATCATCGTCAGTGATTGATGAACTAAAAACAGGCACAAAAACTTTTAAGAGCAACGGTCGCTTGTTTGTTTGTGTTACAGTATAGATACATTACATTTCATTTTTAGTAAAAATAGATAAATAGAACAAACTGTAAATGCTTCACGTAAGCGTACCGTATATTAAATATGTCATACACTAATTTACTTTGGTTAATTGTTTTAAGGTAAATTTCGCGCACTGAGTCTTTCAGCTGATGAGTGTAATGCATTCAGCTGTTGCCACGGTACAGAATTACATTAAAGGCATTCTTCTGCGGAAAACTTAAGCAAATTGCGGTACCCTCTCACATTTGAAGGTTGTTTCTCCCAAAAATCACACAGGGCCTCTTAATTACCTTCCACAAATCACAAGGGGGTTATTAAAAGTGTTGTAGATTGTGTCCCCAACTCACGAGTAAAACAATAAGTTCTGCTTTGTAGTTTGCTTCTCAAATAACACATTGTATAGAATGTCCTCATGGCAAGGGGTAGACCCATAAAATCACATGGAGTAAGCCAGTAAGCTTTTAGTTTGTCAATGGATGTAGTTAGTGTATAAGTTTCCGTCTAAAAGGGATAGTTTTGTCGTTAACCCCAAAATTTGCAGTTGGTTTTTCCCAAATCACAAGGCATAAGCCTCATAGAATACATATAAATCAAATACAATAACAAGCGTTGTAGTTTTCCCCAACAAATCAAAAGGTTTTCTAAATTTGTTTTGTAGTTTTCTCAAGAAAATAACCCTTGAAATTGGTTCAAAAAAAATCACAAAGGGAACTTGCATATGTGATGTGTTCTACCAAAATCAGACACATTTGGACAAGAAATCAAAATTGAATTGGTTATTGATAATGAAAGTAGAGATCTTTAGCTTTACAATGATAGCTTTCTTATTTTAATTGGATATGCAAAAGCGGAATTACGTAATTTTTCAGTTTGTATATAATTATTTATGAAAACTCAAAATTGCCCTTTAAAGTTACAAGTTTCATTTAGTATAATTTCAGTTATTAACTTCTTACAAAGGTACTTCATTTTCCCTAGCAGCGGGCATTACAGAAGAATAATATTGCCTTTTGTTGCTTTATTAATGGTTTTATATACCTTCATTTTTGGGCTATTTCTAAGTTCCGAGCTTTGCCCAATTCTGTCTGATTTCAGTAGAACACGTCACATATAGCCTATCGTCCCTTCCTAAGATCGCAAGGGTAAGTTTTAGTTTTCTCAACAAATCAAAAGGGGGTAAGCCTTGTAGATTTAAGCAAGATTCACAAGATTCATCGTTTAAACCCCGAAAACTGTGGGTGTTTGAATGGGGAAGGCGACGTCTGGCCACTAGCATGTGTCACCATTATTCGTTTTGCCAATTTCTATTTATTTGATTCTATATCATAAATGGTGACCCTGGTCATAAGCCCTATAATAGGCCAAAGTGAATAATATTAGACATAAAGGACTGAAAAGCACCACACAAGGATTTAATATATAAACTTAACTGAATATATTTACATTAATATTTACAATTTAAGGGACATATGGTAAATCTCTAGGTGTCATCACACAGATTTCGTTTACATTTCATTTCCATGAAGATTTGTCACTTAGACATGTAGGCTATTGATCTGGTTATTTATAGTAGCAAGGCATTATCTTAATTTCATGCTCCTTCGCTTCGCTCATACGCATGAAAAATAGTTTCATTCTAATGGACGACATAATATTGACGCTGACACCATTTCTGATTTCATAATTCTTTATTATTCAGAGCATGGGAAACGGCCAGCTGTGACCGCGGGGTTACACAGTTTTGATTGTACAAAAGTTATTATTAATTGTTGTAAATAATTATTATTGATATAAATTAGTAAAATTTAGTAAATATATAGTTAGTAAGCTTCATTAGCCACCATTCTGCTCTACTTTAGAGCATTGCCCTTCAGGCTCCTCGGACAACTGTCCGTCTCGGTACTTCGTACCTTCATCTCTCTTCTTTTCAATATTCCAATACCTTCTGTATACACGTAGGCCTAATTCCTTTTACCGAGTTCCTGTAAACATCTGCACACTTTTTTTTTTTTTTTTTTTTTTTTAAATCTTTGAAATAATCTTGAAACTTCCAATCTACGAGAAACTTATCTTTGTACATATCTGTTTTTTGCATTGTGGGTTTTCCAACGACCATGTTCCATAAGTAATTCTTCAGACAACCCTTTACTGACCATATTTCTTTGGATCATCTATTCCGACCTGCTTAAGTGCGTCTAAGAACAATTCCCGGCATCTAGTATAGCTGAGAGGCAACGGCGCACCCAGGATTTTGTCTTAGGGGGGGCTCAAAGAAAATGTTACTGTCACAAATCAACTAGGCCTAGTATGTATATGTACGTATGTATGTAATTTTGGGTTGTATGTATGTATAATAGGTATGGATGGATCGATCTTCCCATTAGGAACTCGGTTACCTCCCATGGAGGGGCATAAACGCCAAGCTGGCAAGAGCCAATCTCACTCACACACAAACATTAGTGTATCGTCTATAATTACGAACTGCACAAATCAATCAATTGTGATTCAGTAACTACCTACTTTCCATCAATGGGCGGCAAATTCCATGAACAAGTGGGCGGCAAACCCAGATCCTACCGGTAATCTTTTTCTTTTTTGTTGTTGCTAAAACGGTGTCACATAATAATTATTTATATCAGATTACTGTTAACAAATAAAATTAAAACCCTAACCCTTTCAACCCCAAACGTGCCACCTGTGCTCAATGTGGAATGTACGTTCTTTACCAAAGGGACGCTATGTCACGGGAATTCAATACTATTTCATTCCCAAGGCTCCTCTCCGGCACAACGCCTGAAACCTGTAACTGAAATGTAAATAGCGCCCTCACTTGACGTTGGCAGATTAATCAATCGCAGGACAATACATGCGCGTGCGCCAGCCATGCGCGCGTCAGTATGAATGATTTTCGCGTCTGTATATAAAGCTTTAGCTTTTTGCGTGACCGACGCTCACTTAGTTGTTTTTACAGCTGACAGTCGACCGCTAGCCATGGATGACGCTGAAATTCTTGACGAAATATTCGCGGATAGTGGTTCAGAAATATCCGATGACCAGTCCTCCTCATCCACATCAGAAGAAAGTGAAGAAGAGTTTGTCACACACCCACCAAGGTCATCAAATAAGCAGAACTTCAGGTAGGCCTTAAGACGTAGCTGAAAAACTTTCACATAACTGTTCCAATTGGCTAACGTTACTGATTAAAAAGAGCCAAACATGTTTTGCATACTTCTGAATGTAGGCCCTAGGCCTACTTTTAATTTATTTTCTAAAGGGGTGTTGGTGAAACTGAAAGTCGGATCCTCCAGACCTAGTCAGACTTTCCTGGATCCTCAGAAGAAAATGTTTTTCTTTCAAAGGAATGATGGATGGAATGGCATTTCAAAGAATATTAACTGTTCAAGTAATTTCAAGAATTATCTTACGTTGGAATGTAATTAACTTAATTTGCCAAATATTGCAGGTGAAATGGGCTTCTTTTTATGTAGGATGGATCTAGTAAGGTCCGACTTACGTTGACATTAGATCCGGGGAATCTGGGTTTTACCAATTGCCTTTCTAACGAAATTCATAATAGCATATTTGAATTAATCTGATTTTTACTATGCAAGAAAAATACATGAATAAAATCACAAAGTTTGTCCCAAAAAGTGTGCAGTATAAATGCAGAGTCGGCCTAACTTGTGAACTTCTTGCACCATATCAAAGTGAATGAATGATGAGGATGTCACTTGCTCTACCGTAGAGCAAGTGGCATCCTCTAGCAAGTTGCATCATCTTTTTGATCTATCATAAGAGCATTTTAACATTTGAGTGCCATCTAAGGTTTCGAGTCAACTCTGTCCCGAGTCAACTCCGGTCCAACTCGGCTAGTGTTAGTGTTCGTGCCCAAAAACGTTACAGCACCCTCTTCGACCAAGAATACAGCCTATATTTACTTTAATTGGCTTGCATTGTACCATCTGGACAGAGTTGACCTTGGACAGAGTTGACCTGCACCCCCATCTAACCATATCGAGTGTATGATTAGATAACACAGGAAGGTCATACAAATTGCAAGCACCTGGTGTGCTGTCATTTTCAAGAAAAGTGGGACTATACATAAATTTCCGATGATGGTTTTGCTGAGCATTGCAAAAAAAAGTAAATAACTGCCAAAGCTCATTACACCCAAATCATACAGTGCCCTCCTATTGTGTCAGCCATATCTGAAAAAGGCTAATGTTGTATTATGGTATCATCAAGAAAATGTGCCTTAATTCCATATAGCACCATCATACATAAGTTTCTTAATACTCATACTTCAGGTCTGGATGGCATAAAGCAAACTCCTCCTATACGAAGCGACCCCCTATGAACTTTACTGAAGAGACTGGATGTACTGAAGATTTCAGTAACCTCTCGCCTGGGCAGATCTTTCAACTGTTCTTCTGTCAGGCAGTCTGGAAGTTGATGGTGACAGAGACCAATCGCTATGCTGACCAAACGCTGGGTGCAGATGCAGCCAATCATCAGCATGCCTGGACTCCAACGGATATGAGATGCCCCGTGGCCTTGCTTCTGTGTATGGGCATCAACAAAAGGCCACGCTACGCCATGCACTGGTCCAGGTCTGAAGTTCTGCGAAGTCATGTGTACTCATCAACTATGTCTCGCAACCGATTTGACACACTCCTGAGATTTTTCCACGTTGCCAACAACAGAGCTGAAATGGATGATGACTCTCCCCGTGACAAACTGTCTAAAGTTCGCCCGCTGCTTCACATTGTACTGCCATTGTTTCGTCGCATATATAAACCCGGACGAAACCTCTCGCCAGATGAGACTATGATAAGTTTTTAGGCCGACTCGGTTTTAAACAGTACATGCCACGCAAGTCTGCCAAGTTTGGATTGAAATGTTTTTCATTGAACGAGTCTGAAACCGGGTACACATGTGCGTGGAAGGTGTTCACTGGTTCAGAGCCCACATCGTACCAATTCCATACATCCTCAATTGCTTATGCAGCAGCAAACCATCCACCTAACCTTTCAGCATCTGGCAAAGTAGTCATCGAACTACTGCAAGGACTCGAACATAAGGGACATTTTGTTTTCATGGACAATTGGTACACCAGCCCGGCTCTCGTCCACAAGTTGTCACAGCTAGGGTTTGGAGCTCGTGGAACAGTACGATACACCACCCAAGGGATTCCGGAGAGTGCAAACCCAAAGAAGTTCCGCATGAAAAATGGCGATGACCCGCACTTTTACACAAAAGCAGGGCAACTATGTGTTGTTTGGCAGGATGCAAAGCGTGTAACTCTTCTGACTAATTATGGTGACTGCAGTATGGACACTAAAGAAATTCGCAGCAAATACAGTTCCACTGGACTTCGTACAATCAAAAAACCTGTTCTCGTCAGTGATTATAATAAATACATGGGTGGAAGTGATCTAGCATCGCAACTGTGTCAGTATTATACACACCACCATAGATCGCTGAAATGGTGGAAAAGAATTTTCATGGCCATTCTTGACATCTGTTTGGTGAACGCTACTGTCGTCTACAACCGAATTCCTACAAACCAGCACTTGACGAGCTTGGATTTCCGCGTGAAGGTGGTCAATGAACTTCTTTCCACCTGGAAGCACAACCGAGCAAAGCACACCAATGAGCCATCGTGTCTTTCGAGTAGACATTATCCCGGGAGAAGTGAGCCCAGCAAAAGGCGCAACTGTGTCGTTTGCAGCACAAAAGCCAAGCGGAAACAAACTCGTATGATTTGTAAACAGTGTCAAAAGCCAATGTGTGTTCTGCCATGCTTTGAGAAGTTTCACAGTGTGTGATAAACATTTTTGATTGTGGTCCTTCCGTCTCCCCCCTCCCCCATTTCAATGTTGAAGTGACAGTGGTAAGCAATCTTGAAATGGGTGGGGGTGGGTATGTGAGCAACCTTCATTTAAACTTGACTACTGCTACAGTAAAGTCAATTTTGTGCAATTACCGCAACATTCCTTTCACCTGAACCTAAAATATAGCACCTATTACGTTGGGGTTTATGAACCACCCATAAACAAAACAAGCATTTGTTTTATTGGTCAATATTTTTCTTGTCATAACTTGTGGAGTTATTTGTTGTCATTGCAAGAGTGGCCTTTCATGATGTTGTTGAGTGAGGGCGCTATACACTGAAAGTTGTTAAAAAGTCTCTGGTAAAGAACTGAATATGCTATGCAAAAACCGGTAGCAACCAAGGCATGACTGATCAAATAATAGCTCGGTATTGAAAGGGCTAACCTGGGCGCGTTTTTGTTTTTTACACCGCAGCGACGGGTTTTGTGCGCATTTCGCCCTTGTGTCAAGACTATGAACCCATTCAGCACGCATGCGCGCGAAGGGAATTTCGACACGCAAAAAAAATCTACCATCAACGGAGAGGGAATGGCTCCACGAGTTCCACTGCAGAGCGCCATGGTCGACTGCAGCTTGGAGTTTTCTATCGTCGCGCGCCTAGGGTTTCGTAGTCTCTCTCTCAAGACCGGAATTGGCACTTTTACTGCACAAAACCCGTCGCTGCGGTGTAAAACAAATATACGCGTCCGGCATTCCCTTGAAAAGGGAAAAACACTTAAATTTGAAAAATGCCGGAACCACGTAAAATATATTTTAGCCCGGACAAATTGGCACGTTGGTTTCAAATGTTTATGTTATTGTTGCAAATTTAAACAATTATAGTGAGATTTCATGTAACATAATAAAATAATTTTGTCAGAAAGAAGAAAAAAATGCGAGTGGCATAAGATGAAAAGAAATCCACCCTTTCTCCTCCCCCTCTCATTTTTTTCCTTCTTTTTGTCCCTTTTTTTCGTGGACCCTCTTGGGGGCTCAAGCCCCCCGAGTCCCCCCCCCCCCCCACTTGGGTGCGCCGTTGCTGAGAGGTCTTTGTGCGATGGGTTTATATGATTTTGTAGATGATTGATATGATAGAGCCGAAAAGAGAAATTCATCCTGTCCGAACATTAGGTTGCATTTTGACATGTATCTATATAGAACTTGTACTGGAGAATAAAGGTCTTTAGTATCCGAAATGAACGTGGTGGAACCCTCTCTAAACACGTCTGTTTTAGACCTTGAAATGTAGATTTCTACACCTCTACCGTCCGGCAATTGTTTTATATGGCTGGTCTTGAGTTGGGCCATTTCATGCCTAAACAGAAGAGTGAATTTGAGTAAGATGTAGCAAGCTGTCCTCATTTGGATCAGGGAACTATCGGGCTTTGCATATTTCTCCACTATTAATTTGACCAGATCTAAGGATATTGGTTCTTTTTGATGCGGCGGTTTATGAAGTTTTCTCTGTTGCGCATTTAGGATATGTTGCACCACCGTTGAATCTAGAGGGTTA
This sequence comes from Zoroaster sp. YZ-2022, assembly GCA_029582265.1. NCBI lineage: Eukaryota > Metazoa > Echinodermata > Asteroidea > Forcipulatida > Zoroasteridae > Zoroaster > Zoroaster sp. YZ-2022. The sequence continues at coordinate 10,146,830 of CM055832.1, forward strand.
GGTTTGGAATTGATTAATGAATGAAGCCATTTTAGGGCTGCATCGGTAGTAGTTATTGTGCTATCCGAGTTCATTGAGTTACTTATATCTGCTATGTAGGCTGCGATTATTTCTTCAGGAATTGGTAGTACTACTGGGATGTTAAGATTTTTGAGCCATGAAAAGAAAACTCTGCACTTATAGAGATATCCCTTGATGGTGCCCTCTGCTTTGGACAGCAAAAGGTCGTGAAAAATAATATGCTTGAACTCTGCTATTTCACTTGGAAATTCTTCCCAATATCTTTGTTTTTGAATAATCTAATGCAAAAAAGGAAAACAAAACAAAAATGGATTAGATGACATGTTAATTACACTCATTGGTACAATCAATATAAAGGACACAAATATCGCCATGGAAGCTGTCCGACCCAAACAATGAATTCTTGTTCCTTCCTAGTTGTAGTACCTGTGACTCCTGTACGGTAAAAGTTCCCTTTATCCAGACTATAGCAGGACCAGAGTAACGGCCAGAATGAAGAGGAAGGCCATAATGGGCAAACTAAAGCCCCCTTTCCCTTACATAAATAAAGATGTCTAAATACGCTTGGTATAATGACCACAGGGGGAACCAGGAGGCAGTTTTCCTTGGACCAATTCTGTGCGAAAGCGTCCACCCCGGCCGTTCCTGGGTTCCAGAATCTTGAGAAGAATCTAGGTAATTTTGCATTGTAGTAAGACGCAAAACAGTCTACGGTAAGTGGGCCCCATAAATTGTTTATTATTACTTGAAGGAGTTTTTGCGATATTCCCCAATCATCAAGGTCTATAAGTCTACTGACAAGGTCTGCTTGTTCATTTTGGTTTCTGGGGATCCATTGTACGTCTAGTCTAACGTTGTTGTTAAGACATGTATTGAAAATGCTCACAGCTAGATTTTGTAATTCTGGTTTCATGCTTCCAGACTCGACTATGTGAGCTGCGGATTGGCCGTCAGTGTAGATTTTTAACTTGGAGTCTGAAACTATTGGTAGAAAAGAACAAATCGCAAAATGTATAGTTTCCAGTTCTCGCCAAGTTGAGCTCTTTTTGGCCTCAATTTCGTTCCACTGTTTGTGGGCGGTGTGAAAATCGTTACAGATGATTGCACCTGAACCTATCGAACTAGCATCACAGCAGGAAATGTTAACCTTGTCAACTGCAAAAATGCGTCGTACATTCAACTCTGACATACGATTCTCAGATTTACATAATTCATCTAACCACGTGTATATATCTTCGTGATCAGCCTTTGCAATTTCAATAATGCCTGGTTATTAATCTAGTGGTATTACCACAAACTGGACCGAGGGAAATTATTTGCCCAACAAACGAATGTAGTTGTCCGATTTTAATGGGTTTAATTTGCTCAACATCATATATTGATTGTTTAATCTTATCGATACGCCGTTGTAGGACCTGTAAGGTACCAGCTATTGTGTCCCATTTCATGCCTAACCACTCAGTGCAGCTTGAGGGAGTCCAGCAACTCTTCTTGATATTATAGATCATACCTGCTCGTAATAAATCATTACGTATGTGTTTGGATACCTCCTTTGCTACTTGTAAATTCGATTCTTCACTCTCATAGGTATTACTAGGAATTACACAGAATCCGTCATCTAAGTAAACTGCTATAAGAAATCCGACCGATCTCCAATGAGTTACCAGGGGCCTCAAGACTTTAGTGAACAAGTATGGGGCGGAAGCCAAACCAAAAGGGAGGACATTGATTTCAAAGTATCTGGTTACTCCTCCTAATTCCCAAGAAAAACCAAGAAACTTTTGATAATCTACGTCAATGTCAACATGATGATACCCGGATTTTAAATCAAATGTAATAATATGAGCATTCTTCGACATAAATTGGAGACCAATTTTCCAATCATCCAACTTGAAGTGTACCTTATTGACAAACTTATTCAGGCTGCTCAGATCGAGAATCAATCTCTTTTTATCTGAGGTTTGGCAGGCTACTGAAAGTGGACTAACAATATATGATGGCTGGACCTTTTCTGTTATTCTGCCAGTTTGTAACAATTCGAGAATGGATTCAGAGACAAATGTATGCTCCTTTAATGCAGATTTGTTGTTATGATATTTCATCGCCGGAGGAATTCTGACAAAAGGAATTTTATAACCTTGCTTAATGACTGACAATATCATCTCGGAGGTACCAATCTCTTTCCAAAATTGTAAACGCTCTCTAAGCCTCCCTTTAACCTTGATTTCGTCTGTCTTTAACTCACTAAGATTACATGATTCGTAACCACATCGTACCTGTAAGACGTCTTCGAATTTGTTTTCAATGGCAGTGGACTTAAGCAATGGTGTTGTTGGCCGTGCCACTGGAAGCTGCTGCTCCGCTACCTGGGGCTGATCTGATTGCCGACATGGGGGATGGTAGGGCTCTTTGTGCGACTGGGACCTGCCAATGAATTCCTCTGGGATGGAAGTTGCTGTAATCAATGGCTGGCAAAGCGTGTGCAGATGGTTTGGCTTTTGGGCCAAAGAAGTAGGGACACTCTCGAGCCCAGTGTCCGGGCATCCTACAGGTGTAGCAAGCCCCAGCATTTGGCAAGCCTGAGCAGAAGGAAAACAAAAATACAAATCCGAACAGAAAAAACACACTTATTGGAAGTTAACGTCTAGCTACTATCGTTGTGTAACCCAACGGCGTGCGACGGCCTGAACTGAATTCTGTATGTGCGTTCTCAGCTTATATACGAAGATTTGCTTCGTTGCACTTAGGAATGTAATTTATTCATGCGTTGCTTCATCAATTCAGCCAACACCCATGGTGTGACCCGCCGCTGTAGTGTCCTGCTCTATTATGCCCTCCAACCGAACAAAACCCCATATTAGTTGTCAACTCATGACTATTATATATCACTTAAGAAGTACTACTTATTTATTTCTTACGTTTTTGCCTTACTTTTCTCTGAATTAAATCTTTATATCAATATCATCGACTGGCAGGCAGCCCAACTCATCACACCCATCGACACATGGCACCCCAGACGCATCAGAGAGGCCATCGAAATCGTCAAACACGACACTGTGCCACAGGACATCGGTTTCTACATCAGCGACATTTGGCGACCACTACTCCGGACTGAAGGATCTTCTATATCCAAAGTCCATAACCCACCCCAGACTGAGGGATCCCCTATATCCTAAGTCAACCACCCTCCTCCCCCTGTGCTTGTTAACAACTGATTCAGCTCAGTGAGCACACACTCCTCTCCCCCAACCCCTAGGATCCTAGTCTCAACAGTTCCCGCCTGCGCGCCTCAACGAACTAATCCTCCAGCATCCATTCATGGGATGATCCTCCAGCAGTCTACTTAAGCAGCACCATTTTCCAGAGTCCGGCATTCTCCTGAGGACGATCAGAGCATACTGATCGAAACGTCGAGTTGTACCCCCAGTTCTTTTCAGAACTAATTACTACTCAATTGAGATTCCACATGGTGTCACCGCAATTATTCTTACTTAATATCATCAAGTTCATGTGAACATAATTTACAAACATTACAGACATTAATATTAGTTATCTTGTTGATTGTAACGGCTTTAAGGAAATGGTCCGAACCCCGCCCCCCCCCCCGGCAACATGTTTCTCACAGGACAGCGTTGGATGAATGACTCGGCGTACATGTAATGCCTCAGTGGTTTAGTTGTTAATTGAGGATGTGATCTCTTCTCAAGCAGGGAAGGTGGTCACCCTGAACATACAGCCATCTATTAATTAACATAATAGTACACCAGCCAACATGTGATTGTATACTTTGGGGTGCATTGTTTGTTAATAGCAGGCAACCATGCTAAATCAATTGGTCATAGGGTGGGGAAGAAAATGTGGGTGGATGCCACCCTCGATTTTGACCTTAAAGGTCATTTCCAAGGTCAAAGGTCAAATAAGGTCAAAATGTGTATTTTTACTGGATTTTTCCACATTTAAAGCTCATTTAATGTTTATATTTGCAAACAGAGATTTATAACATTGTAGAAGTACCCAATCTCTGCAATGAACATGTAACATTGCGTATAATATGCCTTAACCCTCAAAGAGCTGGGGGCGAAATCCGCCCCCTCTATGTTTTTCGCGACAGTGTGCTTAATCAAGCACAGTGTGCTTAATACACTGATAGCGTATCAGTGCTTTTTTTTTTTCGCGCTGAGCCTTTCTGACTTTTTCGGCTATCGTCTTAGGCACATTTTGACACCAAATTTATGAAAATAGGGGGTACCGTTCTCGCGCAATGCAAATTTTTCCGACGGTCGGTGAAAACTGCTGTGATCGCTTCAATGACCTTGTACATAGAAACCATGCATCCACAGAACATGGTGCGGCGTGTATAATGTATCATAACTACAAAATCCTTTGATTATTTGGAATGAAATTTTGCACAGGTATTTATCAATACTACCCTCATTTGCATAATTAATTTAATTAAAATCCGTCACTGTTTGGCCGAGATCTGAGGGGGGGGGTCGGAATCCGCCCCCGGCTGTCAGTGGCCCCCAAAAACTCGGCTCTTTGTTTGAGGGTTAATGTATGGCACTATGATGCGAAACAGCATAGTTTTCTTATCAGAAAAAGAGCTAAACGGTTTCGCCATTTATCCATCATTACAATGCATTTAAAATATTCATTAATGACGTGTGGCTGAGTCTAACTAGGTGGGTGGCAACAACAGAAAATACAGTAAGGAAGGGTGTGTCTCATAGGCCTACATGTACATGTATCGGCATGAGTCTGCTGGTATGAGTTTACTGGCCAGTTGGGTTGCAGCAGTCAGTCGCATCACATCCGCAGGCAAAAGTGCACCTGAAGTTCTTTCTGTACATCGAGTTGTTCTGCACTTTGATTTGCATCCACAGGCTACCAGCTCCAGGCAGGCTTTTGGGATAGGGGTAGCCTTGTCCAGACAGTTTTAAGGCAACCGGACTCTTTCTTCCAAGCTGTCTGTAGGCGATGATACATATATGTGTTCCTGGTCTGCCTGCAACTAAATATTTGCCTGATAGTTGGCGCGTGCAGCATGAAGTTCCAGTGCATCCCTTGTCGGTGGTAACATCTCTAGGCCCTTCTTAGCCTTTCCAAAGAGTTGGAGCCTGGCATGGTTGACGGTTAGTTGCTCAGGTGTACCATACAGTTGACACACAAACTGTTCAATAGGTGCAAGTTCTCCATCACGACCGATTCCCTTAACAAGAGTAGGTTGGCTTTCGAAGGTTTTCCAGCATGACTTCTTTGCATGGCCACTGAAATAAGAGGTTGTGTCACAACCTGTTAGCGCATGGAAGCTGAGCAGGTTTTCCCTCACAGGTTGTGTAAGTCTCTCATATACTGCATGTAGTGGGTAACATTTCCGATTCTTTGCTGTTCCAGAGACCATCCACACTTCCGATGTTCTTGTTGATACAAAGTGTATCAGAAGTAGCATGACATCTGTGTCTCTGCAGATTACGAGCTCTCTTTGGTATCCTTCCTTAACTGCCTCACACGAATGGAGTATCAGCCTGGTATCAGCCTCTTCATGATTTCCGTGAAGCCTGGGGTCATCTCTCCTTGTTGATCTTGCATCAGTAGCATCTGCAAATCCGCCTCCGGTTACCAGCTCAAATCGCCCAGGCAGATCTTTAACCTTTCTTTATGATTTCCTCAGACAAGAACTTGGCAAGATCAGCTTTGTTCTCATCCAAGGCAATGAACTGGCCCCAAACCTGTGGAAGTGGGACATTGGGTCCATCGATGAGTTTGCGGATTGGTTTCTTTTTTCCAAGTCACTAGCGATCAAATACTACATCAACTCTTGTTGTGTGCTGTCCGAAGTGACGTGTTGCAGATTTTACAAACACATTAGCATATTCACCAAATGTCTGACACCCAAGAGGCTTTCCAAGAGCTTGGATGAGGGCGTGACCATCTATAAGCACACATGTCTTCATGTCAGCATCTGGAACTTCAGGGGGTGCTTTTAGTCCAGCCATCAAGATGCTAATCAGCTCCGACTTTGAAGCAGAGTTCATCTTCCCTCCAGCCTTGGCCAGAGACAGTGGGATCGGGGACAGTTCATGCTAGAGAATGTTCGCCATTTCCAGTGGTCGACCGGCGGTGACAGCATTGAGCAATCGCTGCAGTAGCTTTCTGTCAACTTTGATTGTTTTCTGTACATTTTGTTGAGTAGATACATTTGCTTTGTACAGATCACCGAAGGTTTTCGAGTGGTGCTTCCTCAGTGCGTCATGATTCCCTACAGTTCCCTCAATCAGGCGCTGCTTTACATTAGTGACAACATGCTTCTTTCATCGGTCTTCAGCTGTTAGTAGATCGCGCACCACGTCATTCGATGCAGTATCTTTGGTTGCCAATGATACCAATGGTATGTCTTTACCGTCCGTGTCACAGTCTCCATCTTCTTCAGCCAAGGTAGTGTGTACTTGGAACACATCAAATCTTGTCAGTTGTGTGGCAAGCTTCATTACATCATCAATATCACGCCTTATGCGTGCAGGACGACTATCAGAACGGGTGAAAGTGGTCTCTTCCTCATCATCTTCAAGGTTGAAGAGAGATCTCATGTCCTGTGTGATGCGTAATCGTTCTGACCATGTGATACAAAACCTGTCCCTGGCTTGATCATTCCTGGTAATGCCAATAATGCCATTTTGCATCTTGCACGTTCTGTTGATCCACTCAGTCGCCTGGTCAGCAGGAACTTGGTTGAAGCGCATTTTTGTTCTCTTCACAACAAAATTCCCAGCAATGAACTCTGCATGAACCTCATCGAGCATAGTTGGTGTGGTCGTAGATGGTGAGCCATGGCAGCATTGCTGCAAAGGCTTCAAGATGAAGAGTCCAGTTGCCATCTCTCTCAGCCCTGATGAAGTCCAGCAAGATCTCCACCATATCCATACATGCCGACCACAGCTTGAAGTTTGGATTGTCAGAGTGCTTCTTATCAAACTCTTTGAGGAGATATTGTACATTCTTATTGCTCAGAAAATGTGAAAGCTGGCCCACTGCGTTGGTACGTTCTGCTCTTTGGTTGTCATTTCTCGTCTTGAACAGCTCAGCTACATTTTGGACAAGTTGTTTGACTTCCACATCATGTTCTTCACCATTGTCAGCAAGCCACAATTCGAACATAGGCCATTTAATGTACCAGAGAGCTCCATAAATTATGTCAGTTGGTGTCCTCTAACAGCGCGGTAGTATGCTTTGCCATTCAGCATGGTCTCCGTAGTGTTGGCCGCATATACACCTGCTTCTGTCCACAGGTCATCAAGTCCAGCACTTTCCATGTGTTGGCCAATTGCTTTCAGGAAGTTGAAGCAGATAATTATGTGAGTCCTTCCATGAGAAAAATTACATCCTCAAATTTGGGATTCGCCCATACGAGTTCCATGATAGTTGTAATGAAAAGATTCGGTGTGCAAATTACTTTAACATGCACAATATACACATTTCGAGAAAATCACATTTTTGGTGTTTCACAATGCCATACACATATGTGTAAAGATTAAAATTCACTTGTTAATTAAACAGGCTAAATACATGTCTTTGATAATAAAAATAGTTTCTATGGATAGAGCCAACAAAATTGATGTAAATTAATGCACAATGTAAAAATACAAAATTTGACCTTATTTGACCTTTTGACCTTAAAAATTACCTATAAGGTCAAAATCGAGGGTGGCATCCACCCACATTTTCTTCCCCACCCTATGACTGATTGATCTAGCATGGATGCCTGCTATTAACAAAAAATGCTGTGGAAAATTTGTCTAGAGGACTTTTCCATGTTTGGCTGGTGTACTATAAGATAATAAACCAAAACCTAAAAGTATTTTGTTCCACAAAATAATTATTCGATTCAAAGCAACGAATTAATTAAATTCAATCAACTTTCCGTTTACAGTCTAATACTTGGGTATTTTACTATATGCAAAGAAGATTCTTCGTTTTAACTTAACAAACATGGCTACTTAGTTTAAACGTGACCCAGTATGTCATTAAGTGATTTAAAGTTAGATCATTTCAAACACTTAGCTCATTTTCTAGACCGTCAAAATTACAATATGAATAATATGCAATATTAAGCAAATTAAATAATCTATCCATAAAACTTACGGTTGTTAATGTTGGCGAAACTTCTTGATGCCGGGCGGAGTGTTTCTGTTGTGGTTGTAATTTGAACTGGGAATCGGGACTGCTGTTGAAGATCTTAGATCTCTTTTTGGCACTGTATTTGCCGAACTGAAAATTTACTTAATTTATCGTGGCTGGATTCCACATATAAATTGGCCTGCTGTATCTTCAGGCAGCATGATACCGCTTACTTACACACACACACACACACACACACACACACACACACACACACACACACACACACACACACACACACACACACACACACACAGGTTTACGGTCCATACACTCTGTGGACATTCCTTTGTTCTCGTGTACTTAAGGATAGGAAATTCTTAAAATCGTTCCCATTTCACACAGAAGAGTGTTTTGAGAGCGGTTTTCGTTCTATTTTTCCCTTTTAATAATATCCTTCGATTTAAGTCAAAGAACCTGCCTAGACAAATCTCTAATTTCCGAGATATTCGTACTTTTCCAAAGTCCAAAAACGTTGTGTGGACGTGTGTAAGTCCACACAGCGCATACACTTCCTGCACTGTGTGGACATCTTTTGTTCTCAAGTCCACACAGTGAATGTAATGCCTGTCCACACACACACACACAGGTAAGCGTAGCTATCGTTATGTGGACATTCCTTTGTTCTCGTGTACTTAAGGATAGGAAATTCTTAAAATCGTTCCCATTTCACACAGAAGAGTGTTTTTTGAGCGGTTTTCGTTCTATTTTTCCCTTTTAATAATATCCTTCGATTTAAGTCAAAGAACCTGCCTAGACAAATCTCTAATTTCCGAGATATTCGTACTTTTCCAAAGTCCAAAAACGTTGTGTGGACGTGTGCGAGTCCACACAGCGCAAGCACTCCATACGTTGTGTGGACCTCTTTTGTTCTCAGGTCCACACAATGAATGGTACGCTTACTCACACACACACACACACACACCCTCACGCACACACGTGTGTAAACACCGGCATTCGGGGACTTCCTTTGTCAAATTCCTTTGTCCAAAAATACGGGGACGGATTGTTCTCCATTGTGAGAGCAACCGGGGACCATTGTCCCTTTTGTTATACGTCCCCGGTTTGAATGCGCTCACACACGCACATTGATTTGTGGGGTATTCCTTTGTTCGTTCTATTATCCCTTTTCCTTATAATTCTCCTGTGGGGTACAAGATTTTCTATAGTTACCTTGTGGGGTCCAATTGTTCTATTGTGTTTTGGACCCCACAACGAATGGTGTGTACGTTCACACACACACACACACACACACACACACACATACCAACGATTATCATGACAATAAATACATTACACAACATCACTCCGTTAAAGCAGCTTAGACGCCTGAAGCTGGAGTGGCTGAGCAAAAACTTTGAATGTATATGTGTGTTCCGGTTATACCAAATATAGATAAAAAAGTTCCCAGTGTGACAGCATGATTGGAATGGTTAACCCTATCAAGCTTGGGCATTTTTCGTTACCAGACCTGGCGGTTGCTACTGCCAGTAGGAAAGCCACTTTGATTGACATTGGCTTGGTCCAATGGTTCGAAAGAAGCCCCAGATAGTGCTGATAGAACTTGAAACATGTCCCAGGATGGAATGAGATTACGCACTGGGGATCGTTGTACAAACATTTCCCGGATATGAATTTGGTTATCGCCGGGTTGTTTGACATAGATGATCCATCTGGGAATCCTTTGTGGATTATAGCTGAACGGTATTTTTTTGTAGTGATTGCTAGGCCGCTCTTAAACAGGTGAACTAGGAAATCCCCTATTACATACTGTTAAAGAAGCAATGGCGGGATCATGATTCTGTCGTTTACCCCATTTGAAAAAATTGTGTAATCTGCTGTTGTAGACCTTCCGGGTAGACGACTGTGTGTAGGGATTGCCGCTGCGTCCTGCGAAAGGCCAGCTGCTCGGAGAGATCTCTTGACTTGTCAGGTGGAGATCCTTCGGAGCCGGATGTAGGAATCCTGATCCTGGCTGAAACAGGATGTCCGGCCGATGGGGCGAATATTATTAGCCGACAGACTAGCAGTTTCATCAACATCTCCAGTACGTTGGTATGATAATTTGGCAGTGGGTGTCCCATGTTCCCGCCACTTGACGTGGTGTCAAGGTGGCCCCCATCTGGTCAGGGAGGCATCCGTTGCTATGGTCACGGATGGATAGGGAAGAGGGAATGTTATCCCTTTCATGAGGTTGTCCCTTTCTGTCCACCATTGGAGATGTGGTTGTAATAGGGATGTGACCGGAACATGGTGAATTGGATGGCGACTGAGTCGAAAAAACGATAATAGGTGGAGCTGGATTAGCCACATTCGGAACCTGCACCAACTTATGAGGTCAACCATGCTGGCCATCAGTCCCAATAGTCTGAGCCTGATAGTGCTCGGGCAGACGTTGTTTTGCATGAAGGACTTCACGCACTGTTAAAGATTCATGATACGTTCGTCTCCCTTTTGGAGGTCGACCACCGTGCCCAAGAAGACCGGGGTCTGTGTGGGCTGATTTGTGTAGTTGTGATTTTGCCTCGTTGACGATGAACCCCAGTATTTTCTTCAGCCTTTGTGTTGTTTTTTATTGCCGCCCATGTCTCACTACGACTGTCCCACTACTATGAAAATTGGGGGCCGTTGACAGTCCGAAGGGGAGGGATTTGAATTCGTAAGTCACTTTGTTGTACTGGAAACGAAGGTATTTGTAATGTTCCGGAAGGATGGGTATAATGAAGATATGCGGAACTGGGGTGATACGGAACTGGGGTGATAGGTCGTTTTCTGTCGCAGCTCCGAGACTCTGGAATCATCTTCCAACTAAACTCAAATCTTGTCATAGTATAACCAGATTCAAGTCGATGCTTAAAACTCATCTTATGTCACAACTCTTCAAAGATGATGTATATTTGTAATTGCATTGTAGGTACATGTATCTTGGTACATAATTTGTTTTCCCTATGCTATCATTGTATATTGTTTGTATTAATGTTTTTCTTTGTTTCCGCGCCTTGAGCACTCAGCAGGGTGGATATGTGCGCGCTAAAAATCTTTATTATTATTATTATTATTATTATCCTTCAAATCCAGTGATGCCGCCCATGTTTTTTTAATTTTTTTTATTTATTTAATTGTTATTATTATTATTTTTATAAAGTGTTAAGGTGAACAATAGCCACAATTAGGTATGATCAGGTCATGCACAGATATAGGCAATAAAGCACTATATCAGTAACCCTAATGGGCCAATCAGTGGTTCACAGCAGCTTAGGAAAATGGCAAAGAACTCTCTGCTACTTCAAGAGGCTAATAGAAGATGTTGATGGATGCGACTCTTGAAGGACTGAATACCATTATTGCTGATCTCTCCAACTACACTGTCTGGGAGTCTGTTCCAGACATGCACCGCAGTGTGGATGAAAGTCCTGCCGGTGGAGTAGGTTCTAGAGACTGGTACAGTGAGTGCATGGCTTGGCATTAACATACTACTGCGGGTTGCTCTTCTAATCACATAAAGCTGAGAAAGCATCACCTTCAGGTCTGGCGGACACAAACTGGTGTGCATCTTGTAGAGCACAGTTGTAGCCGCCACCTGACGCCTATGATGTAATGAGGGGATATTTAGAGCCAGTCTTGCCTGATGTTCATTCACACCCATGATCCTCAGTGCTTTATTCTGGATGGAGTCAAGAAGTGTTAGTGTGGTGGTTGAAGCACTCATCCAGCACAGTGAAGCATACTCCATGACACTGCCTACCTGGACCTTGTAGATTGTGGCTCTCCCTTTGACATCCAGCTTATTTGCGACCTTCCTTAGGACTCCAAGTTTTGTCCGGCTCTGGTTGTTATGTTGGAAATGTGCTTAGCTCAGGTGAGTTTTCTATCAACAGTGACACCTAAGATTTCCAACTCATCCTTCTCTGCTAGTTTGATGATGTTTCCAAAGAACAGGTCTGACCTTGTTGGATTCCTCTTTCTTGAGATGGTCATCAATAAAGGTCATCAATAAAGATGGAGAACAACAGCGGGCCCAGAATTGAGCCTTGGGGTACAGAGGCATTGATGGATGTAGTACTTGAAGATTGGCCAGATAAGACCACTTTGATGGAACGGTTGGATAGATAACTCTCAATCCAGGTAAGCAGATTGCCAGAAACTCCTTTGCCTTTGAGCTTGGAGCAAAGTCCATTGTGCCACACTTTGTCGAATGCACCTTTGATGTCCAGGGCAATAAGACGCACTTCATAACCTCTGTCCAGACCATTGGACCATTGCTGAGAATTCAATTCAATTCAATGATGGTTTATTAAAAATATTTACAAATCGCGGCATCTGCCGAATTACAGGTAAATTTACAAATCAAATGTTTAAGAAAGGATGGTTAAAATGTCAGCAGTGCTATGATGAGGCCTAAAGCCGAACTGCCTGTCCGATATAAGATGGTGCTGAAACAGATACTTCTGAAGCTGGTTATGTACCACTGCCTCCATTATCTTACTGATGTTACTAAGAAGAGAGATGGTACATGGATTGGTTAGACTTCGAATCCCTCTTGTGGATTGGGATGACTGAAGCACACTTCCACTGGCTTGGAAATACCCCATGTGTGAAGCACAGCTTAAACAGGCAGCTGAGAGGTCTTGCTAGTTCAGAACTGCACTCTTTTAAAACTGTATTAGGGATCTCATCTGGTCCATACGTAGCCTTGTCTGATTTTAATTTTTTCAACAGTCTCCTGATGTCCTTGGCTTTGAAGACAATATTGTCCTTAGTATTTGGTGGTATCCATTTAACTTAGGAGCAGGCTCTTTCTGTTGCCGTGATATAATACATGGTTTTGATCTTTTAGCACTGGTATGTCTGACCTGGCTGTCCTTCCGGAAACAGTGTTAACAGTATTCCACCACTTCTTGCTGCTAAGGCTTCCATCTGAGAGTTCTTCCTTCAGCTTGTTGTTATACCTTCTTCTAGCTTGTTTCTCTACCTGGTTGTATTCCTTTCTGGCTTCTGCAAACTTGTCCTTGTTTTCCTTTGAGTTGTTTTTCTTTAGTTTCTTGAACAGGCGACGCTTCTTAGTTGCAGCTTTCTTGCAACGATTGTAAAACTAAATTTTATCACCGGTCTTTTTGGTAACAAACTTGCTCGGAATGTAAATTTCCATTGCATTGCAAATAGTGTTGGTAACGTTGTTGCAAGCTTGTTCAGGATCATCAGTTCGGAAGAATTCAGGCCAATCTGTAGAAGAAAGATAACCTCTCATGCCCCAGTAATCAGCCTTGTCGTAGCGCCAAACCTTCCGTCTGTAAGGTTTATCTCTATAGATGGGCACGTCCAGCTTGACTAGGACAGGATTATGGTCAGATGTGCCTTGTCTTGCGAGTGTTGTATCAGTGGAAGGCAGGTCAGTCAGAAACAGGTCAAGGATTTGGTCCTCCCTAGTTGGTTCAGCAACGATCTGCTTCAGTCCAAGGGAGTTGGACATCTCCAATGTGCGCCGACCAACTGCATCTGTTGTGCGAATCCCGAGCCAGTCTTTGTGGTGTACGTTGAAATCTCCTAACAAAACCACAGACTGGGCGTTGAAATCAGAAAGTTTAGACAGGGTGTTGGAATCTAGGTAGTTGATGATATCATTGTTGCCGCTTGGTGGTCTGTATACTGCAATAGCTTCTGAGCCACTGAAAAATACATAAGTTCCAGGCCTTCAGGATCCAAGTCCTTGTCGTGGAAAACAGCGACTCCCTCCAGACAGTAGACAGCAATCCCTCCTCCAGTTGTATTAGTCCTGTCTCTGCGGCAGCAAAGTGAGTAGCCGGGAATAGTAATACAGTCAGCTCCATCCATCACTGTATAGTCTAGGAATGTTTAAATGGACTTTAGTACATACGGAAACGTCTGTGTTGAATGAACTTGTTGAGGGGCTTCAGGTTTAAGATCGGCCGCCAGGCACCGTGTCTTTCTTGGGGGTTAGGAAATGCTGTCAAAACCACCGCAAATCCAGTTAACAGTGATCACCATACGGTGTATTTTGAATTTTCAGCAAATAGATCACTCATCATACAACCCCGAGTTTTACGCTCTTTCTTACGATATAAGAAAGCTGACTTTGCACATCTAGAGATGCTGTTGCATCTTGCCCCTTGGTCAGCCTTCCTAGATGACGGAAATCCCAACTCATCTTGGGAAGGATTCATTGACATTCTTGATGCTGCTATTCGAGACAGCATACCACGATCCGAAACGCCGTCGGAGGAATTCATATTGGATCACTACAGAACTCAAACAACTCATTCGTTCCAAACACAAACTGTTTAGAAAAGCCAAACACTCCAACTCGGCATCTACATGGCTGCAATACAAACAAATACGTAATGAAGTCAACCGTTTATTTGCAGCATATGACACCAAACGAAGCTTTTGGTGCTTTGTTCGCGATCAGAGGAAATCCAAAAGTCCGCCTGCTCTCCAATCTGCAACAGGTAAACTCATGCATAAACCGGCTGAAATTGCTCATGCATTCAACACGCTGTTTACTTCAATCCACTCCCCTGCCGTAACCTGCCCAGATTCACCACCTGCCTGTTCTCTCCTGATTCCGGACCTTCCTCAAACTTCAATCAGCCTAGGATGGTTGACAAAGTCTCTGTCCTCATTGTCCCCACACAAAGCGCCAGGCCCTGACTCCATTTCACAACAATTCTCCAAACTGTTGCATCTTCAATCGCCCCGCCTTTACTAAGGGTAATGAATTCATCCCTTGCAAGTGGTTGTTTACCATTGGACTGGAAGCGATCACAAATCACTCCTATTTTTAATTTACAACCCAATCAAATCTCGCCAGGATGAACTTGCACTCCAGGCCGACCTCACTGAACTCGGTTGATGGAGTGTTTCTAATGTTATGGAACTCAATATCAACAAATGTAAAGCTATGCATATGTCACGCTCCAAATCACTCAGCCAATTAGCTGTGTACAGTCTCCACGGTTCTGGCCTTGATGTTGTCTCAACATACAAGTACCTTGGCATCACCATCAACAATTCATTAACTTGGAATGATCATGTAAATTACGTGGTGTCCAAGGCAAACAGAATTCTTGGGTTCATCTGGCAAGTCGCTGGTGGGACATCTACAATAGCCCTTCGATCCCTTTATATGTCCCTCGTCCTACCAGTCTTAGAGTATGGGTTGCCTGCCTGGTGCCCGTACACCTCATCTTTATCAGGCAAGCTAGAGAGCGTCCAACGTCGTGCAAGCAGGATGTGCCTAAAACAACAGAGAAGAGCCATGCCATACGATGACCGCTTAAAAGCCCTCAACTGGATCAACCTCTCTAATAGGAGACAGCAGCATGTGGTCACCTTCACAATTAAATCCTTGTATGGACTAATTGACTGTCATTCTATTAAATCAAACATGATTATCAATGCCCGCCATCAAGATAACATAACATTTCAGCACCACTACGCAAGAACTCTAGCCCTCAAGAACTTGCCGATAAATTCATTTCCACGCATTTGGTCCAGCTTGCCCACTCACATCAAAGACTCTGTTGTTTTAGACAGCCTTCAGTGTTTTGTAAAACCCTGTCATCTTACTTCCGTGATTAAGTCTATTGTCTATTAAGTCTCTTTTTTCAGTTCTGTTGTTCTTGACATCTTAGGGGTCTTCGTTTGGGGTGTTTGTTGAGATGTCTGTTTAAATACTTTTCTGATTGCATTGGAGCAGCTTAGGACGGGGAACGTTTGGCGACGGTTGGTCGATGTTGCCTGCTGCTCACGCTCAAAACACATATCGGGTACCGGGCAATATCGACCAATTGCCGATGGATGTTCCTTGTGCGAAATTAGCCGTGGTAGTGTGGCTGTCTGTTTTGTTGACTGAAAAATTGTACATTTAATTATCATTTTTTCTCTTAATTGTTCTTATTATCAACTTATAGGCCTATATAGTTATAAATCCATTTTTATTTTGATCATTGATTCGTATTTCTTTATGTATTTCTTTATGTATATTTTGCAATTCAGTTTTGACTTTTATATTAATGTATATTTATGAATCCTGTCTGTGACTGGACCAACAAGCTTTCGGGCTAGTGTTTTAGTACACTTTTGTTGATCATGGCCATCATAGATTGGTTTAAATGTTCGTTTGTCTTCCCTCTTAGTCTTAACTGTATTATTGTATATTGTTCCTAATGTATTGTTCACATGTTTTATTGGCCAAATAAAGAATAAGAATAAGAAGAACCTCGCTATATTTTCCGCATGCGGTGTTACGCATATAGCTCGTTTCTCTAGAAGGGGTTGAATCTCCCATTCGAGGGCTTCGCGTTTTGCCTTGTTGGAAGGAACCGGTGGACGACCATGTTCGATGGGGGTGCTCGTGAATTCCAGCGTATAACCACGGCTGATGGTCTCGAGCACCCACCGATCGAGGATGACCTGGACCCAGGACCATACGTATTCCTGTAAACGAACCCCTATGGGTCCGGAAGGAGGTCGTTGTCGAGCAAGAAAGTCACTTTTGGCAGCCCCTGGTGTATCGGGGTGGGGGGGTAGGGGTGGGGGATGGGGCGGTTGTTGAAAGGACTGACTGCTTGGTCGAGGCTGGCAGCGGTCGGGGACCGCCCGTGGCTGTTGTGTAGTCCAAGGCCCCATTGCGGGAGATGGTCGGCCGCCACGAAAGCTACCCTGGTTAGTCTTCAGCGGTCGGCGATGCGGGATCTGGAAAGTCGTGTTTCCTTTCTTCTCTGCGCTTGGTCGTGGGGGTGGAGCTGGTGTGGGTTTATTTTGTCCGTTGTTTCCAGGCGTTTTGCTTCAGCCTCCATGGATTCTTGGAATCGGCCAGCAAATAGGTCCTGTCCCATCAGTGGTAGGGAGTCAACGCACTTTCGAGCCCCTTCCCGAGGGCATCTAAGACGTTAGCCCGGCGGGTAGAAGTCGCTGAGACTATCATCTTTTTAGTATTTCCTCCATCTTTCCTCTATTACGATCAGTAAATATCCTTTGGAGGGAGTGGCTGCACCATCAGAAGTCAGTTTGTCTCTGGCCGAATCGGGTAGGATCGGCACCGAGAAAAACTTTTGAAAATCCTCCTTGGATGTGTAGTATGGCAGTTCCCTTCTTCTGCATGATTGCCATGCCTTTGCTTCTGCGATCTTGTTGATTGTGTCTGCACAAACGCGGTCCACGGGAAGCGCCGGATCGTAGGCCGATGGTAGCTGAAGCACGCGTATCGTATCATGTCACGTTGCACCAGTCGGAGTTCCGTTGCTGTGATCGACAGCCGTTGCATGGGGACTGTCTCTTCGTCCAACCCTGATGAGTTATGATTGGATAGGGCGGGACGAGTTGACTCCAGAATCGGGTCAATGTCGTGGTGGTCCCTTGTCGGGCATCAGGCCGGGTATGCTGGGCAAGATCGTGCTGCGGTCGGCGTGGGGGTCCTCTGAGGACGAGTCAGTATCCGACCCGAGAGTTGCAGACGGGTGGATGCTGATGTTCGGTGGGGAAGCTGGTGCGTGACTTAAAGGGTCTGTTTGTTTCGCACAGATTCGGATCTCGATCACCAGAGAGTCCGTACGGTTTAGACAGTTTGCTGATCCGGATCCTGTATTTGCTGATCCTGCTCGCGCAGTGGATACATACATACATATACTGAGCAAATTTTAAAAGATGGCCAATCACAGGCCCCTAACTTAGACCTCGATAATGACGTATTTGACCTTAACGTATCCCATTTTGTACATGACATCGCGCAGCAAGCAGTTGCTTGGCCAACCAATAGCCAATTTTTAAGTTGGACATTAGCATAATATTAGCATTTTTGGATATTAGCATAATGAACTCTACCTTGCATCTTGGCAAGTACAGAAGGATCAAGGTGCATTATCCTAGGCGGGCGGCGACGAATGGTCACTGTACTTGTGCAGTATAGCATTATGTATCCCGTGCACGGTGTGCATATGCGCTGTGACCACGAGTTCGGATAGATAAGCAGGGCAACATTATTTTGCCAAACCATTCATAATCCGTGGGTCATGCTCCGATACACACCTGCAATAGCAAAAGCAGCACAGTATAAAGCATTATGCTTATTAGCATAATGCTAAAGAATCAGGTGTCAATCCAAACTTGCCCTACTTTCTAAATTGTCACTCTCTTTGCTTTCTCCGCATGCCTCTCCTTATATGGAAACAGAACCTGTTGTATGTTGAACCTAATTTTGCACACGTTCCTACCCCAAGACGCGGCAGTTAAGCTTCTCATTGGCGAAGACGCTATAATATGCATTCCTTGGCCCAGATTCCTATATAAACAGAGAATTCCTTCTCTCAAAGAAGTGCGGTTCCAAACGAATGTGTTCTACAAGACTGTAGTCTTGTCAGTCTATTATTAATTAAAAGTGGGACTTTGACAATGCCATACCTAACAAGCCAACTTGGTGTGATGTCTTTTAAGAAGAGATCCTTGTGATTAAAATAATAATAATAAATACATATTTAAGTCACACCCCTTGTAATTTTGGGGAAACCTACAAGTTTTGTGATTTAAGAACAAATATTTCAAGGCTTACCCTTTGCGATTTGGGTGAAAATTACAAAGATTACCCCCTTGTGATTTTATAGGAAAACTTCACCGTTTTCCCCCTTGAATGTAAGGGGTAAGCAGTGTACATTTTCCCTTAAATATCACATCCTATTGTAGTTCCCCTAAAACACCCTTAAAAATCAAAAGAAGCCTTGTATTTTGTTTCCCCCAAACTATGACACAAACATGTACAGAAATACAAATAACAAGCACACTAGAAATTCTTTTCTTCATCACTTGTTATTGTTATAAAAACATTGTTATAATGTCATTGTTATAATGTTAAATATAATATCAATGGAAGGGGAAGTTTATAAAAAAAACTGTCAAGGATGAACTGTGAGTCACAATGATAGGATGAATATTTCCATTAAAAGTGGAACTTAATTTGCCATATTCTTGCGTTCGTCCACTCAAGCTTTTTAAGCACCATAATTGTGTTATTCCGAAATAAGTATGCTAATAATTTGTTTGCCAAAGAACAATGACAATTCTAAACTTAAGAAATGCCAATTTGTCTTCGCTTACTAAATAAAAAAACATCTGGTTACCACTCAGATGAACCACTCTGTCTATATTTTCATAATCTCATCTCCATTTTCAATCTTAACATTCTATTCCAATCCTATACTGACCACCATTCATCACATTTGAGCATAATTAGCCCTTCGATCGCCGACCTGGCTCAGTGCTGTATAGTCGCTGCTTTCACGGCTAGCCCAATATGGACTCCGTTTCTGTATACACTGAAATTGAGGTGAAAGTGCAACCTGGGCTACTTTCATGGCGAGTGTCTGTGGGGAAGACAACTCATGGTGGGACATGAACCCAAGTCCTTCTGCTTATCTGCACCCGAGGTGGTGGGTCCAGGTCCCAACAGAGGTTGCTTTTGGATTTTTTTTCTTTCTTTTTTCGAAAGTACCGAATAGGCCTATACAGTGCTTAGCCATGTCTGTGAGGAGCAAATTTCACACCAATGTGTAATAATTGGAGTTGTCCAGAAGAGTGAAATGTCAATGGCAGATCTACTTTTCAAAAGTTAAGCTGAAAATGATCTGGAAGCATCTGTGTACAAATATGGAAGTAAAAGAAATGTCAAAGGAAGAAATTTGTATTAATCAGTTTATACATACCGTAATTCAGCATAATAAAAAGGTAACTCATGAGATAAATGAATTTAACTCAATATTATATGTGAGTAATCATTACAAACCTTATCAATTATTAAATATACAAAATAATACAATGCATAGTGGTTCTCAAAAGTACATAATATAAGCATGTGGGTTGCTATCAATAAAAGTAATATGAAACATAAAAGGGAAAGTACATCATTGGAAATGTTGGCTAAACTGCTTCTTATTATGCTAACTTCCTTTGAATCAAGCCAATAAACAACTAATCTATGAGTGTTTCAGCTTATGCCATTGTGTCAATAAGAAAATAAAGCGAAAATGCATTCAGCATTTTCTAACTGGAAAAAACGAACTTTGCATTCATTGTAAAGTAGCATTTTGATCTTAAAGGGAAGGTACAGGATTGGTAATGTTGGCAAAGGTGTTTTTTGTTTTTGTTTTTTGTTTTTTGAATCAATGTATATATTAATCAACCAACCTCTGAAAGTTTCAGCTTATTTAGTTGATTTTGAACAAATTTAAAATTCATGAGATTTTACGAATTTATGGAAACGGTACATTTAAAAAAAAACGGAACTGGAAATTTACTTTTCTTAAAAGTGACTACACCTCAGACAAAGATTGATACTAACAACAGTTAGACACCAAGTGAGTTTCACATAACATTTATAATTAAACCATTTCATGTTTTTGAGATTACCAACGTTTTACCATCTCTTTAATGCATACAATCACATCAGGTTGATGATAACACGCATTTATCAGTTCCTCCACTTTGATCGATGTTCTGTTTCATTATAAATAAAAAAGCAAATATGTTTAAACAATACAAAATATATGTCAAAGAAAAGGTACAACATTGGTAATTACTAAATTATTAGATAAAAGTTTTATCTAAAACCTACTACTCAAAACAATTTAGGGAACACGTTGTGTTGCATGTGTTACTGCAAGAGGTGGTCACACCCGTTATTGAAATGTTCCATGAACCGGAATTTTCATTTGCAACCCCCTCTCTCTTTCAGTAGTCATGTCGTGAAATGTGTAATCACTACATGAATCCTTTATCATCTGTTTCATTGTGCAGTTGTTTCTCATCAATTCTGTGAAACATTGTGTTTATCTGAAATAAATGATCTTGCTTTAACTGAGATTATTCCGGTGTCAGGGAGCTGAGAAAGATTATAGGAATGATATTGGCTCAGTGACCAGGGGAAATAATATAAGCACATACAGACTTTCATTCAAAGGTATTATGCGCCATATAAGAACTGTTCATTGTTACTTCAAGTTTGCACAAGTATCAAACAACCTGAGAAATTATTCCATCTTTAGTGCTTTCATCTTGGAGAAAACAGGAATTGTTATGTCGAATTTACAAAACGTTGCGCCATGGAAACTATTTGTAAAACATGAAAACAAAAAAAATATAACACTTTTTGTTGTTTTCTCGTGAGCAAAAATTGTGATGAAACTTTCAATCTACTTTTTTTTATTTTTTAGATTTATTGAAAACCAGATGGTTGAAATTAACGTACATACATTACCAAATATCAATGTGGTAACTTCCCCTTAAATAATAACATACAAATTTGGATAAACAATTTAATGTTGAGTAACTTGATCACTGCATAAAAAGGACTACCTTGCATAAGTAATGAATTTATTTCCCACAATTTGCATAATTATTTCCTCTCACATGTAGTCTTCAGTCAACTCTGTGAGAATGTGTTACAATAGCTAGGCTCTCTTTCAGACTCTTTCGCTGATATTGAATCTTTAAAGATTAGTAAATGGTGAAAAGGCATATATGATGCAGTATTCTGTCAATGCAAGTGGATTTCATGGCACATTGTTATAATACAGTGTTGAAATAATTTGGTCTAAGCAGGCATCTGCCCAATGACCAGGGGTAATATGCACATAATGTAAAGCACATTGAGATATTGCGCTATATACGAATAAATATTATTATTAATACGTGTGTCAAGTATTAGCCTAGAACCAAGGTCCTGACGAGGCTGTTCTTTATTACACTGACCTGATAGAAAGGTATGTGCTTACATTAAAGCCACTGGATGCCATGTTGGTGCTCACATAAACCACACATTGCAATGTGCATTGCTTTATATTTACATGTACTGTGTATTCCTTAATGGTACAGCACCAAAATGGCCCCGATGAGGTGGCTTCTTTAATTCTGTTTGCACCAAAGATCAGTGGTCCTGCCCAGCTGTTTCAATAATTCTGTTTGCACCAAAGATCAGTGGTCCTGCCCAGCTGTTTCAATAATTCTGTTTGCACCAAAGATCAGTGATCCTGCCCAGCTGTTTCAATAATTCTGTTTGCACCAAAGATCAGTGGTCCTGCCCAGCTGTTTCAATAATTCTGTTTGCACAAAAGATCAGTGGTCCTGCCCAGCTGTTTCAATAATTCTGTTTGCACCAAAGATCAGTGGTCCTGCCCAGCTGTTTCAATAATTCTGTTTGCACAAAAGATCAGTGGTCCTGCCCAGCTGTTTCAATAATTCTGTTTGCACCAAAGATCAGTGGTCCTGCCCAGCTGTTTCAATAATTCTGTTTGCACCAAAGATCAGTGGTCCTGCCCAGCTGTTTCAATAATTCTGTTTGCACCAAAGATCAGTGGTCCTGCCCAGCTGTTTCAATAATTCTGTTTGCACAAAAGATCAGTGGTCCTGCCCAGCTGTTTCAATAATTCTGTTTGCACCAAAGATCAGTGGTCCTGCCCAGCTGTTTCAATAATTCTGTTTGCACAAAAGATCAGTGGTCCTGCCCAGCTGTTTCAATAATTCTGTTTGCACCAAAGATCAGTGGTCCTGCCCAGCTGTTTCAATATCTGCAATTTGAAACAAAACTATTGGGACATTAGAAAGCGAAAGGATCACCCCAGCCCTATGCCCCATCAAATGTTGAATTCTTTCTTAGCAAGTGTGGCTCAAATTAGTATTTTCTTGGTAGCTGAGTGATGGTGTTCCAATATGTTCTGTACTGGATTTAGGAAGTCAAATTAAATAAATCCCCATTTTCCATACTGCAGTGAGTGCCTTATATCAAACATTATAGGGTCTATTTTAATACAAGAAAGGAATCTGATATGACAAACATGACTGTGCTTCCAACTACTATTACAAGCAAACATGAGAAATATGACATAAGGCCAATCAATCAAAAGTCTCTGGTTTCTGGTCTCCGCGCGCATCGCCTCAGATCCACCCATCAGCATTTTTAATTTTCTTATTTTTATTCTATGAAACGATGTCCAATTGCAGCCAAAACTGCTGGATCAATTGGAATTCTGCCATGCTGAAGGAGTTTTTCACACAGGGGTATGAACGTTTGCCCGATTTGTGTGGCCTCTCTTAGCCAACATACTTTGTATATGGGAAATTTAGTCCCTGCGTATACATGTATCATGTATTTACCTATGTAAGATTAATTGCAGTGAGACCATGTGAAATTCTCTATTGAGTAGTAATAATTAGTTCTGAAAAGAACTGGAGGTTACAACTCAACGTTTCGATCAGTATGCTCTGATCATCTTCAGGAGAATGCCGGACTCTGGGAAAAGCTGCTGTTATGTATTTCCCTGTTGGCCAAAAAAACACCAAAACCACAAACAAACGGTCCAACACACTGATTTTGAAGCCGAGCTATGACTAGAAACCAGAGACTTTTGGGGGGGGGGGGGCTAAACCATGGATACTGTGTATGACAGAGACATATAATACAATGTATCCTTTCAGTTATAATTATTAACATCATAATCACCCATCTTATGACAACAATTGTAGTACTTATTAATATTAATTAAAATACATGTACATAGGTGTTACACACATTTATCTATTGCCACTAATTCACTAAAACACTAGTTTAAACCCAATATACACAATTTACACAAACTAAAACAAAAACACAAACAAATTATGGTATATTTAATCTTTTCTTATGTACAAAAGACACTGTAGTCTTAAAAAACATTAAAACAATAGGGTCATTCCACGTAAGTGTACACACTGCATGACACCCCCCCCCCCCCGACACAGGTCTGTTCCCCCCACTCCCGGAAGTAAATTATCGGTCCCCTACTCACACTGCTGAACCAACCCCAGTCACACTGCTGAGTGTAGCTATACATGAAATGATGCATACAATTAATGTACATCATGTACAGTATACATATGCATACATAATGTACACTGTACAGCATTGGAGTGCCCTGCCCATCTTTAAAAGTACACCCTATCTTAATTACTTGCGAGCCCATTTTTATATTTGGTATACACAATGAGTATACTTTGGGCATTTGTTTGATAGAATTTTTTTTTTAATTTCCAAATTGTAAAGTTGATAATTTGTGACAATAAGAGCTTTCATTTAACATAAAAATCACTTTCTTACGATATTCTTAACTGGAGTTACAGATTTCCAAAGTTGTAGAGGTCAAACGAAAGGTAATAAGTTCAATGACCTGTAACTCACAAACCACATGACCAAAAACGCCCAAATTTCAGTTTTGGAGTTTCTCATACAACCAAACAAACCTAGAAAGAAAAAAGAAAACAATCTGTGAGATTGACCTCGGAAAGTGTGTGATTTGACGTGGAATGACCCAATAAGGAAAACACAACAAGGATGGTATACTGTTCAAAACAAAACTAATAATAAGAGATGCACACAAGGCAGCAATTTCTTGCTATTAAGTAACGTTTTCTTCATGCATTGATCCATCATGAATATATACTAAGTATGTTACTGACATGAGTTGCAGACATATTGTTATAGAATTTCAAAAATTGTTTGGTTTTAAGGGACAGTACAACATTGATAACGTTGGCTGCAGACAAGCCAATGTAAAACCAAGTGATTTGTGATCGTCTCTGCCAAACCTTCTGGATTGGACCCAAGTTCCGGACATGAGTTTTTAAATCCTTTATGTAACCACAGAACAGAATGGAAAATTATACAAGACCGACAAGTTATTATTTTCCCAAACAATATGAAAGAAGTATTTTTGTTACTGCAAACAAAAAATCCCTCATGTCCTAAGGTAAGCTTTTTAAAAGACCACATGGCCTTACTCATTGAGCCATTTTGGATGGACTGAGGTACATGTATGATAAAATGCCCAATGATTTTGCACCACAACTTCCTAATAAGGCCAAGTATCATTTAATTTTCACTACTGTTCAAAAAAACTAAATTTAACAAACTACAAACATTTCGAATTGCTTTTTTACTTATTTACACTTACATTCAAGACACGACTTACATGTACTGTACATATCATCGAGGGTATCAAGGGTTCTTCATCAATATTTTTATAGGAATCCAGCCCATAACTGTACCACCATCCAGTAACAATAAATAGACCAGCTAATATTGCAATCAAGCTTCATTTGGGATTTCACAGAAAAGACAAACTGCAGAATTGCTTCAATTTACTCATTCGGTGGCATTTGAAGGAAAGGTACAACATTGGTAAATACCACATTATCAAATTAACAAATAAATCCCTTGTATAGTTTGATCCCTCAAAACCCTGTGACAGACCAAGGCATTCCCTTGTATAGTTTGATCCCTCAAAACCCTGTGACAGACCAAGGCATTCCCTTGTATAGTTTGATCCCTCAAAACCCTGTGACAGACCAAGGCATTCCCTTGTATAGTTTGATCCCTCAAAACCCTGTGACAGACCAAGGCATTTTAGAATAGGACGGTTTTAATATCTAAAAGCTTACTTGGTGTAAGAATTTGTTAATTTGAATTTACAAAAATTTACTGTCTGGCAATATGTAAGCACCTTAATTATGTGATGAATCTTTCAAGGTTAGTTTGTTTGGTACAGTTGTTAAACATTAATAGGGTAAACTGAATGTAAGCCAATGTTGTACCTTCCCTTATAAACAAAATATTAATACATAATATTAATACATAATATTAATAATAATAATAATAATATTTTGTTGTATGATGCACCTTATATATCATTTAGTTATTCAAACCAAAATTCCATACTTATCACACATTCAAGAATCACCATAATAAAGTACTGTTAATTTTGTTTTTGTTTTTTTAGCCAAAAAATTACAACGTCATAAGGTGTATAGATTACTCTATTGTTTGCATACGTTTTGGAAGTACATGTATCTTTAATTAATTAACTAAACCAAAGGTATTTTAGTCTATCAAGAACTAAGATACCTCTTATCTCAATTTATAAATAAAATCAAGGCATATTACAAATCAGTGCATACATGTAGGTCCTAAGCATATTATATTATTATTTAATATTTATAATGTCAAATGAATTGATTAGCAACATTTTCAGATTGTTGACAGTAATATCATACATGTATGAGCTTACGGGAAATGTTAAAACTGTTGACAGTGACAATAAGGCAATAAGGGGGAGATAAACCAGTTTTTATCAACCAGGAAATTACTGGAAATTACATTTATTCTGTCATGGCTTGTCACAATTTATATAAGACCTACCAGGTTCAAATGCTTGTTAGTTGCAGACGTCACTATGTATTGTTAGTGGTGGGTTTCCTTGCTGGTGATCCGGGGATGAGAAGGGGCTCTTTCATATGAGGCATTGGACTGCTGGTGCTACTTGGATCTTTACCTGGGAGTGGTGGGGGCTGAAAATGGATATAAATCAAGAATAAGTAAAAACAAAATTTCTTGTAAAAAGTGCTTAGAAAAAACAATGTTCTTAGCAAAGGCATTTGCTAAAGATGTACCACCCATGTTTTTTTAAATGTTTTTCTGGCAATTTCTGTTTTCATCAGAACATTTCTATTAGTATTACATTAAAAAACTATAAAGAAAAACCTGGCATATGTATGTTGCACTGTATACCAAGTGTTTTACCAAGTGTCTACATACAAAAATCTCTAGGCCAGGATTTGACACACTACTTCTGTCTAGCTTACTAGTGCAGACGTTAACCTTAACCTCTCGACCACCACCGAGTTTGCCTGATGACAATAGGCCAGCTAGAATCCTATATAGCAGTGGGTTCCACAATTTGCATTCATTGACATATTTATGAAGCACTGTCTATTCTGCGTTTTCCTTTTCAGCAAAAAACACAAGTGATGTATCTTTACAGCAGCATAACAAGAACCAGAAACAAGAAGTTTGTTTGCTGGGTAATGGTTAACAAATTTTTCTGCTAAATGAAATTAGCCACCAGAAGCAGTTTAACTGAGTAACTACTAATACTACTAAAAGTAATAATGGAGTCTTATATATATATATATATATATATACATAACAGCAAAAGTTACGTCACCCCTAAAAATATTTATTATTTTCATTTTATAATTAATATAATTTGTTTAACCCTAACTCCCTAGACAACAAAGCCAGTTGGAGGATTTTGAAGGATTTTTTATTGTTTTAATACAATGCTTAGGGAGTTAGGGTTAATGAAGAATATTATGAGTATGGAGTGTAACACGAACACAATGTGGCAAATTTGGTTGACCCCAAAATTTGTCATGCATGACGTCTGAGGACACATAAGCTAAACACGTTCTCAGACTTATCAAAATTTAGGGGGTGACGTTTCTTTTGCTGTTATGTATATATAATATGATTACCCTTGGTCACTTTTTCTTAAGGCATTCCGATATGATTACCCTTGGTCACTTTTTCTTAAGGCATTCCGATATGATTACCCTTGGTCACTTTTTCTTAAGGCAGTCCAATATGATTACCCTTGGTCACTTTTTCTTAAGGCATTCCGATATGATTACCCTTGGTCACTTTTGCTTATGGCATTGCGATATGATTACCCTTGGTCACTTTTTCTTAAGGCATTGCAATATGATTACCCTTGGTCACTTTTTCTTAAGGCATTCCGATATGATTACCCTTGGTCACTTTTTCTAAAGGCATTGCAATATGATTACCCTTGGTCACTTTTTCTAAAGGCATTGCAATATGATTACCCTTGGTCACTTTTTCTTAAGGCATTGCAATTTGATTACCCTTGGTCACTTTTTCTAAAGGCATTGCAATATGATTACCCTTGGACACTTTTTCTAAAGGCATTGCAATATGATTACCCTTGGTCACTTTTTCTTAAGGCATTGCAATTTGATTACCCTTGGTCACTTTTTCTAAAGGCATTGCAATATGATTACCCTTGGTCACTTTTTCTAAAGGCATTGCAATATGATTACCCTTGGTCACTTTTTCTTAAGGCATTGCAATATGATTACCCTTGGTCACTTTTTCTAAAGGCATTGCAATATGATTACCCTTGGTCACTTTTTCTAAAGGCATTGCAATATGATTACCCTTGGTCACTTTTTCTTAAGGCATTGCAATTTGATTACCCTTGGTCACTTTTTCTTAAGGCATTGCAATATGATTACCCTTGGTCACTTTTTCTTAAGGCACTGAAATTTGATTACCCTTGGTCACTTTTTCTTAAGGCCCAAATGCATAAATAACCCGGTGGAATTTGGTAGCCTGGTCAGAACCTGCTCAGAACCCGGTATTGTTTACCGGGCTAAAATTTGAATCAGACCGGATTTATCCTCATTATGGAGTCTGGAGAGATCTTTGCTTGCTAGCCAGCCAGTATGGGACAACAAAAGAACCCTGCATCCACTCTAAGTTCAACATCCTCTATGGACATCATCATCTTCAGCAACTCCATATGCAAAAACATCAATCCAGATAATTTCTACAGAGGAAAATCAACTAAAATAATAGCAAAGAGCGGTGCCAAAATTCCCGACATTGAACGCCTAGTGCACGACTACAATGGTGATACAAATGCTACTTGTATCATTCTCCAAGCTTGGACAAACTCAACAGCACACGAATCAGTGGAAACCTGTGAAAAACAAGCCAAGGTTCTTATTGAGGTGACTCTGAACAAATTCCCACACGCCAACATCTTTATATCTGGTGTGCTCCCAAGATTTTGGCATGATCGTGCAAATCGCGTCTCGGCTCAACTGAACTCTATCTTCCGAAGGAAATGCCAACTGAGTGAACGTGTCTCCTATCGAACAGCCCCCAAGCTTCATGAGAAATGGTATACTTCAAGAGGATCTGTATTGGGATGCAGTTCATCTGAACCGACATGGATTGCATATTCTTGTCACTAATTTCCAAAGATCTATAACGCAATTAGGAGCTTTTCCTCATGGGTACGGTCCTCAAGATATCAAATAAATAATTGCTCAGAAACAAATCATAAACTAGACCAAAATGAAAAGTATACTATAGATGAGCATAATAGTATGAATAGATTACCGGTGAATTCAAAACCCAATAAAGAAATACATGCAAATGATGTAAATGTACATTGACCTTAATACTTCTCATGCTAATTTAAACACAATCTCTAATAATGCCAAACATAAATGTGGAAAATGTTTTTCTTTTTTCAAATCATATGAATCATACATTCCTTGTAATATTTGTAACCTTTATTTCCATGTTAAATGTGTCAATGCAAATCCTTTGAAAACCTGGTGGTGCGACTCATGCTTTTTCAAAACATGTTTGACTGAGCTTCCCTTCAGTGATGGCTTTGTTGATCATAATTGTCTTTTGGGGAAAGGTTTTAAAATTGCTCACTTAAATATTCTAAGTGTTAGAAATAAGGTTGACCAGTTAAGATTATTTCTTCACTACAACGATTTTGATATTCTGTGCTTATCTGAGACATGGCTAACTAGTAACATTGATAATAACGAAGTGTATATAAACGGTTATGATATTTGTAGACTTGATAGGAAAGGTACACAAGGTGGAGGTGTTTTATGTTATATAAAAAGTACTATTGTATATAAAGAGATATCACATTTAATTGCTGATGACATTGAAGCTCTTTGGGTTGAGATTAACTTACCACACACTAAACCTATTCTTGTAGGAACCGTTTATAGACCTCCTAGCGCCCATACAGATCACTTGTGTAAACTAGATTCAATATTTCAAAACATTAGGCCTACAACCTTGTATGATGATGTTATTATTCTCGGAGACTTCAATCTTGATTTGAAAAAAAGGGTTAACTCGGGTAAAATTAATAAAATTGCAAAACAAAATAACTTGCACCAGTTAATTAAGGACAACACAAGGATAACTAATGTTAGTCATTCAATTTTAGATCTTATTTTTGTAACAAAACCGGATAAAATTTCAGCATCAGGTGTTCATAGTCTAGGACTTAGTGATCATTCTTTAATCTATTTAATTTGTAAAAACAAAAAAATTAAAGCTCCGTCAAGAACAATTAAGTCACGCTCACTTAAACATTTTAATGACAGGGATTTTGTAGACACCATTAAAAATATAAATTGGGATAACATTTTACATTGTTCAGATGTCGATATCGCCTGGGCGACCTGGAAAAATCTATTTCTAAAGGCTTGTAACATGCATGCACCATACAAAGAAAAACGAATTAAAGGTTCACTTCCTGAATGGATCAATGGAGACTACATAAGACTATCTAAAGACAGATTTCTTTTTTTCAAAAGCACATAAGACAAATAATCCCAAAGACTGGAAAAGAGCTAAATCATTAAGAAACACTGTAAATAATTTAAATAGATCATTAAAAAAGAAATATTGTACTGATGCCATTAAAGAAAATGTAAATAACTCTAAAAAAAAAACTATGGGATGTTGTAAAGAAATTAATTCAAAAAAATAAGTCATCTGTTAATCAAGTTAGCACCGACTCAGGTCACACTACCTGTGACAAAGACACTGCTAACCAGTTTAATCTGCATTTCACTTCCATTGGTAATTCTTTGGCTAATGGCATTACTAATATTGGGACTACCAACTTATCTCTTAATAATGCCAGTAATACATGTGGCACTACCACAGCTATTAATAATATGGATAACTTCGAGTTTGATATTATATCACCTAACTTTGTTTTTAAACAAATATCAAATTTCTCAAACAAAAAATCACCTGGAATTGATGGTTTACAAATTCGATTTATAAAGCTGGCAGCTCCTATAATTTGTACTTCACTTGCTTATATATGCAATTTATCCTTGCAAACTTCAAAATTTCCTTCCGACTGGAAACAAGCAAGAGTCACTCCTATTTTTTAATCTGGAGATAAATCGGATGTTTATAATTATAGACCAATTTCTGTATTACCTGTTGTTTCAAAAATAATTGAACGAGCAGTTCAACCAACTGTATGTGTATTTAACTGAACGCAATATTTTAAATCCTTGTCAATCTGGTTTCAGAAGTAAACATTCTACAAATACTACACTTTTAGATGTTTCTGATCATATTCTTTAGAACATGAATGATGGTAAAGCTACAGCTGCTATTTTTCTTGACCTGAAAAAGGCATTTGACACTGTTAACCACCGTCTGCTTATTGAGAAGCTTAAACATATAGGTATTAAAGACAACACATTGAACTGGTTTATTTCTTATCTCTCAAATAGATCTCAAGTTGTTAGTATTAATTCCTCACTCTCTGATTCAAAATGTATTGACATAGGGGTTCCCCAGGGTTCTATTCTTGGACCATTATTGTTTATAATCTTTGTTAATTCACTTGCTGACTGTGTATCTTGCAAGTGCGTAATGTATGCTGATGACACAACTCTTATGTGCAGTTCAAAAGATTCTCTTACCTTAAAATCTGAGCTTAATGCAAACTTAAATAGCATTTCGAAGTGGTTTAATGTAAACAAACTAACTCTTAACATTAATAAAACAAAGCTCATGATATTTGGAACTGAACACACATTACAAAACTTCAGGAATATTTCCCTTACATATGATACAGATATAGTTGAAAGAGTGGACAATTTTAAATACTTGGGTGTTGTTTTTGACCCACAACTAACATGGAGTAATCATATTGATCAATTAACTTCTAATGTATCCAAACGTATTGGTATAATTCAAAGAATCAAATATTATCTTCCTTCGTCTACTCTGAATTTGCTTGGCAATGCTCTTGTTATGCCTCTTTTTGATTATTGTAGTTCTGTTTGGTCTAATTGTAATGCTCAATATTCTAATTCTCTTCAAATTCTTCATAATAGGCTTGCCAGAATATTGCTCTCTGCTGACAGTCGTACTTCAGTTAACGATCTAATGACTAAACTTAGCTGGAATAAATTAGAACAAAGATGGAATGACCAACTTCTTATCACAACATTTAAATGTTTACAAGGCAATGCACCTTCTTATTCAGTGATTCTGCCCATTCCAAGGGTACACAGAGTCAAACATTTAAATGTTTACTTCTTCCACCATGGAAAACTAATCCAGGTAGACGGTCATTCCACTTTAGAGCTGTAAATCGCTGGAATAAGTTGTCAAATGACATTCGGCTCAACTTTAGTACCATGACTACACATATTTTTAAAAATGCCATCAGTACTCATTAATGCTGACATATTATGATTTCATGTATATTGATATATAGGCCTAATGTACATTTAAATGTTTACACTTTTAAACCTAATACTATGTTATGACTGTGTATATTATGTACACATACTGTAAATATATCTTGTATATACTTTTGTACATTTTGAATACATGTAGTGTAGAATACAATAATGTTTTAATCTGGACCTCTTGGGAGACCAGTACTTTGTATTGAAAGAGATATCCAGAATAAAGATAGAATAAACAAACAAACAAACAAACAATTTGTGAAACACCAATCCCCCGTTAAGGGAACAATAGCTCCCTCCGCCAGCAGTCACCAGATTCATAGAACCAGCGCTAATCCTTAAAACCGCAAGACTTGCCAGTGTTAAAGATGTGTTTTTTTTGTTATAGAGTTCCCTAAAAAAACAGAACTTCAAACTATATATATTATTTTAAACATAATATAAACAAAAGATATAGATTTCGCTAATTATGTCTATCATGTAATATTTTTGCAGAAGTTATGACGCAAGCTATGACACATGTCACAGGAACCAGTAATAAATTTTGAAATACGACACACACACCCAGAAACCAGTACAAAACATGGTCTTTTCAAAATCGTTTTTTAAAGAACAAGAACACATTTTTTCAGTTATGATTCCAGATTTAAAGAGAGGAAGAATTCTTCTCAATATAAACCAAGTTTCCTTAAGAACAAAAACAGGGAAAGTGCTACTAGTACTGCTTGAAAATGGTTCAATTTTTAATACTTGAAAATCGAGCGAAAGTGGTCGCGGCACCAAATGATTTGTGATTTAAAAAACTGTGTACGGGAGTACGTTTTTCACGGAATAGAAGGAAATGCATCACGTGATCCGTAACGCACTCAGTGATTGGAAGGGTCACCTTTATTGGCCCTTTTGGCTATTCCGCCTATTGAGCCTACTCCAGCTGTGATGGGCTCGTGAAATAATAATATAAACAAATCACCGCGAAGAACAATATTTTATGTAAACTCTTACAGTACAAAACACAACACACTTTTATTACAAAACACTATTTTAAACCCCGATCCCCTATTTCCACAAATATATTAATTTTATTTTTAAATACAATCAAACCAAACTTTATACCGGAGAGCTGTTTTATTCCCAATTGTTAGCTTAGTATGTCAGTCGACCCTTTAATTCTTGTCTTGCCCGTTTGCGACCGTCGTTGAGGACTTCTACAGTTTTACACTTATGGTCCGTGTACCAGTCTGTGAATTCGGGGAATTGTTGTTTTGCTTGCTGAAATATCGCATGGATTTCTTCATTGAAGGTAGCCAAAGATACATCACGATTGCAGTTCTGTTTTACTTTGATTCAAATTGTCATGAACGAAAGCAAATTAGTTCACAAATAAAATATATCAGTATTCTCTAATTATGTGCTTCACTTATAAAAAACGGAAACCAAAACCACCATGCCAAAGAAATTCGAAATGAAAGCGTAATTTCGATACAGCTGAAATGTGCATCCACGTTCAAATTTTCATTTGCATACTGTACATGTTCCGTGATAGGCATGTGGAATATTTTGTCGCCCCATGCAAAAGAAGTAGCTTTTACAGTGGTATTTCAAGACTATTTGTTTACGCCGGTCCCCAACGTAAAGATGTATTATGTTTGCGCGTAAACTGCGGAGACCTGGGAAGCTGTGGCGCTTGTTTATGCCGATACAGGCGAATTTATCAAGGAGAATTATATTTGTATGTACACACAGCCACATAGTCGCTGATGTAGGCGCTAAGATTCATACAATTATTAGTCTGTTACCGGTAGGTATGTGCATCCTAATGTTATGTGCTGGGGAAATAATAAGGAATCAAGACATATTAACGTGTACGTATTATCAACGGAAATTTACACAGAAAAGTCTTAAAAGGGGTGAAGAAATCGTCTAAATTAAACCAAAATTGTAATAACTGGCATCTCTGCCACTCTCCAAAATCGCTAGCCAGCGAATAATCCTTTAACAATAGTGACTTATCAGGTTAGACAGCCTTTTGTTCGACCCCAGAGCATGAGACCAGAAGGCAACCAAGCGATACGCATGAGTAACCGAGCGCTTTCGTGAGTCACACCGGGCTAATTTAAGACCGGGCCAACACCGGGGGTTTTATAAGACCGGGTTATTTATGCATTTGGGCCTAAGGCATTGCAATATGATTACCCTTGGTCACTTTTTCTTAAGGCATTCCAATATGATTACCCTTGGTCACTTTTTCTTGAGGCGTTGCAATTTGATTACCCTTGGTCACTTTTTCTTAAAGACCATACAAAATGGTAAATATTTTCAACCCTATTTTAAAAAGTAAGTAATTCTAAGTAGGAATCACCAAAAATAAGACTTTCATTATTTCTATTTAACCCTTCAAAAAACCTATGAAAATGTACTTCACCACTGCCGCGAACGACAGGCCCGAAACAAAAGCCGTCGGGGACACTTTCACTGAGCCTATTTTGATGACGTACATTTTTACGGGAGGGCGAACGCTACGACTGTTTACTGCGGTACGTTGCATAGCATATCACATTGCGTACAGCTGCAAAAATAAGTTTACCAACTACGACTTCCGAAAGTGTTTTTGAAAAAGTTTCCAAAAGTAGTACTGACCAATTGTGTTGTTCCTCATCATCATTTGATGGAGATTATACTGATGCCAAAGTTTGTGATATAAGTGAAATAGAATCGTATCAATTAAGCCCGGAATGGACGAAATCCGGACGAAATCCGGACGAAATCCGGACGTAATCCGGACGTAATCCGGACAAAATCCAGGCGAAAATGGCGAAGCTGAAGGAAGATCTCGAGTCCGGCATAAGCGCACATAATGGTACCCTATTTTTATTGCTTTTTACGAACAGATATTCTAAGAGCAACCAAAGTTTTGAATGTCCAGTATTTGATTCGTTGAATTTTGTTATCAGGAAAGTTAATCTCACTGCAAAATGTGTCCAAATTGTTCTTGTTTTGTGCCGATAAAAAATCATCCTTTGGTGATCTTGCCGGTGCTGTCAACCAGACTAATAGTTTGACAATGACCCGGCCCCACGTATGTATACGTATGTCCACACTGCACTGGAAACATACATGCACAGATGCACACACAATACATGAGTTGCACGTCAAGGGGAATCCCATACACACATGTACATGTACGGCCACAGACAACGCGGCGGCAGCCAGACCGTTGTTAAGACGGCTCTTTTCGAGCTCTCGTAAAAGTACGTCATAAAAACAGGAAAAATGTTTGCTGCCGCCACGGGCCGCAAATGTCCAACAGACTTCGCGGATTTCAACCGCTGGAATGTTGGCTGAAAATCATGATTTTTTCAGCAATTTCTGATTTTTTTGGAATAGCATATAAATAACTTAATACATACTGAACAATTTTGAGTAAAAAAAATCAAGGCACTTTGTATGGACTTTAAGGCATTGCAATATGATTAACCTTGGTCACTTTTTCTTATGGCTGTTGGCAAAAACTGAACACCACTGTGACCTCCCACCCATCATCAGCCAGGGGAAACACTGGTCACTGTAGAAAAAACATTCCTTAACTTAACTCAGTTCAGTACACAGCCTGGGCTGCCATAGCACGCAGCAGCTAATCAACCACCTCACAGGTTTTTAACTCCTGGGTGGAGCAATTATGGTTAAAGGAGCCAAGTACCACGATCCATTCAAGGAATGGAAAACACAGTTTCAGATATCGCTTACCTTATCCCTAAATGGTGAGGCACCCAACTGAAGGCTTAGTTTCTTTGGAAGGAGGGGATTAGGTCCGCCATCATTGAATGGCAGACTGGAGTAGTCACTGTACGCCTGCTTTGGCGGTAGTTTGGGAGGTACGTCTGGGTCCTCATCAGGAGAAGTTGATGTCATCGCTAAATGGGTATAAATGATCAAACGTTAATTCTTTTCCAAACAATGATGTACCTGTCAGTTTCCCAAATGGATTATTTAATAATTTGCCCCAAGATAAGGAAATGTGTCATTATTTTTACTCTGACTAAAGCATTTTTGCACAGGTCGATCTGAATCAATTTGAGCACTCTTTAAAACAAAGGGAAAAAACCATGAAATTCCCTTTAATTATGTGGTGTGGTGACAACAGTATCTCAATCAGGTCTGAATGTTGAATAATGGGAGACTTTTGATATGTTTTTCCAATGTTCATATAATTCAGAGTATAAACATGATATACACAAGGACCAACAAGTCTAGTACGGATAAGTCTGGTCAACAAATCAAACACAGATAATGTTTGATTGTAGACATTCTCTAATGCAATTACAGAATATAGAAAAAGTCAACCCTTTGTGGGCCATTATTCAACTCACTGAATCATTGTTCTTTTTACTTATTATTTAAAAAAAGGGACCTCTCAAAATATCAGATTTTATGGTTTCTTGTCATAGACCCAGTGTTCATATACATTTTGTTCCCGGTACAGTTTGACCACTTTATAGAAACGACTGGAAAAGAAGTTATAGTGAAACTGTTAATTTGTAATAAGAATGTGTAATGTATTGAACAAAAATGTTCACAAATTCACCATAAAATGAAACCAAATAAATATCTTAATTAAAATTTTATTTTTGTATTAATGTAAGCATTAAGGGTACAAATGTTTTTTTTAATTTTTTTTTTTAAATTGTTCAGGTTTTTATCTCCTTCTCAATGAGACTTATCTAACAAAAAAACATAGTTGCAAAGTTCACAGCACCTATATTTAATGTCATAATGAAGTTGTGACCTCATTATGACGTCATCAGATATTAAATTAGAATGCAGCGTTATAACAATTCCTTTGTCCAAACTGCAATTCGTTCTTACAATTGTATGAAGTTTTAGATGAATGAATCTTATTATCATTTTGTATATAATATACATGTAGGAGTCTTTTTTTTAAATTTTGTATTTTATTTATTTATTGTTTTTCATTTATTTATTTATTTTTAAAAATTGTTTTAATCCATTGTTTTATTGTTTGTATAAAATTATAACTCATTTGTAGTCACGTTTTCAGTTGAAACCATACTATATCATCTGTATGTGATCCAATAATTTTAATACAAATCAAAAGACAATTTTTTACTAAAATGCATAAACCACCAGATTCTCTTTTGACTTTCTTGTGTCTGATCTTCCTATTGAACTGAAAACACTTGAACCCAGGTAAAACAATAAACTCTGAATCAATAAACTCTGAATCTTTCAGTTTATTAGAAATTAAGTCCATGAACGTTCTATGAAGCAATATTTATGCTCTGTTGACTAAGATCATCCAGTTGTAGACTTGCTATGAGTTGATGGTCTTCTTCCCCTCTTCCTGTCCCTGATCGATGCCCATGAAAAACTTGTAAATAATCATGAGGCGCCAAACTGGCAAGTGGCGGCACTACAACCAGTACTACAATGCATTCTGTATTCATCACTTAAGCAAGAGTTTCACCCGCACACATGTATTTGACA
This sequence comes from Zoroaster sp. YZ-2022, assembly GCA_029582265.1. Classification (NCBI taxonomy): domain Eukaryota; kingdom Metazoa; phylum Echinodermata; class Asteroidea; order Forcipulatida; family Zoroasteridae; genus Zoroaster; species Zoroaster sp. YZ-2022. The sequence goes on from CM055832.1 coordinate 10,184,696, forward strand.
ATGATTATATGTTCTTTATGAATGGATTTCAAGAATGATCCATTTATAAATGAATAAACATATAGCCTATATCTGCATGATCAGATAATTGGTCTAATGAGATGACATGTATGGATTAATAATTAATTAAAATTACCAACTCATTTAATGGAAGTATAAGACTAATAAAAACCACTCTTGTAAACTGGTCACACTGCGGCAGGCCTATATGTACCACGCAAGAAATTATCAAACTCTCCAGAGGCAAGAGGGAAAATGCACCGTTTGTTTCATTTTACTTACAGGTACCCGAGAAGCGGAACATTACAGCAGCCGGGTACCGGTTCCAAAAATATCTGTGGATGCACAAGCACTACACTGTATACTGTGGGAACTCATAACTGTAAATGACTGCTTGTAACTGGAGACGTCTTCAGTGAGTTTATACCCACGAGAAATGCTATTGCTGGGCCAACCAATGAGAATAGCCCGTCTTGGTAAATTTGAAACAGTTTAGCATAATGAGCTCTGTCTGGAATTTTGGCCCTATGGGAGATGAATGTTCATTTATATGTATCACATGGATATGAATCTGTACACTATATATTAAGCGAGGCAATATATTTTGGCAATTATATTTAAACGACCCTAAAACCTTTCGAAGTGCCTTGGTCAAGGCTAGGCTTGGGCGGTTTTAAATTTTTGGCTAGCCGGTTTACCACCGAGAAAAAAACACGGTTTTCAGTTTTACCATGAATTTTTTGGAAGAAAAGAAAAATAATTAAAAAGTCCTTATATAAAAGGTTACTGATGTTTTTTTCACTGTATAATCAGAGGGCAATACAAAACTACTATTATTTATTCTCTTGCTTATTAATTTGTATGAATAAAAATTTCTATAAACTAGCACTGGGAAATTGCCCTGCTCTTGGGCTCAAAAATGGATAATTTTATAAAATCTCCCCCCACAGTAGTGTGGGTGGGGTCTACGAACGAATACTTACCTGTAGAGCTACTACATTTGCATATTTCCCCAACTGGCAGGTTTCGTTCGTTAAGAATTTACACACAATAGGCCTACCCACAATGCCCTGTGGCACGTCCACCCTCTATCATCCAATTTTCTCATGCGCTTACAGGCCTAACTCTATCGAGTATAGTGGGGTAGGAGGGAGGGATGCTCTACAGGTAAGTATTCGTTCGTAGACCCCACCCACAGTACTGTGGGGGGAGAGTCTACATCACTCTGCTTACCTGAAGAGCTACTACATTTGCATAGATTAGCACCATATTAAGGGGGTGGGATGCGAGATAATATTGTGTGTTAAAAATGGAAGGCGTGCTCATATCTTCTGGAAAATAACTGGGGAGGAGTCAACAAGTACATATGTATCCAAGTTTAAACCTTTTACTCTATATCTACATACATAATATATATATATATATATATATATATATATATATATATATATATATATATATATATATATATATATATATATACATACATAATATATATATATATTAAACGGGTTGCGAGCAAAGAAAAATTGGCTGATGCCGGACTCGAACCCACGACCTTTCGATTACCGTACGAGCGCTCTACCAACTGAGCTAACCAGCCCCTATGTTGGTGGGCGGTCCACTTATGCCAATTATCTATTGCTCTATGGGGCCAGGTCAGAGGCCAAACCATATCTGCCGAGTAGCCAGGGATCAAGCCCCGGTCAGATTATAAACGGTTCGCGAGCAAAGAAATATATATATATATATATATATAATATTTCAGGTCAGTTTCTCCATATAAATCTACTTTGTGTACAACCACATAAAAGGCTTGTGTCCCGTTAATTGTGTGATCCCCGCTACTGCCGTTACCCGGGTTGTTTGCATCTGACCGGGGCTTGATCCCTGGCTACTCGGCAGATATGGTTTGGCCTCTGACCTGGCCCCATAGAGCAATAGATAATTGGCATAAGTGGACCGCCCACCAACATAGGGGCTGGTTAGCTCAGTTGGTAGAGCACTCGTACGGTAATCGAGAGGTCGCGGGTTCGAGTCCGGCATCAGCCAATTTTTCTTTGCTCGCGAACCGTTTATAATATTTCAGGTTAGTTTCTCCATATAAATCTACTTTGTGTACAACCACATAAGAGGCTTGTGTCCCGTTAATTGTGTGATCCCCGCTACTGCCGTTACCCAGGTTGTTTGCATCTGACTGGGGCTTGATCCCTGGCTACTCGGCAGATATGGTTTGGCCTCTGACCTGGCCCCATAGAGCAATAGATAATTGGCATAAGTGGACCGCCCACCAACATAGCGGCTGGTTAGCTCAGTTGGTAGACCACTCGTACGGTAATCAAGAGGTTGCGGGTTCGAGTCCGGCATCAGCCAATTTTTCTTTGCTCGCGAACCGTTTATATATATATATATATATATATATATATATATATATATATATATATATATATATATATATATATATATAATTATAAACTGTTCGCGAGCAAAGAAAAATGCCGGACTCGAACCCGCGACCTCGACATCAGTGCTCTACCAACTGAGCTAACCAGCCCCTATGTTGGTGGGCGGTCCACTTATGCCAATTATCTATTGCTCTATGGGGCCAGGTCAGAGGCCAAACCATATCTGCCGAGTAGCTAGGGATCAAGCCCCGGTCAGATGCAAACAACCCGGGTAATATATATATATATAATTATAAACGGTTCGCGAGCAAAGAAAAATTGGCTGATGCCGGACTCGAACCCGCGACCTCTCGATTACCGTACGAGCGCTCTACCAACTGAGCTAACCAGCCCTTATGTTGGTGGGCGGTCTACTTATGCCAATTATCTATTGCTCTATGGGGCCAGGTCAGAGGCCAAACCATATCTATAAATTAAATCGGGAGGGTGGCCTTAGCTTTCGATCCAATCCGGACCTTCATCAGAGGCTTTGACAAAGTACAACATAAAAACTCATCCATTTATATAGGGAAAAGGGAAAGCAAAGGATCATGGGGCGGGATCCAAAAAGGCGGGAAAATAGTGGCCAATTAAAGATAAGCATCAGTTTAGAAAAAGCCAATAGGAGTATCAGAAGTGAACAAAGGAGGGATTATTGGGCCTTGGGGATTATTTCCAGGTACGGGCTAATGGTGCTTTCCGAAGATTGTGGTGGGCTCAAGACGGAGCCCCTGCACACCGTCGTATCATTGTCAGGGATCGTCTCACAGAACTTTTTGACAATCGGGTAATAGGTGTCGGACATTCCAGGGAGTGGCCACCAAGATCCCCTGACTTCAGCCCCTGTGACTTTTACCTGTGGGGATATCTCAAGAATCGAGTTTACCGGACGCCACCAGCAAGCCTTGAAGATCTTCGCAACAGGATTGTGATGGAGACGCGGGCAATACGAGACATGGAACGCAGCGCTCGAGTGTGCATGGAAAGAAATGGGCTACATGTGGAAGGATGGTTGCGTTAAAAAGAGAGAAAACAACAATGGTAATTAAACCGGAACTCTTTCGGGACTAAGTCACAGTGTCCAAAATGGTTGTTCTAAAGAATTGGATGTTGTGCAGTGATGCGTGACATAAATTACATAAAACTCACAGGTGTTTAGGCCAAGGATTAGGAGTATCTGTGCAATTGAAAAAGTTCCAAAATGTATTTCGGGGTTTTGGTATATTTTCAGAAATAGTTAGAGTGACACTTTTTTTGGGACATACTGTATAGTAGTTTTGTTGCAGTGGCGTCCCACTGAGTTCTCAAATTTAAGTGACAAGACTCACCAATGCAATGTGTCTGTCTTCTACCGTGGTCCTTGAGGATGGGGGTCGTGCTTGTCAGCAGATGTTCTGGCTGCCGTCAAGACTGTCCGTCATGTTCTGCCTTCAGACTGGATAACATCTTTGAGGTAGCAGGTTGTGAAGGTGTTCTGCGACTTCCAGCATGCTGCCTGTATTATATCTTGAAGGGGAACACCCTTATCAAAGGCCCATGATGTTGCCATTGCTCTGACATCATGCGCACGGATTGTTATATCTGACTGAGTGAGCCATTCATTCGTGGCTGATCGAATGGCTGTCATTATCCACCTGGTAATTGTGTCTTGTGTCGCTGGCCGATATGGTGACACTGACGTAATAAATAGCTGTTTATGGTCCCCCCTAAGTGGTTTAGTGCAATTAATGTACCACTTCAGTGCCCGAACTGGGCACCAAAGTTTGTCCGCTGTTACGGCCAAAACAGACTTAATGTCCGGAACGAATACATCTGGTGGGCAAAAAGTCTCTGATTGATTTTTTGTTAAGAATTTCGTATTTGGGATCAGCCGTACGCCAGCTGGTTCCCATCGAATCTGCCCTGGCTCGATTGTGAGAGCACGCAATTCACTACGGCATCTGGTGGTTGCTACTGCCAGTAGGAAAGCCACTTTGATTAACAGTTGTATCAGCGAGGATTGGGCCAATAGTTAAAAGGGAGCCTCAGACAGTGCGGATAGCACTTGAAACAGGTCCCAGGATGGAATGAGTTTACGCACTGGGGGTCGTTGTACAAACATTCCCCGGATGAGTTGGGTTATTACCAGGTTGTTTGATATAGATGATCCGTCTGGGAATCCTTTGTGGATTGCTGCAATAGCTGAACGATAAATTTTTATTGTATTGATTGCTAGGCCGCTCTTAAACAGGTGAACCAGGAAATCCCCTATTGCTGTTAAAGAAGCAATGGTAGGATCATGATTCTGTCGTTTACACCATTTGAAAAAATGGTGTAATCTGCTGTTGTAGACCTTCCGGGTCGATGGTCTACGACTGTGTGCAGCGATTGCTGCTGCGTCCTGCGAAAGGCCAGCTGCTCGGAGAGATCTCTTGACAATGCCAGCATGTCAGGTGGAGATCCTTCGAAGCCGGATGAATGAATCCCGATACTGGCTGGAACAGGATGTCCGGCCGATGGGGGAGAATTATTGGCCGATAGACTAGCAGTTTTACCAGTTTGGCGAACCACGGTTGGCGGGGCCAGAATGGGGCTATGAGCAGGATCTTGCAGTTCTCCTGCTCGATCTTGGTTAACACTTGTGAAATTAGTGATATCAGAGGAAGGGCATATGCAAGGATGCCGTCCCATTGTATTGACAATGCATCTATGTGCCATGCTTTGGGGTCTGGACCCCGAGCACAATAAACTGGCAGCTGATTGTTGTTCGCTGCTGCGAACAGGTCTATGTGAGGCCGGTCGATCTGCAGAAAAATTGACTGTACTACGCTCGGGAGTAATGTCCATTCTGTTGGGACAATCTTCCTCCATGACAATGCGTCCGCTAGGTAGTTCTCTTCGCCTGGGATATGTATTGCCGTCAGCGTAATTCCCTGTGTTATGCACCAATTGAGCAACTGCCACGTGAGGAGACACAGCTGGCTCGATCGTGTGCCCCCTTGGTGGTTGATGTATGCCACCACTGTGGTATTGTCGCATCTGATTTGAACTGCTTGGTCTGTTACTGAATGAACAAAGTGATGGAGGGCCCTGCTGACTGCCAACATCTCCAGTACGTTGATATGATATGTTTGGCAGTCGGTGTCCCATATTCCTGCCACTTGGTGTCAGGGTGGCCCCCCCCCCCCCCATCCGAGGGATGTGACCGGGCCGACATGGTGAATTGGATGGCGACTGGGTCGAAAAAACGATAATAGGTGGAGGTGGATTGGCCACATTCGGAACCTGCACCAACTTATGAGGTCTACCATGCTGGTGCAGACGTTGTTTCCATGAAGAGCTTTACGCACTGTTGAAGATTCATGATGCGTTCGTCTGTCGGGCGAGCAGTTCCCTTTTGGAGGTCAACCACCACGCCCAAGAAGACCGGGGTCTGTGTGGGCTGTAGTTGTGATTTTGCCTTGTTGACGATGAACCCCAGATTTTTTGTCAGCCGTTGTGTTGTTTCTATTGCTGCACATGTCTCTTGGTACGACTGGCCCACTACAAGCCAGTCGTCGAGGTACATGAAAATGTTTATTCCTTGTCTTCGCAGTACTGCCCCGATCGTATTCACTAATCTGGTGAAAACCCTGGGGGGAGTTGACAGGCCGAAGGGGAGGGATCTGAATTCGTAAGTCACTTTGTACTGGAAGCGAAGGTATTTGTAATGTTCCGGAAGGATGGGTATATGAAGGTATGCATCCTTCAAATCCAGTGATGCCACCCATGATGGGGTTAAAATGGACTTTAGTACAATGTTTAATGTTTCCATACGGAAACGTCTGGGTTGAATGAACTTGTTGAGGGGCTTCAGGTTTAAGATCGGCCGCCAGGCACCAGAATCTTTTTTGGGGGGCTAGAAAAAAAAGTGGCCATGAACCCCGCTATATTTTCCAAATGAGGTGTTGTGCGTATAGCTTATTTCTCTAGAAGGGCTTGAATGTCCCTTTCGAGGGCTTCGCGTTTTGCCTTGTTGGAAGGCACCGATGTCTGGCTGACGACCATGTTCGATGGGGGGGGGGGTGCTCGTGAATTCCAGCCATAACCGCGGCTGCTGGTCTCGAGCTTTGTATATTCAGATAGCAAGAGCAAGAAGGATGAAGATCGCATGCCATCCTCTATCTTTCCTCTATTACGATCAGTAATTAATACTTTGGAGGGAGTGGATGCACCATCAGAAGTCAGTTTGTCGTTGGCCGAATCGGGTAGGATTGGCACCGAGAAGAACTTTTGAAAATCCTCTTTGGGAAAGGTGTAGTATGGCAGCTCCTTTTTTCTATATGATTGCCATGTCTTCTGGCCGATGGTAACTGAAGCACGTGTATCATGTCATGTTGCACCAGTCGGAGTTCCGTCTCTGTGATCGACAGCCGTTGTATGCGGGCTGTCTCTTCGTCCACCCCCGATGAGTTGTGATCGGATAGGGAGGGACGAGTTGACTCCAAAATCGGGTCGATGTCGTGCAGCTGGTCCCTTGCTGGGCATCAGGCCATGCCTGCTGGGCCAGATCGTGCTGCGGTTGGCGTGGGGTCCTCTGGGGACGAGGCGGTATCCGACCGATGTTCGGTGGGGAAGCTGGTGGGTGACTTAAAGTCTGCGGGAGGTCCCTCTGCTGTGTGGTTGCCCAGTGCGGGTCGACCGGGTAGCCCAGGTCCCCTCTGTGTGAGTAGGGGGATGGTTTGTGCTAGTTGGCCGTGACCAAGTCCTACCAGTGGGGCACCGGAGATGGCTGATAGCGATGCAGAAATTGCTTGGAAGGCCTGCATGAAGTCCACCGGGGATACAGAGTCCCGTTTTCGGTGTCGCTTTTTACGCGACGAACGGTCGGACGACTCCCCCGAGTCGGAGGGCGATTGTCGGTGTCGGGAATGATGGTTCTTTTTCCCCTTCTTTGTGTGGCCCTGTGATGTATCCGATGTCAGCTCGGGCGATACGGGGGCCACTGGGATGCCCAAGCAACGGGAGAAATCCAAAGCCGAGAGTATCCAGCGGCGAGACCGGCCCGGGAACCTCTCGCCGCTGGGCTTCTTTACCTCTAGTCCCCGTAACATACGCTACCCCAGGAGGTTGAGGGGATGAAGCTCGTTCCACACCACGGTCACTTGACTGCTGGACACTCGGTGCCCTCAACCCGGTGTATACGGGGGGTTGGGGGAAGTGTCAGAGCATAGGAAGGTGCAGGACCTGCTCTCTTCTGGCCCTCGGGCTGTTTCACACTTTTTCCCTCAGCTCCCGTGGCTGTAGCTAATAATCCGGGGGGTTGGGAGTGTGATGCACTTGACGTGCTGGGCAGATCGAGCGGGGCACCGACCCATCGCCTTTGGTCAGGGTACTCGTGCTCGAGGCCGGCGCAGGATACGGGCTCCGTTTCTGGAGCTCGTCTCCCGCATTGGCCCTGCTTGGAGCTGGAGCTGGAGCCGGCTCGGGTTTGTATCCCCTTGCTGGCCAGCTTCCCTTTGCCCTTCTTCTGGCTTACCCCTTTCAATTCGGCCGGATATGAAGGGCTGGTTAGAGCCCCCGTCCGGCCTGCGGGGTTCCCAACGCTCGGGGCCTACTCTGGCACCGGGAGTTAGGAGGGGAACTGCTGGCCTGGAGACTTTTCTAGGTCAACGGCGCAGCCCCCTGAAGAGACGGACGGTCCCGAGGAGTGGTAATTCTCCCCGTTACGGACGGTCTCGACTCTAGCCAGGCGTTTTGACATACTAACGTTCACTAAATGAAGAAAAAAAAATTCAAAAAAATCTTTAAAAAAAAAAGAAGAAATCTTTATAGATTCTACACTCAACAATCGTCTACTACTTACTACTTAATATCTTTATTGGAAATCTCTCTTAAATGTGTGGTAAATAATAGTGATTCTACGGAGCTCGAAGAAAACACGTGTGAATTCTACCTGCCGCTAAGAGAAAAAGAGGACGATAGAGGGCGAACGTGCCACAGGGCATTGTGGGTAGGCCTATTGTGTGTAATTTCTTAGCGAATGAAACCTGCCGGTTGGGGAAATATGCAAATGTAGTATCTCTACAGGTAAGTAGAGTGACGTAGACCCATGGTTTTATTTTTGAAAACTGAATTTGGCGGTATTTCAGTTTAGTCTAACTTCCTCTAATTTAGGTCTTCGTAAATAAAAACTACACAAAACTTGGTTAAGAATAAACAGAATTTTCTTATTTTTACAAAAATCACACCTTATACATAGTAAAAACAATGTTTAATTGATTCTTCTGGCCTGATAAATTATGATTGATCAGTTAACAATCTAGGCTTGTCAATATATAACAGAGGTATGACTACTTACGGACATGCACAGACATAGCCTTTAGGGGCTTTGGTAAGGGGGAGGCATTTGCCTTCTTCATGTCCTTACGAAGTGGTCTTGCACTTGATATCTGTACAGGGAAACAAAGTCACAAAATGAAAGGAAAATTACCAATAGTCATATTTTATCAATGTATTACCATAAAATTAGGTTTGTGAAATGTCAAATTGCAACATTGGAATATTTCTTTTTTTGTTAATTCATCTTTTTTAAGAGTAAGTTACAATATTTGCCATGTTGGTTAAACTGTTTTCTTTTTGGTTATGCCTATTCTCTTTGAATCAAGATAAACATTCAACAACCAACTTGTGACACATCATAAAGTGAAAAAAATCACTTGGGAAATTTTGTACTTGTAAATAATAGCACCTCGGACATAAATACATGTTTCAAGGCATATTTTACACATTAGGCCACTCCATTTTATTTATTGTTTTACAGATTTTTCAGGTGCTGAGAAAAGTCGTCGGGTGGAAAAAAATTAAATTGTTTTATGCCTTAATAATTTACATTAACAGTTTAGTAAGGATCAAATCAATAAAAACATTTGCCTTATTAATTGCATTGTTTTATTGCATCACAATTAAAACATACATGAGTCAAGAGGAAATCAATTTTGCAAGTAGATAGTTGTAGGAGAATTGCAACTCTGTTCCTTTTTCAGCCAAAAAACAACAGACTTGTATTAAAAAAGAAAAGACTTCATTATTAATTATGACCAATGCTAGTCACTAACATAAAAAACTTTAACAATTTAAAAATTAAAAATTTAAAACGGCAAATAAAAATGAAAGGTAGAATCAAGTACTATGCCTTTTCAATCATACAATGAATTCCCCCTTACACTGACAGACATGGGCCAAAGGTTCATTATTTATCTTATGTTGTGTTACCAGCGATTAAATTATCAGTGTCACTCTTGTAATACGGCAAACCTCAACACCACCGAACCAATGCTGGAGGGAAACAGCTAAAATTATGGCTCCTACCCTCACCCCAACCAAGATACACGTATTCTGTGTTGTTCGCCATGATGGCCAATGACAGAATTATATCAGATTTGACAACTGGAAAACATAATTTTCCAACATAGAACTAACACATGCATAATTGCACATGTCATCTTTTTCATCTCCTTCATGCGCTTAGGGTATCAGACTATTATGGATCATAAGACATCTTGACCCTTGTGACAACTCGACACGGACAACTCAACCTAAAAATCTCTACCCTTGTGACAACTCGACCCACAAAAAACTCGACCCACGAGACAACTCAACCCTCATGACAACTCGACCCTTGTGTCAAATTAAGAATGCATTAAGTTGAGTTGGGTTAAATGATGATACAATGAAAATGCTTACCTTATGAATTTGAATGTATCTTATTGTTGAATGAGTCAGGTATTAACTTGAATGAAAAAGGGTTTAAATTGGGCAGGAAAACCTATATTATTGCCGGAAAGGGAAAGCATGCCCAACGCACAGGCCAAATAGGCCTTATAAGTTATAATACACTTAGGCCCTATACTAGATTAGATGTATGTTACGATTCAGGAAATTACTGGTAAAACACGGGCGATACATCAGTTCTGTAATTATTTTATATCCCACATTCGTCCAGGGGAGAGGGAGAATAGCCGGCACCAGCAATGAGCATGAACACACTTAAAAATTTGTAATTTTGCCAACCAGTGAATGAGTTGTCTCGTGGGTCGAGTTTTTTGAGAGTTGAGTTGTTACAAGGGTCGAGTTGTTACAAGGGTCGAGTTGTTACAAGGGTCGAGTTGTTACAAGGGTCGAGTTGTTACAAGGGTCGAGTTGTCACAAAGGTCGAGTTATCACAAAGGTCGAGTTGTCACAAAGGTCGAGTGGTCTCGTGGATCAATTTTATTTTAGGTCAAGTTGTCACAAGGGTTGAGTTGTCGGTGTCGAGTTGTCATAAGTTACCATGAAATAAATAGTTCACGGCAATTTCATGACGACACAACACCGTAAAAATGCCATGAAATACATGTACTCTTGGGATTCCTACGCCGTGAAAACGCTGTGAAAATGCCATGAACTTCTCGTGGCAGTTTTGGGGCAGCTCATTAATTCTCGAGAGCACTGTGAATTTGCCGTGAAATCACTGTGAACATTATTGCCAATATCTGAGAGGAAGAGATACCGTGAAATTGCAGTGAAATTACGGTCTACTGTTATTTCAAGGCAAAACTGATTTTCAGGGTATTTTCAGGGTGAAGTTGTTCATAGTACATTATCTATATGGCATGTACAAAGCAGTGCATCTAAAACCCACTTACACTATGAATAACTTTACCCTGAAAATTCCCTGAAAATCTGTTTTGCCGTGAAATAACAGTTCACCATAATTACACTGCAATTTCATGGTGTCTCTTCCTCTCAGATATTGGCAATAATGTTCAATGTGATTTCAGGGCAAATTCACGGTGCTCTAGAGAATTAATGAGCTGCCCCCAAACTGCCACAAGAATTTCATGGTGTTTTCATGGCGAATGAATCCCAAGAGTATTTTATGGCATTTTCACGGTGTTGTGTCATCATGAAATTGCCGTGAACTATTTATTTCACGGTAAAACAGATTTTCAGGGCATTTTCAGGGTAAAGTTATTCATAGTGTTAATGGTTGTCTCGTGGGTCTTGTGGATCAATTTTTTTTGAGGTTGAGTTGTCATAAGGGTTCAGTTGTCGGGGTTCAGTTGTCGGTGTCGAGTTGTCGGTGTCGAGTTGTCACAAGTGTCGAGATATCTTAACTCCCATTATCTATATGGCGTGTACAAAGCAGTGCATCTAAAACCCCCGCTTAATGAGCGGTTGAGACATCTGCACTAGTAATCAGGTCATGAGTTTGAATCCCACCTGAGTGATCTGTGGATTATTTTTCCAAAGCACTAAGCATACAGTGCTTCATACATACTTCGGTGTAACAGCAAAAATCAAATTAATTGTTTATCACCCGACACAATAATTTCATCAACACAGGTACCCTACTGAACCAACAAAATACACCAAAAAGTGTTAAACCATCAGCTAGAACAATGGTTCATTCGTTCACTACTCTCTCCAACAAGACCAACAGAATTTTACTCATTGGATCTTGTTGCAATCTGGAACTTAACACAACAGTAATGCAATGTTCAGCTGTCTGGAATGTTGTGCACTTACCTTCTCATCTAGAATGATCGGTTTAGCTGTCTCTTTAGAGGGAGTACTGGCATTAGAGCCGGAGTCTTCTGCAGATAGGTCTTTACTATTACGCTTGGCTGGACTACCTGAGCCTTTCTCCTTGTATTGACCAGAGGATTTACCACCAGGGGTTCCTTGCCTATGAAAGAAATAAACAAACTTATGTTTAAATTAAAAAGAAGATGAGAAAGTTTTGAAAAACACAACCTGAAAAAGTGCATACTTCAATACTTGAAAATGAAACCAGATAGAAACAGCATTTCTCCAAAGTTCTTGAAATCAGGTTCTTCTACATAGTATTATTATTTTTTTTTTAAATCATCTTCATGTAATAACAATCATGCTTCATGCTTCATGCTTCATCAATCTTGTTTCAGCTTCATCTACCTTCCATACAAATCCATGTGATCGAACTGAGGTTTAAAGGAAAATAGGCTGGCCCCGTTTTATGTATCGAGAATCAGCGCTATGATCAAACTGATGTACAGTTTGGACAAAGATGGTCGCAGCATGACAAAGGTCTTATAGAAAAAGCATTTGATAAAGGCAGCAAACACATGAAGTTTGCTTTAACTTAGATATGGTCATGTCCTGAAACCTAATTATTACTAGTACAGGTAGCATGTGATCAGCCTTGAGACTTTTGAATAAAAGAAATGATTCTAAATATATAAACAAAAATACAATCATAGTAGTGTTTGAGAATATGTATAATTAATCTACTGTATATTATGCTTCAACCATTGGTGGATCTGGAAGGGAGGGGAATGAACAGGGGCATATAAATATACAAATCTAAAGCCTGCCATCATTTCTATCATTTATGGCCAATGTCTCCCCCCCCCCCCTTCAGTTACCACCTCTGGCTTTGAATAATAATGTTATTAATAAGCATTCATCAATAATGACTCCCAAGTATTCATTAGCTCACATTTATCGCCAGCTTGAACCAATCCTTACAATCAACAAGGTTATTTTGTGGCTATGGTTGACAACTGACATATCGCCATTTGTTTAATAGCCCCTAAAACAACTCATGGAAATTTGTGCAGTGTTTTGATGTCTTTATTTCTTTTGGCATTGCGTGTTAAATTTGAGGTTATTGGAGTAGGCATTGTTTCGTTAGCTGCGTTCATGCGATCCTGCTGCTGCAAGTCAATTGACCAATCAGCAGCCATCATTCAAAACAACTTTTGACCAATCAGATATGTTGAGCAGCCGTGTGAAGGCTATGTGTTAAAAAAAACAAGCATAATGTGATACCAATACTTATGACAAGTTTGATGCACACGTCTTCTTGTTCAGGTTTTATATGTACAGTATATACGTACACATTGGCTATGGCCAAGGTTTTTTTTTACAGGAAGCATGGATTCAAAAGGCCATTTTTTCTTCAGAGAAGTATTCCAAATAAGCCATTTTGAGGTACATGTATGGTAGACACAATAGGAAGGCATTATTTAGAGTGGGTTAACTGTATGATGTATTTACACAAGATTTACCCACTTTGAAATGTGCCCTGCTATTATATCTGCCACACCTCAAAAAGGCTAATGTGAGTTTGTGAATGCTATGAGTCTTATCAATTGTTATTGGGTTTATAAAGGGAAGAGAACATTGCAATGTTGGACAACTATTTGGTACATGTTTAATCAGGAACCTTCCTTTTAATTAATGCAACTAAATGCTGGGACCAGGGAGTTTGGTTATGACATTCTGTCCCCAGTCCCATGGCAGGAAGCCTCAAGGATAACCCAATGAAAAGAATGAACAAAAATGAAGGTAGCAGTTGAATTAATAACATTATCTTTCTGAAAATAAAAAAAATAATATCATGGTGACCACATTCTCCTTGTCTCTCCAACAGTCACTTCACTTTCCTTTGCACTACAAAACATCCACAATGGAAAGCCAGTCAGATATTTCGCATATTAGATTTTGTTTTCTCCTTTTGTTTAAAAAAAAATAAACAAATGTCTTTCAGCTATAAGAATGTAAATTTGTGTGTTAAGTTACCATATATATATTTTTTTCTTTCCCCACCCCTTGTTCCGTGTGCCCCCAGTTTTTCAGACCCTTGATTTGCCACTGGTTTTAGGGGATTTTACTCCACTGAATACTCATGGTTCACATATGATCTTTAAAATCAATAAAATTACACTTCTCTACAAAATGGTCAATGCACTGGTGACTGTTGACACATTTTCAGTGCCAATATTTTTTATATTGCCCTGTATTGTGTCTACTGGTGGTTAGGATGATATGTATGGGTGCAAGCATGACGATTCAGAAATATTTCTATGACCGTGTCAGGGTTGTAGCTAGAGCAATTTCATTGCCGGTTGCAAATTTGGGTGTGGCCAGGAGTGAGTCTTCGGGGCAGCGTTACACTCACTCCCCGCCGTGGTAGCTGTGATGTCATATCCACTATCCCAACGTTAGTATTGTCTCCAATCGTTAGAAACTCTGATTCTGTGCCAACATCAGTTTGGTTATCAGATCCAATAATACTGTCGTTGGGAAGTTTTTGCTTTGTTGCTGGGCTGAAAAATGTTATTATGTTAGGCTGGTTTTTTTTTGGTGCTCCCATGAATAATTATGAGTTAACAACTTTTTTAATCATGTCAAGAGATGATTAAAAAAGTTGTATGTAAACTCAAAATTATTCATGGAAGCACAAAAAATTAAAAACAACATATACTGTGCATTCCTAACCTGCAATGATTCATTTTACACATATGGTGTTCATTCACTTATTTTCTGTGCATAGCTGCTGGGCTTACAAGTACCAGCGGTACCATATTCGCGCTCAATATACCATCCAATCAGAGCGATCAAAATGAGAATTCCACAATTTCTCCCTTACATCATGAATAAATTATAATAATACAATCCGCGAACGTGTACTTGTCGTTCTCATGGACTGTGCAAACGGCTATGCGGTGTGTATGCATAGAGTTTAAGTAAAATGTGATCGGAATGAAACTCACTGGGAAAGTACATGTATAACTCATAAATGAATCTTTAAATGGACTGTAGTTTGACCATTACACAATTAAATCATGAAAGTATATAGCACTCAAACTCAGTGCCGGTTGGAGAGACTTAACATTTTCTTTTATGCAGGTTGGCAGGACCATGTGCTGGTTGAAGCCAACCGGTGCTGACCAGGGTGGCTACAACCCTACACAATGTGATGATTTATGGAATGCAGATGGTACAACAAACCATGGCAATCTTTGACCAATTTCCAGTGCCAATATTTGTTTATATATATCATGATAATACTATATACAGATAATGCAGAGATGAGATATACACAATGATAATCTTTTTTTCAGTGCCAATGTTTTGTAATAGTGCCCTACTACTAATATCTACAGGCATTGCAGATAGTGCAGATGAGGTCACATAACACAGCAATCTGTGACCCATTTTCAGAGTCAATATTTTGTATATTACCCCTTGATAAAGACTGATGAATCACTCATACGCCTCGGAGAAGACAGGTTAAGGTTCAAGTGCTGTGTGACAGTCGAACTCATAAATTGCAAGTAACTCCTGATTTTATGGATAAAAATAATTCTCAGTTGAAGAACTTAGATGAAGGCTTTGACATGTTGGATAAAACTCTGTATGGATAAAGGAAAGCTCCTATATTCATTTTCAAAGCAGAAATACATGTAGTTACAGTATTCTAATTAGTGCCAGGACGGTTAACCGGTTAACCAACCAAAACTCCACTAACCGTTTATACATTTGCTAACCGGCTAACCAAAACCAATATTTAAAAATACGACCAACAATTTTGGAAAAATTTGCCGCCCATTTTGTTCTAAAAAATCATTGCGGGAAGTTTACTGATGGTTTTTGATTGAACATTTATACACATAGTGCCATTTGCCCATGATCTAGATTGTGGGGCCATCAGGTTAACTGACTGTGAAAGATTTGGTTCAACAGTTAGCGAACTAACCGGTAACTCCAAGCACTAGTTCTAATTTAACATGTTTAAAGGTTTGCTGAAATAGAAATATTTTTGTGGTAGATTGATATTTTGAGTGTTGCAACACACTTCTTTGTATTTTGTTTCTCTTTGTATTTTGATTGGAGAAAATGGTGATTGGATGTTGTACATGTCATCAGCACACAGTCGTTATTCCACCTGCTTCAATTTACTGATCATTCTGCTGATGTCATCATATCAAAATCATTACTGCGCTTTGTGTCTCTGAGGTACATGTACTTTTCAGGTACTGTTCTAATGAGCTCTGTATTTTGATCCGTACATAAAAATAAAATAGTACGTTTCAAGTCCTAATATGTTTTGATTTCTAACAGCAACAAGCCTACCGACATTTTAAAGATATGTTGGGTGCTACAAATTCAGCAAATCTTTAATTCAGAAAAAAATCCCTATTTCTGAGATAAATAGTTAAATTGTTAGAAACTCGGCTTACCAACTGGAATAACCTGTCAGGAATAAATGCTGGAAAAGACAATAAGGCCAGATGTTTTGATCCTAACATGAAAAGATCTAGCTAGCATCCAAATAATTATCAGGCCGTTGTATGTAGACTTGTTCGCAATAACCATAGTGAGCAAGCACAAGCTGATTTGTGTAATGCCTACTGGTCTAGCAAATGATCAAAATACTGCAAAACTGACCTTACCTCCCCAGATATTCATGTTATACATGTAACCACACTGAACAGTTAGCCATGCTTTTCTCTTAATTGTTGTTTTCATATTAATAACACAACTACAATTTTTATACAAAGATCGTTTGATTATAAACTACACAGTAAAGTACATGGAAATGTGAATAGTGATTACTAGGTAAACTGGGATGGAACGCCCACTTCAATTTTCAAAATAGTCTGTGATATTGAATAAGTGAATAAATAATGAAACTGAGTGTACACAAAATTCATATATAATTTAAATCAAAAACCTGTGATTTTGAATTTGTATCACACCCAGTTTAATCAAGTAAAACAATACATGTTTTTGTATATCAATGCCATTTGTTTTGGTGTGAGTTAAAGTGATGGCAATAATTGGGTATATGATGCAGTTGCTCTGAAGAAACTGGTCATTTCTCCCAAAACATGAACAATCAAGACAAGATATTAATCACCTGTTGTGATAAAATAGGCAATGTAAATAAATAAATAAGGTACATGTAGGAAATGATGTTTTTTATTAAAACAATTGCTTTTTCCCCATTTAAACAGCATTATTCAAACTGTAATTTCACTTCGGGGAACAAAATCTGGAGGAAAGATGTAATAATACAATATCTGATACAATATCTGATTGCAGACACTGTAATAATAACTTACAAATTGTCCGGATTGGAGACAATACTGCTTCTGGATCCATGGGTATCTGACGACGTGGATGAATTTGATATGGAAGACAGTGGCCGGTCAGCACGGCCTCTGGAGAAACGACGGGCATAGGACTGAATCATACGATCATTCGGCGTCAGTGCAAACCCCTCCACAAGCTGGACACACAAGATAGATACACAACATTAGGGTAAATGCAACTAAAATTTCACGATTTTGTGACAATATGTGATTGGTCATCTTGGTCTTGGAGAAGTCATAGAAGTGTATGTAGCCTCAAAACTGGGCAAATTGAACAAATGCAAGTGAAATTTTGCAAGTGAAATTAGGCAAAAGGAACCAGGTCTTCTGCAAGTCAAAACAATTATTTTAAAAGTATGTTTACTTTCTTCGAATCAATATATGCATTAAACAATCAACCTGTGTAGGGTCAATGTCATAATGTTGTGTCATTCTTGAGAAAAAAGCAAAATATATATATATTTTGATGAGAAAAACATGTATTTATTTGTACATGGAATTTTGATCTTTAATTTGACTTGAATGCTAGCACCTAATCCTGCAGATACATTTCAATAAATGTTGGATACCATCATAAACTTTACACAAGACAAGTGTTATGGAAAACTGTGATCAGTGTTTTTTCAAAAGTTTTCTCTCTCCTACCTTTTTGCCATAGCGTTCCTCCACCTGTTCTTTTCTCTTCATGAACATCGCTTCCATCTTCTGCTGGAAAGGTCGAAGGTCATCCTTCATCTTGTTACGATGGATCATAAGACCCACCTCAACCAATGGTATCTACACAGTGTAAGAAATCACAGGATTGACCAATGGTAGAAAGAAAAAAATGTGTACTGAAGAGAAAAAGTCTTGTATAAATTTGTAGTCAATGACACTTTAACATGCTTTAGGAACAAACTACATGAGGAGTTAAAATGACTGTTTTCAAAATGTTAAATTAATGAATGAAAATTAAGCAGCAGAATATAAAACTCAAGATAGACAAATTGGAAAAGCCAAGGAAATAAATAAATAGGTTAAATGAATTTCCCAATGCCTATAATATAACCTAACATTAAAAAATCTCCAAGGCGTATTTCATGCAGGTGCTTTCAGGTAAGTCTAGCTGAAAAATTCCTCTGGATGTACACAAATATTTTACCACCTAGAAAGAAAATGAGTCACAGTACATATAAGTGCACAGAGATGCCAACCCATTCTACATACAACCTGTCAGGGAGGTGAAACACCTTTGTCAGGGAGGATTACAACCTTGTCAGGGAGGCTGTGTTAAATGTACATGTACATGTATGTGTATATATATATATATATATATATATATTTATTTTTACCTGTATCATTCTTTCTGTACAACTTAGTTTTGCAAGGGCTTATACAAGTATGTTTTTTTTTTTCTCCAGTACTAGAAGCCCCTCAAGAGTATTCATACCCAAATATTGCTGCCAAAAAACTATGTAATGGTCTCTTTTCCATCTTTACCATTGCATTGTCTTTTTGAGTTTACGTGCAGTCAGTCATCATTTCCACCATGCGGTATCGAAAAAAATCCATGTGACATGCGGTACAAAATGCAGAATTCATTACCCGTGGTGAGCTCTTCCGTACAGGCCACTGATGGGAATAATCCTGTTTGAATTTCTGCATCCATTTCTTCAGTTTATGAGGAGTTCCAAACTCCTGCTTACCAAGAGAAGACTGTTTCCTTTTTGGATTCTGGATTCTGGTGTACATGTATGTGTAGTATTGAATTCCAGCTCCATGCCATAAACGCTGAATACTAGCTTCGCATGGTAAACCAGCTATGTACATGTACATGTACATTGTAGTTAAGAATACCAGTGTGGGAGATATTACAACCTCGTACCAATGGTGATCGCTACCACACTGCAATACTGTGTTATAATAAACATACTTTGCGTCCTCCTGATTAAGATCCATGTAATAATAATAATAATAATAAAGATTTGTAGCGCGCACATATCCACCCTGCTGGGCGCTCAAGGCACGGAAACAAAGAAAAAAAACATGAATACAAACAATATACAATGATAGCATAGGAAAAAATTATGTACTGAGATACATGTACCTATAATGCAATTACAAATATACATCATCTTTGAAGAATTGTGACATAAGATGAGTTTTAAGCATCGACTTAAATCTAGTTATACCATGACAAGATTTGAGTTTAGTTGGAAGATGATTCCAGAGTCTCGGAGCTGCGACAGAAAAAGACCTATCACCCCAGTTCCGTTTTGAAGTTGGTTCCTTTAGGAGTGACATGTTGCTGGAGCGCAAATTGCGTGATGGAGTGTAGACTTTAAGCAGTTCAGAAATATAAATTGGAGCAATGTTATTAAAAGATTTGTGAACAATTAGCATAAGTTTAAAAACAATTCTCTGTGAAACAGGAAGCCAGTGCAGTTCTTTCAAGATTGGCGTGATATGGCATGACTTTCTGGACAAAGTCACAACACGAGCTGATGTTGTTTTGTATGTGCTGAAGATGCGATATTTGATTCTGCGGGAGACCGTAGAAGAGAGCATTCCCGTTATCGATCCGTGATGTGACAAACGCATGTATAATTTGTTCAGCAGCACTTTTATTCAAGTATTTCCTTATTCGGCTAATATTTCTGATATGAAATGATGATATGCGAACAATGTTGGAGATATGAGGTTTTAAAGTCATTGTCGAGTCAAATATAACACCCAAATTGTGTGCTTGTGATGAGGGGGTTATCTGCGAGTCACCAATTGTAATAAATGGAAGAGAAACTTTAGACAATTGCTGACGTGATCCAAATAGAACAAATTTTGTTTTTTCGTCGTTCAATTTCAGGAAGTTTTGTCTCATCCAACTTCGAATCTCTTGAATACATTTCTCCAGTGTTGTAATGCAGGAATCGGCAGGTTCTTGAGAAGATTTAAAAGTAATGTAAAGCTGCGTGTCATCAGCGTAGACATGGTAATTTAAATTATACTTCAAAATGATATCACGAACTGGAAAGGTATAAACAGTAAACCACTGTGGATGATATACACTACTTCACTACTAGGGATGACATACACTACTTCATGTTGTTGTGCCATGCAACAGCGTGCGACATTATTAATTTTAATATGAAAAATAATTTAGATTCTTTTTATTTGATTAAAACAGTAGAAATACATTTACAGTTTTTTCAGCTTAATTAAATCGTCTTCAAACACTTGTTTTAGCAAGGTACAACAAATAATGCATATATATGTATGGAGTGCCATGGTCGAGCGGTTTAGTGCATCGGATTTGTGTTCTGATGGCCGAGTCTTCAGAATGTGGGTTCGAATCCCAACCACGACCATGGTGCTTGTGGTCTTGAGCAAGACACTTTACCATAATTGCTTCTCTCCACCCAGGGGTAAATGGGTACCTGTGAGGGCAGAGTTGGTTATTGTGTTTGATTAGCCCTATATGCGCTGTAATGACAGCAATTGAGCTGTATACTCCACAGGGAGCTGAGATGGTTTCAGGAATGATTTATGAGCCTGATGAGCAGGGGTAATAATGTCATTCACATTGAGCACCAGTTTGGTGGATACGTGTGCTATATAAGTCTACATTATTATTATTATTATGTGTTAACACCATAATTGGCGAAAAGACTACGCACCACCGTACGTTTTCATTGTCTTGCCGTAATGCTGCAAGTTGCTATTAAAAATCGGGAGGATTACGACAAAATCAGGAGGGTTGGCATCTCTGAGTGCACAAGCAATATGACCTTTAAAGTAGTCTCTTTTCAGTAACAGCGGCGTAGCCAGGACTTTTTCAGTGGGGAGACACGGGGGGGGGGGGGGGCATTGCTTTTCAGTGGGGGGCCCAGGGGGTATGGGTTTTTTACCTTTTCTTTTTCTTTTGTTTTTGGGGCACTATGAGGAGGGCACTGGAAATTTGTGGGGGGGGCACGTGCCCCCCAGGCCCCCCCCAGGCTATGCCGCTGTTCAGTAATAGTATGATCTGATAAGATATGCATTACCTGTTCAGCAAACAGCTCTTTGAGTCTTGTAATGTGGATGGTATTCTCCGGGTTTTTATTTGTGTATTCCTCTGTGCAGAATGCCTAGAAAAAACAAAAAATAACTCACTTTTCATTTTTGGTGAAGATTTGCCATGACACCTGTCCCACACAGTCAGCTACTGATGATAATTTCAAGTTTATTAACCAGTTCGCGTCGGAGGCCGTGTATACACGCAATTTTTTTTGCACCACGGATAGGAGAGCGTCTAAACACGCCATAGGAAACTCCGGAATATTTGTATGCATGCTCGGTTGAGCCACACGTGTACGGTGACATGCTCGGAAGACGTGGCCACACGCTGTGGAAGCTTACATTAACGTGTGTGTGGGAAAAAGAAACCTGCACAGGGGCCCAGAAAAACTTTTTCATTCCCGACGCGAACTGGTTAACAATAGAGCATAGGGCTAAGTGCTTAGTTTCCTCATATAGACCTTATACATATGACATCACAAACTAAAGAGCACCCTTAGTCAGAGGTTCATGTATGCACACAGCATGTAAATGTGTTGATCCTTTGAGTACACCTATGCACATCAACCAATGAGTAACATTCTTTTGGGCACCCTTCACTTTGTCACATCAATGCATAAGCCCGCCCCCCCCCCCCAAAAAAAAGTATCTCCGTGCGTGTCACCTCAGACCTGTATGTCAGCATTTTTAGTTTTCTGTTTTTTTGCTATTAAACAATGTTCAATTGCATCCAACATTAATGGATCGATTGGAATTCTTCTGTGCTATGATTTAAACAACTTTTCACATAGGGGTATGAACGCTTGCCTGATTTTTAGGCCTCTCTTAGCCACCGTAGTTTCTGTATGGGAAATTTGGTCTGGTTCCAATAATTGTGTATACATTTATCACGTATTTCATTGGTTGGCAAAAAAAAAAAAAAAAAAAAAATGCTCCGCATCGATTTTGTAGCAAACCTATGACCAGAAACTGGAGACTTTTTTGGGGCCTAAGGTCTATTATGCTGAATTAGCAAATGTGGAGTGAGCCTCATACAATCATTGCGTAAACTTGCAGATCTTTAAAAAAAATCATACTCATGATGTATGCATGAGTGGATTTAGGTATTGCGAATATGTGACTTCTTCAATCAAAATCAGGAATAAGTAGTTTGGGCTGTTCTGACTAATCACACCATTAAATGGTACATAGGGATGAAAAATTTTGAAAAATTATGACCTGGTGGATTTTGAGGTTTATGCATTTTCTGTTTGATATGCTATCATTAATAGTTTTCCTTCTTTTATATTTTCTCTTTTTATAAATGTACATTTAAAGAGGATTACGTAAAAAGTTCAAATTACTTCAGGGCTGTTTATCTCAGAATCGGAATTCACTTTAAATACATCCCCTTTATCAAAACATAACTTTGTGATTGGTTTCATTGGAAAACCAGTAATGTATACAACTCAAAATGTGCATTTCCAATGCATTCTTGATTTCGATGGAGCTAAGCTTGGGCGATATTTATTTTTTCATCCACCAATATATCGTCAAACATAGATCGTGATTTTCGATATCATATTTTTTTTTTCATTCACGCATGATTGCTTTAGAGCCGATAAACACAGGTATGTACCCCTCTACAAGCGTCCCAAAAAAAATCGCCAGCACCTTGGCTGAGAGACACGTATGTTCCGGACCATGTCCGCAAGTACCATTATGTCCGCGAACCGATTTGGGACCATTATGTCCGGCCCATTAAGTCCGCGGGCCCATTATGTCCAGCCCTTTACGTCCACGGACCCATTACGTCCGCGGACCCATTACGTCCGCGGGCCCCATTATGTCCGTCCCAATACGTCCGCGAGCCCATTATGTCCGGCCCATTACGTCAGCGGGCCCATTATGTCTGGTCCATTACGTCCGCGGGCCCATTAAGTCCGGCCCATTATGTCCGTAGGCCCATTATGTCCGTAGGCCCATCTGTAGCGTAAGCCTTGGCAAAGGCTGTTGTACTGATTTCTGATCAACGAAATTGAGCACACATGGAGAGGGCGCTGTCCCTGGATATGGTCGACACACGTACACTGTATAGCGAGATCAATAACTAAGTCATGGGTATAGTTGTGCATTGCGACCTCGTATATGATCGACCTCGTATATGATCGAACTCAATCAACAGCCTTGGATCTTCTGTGTGTAATATTACTTTATATTCCTATTGAAAATCCGATGGAAATTACTCATGCAAGAACTGTTGGTTTGTTGGCGGTTTAGTTTAAAGGATGGTCAATCACAGGCCTCTAGCTATGACCTCAATAATGACGTATTTGACTTAACGTACACAATGCATGCCACACATTTTGTACATGGCATCGCAGGGAGCACTTGCTGTGCCAAAAAATAACTAATGAGAATGTTAAATTGGTTTTTAAAATTATATTAGCATAATGAGGCACACTTTGAATTTTGGCAAGTACAGAAGGGTCAAGGTGACGATGGCCACTGTATGTACACGTACACATATATAGTGTACTTGTACATGTGTGCATATAGATCTATGCATCTATCTTGAGTTACACCCTGGTAGCGATAGGGAAAACAATGAACGACAAAAACTTAGCTTTCCAAATGTTTGTTAAATCAAATTTATTTCATTATTATTTCAAGTTAACTTGTCTGTTATGCTATTTTCCATTTGTTTTCATGGGAACATTGATAATTTCCGCCTAGTATAAAGGAATACAAATAGGTTTATACTTCGAGATGAGATATTTCACAAAATAGTTGTCATCAGAAAAAAAATTAACAGCCAAAAAATTGATTTATGACGGGACCTGGGACCAAATTCATTCGGTAAATAAAAACCATGTTTCTCACCATTTTTGCTGGAGAAAAGTTTTATTTTAAAATGTAAATTAAAAATTTGGTAGAGAAATGTTAATACATAATTCTAACTAATTTGTTATGCTATCACTTATTTGAATATAGATGAGTCCAACATTTTGCTTACAGTGATTGGTTTAAATAAATTTGCATACATAAATTATTCATTTTGACTGAAGTTTATAAATAATTCATTAGTAGCGTCATCGGAACGGACTGGCAAATGTGCTCGTGACTTTGCTACTCATCGCATGCGATCGCATGCGGTCTTTTTCAGGCGTTGCCACATGCGCCTTGACTAAAGGCTAGGCTGTCACCAGAGAGGCGCCCGCGGACGTAATGGGCCAGACTTAATAAGCCTGCGGACATAATGGGCCGGACTTAATGGGCCTGCGGACATAATGGGCCCATGGACATAATGGGCCCATGGACATAATGGGCCGGACATAATGGGCCTGCAGACGTAATGGGCCAGACATAATAGGTCCGCGGACTTAATGGGCCTGCGAACATAATAGGCCAGACATAATGGGCCCAAATCGGCTTGCAGACATAATGGTCATTGCGGACATTATGGTCTGTAACACACGTACAAACACGCCATTCGTTTTAGAAATGTCACGAGCCCCGACTTTTGATCAAGGAGCCACCGTCAATTGTGCTTTGATATACAGGAGTGGCAGTTCATTAAAAGCTCTCAGATATGGCCCGCAACATACCTCAGTTTGGCACAGTCAACATATTATACAATTCAGTATTCATCCATTTTCGTAGTTTACAGAGCACCTACATTGTAAAGGCTAGGTATAAAAATGAATATGCAACATAATGAACATAATATGTTATATTATATAATATAATATATTATATTCATGAGCATCGAACAGCCAATAAGAACATAAATTTGCTACGATGCAAATCTATCCAATCACGATACGCAGAAACAGGCACGTGATGTGGCTATAATAATAATAATAATAAAGATTTTTAGCGCGCACATATCCACCCTGCTGGGCGCTCAAGGCGCGGAAACAAAGAAAAACATGAATACAAACAATATACGATACAAATGTAGCATAGGGAAAAAAAATTAAAAATTATGTACCGAGATACATGTACCTACATGTACCTACATGTACAATGCAATTACAAATATACATCATCTTTGAAGAGTTGTGACATAAGATGAGTTTTAAGCATCGACTTAAATCTGGTTATACTATGACAAGATTTGAGTTTAGTTGGAAGATGATTCCAGAGTCTCGGAGCTGCGACAGAAAACGACCTATCACCCCAGTTCCGTTTTGAAGTTGGTTCCTTTAGGAGTGACATGTTGCTGGAGCGCAAATTGCGTGATGGAGTGTAGACTTTAAGCAGTTCAGAAATATAAATTGGAGCAATGTTATTAAAAGATTTGTGAACAATTAGCATAAGTTTAAAAACAATTAAACAAGTTTAAAAAACTATAGGCCAGCAGACTACAGCTTAGGTCGAACCCAGGTTTATGTTTCAAAAATTTTGAAAAATCTATTTCATACAAATGGATAAGCAGTGGAATAAATAATAGTAGTTTTGTATTAAGTGGTTTTGTATTTACCCTGTGATTATATGGTGAAAAACATCAGTAACATGTTTATATGTAAGGACCTTTTTATTATTTTTCTGTTATTCAAACAAAAGATCACCGTGTTTTTTTTCCCTTGCAGTAAAGCAGGAAAGCATCTAGCGTCTAGCCAAAATTGAAAACTGCCCAAGCCTGATCTATTACATGTAGACGTCCAGCCGCTATACCAATATAATATACCAATTTAATCAGTGGATCAGAGACTACCATGGCTAGAAAGTGAGACGTAAACCTTTTCTACACATTGTGCGATCTGAAAACATATTCAATTCCCAATGCTTAATTGGTCTGAAAGGGTTTCTTTGAGTGGCGATGGATTAAGTGAAACAACGCCATGTGGGCGGCTCCTATGTGATCAAACAGTCGGCTTACCATTCAAGTAGTTCGCTTTTTGTTTCTCACTTTCGAAAGTTGAAAAGACTGGTCTTAATTTGTTTTCATGGAATTTCTGAGCCACCCCTGCTCTGGAGTAGGGGTAAGAAGTAAAACCCTGGGGCTTAAGAATTCCCTGGGAAGTAACAGCTAAAAGGAAACAAAAACGGGTTGTGCTCACCCCAGATCACGTAAACAAACTGTGAAAGGTCAGAGAGATAAACAGTAAAGGTCAGGAAATGCGCGCCAAATAAATTGTGCGGTCTGAGTTTTAGGTGTTTGTTTTTACAGATTTGTATTTAAGTTTTGTTGTATTTTACAGAAACCAAATATCAAAAGGAAACATACTTCACTTTATATTTTTGGGAGAATTTATCAATTTCCAAAACTACTGATTTTGTCGTAGATTTAATTTGGAATTGTTCCATTACCCAAAGAAATTTACGTCAGCATTCAACATAAAAGCTTACTGAACATTTTGTAATTTGTCTTTGTGTTTGTTTTTGCATACATTATTTGTTGAGCTACATCATTGTTCATGCTGTGCAAAGCCATTTTGCGCATTGCACACTGGGATTGTGCGCTTCTGCCTAACTACATTTCTGATTTCTGTTAGCCAAAAAACACAGCGCGGTTGCCCTGGGGTTTGATCATAGTGTGAAACGTGCGTGCGGAATCCCAGGGAGTAAGGACCCAGGAAATATGCAGGCGGGTTTTTGCGGGGACAATGTGAAAACTGTGCCGAGGGTTAAAACAAATTCCCAGGCCCTCCCTGGGGTTGTATTCCCCGGGGATAAGAGATGTAATGTGAAAAGGTCTTTAGACACTTTCCTGGATCCCTCAAAGAAGCACCAACTTATACCTGTTCATATTTAGCAGGACCCCCCATGACGGCTGAGTCGATCACACCGTTCAACTGCAGACTCAATGGGTTGAGTGGTAGGCTGGAGTCTGTTTGGTACTGACCGATCATCTGTTTCAGTTTACTGTTTACATCCTCCATGTTTTCAATGGCATTGCTAATCGGTGACAGCTCGACCTTCAAAATTTAAGTTAAATTCAAACAAATTTAATTGTAGTTTGAAAAAATCGTATATCTTCTTAAGAAAATAAATAACATTTTCTTGTGGAAATGTATGGTATAAATAGATCCTGATACAGGCAACTTGGATTACACTTTGAGCTGCATCAAGCATTCATTGATGCACATAATTTGTTGAAACACCTGCATGATGCCGCATGAGTTGCTTAAACATAACACATCTGTATGTGTGAAAAAATGGTCAATCATTGCCCATTGAGAAAGCTGATTTTGTATGGTGCCATACATTGTGGCATACATTGTGTACATGTATAGCTTTAGATTTGAATTTGTATTCATGTTTTCTTGAAGCTGACAAGTCAGATGGAATAACCAAGCAAGCTCTTACATTATAATTCTCTCTGGTTATTTTTGGGTTGCTATCAGTGGTGTGAACCCTTTTCAGGGTCTAGATACTGTTTTTCATGCAGGTCTGATTGTTGGAAACCTTTCCTCAGTGAAATTGGGGTACTATTTACTATAACAATTAGCTGATTGTTATAATATATATAACAGATAATAATAGGTTGTTCTTGACTCATCACAAATTGGTTTTTAAAGTGGGAAAAAAGATTGAAAGATATGTAAACTTACTGAGGATGTTTTGACGACTTCAAACCATCTGAGAATGCCAGGAAGTTTATATGCTGTGGTGAAATACATCCTCTCTATACACATTGTCTGCAGTAAATCAAGAAACAAAATAATTGCAATTGAACAAAAACAACAACAAATTTGAAGACAAAACAAGTGTTTGTTGGAACTTCAATTTTACTTAATAATATTTTTGGAAAATGTAGAAATTTGTTATTATAAATTTATATAAATTTCAACTTCAAAAGTCCACTCAATTTTGTGTTAGAATATGTACAATTTGAACCGATTTGGACCAATAGCTAAATATCTTTGAAGGGAATGTTACATATTTCCTTGTTATAACGATCATGAACAAATTAAGAATTTATCGTTTTGGTTCAGGAGTTATCATTTTTCGTAATCTTTAATTTATTGCATTCAGAATTTTCATTATATTGAATATGTGGAATTTACGTAATCTTAAATCAAACATATATTTGGGAAATTGTTATTCCTCCAATGGCGATAATTCTCCCATCCGTGCATCATGATTAGAACAGAATGAAACACCACCTTCCCAACTCATACATATACTCATCAAACAAAGTTAAGGACCACTTTTTATTTTTAACATATTTTCTTTATAGCACATATTAAGGACCAGAAAATGCCTACATATGAATGTCCTGTATGACCTCCAAGACACAGTAATCGATTTCACATGTGGTTTGTTTAAATTGTTGCATAACTTATTTCTAAACTTATTTCTGAAAATGGGTGTTTTTGTTGTGTCAGCTGACCACATAAAGTGGTACAAAAGTCCATGCAAGTGCTTTTCCTTGCATTTCCCACCAAGCTCAGGCAGTATTCTGACAAGAGAGATGCCTAGACGCCACTTGAGTGAAGTAGAGGTTGCACGAGCCATAGGGATGCTGGACGCTGGCTTCAGCCAGCGACGAGTAGCTGAGATGATGGGTGTGTCTCACAGTGTCATCAGTCGCGCTAACCAACGACACCGGGAGACAGGGCGATACTCAGAGAGACCCCGTACTGGCCGCCCATCAGCAACAACTGCGAGGAAGGACCGCTACTTAGTGACTCTTTGTCGTCGCAACCGCTTCAGTAGTGCTCGCAGACTCAATCACCAATTCGCTGCTGCAACTGGGGTGACTGTTTCGAATCAAACCATCCGTAACCGACTTCACAGAGCCGACATGCATGCCAGGAGGCCACTGCAATGCATCCCATTAACCCCTGCTTACAGAAGAATCCGTCTCAACTGGGCTCGTGACCATGTGGGATGGACCCAACAGCAATGGCGCCGTGTTCTGTTCTCAGATGAGAGCAGATTCAGCGGACCACAATGATGGACGTGTTAGAGTCTGGAGACAACAGGGAGAGAGATTTGCAGATGCCTGTATCGCTGAACATGACCGCTATGGTGGAGGCAGCATCATGGTGTGGGCGGAATCAGCTACGGTCACCGCACTCGTCTCTCACGTGGTCCCAAGGGGAGCAATTACAGGTGTGAGGTACAGAGATGAAATCGTGGAACCTTTTGTGGTTCCGTTTGCAGAAAACGCTGGGGAAAATTTCATTTTCATGGACGACAACGCCCGTCCCACACAGCAAGGGTGGTGACACAGTACCTGGCGGATCATGGAATTGAGCGTATGGACTGGCCAGCGAAATCCTCGGACTTGAATCCGATAGAACATGTCTGGGACATGATGGGGAGGAGTATTGAAGCGCTTGAAGTGCAGCCAAATGGGTTGCAGCAGCTTGGTGTGGCCTTGGAGGCTGCATGGGATGCGATTGATGTCAGGGATGTTAATCGTCTGATAAACTCAATGAGACAGCGGTGTCAGGCTGTTATTGCAGCTGGGGGAGGCCATACTCGCTACTGACATTGATGACAAGACATTCAGGCTAAAATTGTGAAAATTGTGAAAAAGTTGACACACCAAAAACACCCAATTTCAGGTTGTGACAAGTTTAGAAAGAAGTTATGCAACAATTTAAACATACCACATGTGAAATCGATTACTGTGTCTTGGAGGTCATACAGGACATTCATATGTAGGCATTTTCTGGTCCTTAATATGTGCTATAAATAAAATATGTTAAAAATAACAAGTGGTCCTTAACTTTGTTTGATGAGTGTAGCTTGAAAACATCTGCCAACTGTCCTACCATGTGTCAGCCACTCATATAATCATAACTAACGGCATGGGAAAATATACAACGTACAGTGTAGGATGATCGAATCCGAGCAGATGCCAATAAATGTGCGGCATTGTAAGATGACCATGTTGTATTGCTGTTGTCTAGTGGCCTCCATCTCAAATGTTAATAAAGGTGACATCCCTGTGTGTCATCCCTGTTATTTCTATCTTATAAACGTGTCTCCTTGTCCAGATTCTATACCGTAATTCACAAGTATTTTTAGCTACTAGACAGCCCACATACATTACACGTGTGTAACCTTTGGTCAAGGCACAGGCAGCAATCCAGATAGCATGAATTACATGCACTGACAGCTAGTAAACCCCACGCAAGGATTAAGACCCTAAAATAAACTTAACTCTTTCTACCCGGAATTACATGTATTTCACGTGTATAGACGGAATTATTTTTATTATTGTAATTTTATACTGTAAACAATCAAGGTCAAGTGTGGAAATAATGAATAATTTGTTTATCTTTTGCCAATTGAAGAAAGTAAGGTATCAAAATAAAGGTTATTACTCCCTGGGTGTGAATATTGAGATGGGGATCATCTTGCGATTACCCATAATGCATTGCAGCCATTCAAATATAAACTTATGTTTATCGTTCCTCAGAATAAATACCAATAAATCTGCGTGCGTGAGCCGATATAATGGTGCGCCGGCAGGAAAAAGTTACATAAGAGCAAGGTTGACCTCTATGCTGAGACACGTATGGTCCGTATGCACCGAGTTATGCATTGCCTTATATTTGACTATGCGTTGCGGGTAGACAGATGAAACCGGCATTTCCAGACAAGCTCTCTACGGAAAGAAGTTCAAGACTGCTGTACCAGAATTTGATATGACTGTTCATCTTAACTTCATACAAACAAAATACATTATATTTGGACAAATAAGGTTTTTATACCGTTTTAAGAACAACAAGCAACACATATTGCAGGCATCAATCAAAAAAAAAAGAGAAAAATTTTCAAACTCACATTGTGAGCACGAAGCAAGAAGCGCGATGCCAATACAACATAAATGCAGTGAGCGATGTTTTTCACACTACATTAGATTATAAATTTAAATGTTAGGAAATTAGGCATCTGGTTTCTAACGATGGCCCAATTTCCGGACAGACGAAAAAGTCATTTTGCAATCAGTTTCTACCGATGGCCTAATTTCCAGACAGACGAAAAAGGTAAAGTTACTCTAGCAGACACAATCAGGCAGTTGACTGTTTATGACCAGTGTAGTAATTTGGTACACAATTGGTAAAAAGTCAGAAGAGTAAGAAGATTTTAATAGGAAAATGTGATTTCTGATTCTTGCCTTAAATTCGTTGTCTTTGTCCTTTATTTCTCTATGGAAGGCTCTTGAATAGGAAAACTTCATCACTTCATTCACTGCATAGTAGCTGAAATATACACAAAAATTACTTTGTCAAGTTTAGTAACATACATGTACCTCCTTCATTATAAATTCACGCTATAAATAATGCAAAAATGTTCAGTCAATTGGCTGAACATTTGTTTCCTCAATAAAGCTGTGTTGAGGCTATTGCTGAGAATACTCCTTCAAACTGTTATGAGCCATGTCTATTACACCGTGCATGAGCTGATGAGGACACATTTGAAATCACTGCAATAGTGCGTATTTTGCAGTTGATGTGCATATGCGCAGAATATCTCCAGCGATTTTTGGTTTGCAGAAGAACACGTGTGCTTAGTACCATAACATACATGCACTTTAAGTGTACGCACAACGCTAACTTGACACTAGCCCAAATATGGACTCCGTCTCTGTATACACTGAAATGGAGTCCAATAAGCAAGCAGGTCAATCGCCGCACAGAAAATGTCTTCTGTGACATTGTTCAAATCTTACCTGTGTGGGAAGGCTGAAACTCAGTACTAAAATTCCATGAACTATAATGTCAGGTGCTAAGGTTTGAAATTTGAAATTTTACTTTTACTAAATTATTTTATTGAAAGAAAATCTAGATCTAACATTAAAGAAATCCTAGAGTTTTGATGGTTGTGCATCATTTCAAAGTCCATTTAGCATATGTGCATGTAGCTACAAAACGGCAGCATATGTGCAGTTTGCATAAATAAATTTCATGCAGCAGGTTTTATATGTGCTTGTCACACTTGTATGTATGCCAATGCACTCGTGCCGACACTGGCATATGTTTTGTCATTACGCTCAAGTGCAAACAGCCATTAAAACTTAAGTCATTCTTTAACATTAAATCTTGGGATTATTTCATTAAAAACACTTAGTGAAAATGATATTTTGAAATTCAAACCTTACTGAGATGTATTTGGTCATGGGATTCTACCGCCGAGTTTCAGCAGCTTCACACAGGTAAAAATTCAGCAATATTAGCAAATGTTTGATTAAATCCTGGACATCACCGTAGCACATGAAGGTGAAAGTCCAACCTGGCAAACTTGCCACCTAAGTGGCTATCATCAAGACACTAGGTGCAATTTCACCACCAGATGGATACAATGTGCAGAGCGAATACCAAGCAAACAGCTTGACCGATAATAAGTATAAGTTTGACATCTGGACTGTTCCATTTTCACTTGGCTTTGCATCGTGAAAATGTTCCCTCGTGATATAACAAATGTTCCCATTGGACTCTAAAGGCACCTAATAATTGTACACTGTATCTTATTTGTAAGTTGATTAAGAATGGACTAATGACGTCATTCCGATAAATACTGCCCACTTCTCACCTGAGGATTTGATCACAAATCGTCTTTCCTTTAAACTCTTTCTTGTCCTCTCGTAGCGGTTGAACTGGAACAACTTGAAGAACTGAAAGATGTGGTTAAAGAAATCCCTTTAGGAGAACTAGGAAAACTAAAGTGTACTGATTAAAAACAAATTTGCATGTGAAATAGTGAAACAGGAAAAATAAAAACCTTTAATTTTAAAAGGATACTTTGTTGTTTAGACACCATTTGTTCATTATCTGGAGGTGTGGTTTTATTCATCATGGATGCATTAGGAAACTGTTGCTGTAATTGGGCTACAAAGTCTGCCAATCTCTCATACTCCTTGCCTCTGTAGATGAACACCTTGTTCTGTAACCAAATGGTAAAAGACAACATTGTATCAGATTATACAGCCTGCTACTTTCTCGATAACATACACCCCAATCAAAAAGAATTCAAGGGATGTTTGATACCATCAGTCTTAATACTAAAAGTAATTTTTATGGACAATTTTGATCATTTTATAAGGTTTTTGCAAATACAATAGGTATACAGTACCCTAAAAGGAAGGTACAGCATTGGCAATGACCAATTTATAGAATTAACAAATTATCTAAAAATGTACATGGTGTAAAAATGGTTTATCTGATATTTTTTCATCTTAGAGAAAACAGGAATTGTTTTGTCAAATTAATGTATGACAAACATTGAAACAATTTTTTGTTGTTTTCTAAAAAAATGTTTTTGTAACGACACTTTTTTCATATATTTTTCTGAAAATTGCAGAGTTGAAATGAATATGCTTTACCAAATACAAATGTTGTACCATCCCTTGAAAAAAACAATAATTATGTACTCATTCAAACTTATACAAACATATTCTTTGCATACTGAATTATTTTAAGAGGACATATGTGTCTTACCCTGAGGAATGAAGGGAAACCATGGCCAATGTACATCACTTTGAAGTATTCAGGTGCTGGTCTGGGAATCTTCATTATCTTGTCATACAAGTGGGCCATTCTTTGCTAAAACGATGAGCAAAATGTGACAAATTTTTATATAACAATCAGAAATAAGGTTACAAAAGGGATCTCTGTATGCCTGAATAACTGGAAATAATAGAGTGTGCAAGTTAAGTCTTTAACCCACAAGAGTTTGCCATCAATTTTGTGGGTATTATGCAAAATACAATATTCAAAAGCTAATTAATATTTTTAAATGCTTTGTTAGCAGGTGTGTGTGTTCATGACCTGTGCTACAATCACATGTACAGCTCGGTTAAGTTGGCAGATTATCAATAGTTTGGTTCCTTATTTGTTAAAAAAATGACTGAATAAAAGCTTATCATACAAGTTTATTACACGCAAGTAATTTCCAATTTGCCCAAATTTAAATAACGCTATATAAATTGAGAAATGTTGACGTTTAAAAGGATTGTCAGGTCAGATAGTGTTTCTGGTTACATACGTGTTTTTGCGATAATATCGAATATCGCAATATTTTTTTTATTCAATTATGATATAGAGAACTTTTCAAATTATT
Organism: Zoroaster sp. YZ-2022; assembly: GCA_029582265.1. Taxonomy (NCBI): domain Eukaryota; kingdom Metazoa; phylum Echinodermata; class Asteroidea; order Forcipulatida; family Zoroasteridae; genus Zoroaster; species Zoroaster sp. YZ-2022. The sequence continues at coordinate 10,219,104 of CM055832.1, forward strand.
GGGATATCGTCAAATCGCGATGAAAAAAATATATTGCGATGAAAAAATATATATCACGATTAAAAAAAATCCTCGATTGTCAGTCGGGTTAGAAATTCCATGGAAAAAACTTAAGAAGTCTTCAGCTTTCGGAAATGAGAAACAAAATCGAACTACTTCTGTGGTAAGCCGACTGTCATATCACAAAGGAGCCGTCTAACAAGGCGTTTTACCTAACAAGGCGTTGTTTAAAATCCACCGCCACTCAAAGAAATATATTCAGACGGATTAAGTGTTCGGGATTGAATGGGGTACATGATCCAACAATGTGTAGACAATGTTAACGTCTCACTGTCTATCCATGGTGGTCTGTGACTCTGGCTGGCACACCACGTGCGACGACATTATATCATGCATATTTAAATATATGCAGAATATGGGCGTTACCTTAAAAATCGACAACAAAATAACATTTGCAGTAAGTGCAGGTGACCGGTGCTCTGTGCTCACATTAGTCATGAAATAAATCAAAACGTCCATCAGCAGCGGCTCGATCAAAGTTGGGGGATTGGGACACATACTGGGACTCTTGTCTAGTGACAAAACACATACACTACTCTTGATAAACCACGTGACGTTTATTTAAAATAGTGTGAGTACAATCCAAACTCGGTCAAATTTTCCAAAGTGCAAATGACGTGTCACAATCACATGGTTTTATATTGTTCACGGTACTAATACTATGCGCATGCAGGAATAAACCTAGTCACGTGTTTATACTATGACATAGTCACGTGGAACGCGAGTCACGTGAACTCGGGCTGATGATTTGATTGGGACGCATGACGCAGTAATTGTCCCACATAATTATTACGCAAACGAATTTGCAAATGGCCATGGTGCACTAGTGAACGGTGTGATTCCACATGTCTCTCCGGTAAGCACTGGTAATTTATTGTGATGCGTGTTATATGGGTACATTCCTGTTATTATCGACTCTAAAGCACTTATGCGTGAACAAAATAATCGCGATATTATCGAAAATATATGTTTGACGATATATCGTGGATGAAAAATATCGATATCGCCCAAGCCTACTTTGAACTTGTTTCTGGTAAAGAATGGCAGAATGAAGTTTCTGGTCATGTTCATTAAAATAAGCCTTGCACTGGGCTGAGCTAGCAAACCTTGACAATTTAATTTACCAAAATAAACCTTGCACTGGGCTTAGCTAGCAAACATTGACAATTTAATTTCCCAAAATTAAAGTAAGCAAAGCTTAGAAGTATTGCAAAATAATGATTGAATAAAAAATTTACCTTCACTTCCTATCTATCGATTGAACACATTACTATACTGTGTAAGACAAACCAGAAGGTCTGTGCCTAGACTAGCTGGCTGGTGTCTGGTATCCAGGCACTCCCAAGGAAAATGAACATGAAATCACAAGATTTGCATAATTAATAGGACCGTGACTTCTAAACAAAGCGTTGTCTTGAACATGCTCTAGAGTTACAATTGATCAATATAATAATAAAAAGTAATATTACAAAAAGAATGCCGCCCTTTTGACGTCATACCAAGTTGCAATAATTTTGAGATCATATATGAGTCGCGCACCAGCTGTTACAATAAGCCAGTGCACAACATGGCTTCAAAGTGGTGTGCTTTTCTTATGAGGAAGCATGCCGGTGATCTGTGGTGTAGTTGCATAAGGTCCGACGACGACGACGACGACGATGATGATGATGATGATTATGATGATGATGATGATGATGATGATGATGATGATGATGATTATTATTATTATTATGATTATTATTATGATTATTATTATTATTATGATTATTATAATAAAGATTTATATAGCACACGTATCCACCAAACTGGTGTTCAAGGCGCATTATATTATATTGAACAGCAAAAGAAACGTGATTTTAAATCGTTGACATAACTCAACCACAACAGTTTTACATGTATCGTTTTCGGGAAATATGTAGTCTAACATCATTCTGAATCATGACTGTGCCTGAAAATCCTATAGCGGATGGACGCGATTTAATGGTTTTCGGAAGTACGTTATAAAAATTCAATACCAAGTTGATATCTTGCATTCATTTATCGCTTCTTTTGCTGTTCAGTATATTACACCCGCTCATCAGGCTCATAAATCATTCCCGAAACCATCTGAGCCCCTGGGAGCATAGCTCAATTCGCCGCCATTACAGCGCATGTAGGGCTAATCAAACAAAATAACTAACTGCCTCACAGGCACCCATTTACCCATGAGGGTGAGAGAAGTAATTATGGTAAAGTGTCTTGCCTCATGATTGGCTGGCACTATGGTCGCGTTGGGATTCGTGAACCCACATTCTGACCACTCAGCCATCAGAACACAAACCGATGCACTAAACCGGGCCGACCATGGCACTCCATACCGGTTGTTAGAGAAAAGAGACTTATAAATGCATTGAGTCTGGAAAATATACTAATTTACACAAGGGAAAATCACCAACAGTTCACTGAGTTGAATATAAATAGTTCCTTTCATATTGAAGCAACTTCTTGCATATCAGAATTCCTTTTTCCACATCTAAAGGAAAAACAGGGAAAGTCTCTCCTACTTAAATGGAGTTTGTACACCCTTGTTAATTACCCAATTACAAAATTAATGAATTTTTTAATTTAAAACTTGAATTTGGTGATGGTACCAAACATCCTGAGAAAGGATCCATCTGACAATGTCATTTTAGAAAATCGTGAAATGAATGGATCACAGCCATGATCCATTTTCCACATTGAATGCATTAAAAATAAATTTGAATGTATTGTTATTGACAACGAAGTGAGCTTTACCTTCAAAGGTTGGTTTCTCTACACACAAAGGCTTCCTCATTCTTTTAAATTATGGATGATGACATTTTACCAATGCTAGCTACAATCCCTTCACACCAAAGATAATCATATCTACCAAGTATGACACTCATATGTTCATGGAACATTATTACCCTATGTTATCAGGTCAATTTAAAATCATTCCTCAGAACTATATCAGCTCCTGGGGAGTAAGCCCTCATGCCTAATTTTTTAAACTCAATGAGCAATACATAATCCTATTCAATAAACACACCACTGCTCAATAGGCCTGGATGATAACATGATAATATCATCATGATACGTATATTCAATACATTATCGCCATAACTTAAGTTTTGGAAGTTTTTGGATATATCACTGATATCAAATATATATCACACTTTACTGAAAACATAGCAGGAGATTGTTATTCACCCGTGGATATAATACTAGCCTCTACCAGATATTTTCTATTTCCGCTATGCGATCATATTGAGAGATGATAATATGAGATGTATATCAGCGCTTATATCATAGTTCAAAGTTCAATATTACATTTATTTTGATTCTTCAGATACATAAAATGGACAAATGACATGTACAATGCATATATAGTATATAAGAATAATATAACAAAGAAGATAAGATGTAGACATAATAAGCAAAAGCTTAGTCAATGTCAGCTTTAATCAAATGTATATTATTAAATATCGCCACCCTACATTGTTCAATGTAACAACATCCATCAGTTGTCCTAATTGTGAAGCCTCGCTTGATCAGTGTGCAACAATATTCATCATCAGCAAGAACAAAAGATCTTTTGTTCTCTGCTCACCTTCAATAAGACCCAACAGCATTTTTAACAGCATTTCGTTGTGCATTATTTTTGCATTAACCCTAACTCCCTAAACACAAACGGCAGTTGAATTTTGAAGGATTTTTATTGTTCACCTAATACCAATGCTTAGGAGTTAAGGTTACATTGTATATGGTTAATCAAACCAAGCAAGACCAGCCAAGCCATTCCTGCCTTTTGCAGGTTCCCAAATGAACACAAATGATGACTTGAAGCTTAAGATTAGAAACTTTGCATAGTAAAAAGAACTATCTGAGGAATAGTGGCACAGTGGCATAGTAGGGGCTCCCATGGATCTGCCATTTTATTATTTTTAATAACAATAATAATAATAACTAATAATAATAATAATAATAATAATAAAAGGGAGAAGAAAAAATTGCACATAAAGTGCTGTGGGGGGGGGGGGGGAGCAGGAAATTACCATCAGCTGGGCATGCATCATTACAAAAATAATTGTAACATCTAACCCTCAATGAACAAATCATCTGGCTATGTGCTCGTTGAGGAATATTTGCAGTGAAACACCATGTTATTCTCAATTTTAGATTTGCAAATATGTTGGTTCATCATGTAAACATTCTACATGGTCACACTTCCACACTCCACTAACATATGGACTTAGATTATAACATCTCTTTGGATGGTGCATTACCTTTATGCCTTTGTCAAACAGAAAATCAATTATGTCATAATAAAGTAGGAGTTCTTTCAGCTGTCTCTCAGTCTGTGCCTCTGGGTATTGACTATCACTGTATGTGTCAACAGGGTCTGTCTGTCACTGACCGCTGTAATAAAAAATGTAGTAATGACTGATAAAAACATTTGATATCGACAAAACTCTGCTTTAAGTCAATTTGACTGAATAGCTCCATGTGACACAGCCCTTTATGAAAACAGTTCAAGTAACTGTACCAGTTCCCTATAAATGATAATAAAGTATTTGGTATTGCTAATGTCAAAATGTTACAAATGTAAATGTAATGAATTTAATGAAAATGCATGTATCATCTGGACACTACTTACATGAAGTCTGTCCGCATGTAACCGCAGCTAACCAGCCAGCCTCTGTGTAGTTATCACATTCCAAATGAAGATCACACAGTTTAGTACGAAAGAGGTAACCCATACATGTCCTGTCTGTTCAATATCTTTGTAGAAGTTCTGGAAAAGGGAAAATCATTCATGCTATTTGAACTGCGCTAAGGCAAAAGTTTGTGTAAATACAAAGTTTTCAAGTACTTTATCTATCTTATGATCCAGCATGTCATTATAGTTTGTGTTGATACAAACATAACTTTGTTTAGACTTTTCTAGTGACCTTTAGAGTACCAAGGTGATTCCTTACCCGCGGTAAAAGTGTGTATGTTGTATATGCAGAGTTGTAACATTTTGTACTTCTTTTCCACATAACATCAAGAATGTTTTTAATTTTCTAGATGAATAAGATTTGAGATGTAATGTCATCATGCCTTTTAAAAAATAACTTTAATTAAGAACACTTGATGATATCTCAAAATATCAGATTGAATGGTTTCGTCATAGACCTTGGTGTGATGTACATTTGTGGTGCCTGCCTTGACCTTTGGGGCTCTTTTTGTAAACATATGTCATGTCATGGTCACATTGCCTACATGTACAGTATATACAGCCACAACAATAATTTTAGTGCCTCTGGTCCCTTCAAGATTAAAAAAAATTAATAATCAAAAGATCAAAACAAAACCCCAACCATCATAACTAAGTTTACTATAATCTGGGTATTAATAATGGACAAGTAAGGACGTGTGGTATTGTGACCCTAGCTGAATATATCGTTTGTCAAGCTTCATTAATCTAGCAAAGCCTTGTGTGCTCAATTTCCAAAGTCTCTGATCCACAGAATTTTAAGAAGTCATACTAGAAACCACAACAATTTTTGCATATAGACAGCCCGCAATTACAATTCTAGTGACTTGTAGAAACAAAGGTTACGTCCATACTGGTCAACTTAATTGGGTACTCCAGGGATCCACACTTGGTCCCTTATTGCCATCTTATTGTGTGCTACCTCAGTAATCCATACTTGCTTGGTCCTTATTATCTTACTCATGATACCTCAAGGGATCCATATACTTGGTTCCTTATCTTAGTCATGACCCCCAAGGAATCCATGACTTGATCCCCTTATTCTATTTACTTACAAGAAGATTAACAGTACAGCTCATTCTGTTCTCTTTGCTCTCTCTCATGGATGATATCCCTGTAGTGGTCAGCAACTTCCCCATCGTGGTCCTTCGCAAAAATCTCACAATGTCTCGTCCTCACCGCCAGCCTACGGGTTCTGATGTTGGTGGATGCAATACTACCCACACTACTGTGAGTAAAATTTGGTGGTAAAAAAGTTCAAAAACTGATATAGCTGTCTGGTGGTTTGGTATGTCAATCAACTTGCTGAAAAAAATGTGTGAAAGTAGGTGGGTTAATTAGACATAAAAAGGTCAAAATGTACAGGTTTGCATCTCATTCGTTTATCTTTGTGTTTTTATAATATATTTTTTACTTATATCTGGCCAAAGAGTTCTGTACTGTTCGCCACGTCGTGGACCACCTCCACTAGAACATCCAACTGACTGATGATCTTCATCCATTAAACTTAACAAGACACAATAAATTCAATATTAAATACTATTTATTGCTCACTCTTTTCAAAGTACAGAAAATTTCAAGTATAGTCAACACAAAATGTACATACAAGAGTGTGTCCGTTAGGATAGATTACATTTTTTATTGGAAAATAAATCTAAGATTTCTGCCATATTCTTTTTAACGAATAACACCATGTGAAAGGAATATCTCTTGAGTTATGTGTTTGAGTTGTGTGTCAGATTCTTGTTAAGACAGGTCATAGGTCATAGGTTAGGTCAGGAAAAAACAATTACAGTAAAACAACTAGTGAAAAAATTGTAATATCAGTCCCGTTGTAATATCAGTAATTCAAAGGAGTAAAACAAATGTGAAGTCATTCTGAGCTTGCTAAATCAGCTAATAGCGTCTATTGTCGTAAACTACTAATCACAAACCATGATGTTCCAATCTGGATGTGTCCTTTTTCTCGATTCGATTTGTTTATGTTGTCCAATATGTGTGATACTGGAATCATAATTATAGCATAGAGCTACAACCCAAGGAGTTCGAACTTAGCGGGCAATTAGAATCAGCCAATTAGCGCTGTCAGCAAACCCATAGCCAAAGCACTGCAACACCTGCTGAGTTTCGTAGAACATTACGCACTGCAGTGACCTTTTTGAATATGCAGTGCATCGCTTACACTTTTTAACCGACAGCCCCGCTTGCAGCTTCAGTGCTTATGCGTTTTACTTACGACGCCATAGCGCTGCATTTTGTTTTTTGGTTACTGGATTAATAGTATGGCACCGATCGCCATAGAGCTAAACGCATGAAATGATTGCAGAGTACCATTCCCGATCAGTATGTGCAGTTATAGCAACTTAACGGAAATCTTTTACAGAAGTTTTGATCGCGTGAAAATCGACAATATTTCGGTGAAGTTACATCGTTTTTGTGTAAATTACATCGAAATATAGGCAATCATAATTCCTATTGATTTTCAATGTTTCTATGATTTTCACCCTCAAAACTGGTTTAATTTGATGGTCATTAGTTGGAGCTCTATCGGTACTATTCTCTAATCATGGCCAATGCAGGCCAAAGTTTTCAAAACTTTTTCAAAACACGCCACTATTGGTGTGTAATGCGCATGTATATCAAGGCCATGCAAAGCAAACACCCAAAATGCAGTGTATTACTTGATGAGCTTTCGGCTGTAGCATGCTAATCGGCCATATCAAGTGTCGTGTAAGGATTAAGTGACGGTCATATTGTCTTTTAATCGGAAAGTTCAACCCTGGGTTGTAGCTCTATGATTGATAGTAAAGCCATGACGAATCTTTCATTCTTCGCACCAATTTTGAAGTTACAATTATACTAATTACTTGATAGTTGTTATTTATTTTAACGTCAATTAAATGAAAAATTAAGGAGTTTAGATATCAACTATTGGTCATAAAACTTCATTTTGCAGTGGGCGAGAATGCGAGCATGGTCCAGGACCATGACCGCTAAGTTAATGTGTCTCAACAACAAAACCACAGGACCAAGTTACTCATGGACCAATCATGGAACACGTGATTTTGTGGATTTATAATTTTACAATCAGGAATTTTTTATGAACATATGACGGTAAAAGCAAAGAATTGTTGGCAGGAGTGTGTTTGATCGACAGGCTGGATCAGTATATTGGTTCATGATGGATCCAATAATAAAAAGGATTTAACTTAGCTGTTGCTAATTATTCACACCGCAAATTGTTGTCTTACAAAATTTTGATAAAACAAACATGAATACAGTGTGAGAAATGTCCTTGTTAATTCCATATAGAAAAGGAACAAAAAACCCTCCTGATCCGACTTTGGTTTTTGAAAGGAAGATTACCAATGGATTTTCTTTACATGGCCTTAGTAGCATTACAATCACACCTTTTCGACACTTAGTCATCAAAAAATGCTTATCTGAATGCGTAAACTTACTTCCTTAAAGTTTCCTCTGATGTTACATTCACACTGCATCATATCAAAGAAGATGGGTGTAGCTCACGGAGTTCTGTCTCTGGTACCAGGGTGACCTCTAAGAATGACCAGTCTCAGGGATGAAGTAATCTTCTTTACCAGATAGTTCCAACATTAGTGGGATTATCTCAAAGCCAACTTCCCGACGCATGTCCCGTGATCTCGAGAATTGACAGATTTTCCATATTTGTCTTGTAATCTTAACCTTTAATATATAATTTTAAATTTGGTCACTAATCACTGCCTGACCTGAAAATTGGTTCTTGGTTTTTACCTCATTCACAGTGTTTGTGAGAATTTGCTCATTACCTGCACAAATGTGTGTGTCCCTATGCTTTTCCTTTAAAATACTCTGCTAGGGTAAAACATAAGGCTTCTAAAAGTACCCAGTTTTGCATAAAAAAGAGTATTTGTTAGGGATCAAATTTTAACCTGGTCAAGAAACAATTCCTGAAAGTTTTTAGAACCCGATAGGTGCACATGCAGCTTATGCCCTCAAGGTTCTCATTTACTCATGGTACAATTCAATGCAGTTGCAACCACACAAATGCCATGGCACTAAATCAAATATCCAAAAAAGCATGGTTGACATGCACTGAGATTAAAAGGTGGTATCTATGACTAAGAGAAAATACAAATGTTTGGGAAATGATATTGGGAGGTTTCAGCAAACCTTTCCAGGATCTTGTTTCGTTTGGCTGGGCTAAAGCTCTCCAGCTGCAGAGACTCCTGTGTCACAAAGGCCACAGCAAGATGGAAGAAGTTGTTCCAGAGCTGGAATTCAAAGTCGTCAACGCGAACAAATGAGCGTTGGAGGACACGGGCAAACTGCTTCATAGCAAACAGGATTACGCTGTGAGGAGATCAGAGTGGTATGGTTCAATGTGACACAAAATCAGTGTTCACTTGGACAGTGTTTATTTTTCACTTTCCAATACAGAGCAATGCTCTGTCAAGTAAAACTATCTCAAAACATTTTACAAATCTGCATGTGTTTTTATCTCATATTTTATAAGAGTACAATATCAGAAAAATCTAAAATATCTTGATTTATGTAAAGCAACAGCACAGAAAGGAAATATGTGGCCGCTTTTTTAACAGAAAATACACATGGAAAAACAGACAAATGACAATTGCACATAAAATAACAAACAAAACTTAAATTAAGGATTTAATCAATTAATCAAACATACATGTATATAAAGTTAGACAAACACAATGACTACATGTATTCTGATTTCATTAGAAGTGGGTAAGATTTTAAATGCCCACTGGTGAACAGAAAGAATGTTATGAGTCTATCTTTACTCAAGTGAAGTACAACTACTCAAATTTTTTATCTGAGGTGAAAAAAAATCTGAAAATTTTCTTTACTTTACAACCCCTCCACCCCAAAAATAACTTGCATCCAGAGTCAGTTTTCTCTCTGGGATAATGTGATAACTTGAAGTTTTTACAACTTGAGTTCGATACTCTGAAAGGCAGCAAGTTTTTGATTTGTTGAAACAAGTTTAACAGGGAATCATTCACTGTGAACCTCAGGATTTTACTTATATTTGGCTTTGCATACAACTATGGGTGAACCAGCCTTTAATGGGAGGCTACAATATTGCTATTTGGTAACATACGTTCATTTGAACATTTTTTAAAGAAATATACATTATATGATAAAACTACCCTGTGAAAATTCAATCACAATAGATGAAAAAACAACAAAAACTTTTGACATGTTTTTCTGTTCAAATGTTTTTGCCTCTGGCAACCTTTTGTAAAAATCTATATAATTCAAATTTTTCAGTAAGTTTTAGATAGAACTTTTTTAATTTGCTAATCTGCTAATTACCAATGTTGTACCTTCCCTTTAATCTACAATTCTATGAGATCTTCACCTATTTTGCTGAACGATCATGGTAGCCCAATCCGTGGGATAGAGGTTCTTGGAGATAAGATCTCGGAATACCATGAAGATCTCCATCAAGAAATCAAGGAGATCTGTTCTTGTTGGAAATGCATTGATATACTCCTGATAGTGGTATTCAGTCATCTGATGTAGGATGGAGATCATACAACTCACATACTTCCCCTTCAGATGTAAGAGGCAAATAAATGGGGTCAGGACAAACATACATATATTTTCTAGGCAAAATCATCATCCTAACAGCTCTTTTAAAATTGACCTTTGCATGTCTTGGAGAACTTTCAGGATCCTCCTATCTGCTCTATGCCCAACCGATCATGGGGGTGTGTTTTACTCAAATTGAGTTTGGACCATTTCAGGTCATGGAGAACTCTCAATATGACCCCTGTCCTATCTACTCCATGCACAACCAATAGAGGGCACACCTAACTCAAAACTGAGTTCTCCATGACCTTTACCGGAGAACTCTCAATATGACTCTTGTCCTATCTGTTCCATGCACAACCGATAGAGGGCACGCCTAACTCAAAACTGAGTTGTCCATTACCCTTGCATGTCATGGAGACCTCTATGACCCTTGTCTTACCACCAGCAGCAGCCTTTGTGATGGCATTAAGGATATATCACTGGCTAGGATGGCTTCTGACCCATTAACATTCAAGCGGTGTGACGGTTACCAGGGAAAAGTTCGTCAGAAGTACTTCTAGCGTACATGGACTTCAGGATAAACACATTATCGTAAAATGGCAATGATATACACATAATAAATAGTTGTGACTCTTTTATACAAATAAAACACCCTACAGTGTAGACTTTAATCAGAAGGTGGGCTGCACAAAAAATACACAACTATCTGCACACCTTGGCCCAATTTCAGGGCTCTGCTTATGCAGAAAATTATTTGAAAACCTTTACGCTAATGTATAATGCTAACCTAACCTAATATATTTCACAGGTTAGCAAGGAATTTTTACATGAGTTCCTAAAGATTCACCGGTTAAGAACTAGTGCAAAGTCTGTGATAACACTGTAAGCAGAAAATATTGATTGTAGGCGCCAGATGAATAAGACTGAAAATAACTTACTATGAGCGTCTCATCATTGTCCATATACATGAATATAACAGACTGAATGACTGTTCTCAGTAATGAGTGCATCACCTCAGAGATATCTCCATGAGTTGACCCCTGGAGAGAAAATCAGACAAAATGATGATGATGTAAGGCTGTGCAGGTACCCGAATGAACAAATGTTTTTGTTAAGAAAACGTTGATAAAGGTTTCAGAATTGTTGACTGTAGTCCTGCCAGTATCACAAGTTGGTATTTGTGCCCATTGTTCACAGTTATTGGATTAGTGCGAGTGTGGGACACATGAAGTATTTTGTATCAGATACTATGAGTCGCTTTTTAATATAGGGGCGGGAAATTACTACAGTAAGTCCACATTTATTGCGATTCTAATAAAACAAGAGAAACCTATATGAAAAAAATATTTCATTCCCTCGAAATCATTTCATTCCCTCAAAATAATATTTTGTTCGCTCGAAATAGTATTATTTTATATTAGTCCGATGAGTCTTTACCTAAACAAATTATACAATCAAAATCTAAAAAATTGGTGATCATTCTCAACCGATCAACTTTACAGGACCAAATTGATCTGAAATTTTTTTTACTAATAGATATATAAAAAGAGGCATTTCTCTAGCTCTATTCAATTCAATTGCAATGACTTATATAAAAAAAAGTCTGAATCATTTATACATGTACTTAAGTTAAAAAGTAACACTAAAAATATCCAGTAAAAAAAAAGAAATATCCAGTTAACAAACTACCCTCTGATATAAAAGGATCTATGAGATAAACAGACAATTACAAATGCTACTGACATATGCCTAATATTTGGTCTTCCATGTCTTAGCCAAGGCAGTCTAGGATTGATTAATGCTACTGACATGCCTAATATTTGGTCTTCCATGTCTTAGCCAAGGCAGTCTAGGATTGATTAATGCTACTGACATGCCTAATATTTGGTCTTCCATGTCTTAGCCAAGGCAGTCTAGGATTGATTAATGCTACTGACATGCCTAATATTTGGTCTTCCATGTCTTAGCCAAGGCAGTCTAGGATTGATTAATGCTACTGACATGCCTAATATTTGGTCTTCCATGTCTTAGCCAAGGCAGTCTAGGATTGATTAATGCTACTGACATGCCTAATATTTGGTCTTCCATGTCTTAGCCAAGGCAGTCTAGGATTGATTAATGCTACTGACATGCCTAATATTTGGTCTTCCATGTCTTAGCCAAGGCAGTCTAGGATTGATTAATGCTACTGACATGCCTAATATTTGGTCTTCCGTGTCTTAGCCAAGGCAGTCTAGGATTGATTATTTTTTAAATATTTATTTGGAAATCTTTTGATTTGATTTTAGCCCTTACACCGACTATAATGTATGAAGTACTGTATATTCTTGAGTTTAAAACAAAATTCCATATATGTACATACAGAATAGTAAGTCATACGTATGGATTAGTAATTCGTATGTAGGTATTAGCAATTTTAGTTATTTTTTACCATGTCCTAAATATGCTTCCATACTTTTACTAAATATTATTTCAAGGGAACGAAATAATATTATTTCGAGGGATTGAAATAATATTATTTTGAGGGAACAAAACGATTTTGACAGAACAAAATAATAATTCAAGAGAACAAAATTATTTTTTATTCTTTTCATATTATTCTTTTCTTTAGGGAGCTCCGTAATAAGGGCCTTACCAACTCACACCCAGTCCAGTCTTGCTGCATACAAGATCAAATTTGCAATTGCCAGTGGTCTCCCTGTAGATCAGCAAGCATTATTTTCTGTATACTGTCTGTGTATGTAATTCGCTGCACTCATGAAATGATGCACTTACCTTTGGCTTAGCAAAACTATGGCATATTACTGGTTACATACACTTATTTACATGTTGGTCATGCTTGTGGAATTGTATGATTTACTGGACAGCTTGTCAAAGTGGGAAAAAGTTGTTTAAATGAAAATTAATATCATGTTATAAGATTTGAGGCTTTGCATGGTGGAATATCGATATCGCTTTTGGTTTGGTAACACCATGTGTTTATCTCAACTATCGCGGGTTGAGGTACAGGTTCTGAAAAGAACGTTATCGCACAGCTCAGATCTCAACCTTCGTTAAGTGAAAAGGTTCAAGGGAGAACCAATGTCGGGCAACTAGTTTTTTCTACTGTTGCTAAGTGAGAAATATATCTCGTCCTAGCCAACATCTTCATGGAAGATTTGAACAGAAAGCCCTCGAGACAGCACGATACAAACCCAAACTATGGCTTCACATGAGATGATACTTTCATCATTTGGCAGCACGGTTCCTAAAACTGAGTGACTTCCTCGGTCACCTCAACCAACAACATCCGAGCATTCAATTCACCATGGAAACTGGAGATCCGACTGCTTTCCTTTTCCTGATGTATTAATTTCCAAATGGGTTGATGGCTCGCTTGGGCATTCGTTTACAGGAAACCTACACAGACCGCTACCTAAATGTTTCGGGTCACCATGCGTGAAACTCTGTGAATCGCACCCTACTGGAAGGCACACACTGATAAAAGAGCACAGTGATGAAGAGCACTTGCCACCCGAGTTGAAACATATTAACGCCGTGTTAAGAGACAATGGGTACAGACCTGATAAACTAAAGTTCCTCCCGAATAGGAACGTTCCACTTCCATCTCTGACGCAACCGACAAACCTATTGCCGTCCTACCGTACATTGGCCACACTTCACACAAAATCCAGCGTATCCTGAGGGAAGCTGACATTAAGGTCTACTACCAGACTCGAAACAAATTGGAAATGAAGTTACACACCCACAACGACAGACATGATCCCAGCCATCAAGCTGGGGTTTACCGAATTCCTTGCACTTGTGTGGGCGAGACCGGCAGCGACCTTTGACCAGGCTCAATGAACACAAGGCCCACGGCCGCAGAGGGGAATGTGACAAATCTGCGATCATCAAACACTCCACCGATTTAGACCATGACTGGCAGAAGGCAAACATCATAGCCCTGGAGAAGCACTGGTACACCCGTCATATCAGAGAGGCTATTGAGATCCATAAACATGACACTGTCCCTCAGGACATCGGCTTTTTCATCAGCAACATTTGGCATTCAATCCTACCATCCATCAGCACTCACACCCCACAGTCAACTGACATGCCTCAGCGAGCAGGCAACTCACACACAGCTGGAAACACACACAACAAGCACAATGCCACGGTGGCAGCCAGTCACTACGTATCACACAACAGTAGCACCAATTGGAATGCTTCCCATTCTACACATAATCCCAGCAAATACTTCTTAAGGGGCTGCATCTCCAAACCTCTTCATTCTCCTGATGAAGATTAGAGCAGGCTAATCGAAATGTTGGGAATAACCCTGAACCATATTTCTCACTTAGCGACAGTAGAGAAAAACGAGTTGCCCGACATTGGTTCTCCCTTGAACCTTTCTCACTTAACAAAGGTTGAGATACGAGTTGTGTGATAAGGTTCTTTTCAGAACCTGTACCTCAGCTTCGCGATAGTTGAGATAAACACATGGTGTTACCGCAAAATGAAATGATATTAATATCATGGTTATGAAAAGAAATCTACTATTTAAAAAAAAATTACAGTATTTTTACACATTTTAAAGTTTTAAACTATTTTTTGCAAAAAGTTTAACCACCTTCCATTTTATTGGTCTTTCAAGAATATTGATTAAAAGATTTAACAGCTTCTCCAAATTATACAATTTTATTCAAAAAAGTTAAAAAAATATTGTTATTTTCAAGATTAAATATTTGTATAATATGAAGCATGATTCAACTGTTTTATTGGGTACATTTTCTGTGCCCCATAAACTTTTCCAGTTTGGAGGTAGTCATTATACCAACATTAATTTTTTGATGACCACAAGTCTCAAAAAATGGCGCTCAAGATGTCCACACATATGACCACAAAATGAATTTCAGCATTTTACAAAAGAATCCTTCAATGAAACAAACTGAAACACCAAACGTCTTATTTCAGTTGTAAGTTACCATCTAGTTGATTGTATAGCCTTAGAGTAAATGGACGATATAGAGTATTTTGACTCTTATTTCCTTTAGGACATTCAAAGAAAGCTTGGAAGCAGGATGATTTTAACCAATTATTTATCAGTAATTTACAGGCTCCATTTCTACTTTTGGTGGGTGATTAGGAATTCAAGGCGGCAACATGATGCTGAAACCCACAGCCTTTTTTAAGATGGGTGGACCAGGGGTTGTAAAAAGCTCCAGCATTCAGAGGGCAAGTTTCTTGATGTATACATGCAGTATACAGTGGTACCACCTTTTGAACAACATGAATTACATGGACATTCATCTTGTCACTTCGTCAAAACTGCCACGACTGTCCTCATGATCTACAAACGGACCCCCTATGAAAGGTATTTCCACCTCTGGTGATGACTGAAAACTTTGAACAATACTGCTACTTCTGGATAAAATGTACAATCAAATGTGTTGAGGATTGGGTTAATAACAACCCATGGATTGCCAGGTTGGCAATATAATTGTCATATTTAGCTTGTGTAGTGTAATTTTTTAATGTTGTAGTTTGGTGGAAATGGTAAACTAGCGCAATTTTTGATGTAGCCTTTTGGTATAAAGGCAAAAGTGGTTTAAGTGAAGGTGGCAATATATTTAAGAGGTAGTTTGGAGGAATCGAGAGCATTTGTTTTGTATAGTCTTTTGATAAGGCCATACATTGTGGAGTGTCGTGGCCGAGCGGTCTAGCTTACAGGACTCAAGTTCTGGTGTTAGCAGCAGAATGTGGGTTCGAATCCCGGCCGTGACACTTGTGTCCTTGAGCAAGACACTTAACCATAATTGCTTCTCTACACCCAGGGGTTAAATGGGTACCTGTGAGGGCTGAGTTGGTTGATTAGCCCTATATGCGCTGTAATGGCAGCAATTGAGCTGTATACTCCCCAGGGAGCTGAGATGGTGTCAGGAATGATTTATGAGCATTATAAGCCTGATGAGCAGGGGTAATGATATAATGCGCCTTGAGCACCACTTAGTTGGTGGATACGTGCGCTATATAATCCACACATTATTATTATTATTATGGAATAGTTGGAGAAAAGGGTTTTGGACACACTGTTGCCCGGAGTGATTTCAGAGGAAATGTAAGATTTGAGATTTAGACACTAGGACATTTTATTATTATTTGGTGGTTTGGAAGGAATAGGAAGTTTGGTAGTATTGACAGGTAGTATTGACAGGAAATTTGGCAAAAGGAAGTTGATTCAGTGAAAAGTCAAGTCGGATTAATGTTAGATTAAATTAATGTTTGTTTTTTTATATTGGACCTGATTGTATATAAATGGATAATTTGGACATAGGGCATGTAAAGTAAATAAATAATTGTGAAAAGTAGCATTTGACTTTTTTGTATTATTTATTGACTCGGTTCTCAAAGTCTTTGTATCTTTGTCCTTTCATTAATGTTGTCTTTTTCTATATTTTCTTATCTTAAGTGGCTTTTTCAAGCACTGCTGGATGAGAATACCATTAAAAACAATTTCAAAAAATAAATAAATGCTCCTTCCCTCTTGTATTGGATTTCTAAGACAACTTTTTGCATGTAAATGAATGCCTCTTTGTCTTCATCTACATGTATGAAAATAGTAACACATGTTTAATTTTGCATTGTTGGTGCATATTTTGTGTTGTTGAATCTACATGCTCCACCGGACACACATTGGGCATTGTGAGAATTAGAAGACTGGGTGTGAAAGCTGAGCGGTTTAATGCAACCGACTTGTGCTCTGATAGTGTAATCCAGTCTGAGATCATTTTTACTAAACCGAAACACCGCTAAATTCGGTTTAAAAAACGTGGTTTTATAAAATCATTTAGGATTTAATACATGTAAATACATGTACATGTACTGTGTAGTGTATTGCATTCTCGTGATGGGGAATTCCCTTTTAAGTTTTTTCGTGTTAAATCTTTATGAGTTGAATTTCCAGATGCTGGTATTTTTTTAAATGAAGAAATTATGGCCCAGTGGAAAAAGATTTGTATTTATAGTAAAAATAACTAGGATTTAGTGCAGTCTTTATAATTTTGACTAGCCCGTGGGACTACTTTGAAAGGTGTTGTAACCCATCCGCCGCCATTTTAACTGCCAATTGGCTAGGCCAGTGGACTATCGTAATATGTCGAACCATGGTTTATGTTTCGAAATAAAAATATTGAATTTTTTTATTCATACAAATTAATAAGCAACAGTAGCATAAATAATAGTAGTTTTGTATTGCCCTCTGATTATACAGTGAAAAAACATCAGTAACATGTTATATAAGGATTTGTTAATAATTATTTTTTTCTTTAAAAAAAAAATCACGGTAAAACCGAAAAACCGCATTTTTTTCCCGGCAGTAAACAGGCTAGCCAAAAATTGAAAACTGGCCAAGCCTATAATACACATTAAAATACTAAATTTTTGGACACCCTGTTTTTAAAATTTTGAAGTTCCTTGTCCGAATCCTGGCTTATACTATAATTAAGAATTGTGAAATCAGGCCGAGGTAACCCCCACCAAACAAATAATAATAATAATAAATGTAAACATCTCACACTTACAATGTCTTTCCTCCATAGAGTATCTAGAGTTTCAGTGAGAACCTCTGCTACTAGTCTCATGTCGTCTTTCTTTGACAACAGTTTTTTAAGGAATATAGTTATCATGGGAAGAAGCACAACTCTGCATTCTGGGGAGAAAAACACGAGAATAATGCTACATGTCAAAGGTTAAATGTCACTGGCATGAGAAATAAATAAATGAAAACAATGTGCAGCTGGGCAAAGCTGCCTTACTGAAATATTATCCATTCCTAAATTATTGAGTTTTTTCGAAACATGATTTTTGATTTGATCACTTGAGACTGTCTGTTCACCTACTTGTACGACAGTCTGTTTTTGTGTCTACCTTTATTTCATTTATCTCTTTTGTGAGTTATGTTTTTTTGTCTTGTTGACAGTCTGTTTTACTGCATTTTAATGTTTTATAAAGTAAATAATACAGACAATAACTTAGGTATAAGTTTACCATTCTTTATAAGTAAAGAGTATTAGTCTAACTAATGATCAAAATACTGCAAAACTGACCTTACTTTCCCAGATATTGTCTATCAATGTTACAACTACACTTAACAACAGTGTATAGCCATGCTTTTCATCTATTTTGGTGTTTAGTTTGATAACAGCCAAAGATTTTTCAATTATAATCTACACATTTCCGTACGGAGGAATGTGAACCATGATTGCTAGATGCAACGTGCGCGCATATTTGTGAAGTAGTCTATAATGCCATATCTAAAAAATAATAATACACATAAATGATACAAAAATAATGATATATTTGTGAAGCACAAAATAGCAAGATGGCACTACCTCTGCGTTTGAACAGATCACCCCGTACCACATCCCTAATACAGTCCATCTTCTGCTTGACCAGACGGTCCGGTGGGAGACTGACCAAAAACTCCTTGACCAGTGCGGCCAGTTCCTGAGGGTCAAGCATGGTCAGCGTGTCTGTCAGTACTGATGGGAGATACTTCATTGCTGCTCCCTGCAAAGGAACAAAGTAGTTGCATATGTCAATATTGTTTTTAAGAATAAAACAAACATTCTCTCTGTGAGTGATCTACATGTACCGACTGCAACTTCGCAGGTTTAGCATCATAACTTGGGGTGTGATTGTTGGCTGCACAGCATGTAAGGGTTTAATGTCGTCTGACAAGCACTCTAAGAACAAAGATATTAACCATTTTGGAGTCCCCCACTTGAAAGTTCAGCTGATGGAGCATAACTACAGTCATCCAGAGGTAACGTTTTCTTTGTTCACTCAAAAAATTCAACATTTATTCAATGTATTTACATTTTAATTATTTGTCATTTTATTTATAATATTTAATACTATTTAAGGAACCCTCTTCCATAGTTGATGGAGTGCAGTAAGTAATTTTAAAGAGGGTCTAATGGGATGAAGCAAGGTTTCGTCTATTACTGTGCTCAGCAATATTTTTTAATAGTACTACACAGATGAAATAATTCATCATTTTTAACGTAACCAATGGCCTTACCAATCACTTACAGTGAATTTTGCTTTTAAAGTGAAGGTACAATATTGGTTATGTTGACAAAATTGATTCTAGGTGTCTGCTTACTCTCATTAACCCTTCTGTGACTGCAACGGTCAACATCAGTCAAAATGTTGATATACTTGCCAAGGTATATCTAGTGCACTTAAAAAGTCGAACACTGTCAAACCTTGTATAATAAGTACATTTACAGGTAAAAATGAGTCGACCGTTTTTGATTGGTAAAAAGCATTGTCTTATTTTGTTGAGGGTGGTCAAAATGACAGTAAAAACCAGTCAAAGATGCCCCTGGGTGCACATTTGGGTCAACAGTCAAAACAGGCAGTTGACTGGTTTTGACCACTATACATGTAGCTACTTGCCACCAAAGTTCAGCTAAAGTAGAAGGGTTAAATTAAGCTATACATTGATATGAGGCATTGTTACCTGGCAAAGTAGGACATTGTCCAATGTGTACGTCATAAGCCACTTGAGTGAGAGGAAGACATCCTTCAACAAAGCTTCAAACTGATTCTTGCCTGTGTTATCTCCATGTAAACTGGTACAGAATCACAAACAATATTGATCAATTAACAATTTTAATATCAGTTTTCTTCATCTACCACATAGAAAAGAGGAGAGGATACTTATTATAAACATAAGGCCAATAACTACTATTTTGCATTTTTACCACAGGTCCTTTAGGTTGGTAAGCAATTTGCAACAGTTAATTCTCTATTTACATATCCATTATCCTTCATCTGGCAACTAATTCTCTCAGAGTTGTAACTAAGTATTTTTTTTCTCCCCAAGTCAGGTCACAAGTCCTTTCTTCGCAAGTCATGTCAAGGGTAGTTTTATTCTAGTGATATACATGTAGGTCATATTCTTAACCAGCAAGAAAAATTCTGACACCTTGCTGTTTTATTCTTACCCATTCTTTGTATTGTTGAAAGTACAAAATGTAATCAAAAGTGCATCCTCATCCACTCTTTGTAATAATGGTCAGTGTTGGAGGTCTTGACCGAGGTCTTGGTCTCGAGACTAGTCTCGAGACCATATTTTTCAGGTCTCAACGATTTTGAGGTCTCGAAATTTTGAGGTCTCGAAATGTTGAGATCTCGGACTCGGGTCTCGAACAGTCTCGGAGTCAAGACCTTGACGAGACCCGTTAAATACTCCAGAATGTTTGAAGTCAATTATTCGATTAACCGCTTTTGAAGTTGATCCTGTATCACCAGGCAATTCATAACGCGTAGTGAATGTCACTAGCATATCGCTGCACAGCAGCATGAACTGTGTGTCGTAATCCATTAACAAACTGCGTGTCATGCGACGTGCGTGCATGACCGGCGACGTGTATGACATATTGTACATGTTGTACCAGGTTGCGTACAGTATATCTCGTATTGACGTTCGCTGATCACTCGTAATTTAACTTTAGAAATAATGAGCTAAGTTCAGGGTGCTTACAGTTTTGGTCTCGGTCTCGGTCTCGGTCTCGGACGGGGAGGTCTCGGTTTCGGTCTCTGACTGTTAGGTCTCGGTTTCGGTCTCTGACTGTTAAGTCTCGGTCTTGGTCTCGGTCTTAGTCTCGGTCTTGGTCTCGGTCTCGGACTGTTAGGTCTCGGTCTTGGACGGAGAGGTCTCGGTCTTGGTGTCGGTCTCGGTCTCAGTGTTTGAGCTCTCGGTAATTTAACTTTAGAAATAATGAGCAAAGTTCAGGGTGCTTACAGTTTTGGACTCGGTCTCGGTCTCGGTCTCAGTCTCGGACGGGGAGGTCTCGGTTTCGGTCTCTGACTGTTAGGTCTCGGTTTCGGTCTCTGACTGTTAAGTCTCGGTCTTGGTCTTGGTCTCGGTCTCGGTCTCGGACTGTTAGGTCTCGGTCTTGGTCTTGGTCTCGGTCTATGAGGTCTCTGTCTATGAGGTCTCGGTCTTGGTCTCGGACTATGAGGTCTCGGTCTCGGACGGGGAGGTCTTGGTCTCGGTCTTGGTCTCGGTCTCTGACTGTTAGGTCTCGGTTTCGGTCTCTGACTGTTAAGTCTCGGTCTTGGTCTCGGACGGGGAGGTCTCGGCCTCGGTCTCGGACTATGAGATCTCAGTCTTGGTCTCGGACTATGAGGTCTCGGTCTCGGACTATGAGCTCTCGGTCTCGGATGGGGAGGTCTCGGTCTTGGTCTCGGTCTTGGTCTTGGTCTCGGTCTTGGTTTCGGTCTCGGACTGTTAGGTCTCGGTCTCGGTCTTGGTCTTGGTCTTGGTCTCGGATGGAGAGGTCTCGGTCTTGGTCTCGGTCTCGGTCGGGGAGGTTTCGGTCTTGGTCTCGGTCTCAGTATCGGACGGGGAGGTCTTGGTCTTGGTCTCGGATGGGGAAGTCTTGGTCTCGGTCTTGGACTTTGAGGTCTTGACTCCAACACTGATAATGGTAATGACATTTAATATATTTCTGTTGATGTCTCGGTCTTGGTCTCGGTCTCGGACTGTTAGGTCTCGGTCTTGGTCTTGGTCTCGGACGGAGAGGTCTCGGTCTCGGTCTCGGTCTCAGTCTTGGTCTCGGTCTCGGTCTCGGTCTCGGATGGAGAGGTCTCGGTCTTGGTCTCGGTCTCGGTCTCGGTCTCAGTATCGGACGGGGAGGTCTTGGTCTCGGATGGGGGAAGTCTTGGTCTCGGTCTTGGACTTTGAGGTCTTGACTCCAACACTGATAATGGTAATGACATTTAATATATTTCTGTTGATGTTTCTTCACACATTTCCTTTTTGAACACTGAATAATGTCAACAAATCATTTTTTCCAAGTCAAGTTAAGGGTAATTTTTTCAAGTCAATTAAAAAAAGTGACATGAGTCAGATTCTAGTCATCTCATTGACTTTAGTAAACAACTCTGCATCCTCCATTCCCCAATCAACCCCACTTCTTACGCAGTGAATAGCATCCTTGATCTCATGATAAACCTGAAGATGTACTCTATTGCCTTGAGGGCCTTCAGAAGATGATCCTGCATGCCTTTCTCCCCGGCGTTGTCCAAGTAGTTCTTGAACACTCGCATCAACTTACTGAAAATGAAAATTGGAAATGAAAATAAATGTTAAATGTTGACATGAAAATGAGGTATAACACTTATTGATTTTTCAATGAGCAAAAAAAGGGAAGGTAATATTCAACAAATTGATTATTTTTGAAATACCAATCCTATATCTTACCTATATAAAGGAAGATACAAGATTGGTAATTGACACATGAAATTAACCAATTATTACCTACATGTAAAACAACTTACATGCTGTAAAGTTGGCACAAGTGTCACTCATTCTGAGAATTTTGTTCATATAAAATGTATAATTTTAGAGAAAAAAAGGAATTATTATGTTGAACTAAACAAATAAAATCAAAATAAATGTAACAGTTTTGCATTGTTTCCTCTAAAAGCACCTACTGTGATGTAATTCTTGCAGGTGAATTTTATGACAAATTTCTTGAAAACTAGAGGGTTAAACCAATGTTGTACCTTCCCTTTACAGCAAGACAGCTCTTACAGGAAGACAGGACTTACATCAAGACAGGACTTACATCAAGACAGCACTTACATCAAGACAGGACTTACATCAAGACAGGACTTACATCGAGACACCTCTTACATCGAGACAGCACTTACAGCAAGACAGCACTTACAGCAAGACAGCACTTACAACAAGACAGCTCTTACAGCAAGACAGCTCTTACAGCTAGCAAGACACCTCTTACAGCAAGACACCTCTTACATCAAGACAGGACTTACATCAAGACACCTCTTACATCAAGACACCTCTTACATCAAGACACCTCTTACATCAAGACACCTCTTACGTCAAGACAGGACTTACGTCAAGACAGCTCTTACATCGAGACAGCTCTTGCATCGAGACACCTCTTACAGCAAGAAACCTCTTACATGTACATCAAGACAGCTCTTACATCAAGACAGCACTTACAGCAAGAAACCTCTTACAGCAAGACACCTCTTACAGCAAGACACCTCTTACAGCAAGACACCTCTTACAGCAAGACAGCGCTTACAGCAAGACAGCGCTTAC
Organism: Zoroaster sp. YZ-2022; assembly: GCA_029582265.1. Classification (NCBI taxonomy): domain Eukaryota; kingdom Metazoa; phylum Echinodermata; class Asteroidea; order Forcipulatida; family Zoroasteridae; genus Zoroaster; species Zoroaster sp. YZ-2022. Next base: position 10,242,617 of record CM055832.1, read on the forward strand.
AGCAAGACACCTCTTACAGCAAGACACCTCTTACAGCAAGAAACCTCTTACATGTACATCAAGACAGCACTTACAGCAAGACAGCACTTACAGCAAGACAGCACTTACAGCAAGACAGCTCTTACAGCTAGCAAGACACCTCTTACATCAAGACAGGACTTACATCAAGACAGGACTTACATCAAGACAGCACTTACATCAAGACAGGACTTACATCAAGACAGGACTTACATCAAGACAGGACTTACATCAAGACACCTCTTACGTCAAGACACCTCTTACGTCAAGACAGGACTTACGTCAAGACAGGACTTACGTCAAGACAGGACTTACATCGAGACAGGACTTACATCGAGACAGCACTTACATCGAGACAGCACTTACATCGAGACAGCTCTTACATCGAGACAGCTCTTACATCGAGACAGCTCTTACATCGAGACACCTCTTACAGCAAGAAACCTCTTACATGTACATCAAGACAGCTCTTACATCAAGACAGCACTTACAGCAAGAAACCTCTTACAGCAAGACACCTCTTACAGCAAGACAGCGCTTACAGCAAGACACCTCTTACAGCAAGACAGCGCTTACAGCAAGACAGCGCTTACAGCAAGACAGCGCTTACAGCAAGACACCTCTTACAGCAAGACACCTCTTACAGCAAGACGGCTCTTACAGCAAGACGGCTCTTACAGCAAGACACCTCTTACAGCAAGACACCTCTTACAGCAAGACACCTCTTACAGCAAGACACCTCTTACAGCAAGACACCTCTTACAGCAAGACACCTCTTACAGCAAGACAGCTCTTACAGCAAGACAGCTCTTACAGCAAGACAGCTCTTACAGCAAGACAGCTCTTACAGCAAGACAGCTCTTACAGCAAGACAGCTCTTACAGCAAGAAACCTCTTACAGCAAGACACCTCTTACAGCAAGACAGCGCTTACAGCAAGAAACCTCTTACAGCAAGACTACGCTTACAGCAAGACACCTCTTACAGCAAGACTACGCTTACAGCAAGACACCTCTTACTGCAAGATAGCTCTTACTGCAAGATAGCTCTTACAGCAAGACAGCTCTACAGACAGACTACAAAACAAAAAAGTTAGTGGACTAACGTTTCAACCCTAGTGGGTTGGTTGGAACAGCTAAAATAGAAAAGTAAACTATCAGATAAAAACAAACCCAGAAACATACAAACAAACCAGACAGAGACAGACTGACAATAGAACATTAAATAAGAGATCTAGAGCAGTAAGCCATGCAAGCAGTTGGAATTCTATGTGGCATATAAAGATAAATCATTTTTATGAATACTCTGCTTACATGTCAGCAAAAGTGACGCTGTAATGCTCCTGCATGTAGGCATCCAAGACAGGTCTGAACTGTTGGTACTTGCGATCTGCTATTAGCCCTATGATGAAAATCTACAACCGATAACAAACAAATATCATGACAGCTGAAGTTATAAATGAGTCATATCTCCTGGGTAGTGAAGTCTGTGTAAAGCTGAAGACTAATTGGGTATTAATACATTGGTTATTTGGCTCAATAAAAAGAGACAGTTGGGCCACTAAAACTCAACAATAGAATTCCATGACTAACCTTAATGACAGGCACTAGGCTTGGCATTTTTAATTTAATTTGTGAATTGTGTACACATTTTGACAAAGACCGTGTACATATGTAAACTATTATTGTTATCACCAATAAATGGCATGATGCAGATGGACTGTCCGTATTTAGTACAGAAAATAATCCAAAATATAAGTTAAAAAACATCCTGAGAATCGTGATATAATAATAATAGTGGGCCCACCGGTTGCACTTTGTGAAATAAACAACACCAACCAATTATGGTGGAATTACATGCAAGGTCCAATTTTTTAAATGTAGGATTCGTTTATATGTATCATGAACTTATTTTCTTGTACACATGTAAACATGTAAATGTCACAACCCTAATGGGCGCTAAGGTTTGAATTTTAAATAAAAATAATTCATTTTATTGGAAGCAATCCAGATCTAGTGTTTTAACAAATCTTTCAATTTGGATGGCTGTTCTTCATTCCATAATCAGTTTACCATACACGCGTGTAACAACAACAAAATGGCATACATATATGTGTGGTTCGCACAAAAAATGCACACAGCAGGCTTTGTGTGTGCTCGTCACAATCGTAATGAACACTGATGCATCCACGCTAACACTGACATTCCTTTTTGTTGTTACGTTTAAGTGACAAGCAACCATTGAATCTTGGATTCATTTCATTAAAAAAACTTTGTGAAAATGATATTTTGAAATTCAAACATCACTGAGATGCATTTTACTTGGGATCCTACTGCTGAGTTTCAGCTGTTTCACACGTAAAAATTTATAAAAATCTTGATATCTGTATTAGCACACATTTTTAAAAATCCCGGACGTCACTGTATTACACCATAATGTGAAAGTTCCACCTGGGCTACATCCATCATTTGGTAACCATCATGTATTGAAAAATAAGATTAAAGGTAAATAATGAAATATTGTTCAATTACAAATGCTGAATAATATACATATACACCTACCAATGCATTGAAGACTGGTTCATCATATTCATTGGACTGGGGACTCTCTGTCAAGATGCTAAACAATGCATCCAGAGTGTCTTGAAGAAACTGTGGTAAAATAAAGATGAAAATGTTTACCCAAAGTGAAGCAAGTGATGCATATTATAACATGTTGTGGTCACTGCCCCTTTTGACCGAGTGACACTGATGAACTTTTGGTCAACTTTTGTATATAAAAGCAGTAGCATCACGTGACGCTTTGAACTAATCAACGCCAGCACACAGCGTGGCTGGTAGCCTGTATTAAGGGTGGACGATTTCACGATAATATCGTAACAATACGATATTCAAAAAATTATCGACTAAATTATCAGATCATGACAGCTGAACTACATGTATGTGTACGTAATCGATCAATGGCCCATTCATTCACAGCTCTGGCCGTAGGCATTTATAAATAACAGGATTGTTTATGGACGTCATGGTGAGTTCTTTTTTATGAAATGATTGTCGCACTGAACAGCAAAAATCTAAGAACTCGGCTCGTTTTGGAGCGATTCAATTGAATTTTTTATAATTTTCAGAACTGTAAAAATTACTTCCCTGTAGAATTTGCATGTAAAAGTAGTTCATATTTCGGTGTCCAATGTAATTAATGTATGATACATACATTTTTTTCATGTATTTAAAAATCTGCGTATTGAGATGATAATATTGTATATTGCCGATATCATGGCCGTCGATAATCGGCTATCAAAAAAATTCAATATCGTCACCCGCCTGTATATTGACTTTGTATGTAGTTTTATTCGCTTGGATGACATAATGCTTATAGGCGGGATTCTTCCAGCTACAAGTTCATGTGACTGGACGCTGCTTATTCAAATGAGGGCAACGAAGTGTGTCTCTATATAAGTAGCGGCTATAGCAACAACCTAATTTGTTCAGGCTATTACTTATGCCACTGAGTGATTGCATATTTTTCAGCTATTTAATGAAGTTTCACATGAATAATGTTGCACATCGGTATTTCAAAACTGACATAAAAAAACAACAACAATCTAGGATTTGGAGATTGATCTCCACATTCAAAATATCAGACATGCATCTGACCAGGCGAACGGGATTCATGTTTGAACTAAGTTCCAAAGTTAGTTACTGTGTCGCAGCACCTTGTATAGTAAGGGCCAACTGAACGGTGGTTCATCATAGCGAAGGTGGTCCGTGATGCCTGATCAGCATTTACTTTAATGCAGACATGTATTGCAGAGAAAACCCAAGGTGGATAACTCATTTATAACTACAGGGATGTTCAAAAATATGACCTACATGTAGACAGTGGTTTATATTTTAACTTCTACTTTTTTTTAAGCGTATGGCTGATGGTTTTCCTTTCCCAAAACAAATATTTCTATAATTTGTTAAAATCATGAAATCTGTGTATCATGTGGTTTACAGTGCATTTTTCAACTTAACTATTATGATTATCCCCGTAAATATGAATGGTTACTTCAATCCATGTTGGCTTTCGACCAATGAAAAAATTCAGAAGTATCCAGGTCGAATCCAAATTTTTTGATTGGTCTAAAACTTTGGCGCGAAATTCAACTGTTCATGTTCCGACAGACTTCGGACAAGAATATTGGCGGGTTCGTCAATCATTCACAATTTGGATCACATCACTCGTAGACATTTGTATAACGTTTTCACAATCATGAAACCACTGTCTGGCTTGGCCAAAACATGAAAGGAAGCCGCTGGACTTGGCTTGAAACATGATACATCAGAAAGATAAGGCCTGACATAGCCTGGCCTATCATTTCAAACAGGATGGGCTTGCAAATGTAGACGAGACGATGATGGGGGCGGGGATAATGATGAAAACTCCAATAAGAAAAAAATACTAAATCAACGTAAACTTGATTTTCTGCACAAGCTGCATTTTTTTTCTTCGAATATTCAAATTGGAAAAAAACAACCGAACCATCCAGCTGCAGCTGCAGCTGCAGAATGCCACACCACTGGTCAAGAGAGTGCCCATTTAGCTTCAATACAGGGTTATCATCCACGGTTAAACCAAGAGCAAGAGCTGCCCTGTCAATTGGATACACAATCTTCCACAACAGAATCACCCCGTGGCAAGTGCCTATTTCTCAGCGAAACTTCATCTCCAACACATTGGCCATCACTCCCATGTCAACAGGGTACGGCGCTGGGGCTGCAGGACCCTCCATCTTGCCTTAAAATGACAAATCTGGAACATAAGTTCAGTGATGTACTGAAGGTAACATGGAACTGTGAATCGTGTGGGTTGGAAGAATTGAAATCAGATAAAATAGTAGTAAAAGGAAGATTAAAACAACATGCACAATTTTGGCATGATATTCTTATTGGCGCTTCTCGCATTGTAATGCCAGTTATTACTGAGGGTTACAGAATACCATTTTCTGAAAAATCTCTTCCCATGTTCTTTCGCAACAATAATTCAGCAGTAAAAGAGCATTCATTTGTAACGGAATAAATTCCCCCAAATCAAGGGTGATTTGGGAGCCCGCGAAGGGACGATACTTACCTGTTAAACCTACAAACGCACATTTCCCTAGCCGAAGGCTTCCTCGCTAGATTCTTTTTTACCGCACCCTAATAGCGCCCTCTAGCGTCCCTTCCCATCATGCCTCTGCGCCATGCGTGCCATCGTCCTCTTTCTCGAGTGTGAGTAAAAAAGAAGAGTATAGGCTGAGCCCAAGTGGGGCAGGAGGGTGGGAGGTTTAACAGGTAAGTATCGCACCTTCGCGGACTCCCAAATCACCCTTGAAGTGGACTCCCCTAAATCAAGGGTGATTTGGGAGTCCGCGAAGGGACGATACTTACCTGTTAAACCTCCCACCCTCCTGCCCCACTTGGGCTCAGCCTATACTCTTCTTTTTTACTCACACTCGAGAAAAAGAGGACGACGGCACGCATGGCGCAGAGGCATGATGGGAAGGGACGCTAGAGGGCGCTATTAGGGTGCGGTAAAAAAGAATCTAGCGAGGAAGCCTTCGGCTAGGGAAATGTGCATTTGTAGGTTTAACAGGTAAGTATCGTCCCTTCGCGGACTCCCAAATCACCCTTGATTTGGGGGAGTCTACTTCAGGGGACTCCCTTACCTGTTAAACCTACAAACACACAGATTAGCACAGGGAAAAAGGAGGAGTGCGAGGGCGAGGCATAGGAAGAATCCGTCAAGGAAAAACCAATCGATTTGGTCCCTTCACGTTCTCCCAATTAAATCAGAAGGGTTACACACCCGTAAATGAAAGGTCCAGAATGCACCAGCAGGGGCCGACATCCAGTCATTGTGTGGAGGCCGGATCGGAGGATCGAGCCGTCCTGAGAGTGGCACGGCCAACCTGTCCCTCCATCTGTAGTACATCCCGCAGGTAACAAGACGTGAATGTTGAAGGCGTCGTCCAGGCTGCTGCTTGGAGGATGTCCTGAAGTGGGACACCTTTCATGTAGGCCCATGATGTTGACATAGCCCGTGTCTCGTGAGCATGGGCAGTCTTCCCAGTGGAGGTGGGCCATTGTGATTGCCATGAGTGTATGGCCCGCACTATCCATCGGGAGATAGTATCCAGGGAGGCCGCCCCATGCGGCTTCCTGGATGAGATGAATAGTTGGGAGACAGAGCCCCGAAGCGGCTTAGTACGAGCCAGATACCATTTAAGTGCTCGGACAGGGCACCAGAGGCTATCCGCAGGTATGGATGAGGCTGACTTGATGTCAGGGATAAAAATGTCTGGGGGAAGATATGAAAGGGACTGATTTTTCATAAGGAAAGAGTGACGGGGGATGAGGCGAACCCCGCCAGGTTCCCACCTGATATGTCCATGGTCAATGGTTAGGGCATGAAGTTCGCTACGGCGTCTTGCCGTGGTGATGGTTACCAAGAAGACCGTTTTGACAGGAGGTCAATAAGTGATGCCTGAGCTAGTGGTTCGAAGGGAGCTATCTTAAGGGATTGATGCACTTGCCCCAGGTCCCATGAAGGCAGTAACTCCTTCCGTGGAGGACGTTCGAGGAACATGCCCCTGAGGAGTTGAGTCAAGGCCCCGTTGGATGAAATGGTAGAGTTATCTGGAAAACCGGTATGAACTGCACCGAGGGCCGAGTGATATCCTCGTATCGTGGCCACTGTAAGGCCCTGATTAAAAAGGGCAAGAAGGAAATCGCCTATTTGTTGTATAGATGCTGAGCAGGGATCAACAGAGTTGTCGCCGCACCATTTATGGTAATGTCGTAGGCGGCTGTTGTAGGTCCTCCTTGTAGATGGACGTCGGCTCCGGGATGAAAGATGGCTCGAACCACGGATGGGTGCAACGTCCATTCCGTCGGCAGGGCTCTGTTTCTGGAGAGAGCATCTGCCACCGTATTCAGCCTCCCGGGTAGGTGAACTGCTGATAGGGTTGTCTAGTTCGCTATGCACCAGCAGAGTAGATTCCAAAGGTACATGCATAAGTGGGGGGATTGAGTGTCCCCCTGCCGATTGATGTAGACCACAACCGTTGTGTTGTCGGTTCTGACTCGGGTGTGTTGGCCAGACACGGTTGGTCCGAAGTATTTCAGAGCCTTCTGAACAGCCAGGAGCTCGAGGATGTTTATGTGTAAAGGTTTACTCCTCTTGGTACCAAGTCCATGCGCATGAGTCTGTCCCCAAATGAGCACCCCAGCCCAGGTAGGAAGCATCTGTGGTCAGAGTCAAGGTGGGTTGGGGGCATGGGAAGATTTTTCCCTTGGTGAGGACCTCTCGTTGGAGCCACCAACGGAGGTGCGGCCGTATGTGGGGAAGTACCGGAACTGGAAGGGTGATAGGGTCCCGGTAGGGCCGGTACAAGGCAAGTAGGTGCAGCTGTAATGGACGGAGCCTCATCCTGCACCACGGTATTAGGTCCACCATGCTTGCTATCAGACCCAGTAGTCGTAGCCAAGCCACTGCAGGAGCAGATTGGGCGGACAAGAGGATGGCCACACATTCTATGAGATTGTCAACCCTTTCTCGAGTGGGAGAGACAAGTCCTCTTTGAAGATCCAGCTCGGCACCGAGAAAAGTGGGTGTCATGGAGGGGGTCGGTCTTGATTTCTCCTCGTTGATGATGAAGCCCAGAGTGGAAGAGATCTTGCGAGTGAGACTCACACCTCTCCGGGCATCGGTCTCTGTGTTGCCTATTATAAGCCAGTCATCGAGATAAACAAAGATGCTGACCTGGCGTTTCCGTAGAATCGCCGCCACCACCTTTACTAGTCGGGTGAACACCCTTGGGGCCGTTGAAAGGCCGAAGGGTAGAGAACGGAATTCGTAGGTTGTGTTTTGGTAACGGAAAGAGATCTGGTCTGGATCCCCGGCCATGGCCACTCCCAGGATGTGCCTGTGGGGTTGCGGACCGAGAAGTGGATGCAGGGTACCCTTGGGGTGTAGCGCTGACCGGGTGGAAGGGTTTAAGAGGCTTCCTTGGAAAGAGCTGGCTCTTCCCCAGTTGGGAATTGCCCCTGGTAGGATGGGGGAGCTCTGGGTAGATGATTTACGGAGGTTGATTTTGTCCGTGGCCTTGATCCGTTTTGCCTCCCTTTCCATGATATCCTGGAACTGTCCCGCGAATAAATCAGGCCCGAGATGTGGAACGCCTTCCAAGTCAGATTTGACCCCATCGGACGAAAGAAAAATTGACTCAGTCACGTTGGATCTCCGAGCGGCCGTGGCCAGCATGGAGCAGTTGAAGAAAACAGGAAACACGAAGGCCCGCTCGTCAGGCCGTGTCTACCTTAATCAGAGTATCTTCTAAGCCATTTCTCTCCCGACTGGGAAAGGGGGCCTTTACTGAATTGCGAGCACCTGTATCGGCCGCAATCTTATCCCTGGAGGCAGTTGGTAAGGAAGGAACTGTCAAAAATTGATCATAGTCCGCCTGAGGGACTCTAAAGGGACGTAGATCCTGGCGAGAACACGGGCGTATCCGTCTCACTTTTGAAAGAGTCGTGATGCAGTCCACACAAATTTTCCTCTCTGGACGCCGCGGGAGCAGTACGTCGCTTAAAGGATTGACGAATTCCGTCGCCGGTTGCCGTAGGTTCGTCTGAGGATGGAATGTGTAGCACCCGGACCATGTCCTTCATAACCAGACGAAGCCGGCGATCTGAAGTAGAGTGGATACTAGCAGTATCAGAGTCGCCTGAGGAGTCTCTTGACGGAATGTACATGTCATCGCCGGGGCGTTGGGGCATATCCCGTGATCCAGCGGAAATCCCTGGGGGACCCAGGCATGACGGATGAACTTGGGGCGAAGCCGCCGGTACCGGGGGGAACTGCCCGAGGAAGGCGCACTAGAGCTGTAGCGGTGTCACCTCTTACGACGGCCAGTACGTTCCCTTTCTCCACCAGAGTCTGCTCGGCTGTAATGACTGCCATGGGGGCTAGCCGGTAAAGGCAGATCGATATGGGCTACCGCGCTACCGGAGGCCGGTGACCGTAAAGGTACATCTCCCGTAGCTGGGGGCCCGGCAGTGGCGGCCATCCCAGATGACAGGGACCGCGAAGGTATGTCACCGGTAGACTTGCGCCCCTTTGCCTTTACTGTAGACCCAGAGGCCAGTGACCCCGAAGGCATGGCTCTAGTCTTTCTTTTGGATCTGGTAGTGAGACTTGTTTTGGAGGGTAGGGACCACGAAAGTATGCCTCCAAACTTTCCTTTGGTTCCGTGGTGACACCTTTTTTGGAGGACAGGGACCGCGAAGGTATGTCCTCAGAAGAAGCCAAAAAATCTGCAGTAGAAGCCCTACCGGCGGACAGGGACCGCGAAGGTATGCTGCTGGTGGGTTCTGATAGTCACATCATCGGAGGCCAGGGACCGCGCAGGTATGGCTCCGAGAAGTGATCGTTGGGACTCGGTAAAAACAAGAAAGGAATAAAAACACGGACTTACCCACGGTCTGTTCGCAAAGGAATAGACCAAAATACTTCAAGAATCAAGTCGAGGTGACAAAAAAGTCTGTTACTTCGGAAGAGGAGCTCCGCAGAAAAAACTACATCTTTCTCCAACGTAGCGCTAGAGAAAAAGAGGACGACGGCACGCATGGCGCAGAGGCATGATGGGAAGGGACGCTAGAGGGCGCTATTACGGTGGGGTAAAAAAGAATCTAGCGAGGAAGCCTTTGGCTAGGGAAATGTGCGTTTGTAGGTTTAACAGGTAAGGGAGTCCCCTGAAGTGGACTTTAGAATTGCTTGCTTCTAATAGAATTACCAAGAAACAAGAACCTTGACATGTAGTGAGTCCCTTATCAGTAGCCTATCAGACATCAAGAAAGAGAAGGTTGATTCTAGATTTGAGCAGACTAAACAAATTGTACAAAAGGCCACTTCAAACTCGATGACTGGAAGATAGGTTTACAATGTTAACTGAAAATGCAATGTTGTTCACATTCGACTTCAAGTCTAGGTACCATCACATTGATATTTCGCCTGACTATCAGAAATATCTAGGATTTTCATGGGACATAGATGGTTGTGTTAGATATTTTGAATTCACTGTACTTCCATATGGCCTTTCATCGGCACCTCTCCTTTTCACGAAAATGTTAAAGCCACTTGTGACTCACTGAAAAGCATCTGGTATACTTATTGCATTGTATTTAGATGATGGATTCGTTCCCAGTACCGAAGCTTATTCTCAGTCGGATAATAAAGTAGCAAAAGAAATATCAAAACATGTTTGAAATGACTTGTAAAGAGCTGGTTTCGTATATAACTTTGAAAAGAGTATTAAGTGGAATCCAACTTATTGCACTGATGGTTCGGTATGAGCTGGGACACTAGAATTGGTAGAGTGAAAATACTTCAAAGACGTATAGATAAAATCTATAAGACAACTTCTGAAATAGAGCAAACAACTACCTTATGGGTTTAAAAGCTACATTCGTGTGTTGGCCAAATCATTTGACTAAGCCGGTGTGTGGAAATATAACCAGATTGATGACAAGGCATTGTCAATTTAAATTGCCTGAGCTACTGATGGTTACTGACAAAATTCATTGGTGCAATATGTGCTATTAATATTGATTGCTCGGAAATACATGTATGAGATAATCTAATGCTGGATATTCTTCGCTTTGTTTTCCATGCTTCAGATCATTTATTCACGATTTTGGTCAGAGTTCCCCAGCGGTATTGAAGAGATGATGAAACACATTTTCAACAATGCTGTATTTGCAAAAGCAGATGGCATAATCAACAGTTATCTTTACAAGTGCAGACAGTTTCTTACTTGGCTAAAAGAACCCAATATTGAAATTAACCTTCCCATTCATGATGAAATTGCTTCATTTTTAGTCAATAAGAAAGCAAATGCAATGTTAGATAATCTGATCACTTCTACATCGGCAGCCATAAAATGGTTACATTCATTAGTAAATGCAAACTCAAATACAGTTAATTAACCAATAGTTAGTAGAAGAAGACATCTGCATATACAATGTATGAGCCAATGTCTCCTGAGTTAGTTAAATGCATTGTTCATAAATTTGGAGGTCCTAATAACAGTTTGATTGAATTGTGAGAAATGCTTGTTACATTTCACTCAAATTCTCATTACTTTTTAGGCATGATGAAATGTCTCAACTAAAAGCTTGTCTCATCTCCGAATTATCAGAAGAAAAAGGTTTAAGTATATTTATCCCTTGATCCGAGACAGACATTTTCAGAGATGGAAGTACAGTTTTTATCTTGGATTCTAAAAACAAGTACTCTCCAGTTGCTAAAACATGTCCAAATGTGGTATCAATATAGGGCAAGATGTTTTCATATTTACAGCATTATCTTATCCAGCGGCGTAGCCAGGACTTTTCAGTGGGGGGGGCCCAGGGGGTATGGGTTTTTTCCCTTTTCTTTTTCTTTTCTGTTTTTTGGGGCACTATGAGGATTTTTCGTGGGGGGGGCACTGGAAATTTGTGGGGGGGGCACGTGCCCCCCAGGCCCCCCTGTGGCTATGCTGCTGATCTTATCATTCAAGTGTACAAACTCATAAGCCGCTGCTAAATAAACCACTAAGTTATACAAGGTGTAGAGAAGTGTTTTTGGATGCACTTGAACAAATACGTGTAAGCAACCCCAAAACGTATGGCCTACATAGTTTGAGATCAGGGGGTGCGTCACACTTGGCAAATAAAGGGGTTTCAGAAGAATTGATTATGCAACATGGTAAATGGAAAACAACTTCAGCAAAAAACATATAAGTGAAAAGAGATTAGAGCAAAGATTGAACATTTCTCCAATGGTAAATGCTGATTAAAGTCCAGAGCCAAATGTATGATTACATTGTCTTCTAAATAACATTACCAGAATAATGGAACTGTAACAACTGCAATAATAATAATATGAATACAATTTAATTATAAAAGAATTCTAGTGTGATACCCAAATGGGTTTTTCAGTACATGTAAGAATACTGACTGGGAAATATAAAAGTTATGTATAGCAATGGTGAAATTTGTTATCAGGGTTTCACATTTTCGCATAAATACAAAACATGCAGTATGAAAGCTCGTAATGTGACTCAGTTTGGAGAACGAATTACGTCATCATTACGTCATTTTATTAACATTTTAGTCTAATCTGCGGGACGTATAGATTGGCGACAACGGACAAGTCGACTGAAACAATTATTGTGACCCTGCAGGGGGTTAAGACATCTCGACCCTTGTGACAACTCGACCTACACAAAACTCAAACCACGTTGTCAACACTTAGCATTTTCGCATAAATACAAAACATGCACCGTGTGAAAACCCGTAATGTGACTTATTAGTTTCTAAAACCAGTTACGTCATAACATCAATAAAAAAAAAAATTTATTAACATCTGCGGGACGTATAGATTGGCGAGAACACATAACGTTATATCCATGGTAATACTTTGTACACGAGAAAAGGTGTCGGGGGCGAAGATTTTTGGCGAGAACGCATATACTTTGTACACGGTGCGAAGAGTTGTATGCGAGAATTTCAACCGACGCATTACTGTACACGTTAGATTAAATCTAGAGCTTTCGTTCAGTGATGACGCGATGTCTAAAAATAGGTTTTCTAAGAAAGTTTAATTGTACACGTAAGGCCAAAAAAAAGTCTCCGGTTTCTGATCAATAGTCGGCTTCAAAATCGGTGCGTTGATTCGTTTTTTTTCCCCAAGCCTATCTTTCTTTTTGCCAACAGGGAAATACGTGATACATTGTATACACGGGGACTAAATTTACCATATACAAAGTATGGTGGTTAAGAGAGGCCTCACATATCGTTTAAAGCACAGCACAGCAGAATTTCAATTGGACATCGTTTCATGCTGATGTATGGGTCTGAGGAAACATGCGTGGAGACCAAAAACCGGAGACTTTTGTTTTTTTGGCCCAAGTCTAGAATTGCTAGAATGATGATTTTGTTATAAAAGAGGGACACCTTCGGTATAGCCGGAGAATAGTTGGGTAGCGCAGCGGGCGTGCCTCACTCATGGGCCCGAAAGATGATCGAATTTGATAATTGTAAGGATGAGAACATATTAGAAATGCGTGTGTATAAGATGTGTGGAGAAGGTGTGTGGCTCTCTAAATCAACAGCAGTGTTACAGTGCATCAGATTGTTGGAATCTTTCCTGCGGACCATAAGTTTTATGGCGAGTCGTCCAGGAGTTTTAACTTCAAGTTAAGCTGTAAAAAATACAGTTAAAAGTCCACAAAGAGACTCTTATTACAAAGTGAACTGGACAGTTTTAATGATTCCTGTGTTTTTTTGGAAATCACCGTATAGTTGCCAATTGAAGTCACCAAGCTAGTCAAGAATAAACAGCCTCTGAGTGCTTAAAAATTGCCGGCCAGAAAAGAGAGGACTGCCGTTGTAATTATGATAATTTACTATCATTGTATTAAGCTTAACTCTGTAATAATCTTGTAAACTTGATTACTTTGTGTTAATTAAACCATTTAAATAATTGTTGTTGTTGTTACAAATAACAAGGGTAACCTTGTTTGAGTTCTTTGTTGCATCTAGAAATTTCTTAAGATTATCGTTCGCTTCCTTCCAGGTGCTCTCTAGGGGGGAACTAATGTGGTGACTGCCCCTTTAACTTTTGACATAGTGGCTTGAAGCAGTAGCATCACATGACACTTTGAATAATAATGTAATAATAATAATAATGTGGACTTATATGACGCACGTATCCACCAAACTGGTGCTCAAGGCGCATTACATTATTACCCCTGCTCATCAGGCTCATAAATCATTCCTGAAACCATCTCAGCTCCCTGTGGAGTATACAGCTCAATTGCTGCCATTACAGCGCATGTAGGGCTAATCAAACACAACAAAAACCAACTCTGTCCTCACAGGTACCCATTTACCCCTGGGTGGAGAGAAGCAATTATGGTAAGTGTTTTGCTCAAGGACACAAGCACCACGGTCGCGGTTGGGATTCGAACATTCTGACGACTCAATCATCAGAACACAAATCCGATGCACTAAACCGCTCGACCATGGCACTCCACTTTGAACCAATCAATGCCTGCACATAGTGTGGTTGGTAGCCTGTACATTGACTTTGTAGATATTTTTCGATGGTGCAGCAACATGTGCACGAAACAGCATATCCATCTTGTTTTATGGTTACGTGCGTCTTTAAGTCTTCAGTTTCCTACATCATTTTATCATCGTTTTCGTCAGTGCATCAACTCATCAGTTATTGTCAGTTAATGTCTGTGGATTTGTGATCATTTCTCATTGTGAGAAAAACCTTGGTAAAACTTGTAGCTTTGCATAGTGAAGAGGAACTGTAGTTCACCTATACGTGAACTACAGTCGACCAGATGCACAGCTTACACGCATTTGTCTGTCTGTCTGTGTCTATCTCAGATCATGAAATAAATTGATTGGTTATCATTCAGGCCAGACCTGTTTGGTTATCATTCAGGCCAGACCTGTTCAGTTACATGCCAGACCTGTTCAGTTACATACCATACCAACCTAACCACAGTGGACTCCATTCAAATTCTGATTCCCGGATCTTCAAAAAGCCAACTACACATTTAACTGCGGCTAACAAGGGTTTCTATACTGAACTACCATCTGGTATCCGTCATGCTTCTTCATTGAGTCAATTTAAAACATCTCTCAAGACTCATTTATTTTAGGCACTGTGTATTTTTAAATTGTACTTGCATCTCACTGTAAAGCGCTGTGATACCGTTTGTGTAAGAGCGCTATATAAATGCCTTCATTGTATTGTATTGTATTACATGTAGCCGATTGGAATTTCAAAATTTAATTAAAATTCCTTATTGATAAATCAGATTTGCTGAACAGTCATGCAAATAATGCACATAAAATACATTCATAATGCAACTAAATATCTCTGACAAGCATGTGTCTTTGATGGCTTCAATTTCTATAATAATTGGTGAATTATAAATAAAGAAGTTATCGCATCCCTTTTAACATGTATTTATAAATGCATTGGAATGGATAATTATCAGCCGACCAGTATTTTTGTTCCCCTGCAAACTTCATGTACATGTCTATGTAGATTGCAATGTGGAAGTGTTACTATAACAGGAAAACTTCCCTCTTAGCCTGACTTTTTTGTTCTAGAAAGGACAATAACTATGTTATTTTAATTTGTTACAATGTTTTTAATAACATGGGATTTCAATGAATTATATTTTTCTTGCATGTGATGGGTATTTCCTTCATGAATAATTTGATTTCATTCCTTACCTTAACCACTTCTTCCCCATCAACCTTCATGAGTGATTCTAGATTGGTATGAAGGTTACTTCGATCAGACCTCCACTTCAGCAAGCCCAGCAAATCAACTACAAAATTCAACCATAAATATTTTACAAAGAGTTCAGATACAATAGACATAAATATCAAGGATGATAGCATTTTATGAAGGATTCAAGATTCGGTGAAGGTTGCTGTGATCAGACCTCCACTTGGTGTGAAATCAATAATATCTTTGTTAAAGGCAAAAAGGCTGATCTACCTGAAAATTGTCATGATGACCAGCAGGTCTACTCTGAACCTTCTGATATTGCCACAGGCTTCAACTCTTACTTTACTAACATTGGTGCATCACTTGCTAACAAAATTCCTATAACTAACTCTCACTTCATGGATTACTTACACAACTCTAACACCACATCTTTATTTCTTATACCGACCAACTCATTTGAATTTTTAGAGATAGTTTTAGAAATAAGCTCAGTAGTGACACCAGCTGTGGCTTTGATGATATTCAGTCTTCAGTTGTTAAGTCTGTAATTTATCTCTCACCCCTTAGCCTACATACACGTATTTAATATTTCTTTTCTGAAGATTGCCAAAGTCATTCCTGTCTTTACAAATGGCGATCTCGAGGAAATTCACAACTATCGACCTATTTCTGTCCTTGACAGGCTTGTTTGTAACTGCTTGTCAAAATTTCTCTCTAATTTCAATATTCTCTTTGACCATCAATTTGGCTTCCGTAGCAAAAACTCCACTGATATGGTTCTTATTCATCTCACAAATTTAATCTCTAGTTCCCTATGTGACAAATTGTATACTGCTGGTGTTTTCCTTGACCTATCTAAGGCTTTTGACACGATTTGACAGCATCCCTCTTTCTATTAAAAGCTAAATTCTATGGGATTAGGGGTGGTGCTCTCCAGTGGTTTAAAGATTACCTTGACAATAGACATCAATGTACAATCATTAACAGCTATAAATCTACTCGGAGACCCATAAGTTATGGAATACCTCGAGGTTCTATTCTTGGACCTCTGCTCTTTTTGATGTACATGTATATCAATGACCTGCATAGTTCCCCTTCCTTCCTTTCTTTTCTTTTGTTTACTGATGACACCACTACATTTATTATCTGTTCCAAATCTAGTTGTGACTCTTTAGTTCATACTCTTAACAGTGAGCTTATTAAGGTTTCATTCTGTTTAAAATCTAATTAACTCTCATTGAATGCCATTCTACCAAATATTTACGTGTTGTTATAGATGACAAACTCAGTTGGAGTGCTCATATTTCATCGGTCATCAAGACCATTTCTCATAACACTGGTGTATTATCTAAACTTCTTACATTTCTTCCCCCTTCTACTCGCGTATGTGGTCTTTTTTGGGGCGTTGTGTTCCGGGGTGCCTTGACTAAAGGCCACTCATCAGGCTAAATCCAATTGAATGATATTGTGTTGAAAATCAACAGCAAAGACAAAGCTACTCTTTTTTGCCTGCCACTTTTGACATGTTTTGAGGTGTGGGCCACATGATCATGCAAAGTTTACCACATGTAAGTGCTGGATGAAACGGTCTATGGAGAATAAATTATTTGGTAATCTGTTTCTATTCTACAACCCTCCAATTACTCCATCTTTCCCATCAGCCTGCAGAGGTCTAATCATATGCTGGGGTTTCAAAGTCAACACTTATGGCTTACCATTCTGCGTCAGTTTCGTTGAGCAGACTAGCGTGGAAATATTTAGGGCATCCTTGGAGCTGAGACTGTAGCCCTTATTGCGGACCAGGCTTCCTGTACTACCTAGGCTGTTTGAGCTGCCACCACTGCCACTGCTGGCTTGATGCTGGTGTCTTCTCTCAAGCTCATGTCTTGTTGAAGGTAGATCAAGATAGTGGGTGCCAATGGTCTCTTGAAGTTTGTCACACTGAGATGAATGATAACAAAAAACCAATGTATTATGCTAAATAATGCATTTTCATTAAACAGTGCAGTTAAATGTATTTTTGCAAGGCTAAAACAAAATTGATGTTTCTGTTAACCCATTGATGTTTCTGTTAACCCATCCCCAATTGGCAACTCACTTAGACCCTAACCGTTTTATTACAACTGAACAGAACAAATTAATAAGACTCGCAGGCTTTTTTTTTTTTTTAAATTGTAATTTTTGACAGACTTTTGTGGAAAAGAAAAATGCACATCTTCTGATTTGACTGAAAAAGTACAGTCATTGATGGTTCCCCCATCGGAAAACATTTGACCCCATTTTTAACCATTTGGGGGAGGGGGTGGTTGTTCAGAGAGTGACCTAAAAATTCCCAGTAAAAAAATATGCATTTAATACCTGCCTGCCATTTTCAACAATAAATATTACTTCCGATTTTAATAGTTTTTCTGTTGTCTATTTTGTACCTTAATGAATACTAGGGTTTTCGCCCTTTTTTTTCCAAAGAAATATATTTCAGCGACTAAGTGCCAAGCAATCAAGCCAAAAAGTTGCTTACGATCTACCACCGGATGCCCTATCATCACTGTTCTCAGCTAGTGTACACTTTGCGCGCAGTCACTGCAGTCAAGCCACAAGGCCAGCCGACCCTGTGCGGGCTGTTATTCATTAAAACCATCTATTTACACATACTATAGGCATGATTTACAGAACAATTTCCACTGAGCCTTAATTTCATCATTTTCAATTATACAAGCAACTTGAAATTTACATGTACATGTATACTCCCATAAACAACATATTCCCATTATCGACAAAGTCTCAAAAGGGAAAGTTCCATGCATGTGCAATACACTACATACGTGTACATGTAACATGTACAATGTACATATAATTGCCACGTACATGTACATAACCTCTGTCCGTGCGGTGAGCTACAGACTGTGTATGCAGTGTGCACATGGTTACTCAGTATCACATGCCCATTTCCACGCATTGTGATTGCATAGTATCCATTTGATATTTTTCTCCTTGGCTGTTTGAGTGTTCATGAATATCTTCATTTTGTTGCATATTCATGTTTATGCCAATACATTAGGCCTACATCATGTACACATCATTCTGTTCTGTTTCATACCCAAAGCATAAAAGATTTAACCTCAGAATTAAGTTGTCAACTGGACAGAATTTTTGCTCTCGATCATTATTTTGCTTCTTAAGTAATAATTTTGATTGTTTAATATAGGCCCATGAGTGCCTTTCATGTCAAACAAACATTGACAAAGTACCAGTTGAGCAATTAAGGGGGAATTCCTGTGTTGCTCTGTCATTGTGCATGCGCACTTCGTGTAGTTAAGGCATGGTATCTTGGTATCTTGGTATCTCAGGATTTCTCAACGTGATTCGACTGTGCATACTTGTATGCCGGATCGAAAGTGCGCATGCTTTGAAATCGTGATTTAGTGTGTACAACGAGTACCAGTCAGCTTCAAACAGGACAAGCACTACATACACGAGTCAGGGTGCAAGTTTGTTAGTGCCTTGCACAATTCCGCAAATCGTCACATTTGCAAGATCAAATCAAATAGATTATACACCTGTTGTTCATTTTTACTGTGCTGGTTGTGTTTTTCCCAATTTTTTTAAACACACTCTTTGAATATTTAGGACTGCTATTATTTGCGGATAAGGTTCAGGAACACAAATGAGCGTCATCGCATTCGTGCTCCTTAGAAATGTTGGACTAGGTTCACTTCACTTCCCATTTATCAAATATTTACACAAAACCTTTTTTGTGGAAGTGAAATTGTTATCAAGTCGAGTGAAACCTTTTGTGTCCTTTAAGAGTGTCTCAAAATTTAAAGGTATTAAAAGGGGAACAAATGGCACTGTTATGTTTCAAGGACTTGCCGAAAGAATGTTTGCATTAACAACCCCTCCATACTAAGAAAATTTTCCTTAAAATCCGCCATAGATAGAAAATCACTCTTTTCGTCAAATGAATGCTCTTCTTACCAACTCTAATCCTGTGATTATACCACAACACACTGATCAAAGCATCAGTGTGATTGATAGGTGAATGGCATTGTATAAAACAAGCTCTATGAATTAAGGATGTCTATCCAAAATGTATTCATGTGAATGGCTTGTCTCAGGGGTCGAGCAATACTTCAATGTCCCCCCTCCAAAATACATTCATTTTTAACCCTAACTCCCTAAGCATTGTTACTGAACAATAAATTTCCTTCAAAATCCTCCAACTGCTTTTGTTGTCTCGGGATTTAGGGTTAATATTCATAATCTTTGAAAATACCTGGAAATACCTGCAAAGTTTATCACCTTGTTCTATTTTTGTTTTACAATGATCTATCAGGTCCCCCTGACTGAAGACTCTCAATTGCTGTGGGATTACCTTGGGATACCCTTTTTGACAGATCCTACCGTGAATAAAAGAACACTATAGTGCAAAGGAAAGGAATTTGCCCAAATACTACTCAGACTTTAGGAATTTTACAAACACCACACCCCACAAAAGAATGCAGCTTACAAAGGAAAAAGAAACTCAAAAATGAGTGGAAGGACCCACCCGCGACCACAAAAATCTGAACAAAAAAGAAAATACAGAACCCTATTCGTGGTGCAACCATTCTTCGCTAAAACATTCTTTTTAAACATTAGATTTATTATAAATAATAATATATAAAAGTTATTATTTATTTTATTTAGAGCTTCATAATCCACATGTTCCAAAATAGTTACAGTTTAATTGCCAGTGTTATTAAAGACGTGGGGTTCCATTACCGCTTCACCATCTTCCTGTAAAAAACTGGAGCTTGATGTCTTAGTCGTATAATGCTACACCTCTGTCTTCCACTTGACTTTCTCAGACTCTTACTGTCAAATCTTCAACGACATACCAGGGTGATTCTTTCAGCGCATCAACATGCATGCTACTCTAATAGTGTCATTGGTTCAACTATTTTCTCTATATACATGTATACTCAGTATTGGTGTATAGTTCAGTTGGCAAGCAGTAAAAGATGGATTTTTTCCACCAAAAAATAGACCCATTTCAGTCCTTTTAAGCCCCTTACACAATATTGGTAATCTCGAAAAATTTAAATGATCACAGATTTACATGAAACTTATAGTTGATATAAAGTTGATAATGGTATCAAACGTCACTTAAAATTTTTCATTCTGAGATTTTATCATTTTATTACAATTACTCAAACTATTTTACAAATTAAGTTTTGTACTCCGGAAACATAAATTCCACTTTGGAATGAATACAAAAATGCCTTTTCAATATGTTCTCGTTCTGTTCTCTTAATTTTGTTTACAAGTATGGATGCATTGACACTATGCATTTTTCAATAAGTAATACTAGGATTAAAAATAATAAAGACAAGAACTTTATCCTATACTTTTGAATTTTAAGAGTACAACAAAAATCAGGAACATTTCTCCATTAAAATCAAGATAAGTGTGAGATTAACATTGATTATGTTGGCCCCACCAAAGATTAATAGGGACCATCAGAAGACTGAATGTGTACATGTATAAGAATGTGACGTCGCACATATTGTTTTCTACTACGAACACACAAAATGTGTCATGTTATATTCGCATATATACATGTATGTACACATTTACGTTCCATATTCTAATGGTCCCTAATCATGGTTGAGTGGATGCATTTACCTGATCCATTTACCCTCGTTCCACATAAGGGAATACAGGTTTTTAATGATAGAATCATGTCTGGTCAGATCAACCCACCTTGTACACTAACAGCTCATGTTCTCCATTGACGATGGTAGTTCCAATTTCTGTCATTAGCCGCAGGTAGGCCACACCAAATGGTTTTTCTTGTCTGTCCTTGGCTGCAAAGAGAAAATGCCATTTTAAAGATATCTGAAAGGTACTTTGAGTTGGTAAAGGTACCAATCAGCCTCAGAAATTGTTGCGTCTGAAGTGTTTTTAATTCAGAGAAAAAACAAAACAAATATACACGGTTTAAACAAATGGAGTGCCATGGTCGAGTGGTTTAGTGCATCGGATTTGTGTTCTGATGGCTGAGTCGTCAGAAGGGGGGTTCAAATCCCAGCCGCGACCGGGGTGCTTGTGTCCTTGAGCAAGACACTTTACCATAATTGAGCTGTACACTCCCCAGGGAGCTGAGATGGTTTCAGGAATGATTTATGCGCCTGATGAGCAGAGGTAATAATGTAATGCGCCTTGAGCACCAGTTTGGTGGATACGTGCGCCATATAAGTCCACATTATTATTATTATTACCTCATTAGGGCGACAAATTGGTGTCGCCCTATTGTTTTATCTACCTTTTAACGAAGGAATTAACTGGTTTTTTTGACAGAAATCGCTTCCTTGGGCTGAAACAACCAAGGTGTGAAAATTTGGGTTGGAGGAGGATATTATAAAGAAGGAAAAGGGAGGGGTAAATTTTGTGCACAAGTCTATGGAGGTGTCGCCCTATTATAGCATTAGTATAAATTATTATTATTATTATTATTAATTTACTGAATGCTAGGTTAGGGCGACACTTTTTCGTAGAATTTTTTTATTAGGGCGAATCACCTCAGGGCGACAAATTGGTGTCGCCCTATTGTTTTATCTACCTTTTAACGAAGGAATTAACTGTTTTTTTTACAGAAATTATATATCATCATCATCATCATCATCATCATCATCATCATCATCATCATCATCATCATCATCATCATCATCATCATCATCTATTATATTTAAAACAAAAAATTGCCACTAATGAGGTGACTTCTTTGCTAAGTGTTTTCAGTCAAATATTTTTTCACAATATTCTAAAAACTGAGAGGATGTACTGAGCTGAAACTTTCACAGATTGGTTGTTTGTTTTGTTTCAAACAAAGTAAGCATACTCTCTGAAGCACTTTTGCCAACAAAACCAGTGCTGTACCTTCTTTTACATTTTAAAATACCTAAAATATAATTGAGCGCTCTCATACACAAAATCTTTGTAAGCAAATATACATTTTGTTTTATGGATCACAAATATAACTTGAAGGATTCATACCCTGACAATCTTAGATACCTACTTTCTGTGGAGTATCTTTGCTTGAAAGTAATTCGTAAGTGGGTATCTCTTTGACAAAACTCCTCTATCGGTATGGCAACCTTCAATTAAAAAAGAGGAATCGTTTCAGTTAGAAAGAAATTAATCCAAGGGTTTAAGCAAGAATTACAAAATTATAATACAAGAAATTCTGTTAATTTGAACACATTATTTATCAGCATTTCTTGATTTTATTTATAGTTTCTTCACTTTTTACTGTGATATGTATTCCAAAAAAAGATTTGAGAACATGATTTGAAACAATGGATGTTTTAACTCATCGTCGTCGTCGTCGTCGTCGTCGTCATCATCATAATAATAATAATAATAATATAACATCAACCACTTCTCTTCACCAAACTCGATCTCCGACCTTCCTCATACAGCTGTTTTGTCTTCAATCTGGCCTGCCCCTCTTTCTTTCTCCGTCAACGGTGGCCTGCATAATGGTTTTTGCCAGGCTGTGCTCTTGTATGACCACATAACCAAACCACTGCAGTTTTCTCCTGATTTGTGTTCAATTTCTGACGAGATTATTTCTCTGACCCAGTCATTTGTGCGATGTTCGGTGTAGTGTACCCTGTGGAGTGTCGTGGCCAAGCGGTCTAGCTTGCCAGACTCAAGTTCTGGTGTTAGCAGCAGAATGTGGGTTTGGGTCCTGGCCGTGACACTTGTGTCCTTGAGCAAGATACTTAACCATAATTGCTTATAGAGGCAGAGGCAGTTTAACAACTGCCTTGTTCTGGACTAGTTACCCCTCCCAGTCCTATTCACACCGTGAAGAGGCTGGTTATTAACTTGTCTTGTTTCAGTGCGAGGGGCTGGTTTCTTCAGTGTTGAGTCGTTGTAACAACTTAATGACTGAGTAGCCCCCACCTTGGAGTGGCCATTGGCCTTGTGTGGAGCGAATTGCATAAAATAAAAAAAAGATTAAAAAAAATAGTATTCAGAAGCATTTGTTTTCAAAAGCAGTAATCCTTTTCTCGATGTCTTTTGTGATAGTCCATGATTGGCAACCGTAGAGTGCTACTGTGACAAATGTTACTCTCATTAGATGAATCTTTGTATTAGTTGAGATGTTCCTGCTCTTCCAAATGTTTTTCAGTTTTGCCATGCTGGACCATGCCATTGCCAGCCTTGTTTTGACTTCCTCATCTATGATTGCACCATCACTATCAATGTCAGTCTCTATTGTGTGCTCGTTCAAATCTTCCTATGATGAGCAGTTTACTCTTCTCTGCGCTTATCTGCATTCCGAATCTCTGTGATATGATGTTCAGTCTTGATGTTAATTCTTTAAACTTCTCTGCAGATGTTGTGATAAGGTCAATATCATCAGCGAATCTTAGATATAATTGACATGTCCACATCATAGTCATGTAGGGTCTCGGTCATGATTTTCTCTAGAAAAATATTGAAGAGGTAAGGTGATAACAAACATTCTTGCCTAACTCTTACATTGGAATTGAACCAGTCTCCAAGACAATTGCTAACCTATACTGTGCTACTTGAATCTATAAGGATTGTACCATATCTACTATTTTTCTGTCGATGTTGTGTTTCTTCATAATTGCCCATAGCGCCTCTTTCCAAACCCTTCCAAACGCCTTCTTGAAGTCCACAAAGTTATGATGGAGTTCACGATTATGCTCCAAATGCTTTTCACACAAAATTCTGAGATTGCAGATTTGCTCTATTGTACTTCTCCCAGCTCTGAAGCCAGTTTGTTAATCAGAAAGAATTGATTCCATTTGAGCTTTCACTCTGCTGGGATGGTTGATAAGGCTGATTGTTTGATAGTTCTGACACTTTGTCTGGCTTCCTTTCTTATGAAGGGGGAATATAATTGACTTGGTCCACTGCTCTGGCCATTTCCCATGCTTCATTGCAAATGTTATGAATTACTTTGCAAACTTCATCGCCCGCCACCCATTTTCAGAAGTTCAGCTGGTACATGTATATTGTCAGATCCTGCCGATTTGCCCATCTTGAGCGTTTTAATTGCTTCTTTCACTTCTGCAAGAAGTATCTCGGAATTTTCCAGACTTTCCCCTGTACATGTACCTCCCTCTAAATTTCCCATTATGCCACTTTGGATATCTGCAAGAATGGTGGATATCTGCAAGAATGGTGGGATCTGTGTTTGTATCACAACTGTACAGATCCTCACAGTATTCCAACCATCGCTTTGCTACTGCCTTTTTATCTGTCAACAACTTCCCAATCTTGCTTTCAATTACTGTTGACAGTGGTGAACAGTTTTTGGTAAGATTTTTGCTTTGCTACTGCCTTTTTATCTGTCAACAACTTCCCATTCTTGCTTTCAATTACTGTTGACAGTGGTGAAGAGGTTTTGGTAAGATTTGTTATGGTTTCAAAAGCCTTCTGGTGTTGCGCAGACAGGTCTCAATTTCAGTGCACTCCTCATCTATCCATTCCTCCTTCGCCAGGCTAATTTCTCTTTTCAATCTGTTGTTTATCTTCCGGTACTATTTTGCTCCTTCGTTGTTTTCCTTTTTCTTTGCCTTGAGCTTGTGTCTCTCATCACAAAGATCAAGAATTTTTGGTGTTATCCATGGTTTCTTGATCCTTTTCTTATTGCTACTTCTTCCATGTTCTGTGTGAATTGATCTGTAATCTCTTGAGGGTCAGTCATGGTGATCAATGGTGCAAACTTTCCACCCAGCTTTGCTTCAAATTGCACTGCAATAGCAGGATCCTTCAGCTTTTCTAGATCAAATCTCACTCAGGTGAATTCTTCTCTCTTGTTCTTTTTCAACTTAATTCTGACGGTCATCATTACTAGCTGCCAACATCAGCCCCGGGAAAAGATCTAGTTTTAGCAGTATTTATGCTAGACTGGAAACTTTTGCTCATCAGAATATAGTCAATTTGGTTTTTGTAGCGACTACCTGGTGAGTACTATGTTGCTCTGCGAGATTCCTTGTGACGATGGATTGTATTTGTGAGTACCATGTTATGAAGTCTTGCAAATTCAAGAAGTCTCAAGCCGCATTCATTTATTGTCATGCCTAGACCAAATTTGCCTGCTGTTCCTTGCCAATCTGTGTGAGCGTCAGTACCAAACTTTCCATTCCAATCTCCTTGAATAATCAGTATGTCCTTCTTCGGAGTTTGGCTGACTTCCTCTTCTAGTTGGTTATAGAATGTTTCTACCTCGGCATCGCTGTGGCTGGTTGTAGGTGCATAGACTTGAATAATTGTGACATTCCACGGTCTTGCAAGCAAACGGATGGATATGATTCTACTGTTGATTGGTTTGCACTGAATGACTGAGCAGACCGTGTCTTTGTGGACCATAAAGGGTTATCCTTTCTTGTAAATTTTGGACTCACCACTGCACCAAATTTTGTGTCATTCGTCCGTTAATACTTCACCCATGTGGAACCATCCGACTTCACACAGCCCAAGCACATTCCATCTGTAGCGGTCCATTTCATGAAGCAATTCTTCGAGCTTCCCTACAGCATGGAGAATTCTAACATTCCAGGTTGCTGTAATAAATTGCTCTTCTGTTATTCTTTAGTCGCATACTTTTCACCCACACTGCGAAGAGATCCAGTGACAGGCGCGGCCGTTTTTATCTTGGGCCCTGACCGATCCAGTATGAAATTGGTTTTAGTGTGCTTCATGAGTGTTTCCATAGGCTAGAAACCTGGCGGTGCCTATCTCCTCTCCAGGTATGGATGGCCGTTGGCTCGCAATGAGCTCATCCGCCCTTTGACAGGTCTTATTTTTAGTCCTGCTGGGTGTCCACACACCCTCCTAACCCATTGCAAGAATGCATCATGTGGGGGAGCCGGTTTAGTCATCAACAACCCGACCATGGAACATGTAGTACTAGTTTACATGGTAGCAGTAGCAGGCAAGCCTTAACTTATCTGACATGACCTGGAATTATTTCACGTGTATGGACGTAATTGTTTACATTATTTTAAATTGATACTGTAAACAATCAAGTGTGGAAATTATTAATAATTTGTTTATCTTTTGCCAATTGAAGAGAGTAAGTATCAAAATAAAGGTTATGACTCCCTGGGTGTGAATATTGAGATGAGAATCATCTTGTGATTACCCATAATGCATTGCAGCCATCCAAATATAAATTTATGTTTATTGTTCCTCAGAATAAATATCAATAATTCTGCAAGTTATTGCTTAGAAGTCTGCAAATATGCATTGTACAATAAACAAAAGTGGTTTGTTTGTCAGAATATGTCTGGACATAATAATATTACCCATAATGCTTTGTAACCCCTATTTATATAACAAAAATCATAATTTACAACCTTGATACAACATACTGTATATTGTTTCTGTTATGCAATAATGTAAACAATCAAGGTCTAGTGTGGAAATTATTAATAATTTGTTAATATTTGGACAGCTGGTAGAATCATTAGTACATGTATCATGTGCAACATCTGTCAAATTTTTGCTGTTGTTGCTCGCCCTATTTCTGGTCCTATGAGCACAATTAGCCTGGGGCATTGTTTGCTGCCATGGTGCCATGGTGCCATGGTACATGGTAATGCTAGTATAGGCTATCACTATTGCAGTCGGTACATACCACCTCAGATTCAGAGCTTTTACTGTCAATTTTACCCTGAAAATCAAAACTTCCATCACAGTCAGGGTGTTCAAAGTCAACATTGTCACTATCATCATCTCCATCAGCACTGCCCACATCATAATTCCAAGAAAATAGGGTGCGTTGCGCATCTTTTGTTGTGAGTTTCATGGAGGCAGCCATGAAACTCAACGTGTAAATTGCATGTGTACTTCACGTTAACAATGAACACAATCGGAGTTCTTCGTCCGTGCTCGTTGTCAATAATCAGTATGTATTAGATAATTTGTATTGGGGGTGCATGACCTCAAATTCTTATTGGTTAGTTGTGCATTCTGTTCTCAAAACCATCAAAATAAGTCAAAACAAGACCGGTTGTCAGGTGATGTCAGGTCGAGCCGATAAATCGGCCCGGCGTCCAAATACTGTGGGTGCGTCAGGAAAGAGTTAAGAAGATTACTATAGGGTCTCAACTACAAACTGTTAATTTATTTCTATCTTTCTTCATCCGATCTGTCATGGCAATAGAAATGTATCAAACTGCAGTCATCTTTGTCATACACAAGTACAATTATAACTGTGATTCTCAATACATGTGTGGTGACTGCCCCTTTAACTTTTCACCTACTTTTGTAAAAACATTCACGTCATATGACGTTTTGAGCCAATCAACACCAGCACACAGCATGGCTGGTAGCCTGCACATGTATATTGATTTTGTATATATTTCCATTGGTGCGATAACATGTGCGGAGGAAAGCATATCCGTCTGTAGTCACTCATAGTGTGTGCATTGTCTTTTTGCAAGCCAAGTCTTCAGTTCGGTAAAACTTGTAGCTTTGCATGGTGAAGAGGATAAGTAAGACTAATTGCGGTGACACCATGTGAAATTCTCTATTGAGTAGTAATTAGTTCTGAAAAGAACTGGAGGTTACAACTCGACGTTTCGATCAGTATGCTCTGATCATCCTCAGTCTTCAGTTCTTCAGTTCGTAAATGTCTGTGGACAAATCCTCGTTTGTGACAAAAACCTACAAACCACAGTTCCCACATCAACAGAGACTGACGGTAAGCTGACCAGATGCCAACCGTACATTCACCGCACAGTACCGTTGACACAGGGACACGCCAAGCATGCTAGGGTGAGTTTAGAGTGACCTGTAATTCCCCAAACATGAAAGCGGTCTGAGTATTTTCCCTTCAAGCCTCAGTTTGGTCATGTGAATTTAAATGGAAGAAAAGAAAAGATGACCCAACTCTGATACAGATCTACACCCACCTTGACGGTCTCACAGAACTTTGGTGATTTGACTTGGTAGTAGACCACAGAATGGTATATACTACTAGGGGGTTCCCCAGCTGCCATGTAAATCACATCCTGTATGCAGATAATAAATAGAAGAAACAACATCTCTAGTTTCCAAGAAATATATCATCTACCTAACCTGTGAAAAGCTTATGTTTTTGAGAAAACAATGAAAAACTGTCACACATTTTTTTAAATAGTTCTTTGAATTACAAAAGGTTGGCATCTGGCAACGTTTTTGTAAATTCAGCATATCAATCTCTGTTTTCCCTACGATGAAAGCACATCAGAAAAAGAAAAAAAATTCAGGATAATTGATATGTGTGCTAACTGTATACCATTAAGTAAGTTTATATAAATAATTCTATATAAATAATTGGAATATAACACTTAATTAGTGTTCAGCTGATTATAGTTAGGTGTGTAAAGATACCACTTTTTATGATGGGTTGAGTACTGTGTGACTCCAATGTTCAAACTTTACTTCGGGCCATGTGTACCCACTCAATTAAAATCCAACAACATAGAGCCTGTTGGAGTATGATGGGTTGAGTACTGTTCCTGTAAGTGTACTGTTTGAGTTTGATGGGTTGAGTACTGCAGGCTATGGTGGGTTACTACATGGTGTTGGAGTTTGTTAGGTTGAGGTAGCATGCTAGTGGAAATGCCTAGGGGGTTAGGGTTAATGTCCCTAGTCTGTTTAGGGCATAGATTATGTAGTAAATAAATGAATTTATGACATGGCATGATAAATTACTTATCTTGTTAAATAATGGTAAGGTATGGACAGTTTGTCAATGCTTTGGAAAACTATTGTGAAATAGGGCTGACAAAATTCAATATTTTGATACATCATACAGTCCTGCGAACCTGACCGGCACCACAGGATGTCGGTTAAGAACAACTTACTGTGATTTTGAGCTTTTTTGGCTCTTCACGGTGCTATAACTTTGTTAATACTGCATGTAATGACATGAATTATTCACACATTGGAGACAATTTATCACATAAATCTTGGAAACATTTTTTTTTTCAAGATTATAGTTGATTAAAACAAACTCCTGCGATATTTACATAAAAAGGGTGATATATATTTGATATAGGCCACATTTTTTTAATATCACCAATACAGCATTATTTCAATATCTCAAAAAAAATTCATCGACTTCATTGACTTAGCCGATAATTAATTTCATTATTATATTATCATGATAACATCGAGGCCTATTGTGAAATGTCTCATTTGAAATTGGTTAACTTCCCTTTTACAAGGAAAATACAACTTGTACCAATAACAAACAAAACCGTCGGTGAAAAAGCTTAACACATGGAATATGCATCTTTAAACAAGTAAATTATAACTATTAAAGACAGTGAACCGTACAGCATGTACTCAGCTTAAATGTCAATGAGAGATAGGAAAAGTTAATGACAACAAGTAATTAATAAAACTATACAAAAGGCAAACATGACTAAGTACATAAATGAAATGGGACTACCACACCAGTGGTCTACATCCTTTACAAACCGTGCTTTTCAACCCTATGGGTAATGGTCTCCCAATTTGTCAACATCTTTGTCAGTACCTTAGTTCTGAGAGATGGCCAACCACAGACCATGATAGCTCAGTCAGTAGAACAAATGAACAGTACATGTAACTCAGTGGTCATATGTTCAAATTCCACTTAAGTACATTTTTTCTTTGTACACTCCGAAAGACAGTAAGAACTCAGTGAATATTTGGTTAGGAAAGTTACCTCTAGCAGAGTGCCATCACTTGTGCAAACCTCGATGGACACTTCAACATTCCGCGCCTTGGGTTTGTTGCCTCGATCAAATTCTCCTTGTATCAGTGTCACATACACATCATTGCGAACATCACCTACATGTATATGCATGAGGGGCAAAAGACAAAGGTCAGATGGGGCATTATTAAAAAAGTGCATCAGATAAATAGAAATTTAATAGTACAAATTAATTGTAAATGGTGTAAAATTGTGCTGGTTTAAAACTAAACTGAGGACTTCATAAGGACCAGCAGCTTCTATAAACTGGATTAATGCCTGTCAATTTATAAATGGACCAGCAATAACATATCAAATGGCATCTGACCTGGCATGATGACCTCTGGGAAGCCCATCTTCTTTGCAATGGCCGTCTTGCTATCCATGAGGTGGGGATAATCCTTCCACACCTACGTACAAAAAATGGCATGTTTAAGATTTTTCTCCAGTGGAAACAAAAATATTTCACAGAAACAAAATACTGTGAAGAGAGTTTCTACATGCAATAAGATTTTTATTTCAGTCAACAATTGGAAGATACACAAAAACAGGTACACTTGTTTGTTATACCCACCTGCTTAATGTCACCAGGCATCATTTTCAGTCCAACCCATATCCCCTGGCCTTTGTGGTTGATTTCTCTGGCAGTCACCACTTTGCGTACTATACTGTCCAATGAATCTTCACCGGTACTCCTGTCACCAAGGTACATGTAAAAGAAAAATCAATCATACTTAGCATCCCAATAAATGTAATCACAATCTAATAAAGGATGAAGGCATTTGTGTACACAAAGTACACATGTAAAACGAAAACAAAAATGTTATTCCCTGTCATTATGAAACTGGTGAGCTGGGCTCATCAAGAGAGATGCTTACATGTAGCAGAACAAATTTATCTGCTCTGTAAAATTTAGCTGAGAACCTGCTAAGGCCTAAAAAATATATAAATGCATATATAACCTGGTATGATAAAACCGTGGGTGGCCCGGTCTTAAATTAGCCTGGTGTGACTCATGCAAGCGCTTGGTTATTCAAGCATATCGTAGGGTTCCTTCTGGTCTCTGGCTCTGGGGTCGTACAAAAGTCTGCTTATAATCCGATAAGTGACTATTGTGAAAGGATTATTCGCTGGCTAGAGATTTTGAAGCTTGAAAGAGATGCCAATTACACCGATTTAGATGTACATGTAATTTAAACAATATCTTCACTCTGTTTATGACTTTTTTTTGCAGTAATTTGCATTGAAAGAAATACAGTTATACATATCCCATGCATCTTGGGTCTTGAGTCCTAATTATTTGCCTAGCATATTAAACATTAGGATGTACCTGGTCACAGACTAATAATTTTGTGATTCTTAGTGCATAAATTAGCGCCTACATGTATGTATGTGAAAGTTTGTACATACAACATTAATACTCCTTGGTAAATGCGCCCATATTGATGGGGACTGGCGTAGTCAAATTGCTGCGTTTCAAAACAAATCGGCCTCAATGATGCTACTGTAAAATGTTGGATGGTAGTTTTTTGGTTTACAATTTTGATCAAAATAAAGTCAATGATGTGCCAGACGTACATGTAGCCCTAGTGCATGTATGTCTACACAGCATGACCAACGGACTGCTTTGCACACATTTCCCATATGGTATACATGTATGTGCAGGGTACCACTGATTTTTTAAACACGTCTTTTTTTTTCCCGAGATCATGTAGGCACGAGATTAAATAAACAAGATTGCAACTGGTTTTATGAATAAAAATAACGGGTGACCTGACCGCTAAACTGTCGAAGTGTGTGGCTTGTGTTAGGAAGACAAGACAAGAGTGTGTGCAAATCTGCCAATAATATAGCGTATGTCGTATTGTGGTACACTTACAAAGCAGCTCTTATTATTATTTCGTTGTTACAATTTTCATATGATCAAATATCGAAGGCTTATTTTGAGGCTTTCTTATGGAGAAAAGCTATAATTATGCCGGAGCGGAAGAACACTTCATCAATGTTTTTATAATATCCATATACATGCACGTAGCATTTGCACACATACCTAGAAAGAAATAGGTAGCAGCATAAACGTTGCAAAAAAGTTGTTTTCAGCTCATACTTTGCTGCCAATTCAACAATTATTGAGCTTGAGCCAATAGACAAAAAAACAGCTAGAAAATAATGAACAAGGCAAACAAATATGAAGCTTCTGCAAGCTCTATTACACTATTGGATTATCACTGATAAGAATCTACTCCGGATGAGCCAGGGTTAAGCCCGATGGTTTGAAAATGATAAACACCAACCTGGGTGTTGTGGAGAAAAACCATAATTAACATTATTTTACATACAACCGCATACATATTACGTTGATATTAAGTTGATATCTTTAAAATACATGTAGTTTGAGAAGTTTTGAGGGTTTTGTGAGCACTAAAGTAGCCATTTACACTGCTTACAAGTCTTGCCAGTTCACAATGGTATGGCAGTTTTAAGGATTAGCGTGGCAGGCTCTTGGCTGATCTCTGACGTTCTATTTGTTCCCTTACCCTTGAGGATTAGCGCTTGGCAAATTAGTTCTTTTGTTGTCTAGTGCTGACATCCTCATGAGCCAAGATCTACCCAGACTACATAATGAGTGTAAACCCGGCCTAATTCAACTTTTAGTCAGTTGAACAATACTGGGTTCTCGCCGGGTTCTCGCCGGGTTCTCGCCGGGTTCTCGCCAGGTTCTCACAGAGTTCTCACCGGGCTAACAAATTGCACCTGGTTAAATGCATTTAGGCCTAAGAAGCAAAATACATAATGTAGCAATTTGGCTGTGGATCTCTATTTACTTAGCTCTATGAATTTGCCCCTGTTAACTTAAGGTCAGATGTAAAGTAAAGCCTAAATGCATTAATAACCCGGTGCAATTTGCTAGCCCGGTGAGAACCCGATATTGTTTACCAGGCGAAAATTTGAATCAGACCGGGTTTACACTCATTATCGAGTCTGGAGAGATCTTGGTTCATGAGCATGCCAGTATGGGACAACAAAAGAACCAATTTGCCAAGTGCTAATCCTCCCGGGTAAGGGAAAAATAGAACATCAGAGATCAGCCAAGAGCCTGCCATGCTAATCCATGCTTCAGATAAGAAATAGGTACTGTTTGGTGGTTTAAACTGTTTGGTGGTTTAAACTGTTTGGTGGTTTGACACTGTTTGGTGGTTTGAGACCATGGTCGAGCGGTTTAGTGCATCGGATTTGTGTTCTGATGGCTGAGTCATCAGAATGTGGGTTCGAATCCCAACCGCGACCGGGGTACTTTTCCATAATTGCTTCTCTCCACCCAGGGGTAAATGGGTACCTGTGAGGGCAGAGTTGGTTGTTGTGTTTGATTAGCCCTACATGCGCTGAAATGGCAGCAATTGAGCTGTATACTCCCCAGGGAGCTGAGATGGTTTCAGGAATGATTTATGAGCCTGATGAGCAGGGGTAATAATGTCATGCGCCTTGAGCACCAATTTGGTGGATACGTGCGCTACATGTATATAAGTCGACATCATCATCATCATCATCATTTCGCATTAAAAGCACAGCATGAAAAGAAAGATCTTGTTTTCCTTTCTGCCGGTTACACCTCGAGTCAAGCTACGTCCCGTAGCCTTAGATCTCGAGTGTCTTTCGCAGAATCCTTGCTGTCCCTAAGAGTGCCGCCTTCTGTAGTAATTCTACTCTAACAGATGTTCCTATCTCCATGAGATGTTTCTCCAACGCCTTCGGGATTGTACCCAGTGCTCCCACTACCACAGGAATAACCTTGACCTTGACTTGCCACAGCTTGCGGAGTTCTCTCGCTAAATCCTGATATTTCTGCACCTTCTCCTTCTCCTTCGAAGCTACTCTACTATCACCCGGCACAGCTATATCGATAAGATGACACATCTTCCCATGCTTATCCAAGACAACAACATCCGGCCGTCTATGTTCTATAACATGATCTGTCTGGATGTTGAAGTCCCAGAGAATCTTGACATGGTCCGTTTCTTCTACCTTTTCCGGCACATGGTCATACCACTTCGATTGCACCTTGACACCGTACTCATCATCATCATCATCATCATCATCATCATCATCATCATTATTATTATTATTATTATTTGGTGGTTTGACATAGTCTTGATCCAGGCACGTCGGAATGGTTTGGTCACATACATGTAATTTTTCCCCGCTTAGCTATCAGAACTCCAGTGCACATGCACACAATGCACGGATCCATATGCATACTGTATACATGCACATGTACATGTACATCCACACGTGTACATGTATGTAGTACACTGCACATTACTCTTCATGTACATGTACATGCGTGTACATACAGTGACCATTTGTTGTCATGCCTTGATCCTTCAGAACATGCCAAAATTTAAGGCGGAGCTCATTAATGCTAATAAAGTAATATACCAAATTCAAAAACGAAAGATGTGTTCTCATTGGTTATTGGTTGGCCAAGCAACTGTTCGCTGTGCACGATGTACATTGTACTGTACATGTAAAGCGTGTGTGCCTATGCATTGTGCAATGCATGTGGGATCAAACGGGGTCAAAGCTACACGTATAGGGGCCTGTGATTGGCCATCATTTAAATTGAACCACCCACAAATTAACAATTCTTGCATATGATTTTCTATTGGAATTCCAATAGGAAAATAAAGAAACACATAAACTTTTGATTACAGAAGGATCAATTTCAAATGTATGAGGTCGCAATGCACAACCGTATCCATGACTCAGTTATTGATCGCGCTGTACAGTGTACATGTACATGTGCAGGGCCGGGGATGGCGCACTGGCCATGTGTGCACTACGATGTATGTGCGCACTACGACAACAGCCTTGGTCAAGGCTAGGTTTGACACTATTTGCTGATTTGACACTGTTCAGTGATTTGACACTGTTTGGTGGTTTGACAGACCATTTGGTGGTTTGAGAGCGTTTGGTGGTTTGACACCTTTTGGTGATTTGACACACCGTTTGGTGATTTGACACACCGTTTGGTGATTTGACACACCGTTTGGTGGTTTGACACTGTTTGGTGGTTTGACACTGTTTGGTGGTTTGACACTGTTTGGTGGTTTGACACTGTTTAGTGGTTTGACACTGTTTAGTGGTTTAAGACTGTTTGATGGTTTGAGAACGTTTGGTGGTTTGACAATGTTTGGTGGTTTGACAATGTTTGGTGGTTTGACAATGTTTGGTGGTTTGACACCGTCTGGTGGTTTGAGACCGTTTGGTGGTTTAACACTGTTTGGTGGTTTGACAGACCGTTTGGTGGTTTGACACTGTTTCAGAGATGCCAACATTGAATTCCAAAAAAGAGTAGCATCTATTGAAAAAAAAAAATCGCAAAAATCTAACGCAAAAAAATGCATGTCCGGATTTTGGGCAATATCAGCGCCGCACTCGGTGTGAACCCCGCTGGCGGTAATGGGACAGGGGGCAGAGTAAATTGGAGGAAAATACTCAATGAAAAAATTATAACAATGCTAGACGTATCTTATCTTAAAAAGCTCACAATAATGATCTTCCGAATTATTAGTAATCCATGCATCAATCACGTTAGAAATTTTGATTATAATACTAACTATTCTGTTTCTTGGGGTCTCGAAGGCAAATAACAAATTGATAGCCTTAGCTAGGCCTAGCCCTAGCTCACCTGGGCCCAATTTCATGGCGCTGCTTATCACAGAATTCTGCGCCACGGCCATAAAAGCGTAGATTCTATGCTACCGTAGCGCAGAATTCCTTAGTAAGCAGTGCCTGCATGCCTGACACTGAAGTCGCACTTGCAAAGAAGCTTCGAGAAATTAAAGGTAATGCACGCGCGAGCACAATTATGCGCCAAGATATGTACACGTACACACAAGCTACCTCACAGACAACCTCATTCCCCACGGGTATGCTCATTATTCCCCATTATGTAATAGAGGATCAATGGGTACGATCTTGCAAATAATGTACAGATGTACAGGCAGGGTGTGGTAGGTAGGCAGTCGAATCCAGCGCTCAAGGCTTGTGTGTGATATGTACATAATCGTGTGAATTCGCCGCTAATCCCGCTTATCGTCGCTTTTTACCACCACTGCGGTTTATATTTAAAAGGTTGTTGTTTTGTTTTTTCATTTTTAAAATTATTTTTCATCACTTTTATTTCCACTTAATAGTTCATTCATTGTTTGCTTGTATTGTAACTGTATACAATTATACTGGGGCAGCTTGTTTAGCGTATTTCAATGAAGTATTATCGTAGAGTCGTATTCACGGCTCAAAATCGTATTTGCTACGCCCAAATCGTGTATGTTGGCATCTCTGCTGTTTGGTGGTTTGACAGACCATTTGGTGGTTTGAGAGCGTTTGGTGGTTTGACACCGTTTGGTAGTTTGACAGACCGTTTGGTGGTTTGTAATCAATTTCGAATGTATGAGGTCGCAATGCACAACCGTATCCATGACTCAGTTATTGATCGCGCTGTACAGTGTACATGTACATGTGCAGGGCCGGGGATGGTGCACTGGCCATGTGTGCACTACGATGTATGTGCGCACTACGACAACAGCCTTGGTCAAGGCTAGGTTTGACACTATTTGCTGATTTGACACTGTTCAGTGATTTGACACTGTTTGGTGGTTTGACAGACCATTTGGTGGTTTGAGACCGTTTGGTGGTTTGAGACCGTTTGGTGGTTTGACACCATTTGGTGATTTGACACCGTTTGGTGGTTTGACACTGTTTGGTGGTTTGACAGACCATTTGGTGCTTTGAGAGCGTTTGGTGGTTTGACACCGTTTGGTGATTTGACACACCGTTTGGTGGTTTGACACACCGTTTGGTGGTTTGAGACCGTTTGGTAGTTTGACACCGTTTGGTGATTTGACACCGTTTGGTGGTTTGACGCATACATACATACATAAGTTTTACTGCTTCTTCAGTTACTGAAGAGTTGCAGAGTGTTTCCACTGATCTAAACTTTACACAGTTCCGCGGCTTTAAACAGTTCGTATTCGTTTTCATACCGGGATTGAACTTGTTTGAACGTAGTGTTTATCATTTTACCACGTTTTTTGTTTTTGTCGGCGCTTAGCATCATGCGTTTCATGATGAGATCATTTTCCGTGCGAATGAGGTGAGCAACGTACTTTTCCTGCTGTTTTGAAACAAAATCTGAAATTGATGGTACTTTGCAGAAGCAGTAGAGATCGGCGGTAGTGTACCAATATCAAAAATCTGGCTCACCGCCGTCGTGATCTGGATGTGTGCAAAAGCCGTTACGAATCATCTTGCGTAACATGATTTGATAACAAGCGTTCGGTTTCGTTTCTTGCGCTTTGGTGAGTGACCAGTTGGCACAGTTGTAGCAGAGTCTTGAACGAACAAAAGAGTTAAGAAATTGGATGTGAATCCACAGGTGTATCTTTCGGTTCAGGAAAAGGTTTTTCATGGAATTGAATTTGATATCAGCACAGTCGATGCGTGCGTTAATTTCGATGTCTCCAGTGGTGCACTCGCGGTGGCTTATCAACGAGCCTAGGTAGCGAAATGTCTGGCACGACACAATCGGGACATTTTTTATCCATATTTTGCTGTCTTTGTTTTCATCTTCTCCAGTCGGATCAATGGTCATAAGTTCCGTTTTCGATTTATTAATCTGGAGTCGGTACTTTTTGAAAATATCATC
Organism: Zoroaster sp. YZ-2022; assembly: GCA_029582265.1. NCBI lineage: Eukaryota > Metazoa > Echinodermata > Asteroidea > Forcipulatida > Zoroasteridae > Zoroaster > Zoroaster sp. YZ-2022. The sequence goes on from CM055832.1 coordinate 10,280,427, forward strand.
GATGAGTTCAGCAGCTGATTGCATGTGACCTAGTTCAGTGCAAAACAGGATAATGTCGTCTGCGTAACCACTCCAAGGGTACCAATTGTCGCCTCTAGGTGGGTAATTTCTCCGTTGACTGCGATTGCAGAATGTGCCGGTATCATACTTGTGCTGAAAAAATTCTATTTTTTGTTGGGCTGCTTGGAGGAGGAAGACACGCATCACCCAATCTAAGAACAAGTTAAACAGGCAGGGGCTCTCGGATCCTCCCTGTCGAACCCCTGCTGTTGTCGGAAATGTTGCGTCAGTGCTGTGGTGGTAGAGCGACGTCGACGTGTACAAGCTTTCCAGGATATCGATGAGTGCATTGTCGGTGCTACGGAAACGGAGACGAACAGTCTCAAACATCCATTTGCGTACCAGTCCATCGAATGCCACTGACAAATCGATGAAAAGGAGGTGTATTTTTTGCTGACGTCTGATTGAAATCTGTTGAGCACGTTTTGCAATGAATACGCCATCCGTGCATCCACGACCAGTCACGAAACCGTTCTGGAATTCTGAGATTTGAGCGTTGTACCATTTCTGAAGCCGTTTAAGAATGATCTGGATTAGAACCTTGCAAATACTTGAACCAATGCTGAGACCCCTGTACATATCGGGGTTGAGACGACTGCCCTTGTTTTTGAAGAGCATTTCAAGTCGACTTTCTCCCCATTTTTCTGGTACTGTCCTTGTTCGCCAAACGTCCTTGATCAAGTCGTGGAACGTGGAGACGAAATCGGGGCAGTAGGATGCAGCCTTGAGCAACTCAGGAGCAACATCGTTAGAAGCTTTTCCGTTTTTCAAGCAACGAAGCGCTATAATCAATTCATTAACTTCAGGACAAGACATAATGTCAAGTGAGTCAGTTATTGATCGTAGCTCCTCGACAAAAGGTGGTGGCTCGAGAATTTCACTTGGTGTGTCGTCGGGTGCTGGTGGTTCTGGGTTGAAATGCGACTGAAATTTGTCACGAAGTCGTTCGATGGGAGGGCTTCAGGGTCGTTTGCTGTTCTTTTGCTTTGGCGAAGGTTCGTTCAACCTGACGTGATATCGCGAGGTGGTTGATGCTTTTCGCCTCAGATTCGTAAAAATAGTTTTGGAGCGATTTTGCCTTTCGCATAACCTTTTTTGAAAATTTACGAATTTCTTTTTCATCACTGCAGGTTGCTCTCAAGCAGTCGCGTTCAGCGAGAAGTTTTTGGAAGTCGGGGTCGGAACGCCATGGTGCGTTGATATGCGACTTTTCGACTTTTGGTATCGTTGAATCTGCTGCTTTTGCGACACAGTCGAGGATAAATGAGTTTTGTTCTTTGAGTGAGGTGTTTTCTTGAGTTTTTGTTTGGAGGAGTCTTTCAATTTCAATCTTGTAATTGTCATGAATGTGTGGGATTTTGAGTTTTTTGACGTCAGGTTTTGGTTGTTGTTTTTTCATGCGATTTTTCACACGTGCAATTTTTGATCTCGGCGTGCGCAGGGTGCCTACGAGGAGCCGGTGATCGCTACTGAAATCGAATGAAGAGCAAACACGGACGTTGGTGAAAAATTGGCGGGTAAAATTGTCACAAAGGATAAAATCGATGCATTTCCGCGTTGTTCCATCATTTGAAACCCATGTAATTTTTCGGTCGAGCTTGTGCTGATAAAATGTATTCATGATGTTGATCTCATTGTCCCGTACAAATTTTATCATTTTTTCACCGTTTTCATTTGCTGTTTTGCCAGTTGGACCAATGCTGGTGGAACGGAAGGAACAAGGTTTGATGAAGAGTGTGCTCGTTGCGTTAAAATCGCCACAGATAATAAGTTTTTGATTCTTTTGGTGGAAGGATGCGGAGGTGAGTTTCTTTAGTTCGCGATAGAATAAGATTTTGGAGTTGTCAGACCCAGTGTTTGTGGGTGAATATGCGGATACAATGCGGACCTTGTAGCCATGAAATACAACGTCAATCGCCATGAGCCTAGCGTTGACGTTGATAACATCGAGGACCTGTACATTGGGATCTGTTTTAACAATAATACCGACTCCTTGCTCATGTCGTCGTTTCATACCTGAGTAGTAGACTTGGTATTCTTGTTTGCCTACTTTGAAAGCAACGTCGCCAGTGCCAAGACGTCGTACTTCTTGCATCACGCATATTGACAACTTTGCCCTGTCCATTTGGCGGATAGCCTCTTCGAGGCGCCAGTCTTCTCTGCCTGTGCGGATGTTGATTTGGCCGATTTTGCAATGATGGAAGAGTTTGGAGCGTTTTTTGTGTTTTTGTGCGGTAGCGGTAGCGTTTACATTTAGATTTTCCATCGTCGTCACGTTTAGTGGTTTAAGACTGTTTGATGGTTTGAGAACGTTTGGTGGTTTGACAATGTTTTGTGGTTTGACACCGTCTGGTGGTTTGAGACCGTTTGGTGGTTTGACAATGTTTGGTGGTTTGACAATGTTTGGTAGTTTAACACCGTCTGGTGGTTTGAGACCGTTTGGTGGTTTGACACTGTTTGGTGGTTTGACAGACCATTTGGTGGTTTGACACTGTTTGGTGGTTTGACAATGTTTGGTAGTTTGACACCGTCTGGTGGTGTGACACCGTTTGGTGGTTTGACACCGTTTGGTGGTTTGACACCGTTTGGTGGTTTGACACCGTTTGGTGGTTTGACACCGTTTGGTGGTTTGACGCTGTTCGGTGTACGCTATTAGGAACTACTTAAGAAACCATTACCTAAAGTTAGTTCTTCAAATTGCTAATGAAAGTTATTTACATGTATGGAAACCTAATGGTATGGGATGAGACTGGCATGCACCAATCACAATCTTCAAGAAATTGGTTAACAAATTGCTTATTGATTTGACACTGTTTGGTGGTTTGTCAGACCATTTGGTGGTTTGAGAGCGTTTGGTGGTTTGACACCGTTTGGTAGTTTGACAGACCGTTTGGTGGTTTGACACTGTTTGGTGGTTTGACACTGTTTGGTGGTTTGACACTGTTTGGTGGTTTGACACTGTTTAGTGGTTTAAGAACGTTTGGTGGTTTGACAATGTTTGGTGGTTTGACACCATCTGGTGGTTTGAGACCGTTTGGTGGTTTGACACTGTTTGGTGGTTTGACACTGTTTGGTGGTTTGACACTGTTTGGTGGTTTGACGCTGTTTGGTGGTTTGACGCTGTTTGGTGGTTTGACACCGTTTGGTGGTGTGACACTGTTTGGTGGTGTGACACTGTTTGGTGGTTTGGCACTGTTTGGTGGTTTGACACTGTTCAGTGTACGCTATTAGGAACTACAAGAAACCATTACCTAAAGTTAGTTCTTCAAATTGCTAATGAATGTTATTTACATGCATGTAAACCTAATGGTATGGGATGAGACTGGCATGCACCAATCACAATCTACAAGAAACTGTATGCTGACGACTCTACCCTCTATGCACCTATAGGAACTTCTAACAACAGTGACGCAGTTGCAGCCAGCCTGAACAGAGACCTAAGAAGAATGAAAATCTGGTCGGTCAAATGGAAAGTTACCTTTGAACCAACTAAGTGCAACACCATGGTGATATCCAGAAAGAGGAATTCCTCCAAACTCTATCTCTACTTCGGGGACTGCATGCTAGCTGCAAAGGATGAACTTGAGATCCTCGGTGTAACCATCGACAGTAAATTGGTGTGGTCGAAGCATCTTACCAACATATCATCCAGAGCAGGGCAAAAGCTTGGAGCACTGAGAAGGGTTGCTAATAAACTGGACGTAGTGGGCAGAGCTACTGTATACAAATCCCAAGTACGCAGCGTTATGGAATACGCCTCTCTGAGTTGGATAAATTCTTCTCCAACAAACCTCCATCAGCTTGACAATATCTAAAGGAAGGCACTTCATATCATAGGTGTTGATGAAGCCACCGCCTGCTCACAACTCAACATCCCCAGCCTGCTTCATAGATGACAGGTAGCTGCCGCTTCAGTTCTTTACAAAATGCAGACCAACCATTGTCCAGCAGATCTGAAAGCTTTGCTTCCTCCATCATATGTCAGACACCGTGCCACCCATTCCAGTGTGTCTATGCCAGACCATGCTCTCTCCTTGCCAGGTGCCAGGACTTACTGCTTGTACAGAAGTTTTATCCACACCGCTGTTCCTCTATGGAACAGTCTCCCAGAATCTGTTGTTGGCGACATCACTGTTACTGGACTCCAATCGTTCAAACGCCGTGTCCATGAACATCTCCTGGCTACTACAAGACTAGTGATGTGATCTTTTGAAGTCTATCCTGAGCCGCAGTGAACCATTGGATTGGCCCACTAGCTCTATACCCTAGTTTGGCTATTGTTCACCTATGCTTTTATATATAAAAAAAAAAAAAAATGTTAAACTGGTTAACAAATTGCTCAGTGATTTGACAGTTTGGTGGTTTGACAGACCATTTGGTGGTTTTAGAGTGTTTGGTGGTTTGAGACCGTTTGGTGGTTTGACACCGTTTGGTGGTTTGACACCGTTTGGTGATTTGACGTTTGGTGATTTGACACTGTTTGGTGATTTGACAACGTTTGGTGATTTGACACCGTTTGGTGGTTTGACACTGTTTGGTGGTTGGAGAACGTTTGGTGGTTTGACACCGTTTGGTGGTGTGACATTGTTTGGTGGTGTGACACCGTTTGGTGGTTTGACACTGTTTGGTGGTTTGACACTGTTTGGTGGTTTGACACCGTTTGGTGGTTTGACACCGTTTGGTGGTGTGACACTGTTTGGTGGTGTGACACTGTTCAGTGTACGCTATTAGGAACTACAAGAAACCATTACCTAAAGTTAGTTCTTCAAATTGCTAATGAATGTTATTTACATGCATGTAAACCTAATGGTATGGGATGACTGGCATGCACCAATCACAATCTACAAGAAACTGGTTAACAAATTGCCCACAAACGATATTCAAAACAAAAGCGGTTACAGATTTTGCTCATATCGCATAACAAAACGCTACACAAAATTCACAATTTATTCACAAAATTCACAAATATATTACTGCTAGGTAAAACTTTTGCTAGGTAAAATATTCTAACAATATCAATCCCCGACAAAAATTAAATACTATCTAACCTGTAATACAACCTCACATCAGAAAACCAGGAAATAGTAAACACTCGAGATGACTGAGATAAAATGTTCTTACGCTTGAAAGGGAAGGAAGTGCTGTTTGTCCTCATCCGTTTCCACTCTACCAGAAAGTATATCGCTGATGTCCATGACACACACACCAAACGGGCGTTTCAAACCGGTGGTGTACTTCTTGTTATTATCTCCTTCCTTCATCTCCATCCTTCCTGAAAATTGAAATAGGGAGGATAGAGTAATTCAGTATGGGAGGTAGATTCTGGCTACTGAGGATGAAATACCCTGTCAAAGGCAAGATGTAAATACATATAGTATTTGATGGTGCATGTTTTTAAAGGGGAACTCCATCCATTGTTGGTGGTGAAGTAATATGAATGAGTATGAAATTGTATGGTGACTGAAATTTTATTTCATTTTGTTTCAGTCCCGACAATCTTATAAAGCAAATGTAAATCTAGGATATTGTGACTTAATGTCAAAAAAACAAACAATGTTATTATTTCCTGTGCGTGTAAAGAAAAAATATTAACTGGTAAATTACAGTTTGATTAAAGCTATCGCCTCAATGGGCTCAATGGTCTGGATACTATCTGTCGAGTGAGGTTGCCCTTTGTGATTTGTTGTAAGTACATATAACTACACTCATTATTTGTTACAAGTGTAACTGTATGTGGTAGGTAGCCTGCAGACTAGGACCACATGCAATTAACAAGTACAAATATGGTCTTAGTTGAGGCTAATGTCTTACCTATTCTGATGATTTGACAGACAAGGAAAACTTTCTCCCTCTGTAGATCTTTTGCACCAAGATCCTGTAACAGTTGACAATGAGAATATTATAAAACAACACCATCCCACAAAATTTGTAAATGACCAACACAATTAAATCACATCTTAACTTTCACCAACCAATAAGAGATCCACACAGTAATTCTCCTTAATCATGGCCCCCACATTTCTCAAGAAAACCGGGTTTTGCACAGCAGCTGTGTCTATTGATTGAAAATGACCACTTTTTAGAGCAACAATAATGTCAATGATGTTCCAACTTTTCCAAAGAAAATGGGGAGATTGTTGAACTTAAAGGGAAGGTACTACATACATTAGTATTTGGGTCTACCCACACTAATGGGTATTCAAGTGTGACATTTTAAGGGAACATGGCACATTAAAGGGACAATATCGTCATGATCATCAGGGCATGGAATCAGAGTGCTAGTTTTAGATTAACTCAGTGATTGAAAATAATACCCCACATGATAAGGTCATATATCGTTGTTGCCACGGAGCGTCGTGGCCAAGCAGTCTAGTGCATCGGACTCAAGTTCTGGTGTTGTCAGAATGTGGGTTCGAACCCCGGCATGACTGGTCACGGCGCTTATGTCCTTGAACAAGACATTTAACCATAATTGCTTTGTCCTTCACATGGGACGTTAAGCTGTAGGTCCCATATACTACATGTAGATTAAGTAATGCACGTGAAGAAGAAAGTTATAAGTATCTTGGAGTGCTTGAAGCAGATCATATACTGCACGAGGAATCGAAAGAGAGACTTAAGAAAGAGTATATAAGACGAGTGAAGAAGTGTTTGAAGTCCAAGCTAAATGGAGGAAATATGATAAAGGCGATCAACACTTGGGCTGTGTCACTAATGAGATACAGTGCGGGAATTGTCGAGTGGACTAAGGCAGATCTAGATGTTGCTGACAGGAAAACGAGGAAAGTGATGACGATGCACGGTATGTTACATCCACGGTCGAATGTCAGCAGACTCTATCTACCGAGGTCAGAGGGTGGAAGAGGGTTACTTAGTGTATCAGACAGCGTTAACATCGAGAGAAGGAGCTTGCAGTGTCATGTAAGAAGTACTCTGGGAAAACTTGTTGAAGGTTGCGCAGAAATACATGAAGGCAGACGAATTAGGTCCAAAGGAGTATAAGAATCAAAGAAGAGAAGAAAGAACACGAGATTGGCAGGAAAAACCACTTCACGGCCGATTCCTGAGATGTACCGAAGAAGTAGCAAGACTTGGGAATGGTTGAGGAGAGGAGAACTAAAGAAAGAAACCGAGGGTCTGATTACTGCAGCGCAAGACCAGTCTCTGCCAACAAATGTGATGAAGGCAAGGATCGAGAAGACAGATGTCTCTTGTACATGCAGAATATGCAATGCGGCGGAGGAGACTGTATTTCACATTGTCAGTGAATGCAGAGTGCATGCTCAGAGTACAAAGGCAGACAAGACAAGTTGGCCAAGGTGATTCATTGGGATTTGTGTAAGAAGTACGGTGTCAAGGTGCAATCGAAGTGGTACGACCATGTGCCGGAAAAGGTAGAAGAAACGGACCATGTCAAGATTCTCTGGGACTTCAACATCCAGACATCTACGTTATAGAACATAGACGGCCGGATGTTGTTGTCTTGGATAAGCATGAGAAGATGTGTCATCTTATCGATATAGCTGTGCCGGGTGATAATAGAGTAGCTTCGAAGGAGAAGGAGAAGGTACAGAAATATCAGGATTTAGCGAGAGAACTCCGCAAGCTGTGGCAAGTCAAAGTGAAGGTAATTCCTGTGGTAGTGGGAGCACTGGGTACAATTCCGAAGGCGTTGGAGAAACATCTCAAGGAGATAGGAACATCTGTTAGAGTAGAATTACTACAGAAGGCGGCACTCTTAGGGACAGCAAGGATTCTGCAAAAGACACTCGAGATCTAAGGCTACGGGATGTAGCTTGACTCGAGGTGTAACCGGCAGAAAAGAAAACAAGATCTTTCTTTTCATGCTGTGCTAACGTGAAATAATAATAATAATAATAAATGAGCCAGTAATTTTCAGTCACTGTGTTCATCTTAATCTAGGACACTGATTCCATTCCCTGTTGAAAGTCTGTTCTGATCGTGACAGTACAGTCCCAATAATACTAAAACGATGTACATGTGTACTTTGTCACATTGTACACGTTCCATTACATGATTTCCCCATTAAAAACTTGGGTCAGATCTACCCACCATTTGGTCTAAAGTCTTATCAGAACAGTAATTAGGCATTAAAAACTTCACACTAAGGCACCTCCTGTCAAGCCCGCGAGAACAGGGGGTGCTGTGGGTGCTGTAGCACCCCCAACATTTTGGTTGGGGGTGCTGGAATATACTACAGCACCCTCTACTTTTCGAACATAATGCACATTCTATCATAAGAACTATAACTATTCTTACCTAACCAAAAAAAATCCCTGAAAAAATTTGTAACACATTACAAAAAATCATTGTTGAATTCCCACTATTTCGGCGCCGCGCTCTTATAATTACAACTACAGCGGCGTGCATGCAATGCCCTGTGTCGATGTTGCCCGAGTCCGTGCATGCGCCAAACCTTTATAAACAATGGACTTTCGGTTCGTAGTCTGCTTGCGGACCGTATGTTGGCTAAGCCGTCAAGTTGTATGACCTAGTCGTCACGATCGATCATCAGCGGTAGTTACAGCGTGGGCCCAGTTCGCACAAGGACAATTTGTCGACTAGAGGCCGATATTGCCTGGTACACAACTATATCAATTTTTTTATCAATGGGATATTTTTAACATACAAATGTACTAATTTGTGGCCAGTTTCTTAAAAATCGGTCGAAACCTTTGGAAAAGTCCAAAAAAGCTTGGTCCTGATAGGGTTAATGTTCACTCATGTTTTAGTGCTAGTATTATGGAAAACTTTTTTTTCCACAGGAAGTGCCGAGTTTTATGTAAATTCAATTTATTTCAGATGTATTTGATGATGATATAACCAATCACACATTTGTGATTTCATTGAAATGCTATATTGATTATTAGATTGCATTCCGTTCTGAAGACGGAATCATCATCTTATTGATTATTTATCAACGCAGACTCAGTCTTGGGTGTCTTCGTATAACACTGAATGATTTCAGAATGACGCAATTATTAGACTGGTACCTCTTACATGGGTGTTAAGATATAAGTACCACAGGTAAAGGGAACATGACTTAAGATGGCTGTAGGTAATACAGGTAATAATGGAACAGTATCCCCCCTAGCGTGGGACTAGATAGGAAGTGAATTGTTAGTGTCAGACCCTATCGGGTTGGGTCTTTGACCAGGTTTGCCATACTGTGTTTAAAATTCATCACCAATGTGTAATACATTAGTTTGGATTTTTTCCCCTTCTTTTTTCTGAGGGGGCATCTGTTGCATGAGAGAAAATGTTTTCGGATTGGGGACTTTTTGTATTTACTCATTGGGATTACAACCTGGATAAAAGGATATCCCAATTGGGATAGTGCTGTGACAAGGATGCAGTGAATCAAATTTTTAACAAACAAAAACACTGCTTCAAATACATGTACACTAACATCAATAAAAAAACAAATTAAATTGAAAAATAAAACCTATATTTACTTGAAGGACAAACTCTACGGCATTTTTAATATGTTTTTAAATTGTTAAACTTTGTCCTTCAGTGACTTGCCTCATGTAGTTCCTTTGATACTTTTGAGCATTTATAGGCAATTTTTGTGGTCCAAATGTAAGATATCTGCACTACCATGCAGAGGGTTCTGGGTTTAATTCACACCCAAGTTGCCTATAGATGCTCAAAAGCATTAAATATGCAAAGAGCTAATTTGTTGAAGGACAAAGTCTTCAGATTTTATTTTTAGTTTCAAATATTGAAATGCCTTGTCAACCAATTTCAAATGTCATGAACAAACATTTGTCCACATGTAACATGTACTTCCATTAATGTTTTGACATGATTGTAGGTTCAAAACCTTTAAACATTTGTTGATATACTTTTGTCAAAAATATTTATTTTGTCCTTCAGTGACTTACCTCATGTAGTTCCTTTAATACTTTTGAGCATTTATAGGCAATCTTGGTGGTTCAAAGGTAAACATCTACCATGCAGAGGGTTCTGGGTTCAATTCCCACCCAAGTTGCCTATATATGCTCGAAGGCATTAAATATGCAAAGAGCTAAGTTGTTGAAGGACAAAGTTTTCAGGGGGTTTTTAAGTTACAAATGTTGAAATGCCTTATCAACCATTTTCAAAAGTTATGAAAAAATATTTGTCCACCAGTAACATGTACCTCCATTAATGCTTTGAGGTGATTGTGGGTTCAACTCCTACCTAAGTTACCTATAAGTCTTCAGAATTGTTTACAATTATCAAAAGTGCCTACCATTAATGCTTTGAGATGGTTTTGGGTTCAACTCCCACTTAGTTATATATACTTACGTTGCAGCTTTAAATATACACGAATTAGCTACGTTGGTGAAGAACAAAATGCATGTATTGTACTTGCATGTTCAGAAGTAGATTTGGCTATAAACAAATGTTAATGTTGATTCACAATCATGTGCTTACAGCCTTATTTTCAGCTGCACCTTTTGAGCATGACCAATTTACCAACCAACAACTTACTTTAATAATGTCGGCCAAAATATAGGTAACATTTTGAGGCGACTCTTAGATGAGAAATTAACTGTTAAAAAAATGTTCTTTTGTTTTTCACTGTATTTTATTTCTGCTTATTTAAGCATACTTAATATTGTAACTTCTGGCAGACTTGTGAGAACTGACAAAATTAAAATTCAACTTAAAATCACTTTTGATTTGACAACTTACCAGTGCCTTGTATGTTTTCTACATTTTCATTTTTATTTAGGCCCCACATGTAATTGCTGTCTGATGTAATCAACCCCAAAATCAATATAATAATGTTCCTGAAGAAAAATAAAGTAACAGTGTCAAAAAGTGGCTCAGAATCCCTCAGATGCACCACAGATCATCTAGGACCCCGCAGCTCCCGGGACTCTTGAGCGGCGGGGCAGCGAACCCCTCATTCGCGAGATTTTTGTGCTCGCCAATATAGTCTTGGAAAAACCCAGCACCCCCTGGCAAAAATGTGTTCTCGCAGGCCTGCCTCCTGTAATCTGGTTCATGTCGCATACATTATAACATCCAGTTAACTGGTACTACTTTCTGTATTTTGCAAGATATATGTCATTGAAATTGTTGGATAAACATAAATAGGCTTTCTATTATTTACACACATAAATTATTCATTTTGCTGAAGGTTTATGAATAATTCAGTAGTAGTGTCCTTGGAATGGACTGGTCACGGCACTCGTCGCTTTGCCACTCACGATCGCGTGCATAGCCTTTTTTCAGGTGTTATGTTCTGGGTTGCAGTGTGCGCCTTGACTAAAGGCTATGCTTTTGACTGATAACAATCCAAAAGGGTTAAGTCTGCTGTTTTTGGCTGAAAAAGTTGCAACCTCCAAACTTATGACAAAATTTATTTTTGTATATAGCCATTGTGATGCAATAAACCAATACAATTAATCAAACGTTTCTATTGATTTGATCCTTTTCATATATATTACTAAGGCGTAAAATATTGTTGCTTTTTATTTTTTTTACCTGACGAATGTCAGCAAAGGGATTTATTTTTTATTTTGTTGTACCTGACGGGTGTCAGCAAGGGGATTTTTATTTTTATTTTTTCCTGCCCTGACAACTCTTCTCAACACCTGAAAATTCTGTAAATCAAGTAATATTTGGAGTGGCCTAAACAACATTATATCTTACCGTAAATATTGACTTGAGGCTGTACAGGAGAGTTATATCTCTAGGAATGCCTTTGCTACTCCATTTGGCCACAAAACTTTCACTGCAAACAAATACAAAACAACGTGAATATATAATTAGTGATTTTTTCCCATAAAAAAGGCATATTTTAACAATATCTTTTTTCATAAATCATTTCAAAGGTCACCCAAAGTAAGGTAATGATCAAGTAGGTTTTACAATCTTGTCATATTTTTTGCCAGGAATAAAAATGTCCTCCAAATTCCTGAACAAATTTATTTTTTTAATTAGAGATTGATGAATAATGATATTCATAATTTGAAAAATTGCCAACCTTAGATTTGGACAGCTCAGTCAGTAGAGTGCTGGTACATTCATCCCACTTGAGTAATTTTTATCTTTGTTCACTTAAAATATTAAAATTGATATTCATGATTTATGAATGTCCTCTGACCTGATGTGTTTTTGTTCCTTGGCATCGTATAGACTCATAAGAACATCCGAATCTTCACCTATCCTGCACACAACATTCTTCAAGTTGACAAACAGATTGTAGGAATACACATTGACTTGCTTGGGATATTTCTGAACACCAAGATTGAGCTACAGGGAGGAACACAACAAATTAATCTGTGAAAGAAAATGTCTCCAGTGGAATATTGCAGACAAATCTGCTCTGTAGGCAACAGGATGGTGTAAACACATGGAACCAATTTCATAGAGTTGCTAATGAGAAAAAACTGATTACCAAAAGAATTTGCTTAGCAGATTTGGTTGGTAACCAGCTACCAATTCAAATTGCACATTTCATTTTGTTGCAAGCTGATGACATATCAAAATGGACTTAAGAGTTCCATTTAATGTTCATTATCCCCTAAGGTGTCCAATTTAAACATGTTTATATGCACATACAAGTATGTAGGTAAGGTTAGGTAAGGTTACATAAGGTTAATTCCGGCGTGACAGACGGGACAGATTTACACTACTTGTTTTTTTCAAAGGCCTGCCAAAAACAATCTGTAATGTGTAACCTTCTAAGTTATGTATAAAGTCAAAGTAAACACTCTATATTTCAAATTAAAAAACAATCCATGAAACTAGAGGATTCAGTGGTTGTATAGTGACAAAGTAAAATCAGCGTGACAGACGGGACGGAAATTACACTCAATTTTTTGAAAACGACTTTCATTGGAAAAAGCTACCTGTTCTCCTATGAAATTTAATGTTTTTTCTTTTAAAGTTAATCACTTTTATACAAATAATCAGTAAACATTATGACTTAGTTATTCAAAACAAGCAACTGGAAACACCAGGTTCATTAAAGTTGTGACAGACGGGACGTGACAGACGGGACATTTTTGCACGCTCAATAAAGCATCACTTAAACTAGTCCTACAATGATCAAATGTCATTTTTGGAATTTATTTTGAATCAACAACAACAACTAATACTACAAATTAATAATAAAGTTACTGTCAACAACAATTAATTAGAGAGTACCCCTTTAAGAGACAGTAAATTGGAGCACATTCATTCACACCTGAATTTAAGCTAATTTTGATTTGTGTGTTTCATTGGTCAACTAATTAATCAACATTTCACTTCAAAAGGCACTATTTTTTAATATTTTATTATTTTGGCACTAACAAATATGTGCAAAAAGATATCAATGAATATTATACACTAGATTCAGCTTTACAATCTGAGTGAAAGTCAAACATTTACATTTAAATTTTGGCACTTTTGCATTAAAATCAATTCATTTTTCCTGTTTCTTCTTTGAACAATGTAACTTGGGTAAACTGTTATGTAAGGTTTTCTCTTTCTAACCTATACTACAGATTCACCATACATGTAACTTCAAACCATGTAATGCAGAAGTTTGAGTCCCTCTACTCTCATGAGTAGATACATGTACCTCTCACAGTTGATTGGTTGTGCAGTACTTTATGCAAATTAAGTATGTGCACATACTTATGTAGTGTGCATGCACACTACATGGGTATTTTTTATAATTAATACTTAGTTTACGTTTTTTATTGACAAATTTATCAATTATATTTTTTTAAAGAAGGACATGTACACTCACTGGCCATAAGTACTGCAACATTGAAATTCACACCAAAGTTCAGTTTGGAGAACTGTGTTACAATAATTTATTTTATTTTATTTACACTACTTAAGACTTCTTGACAGTGCCTGTGTTTTGAAGTCAATGTTCTTTTTTACTGTTCTTGCTATGTAATACACGATCGATGAAATCGGATTAAATGATCATCTCACCTGTTACTGTAAAGTGCTATTTTGAGCATGTTGCAATACTTTGGGCCAGTGAGTGTAGTATTAAAATGTAAAACAGTCTATGTTTACCTTTTTCAAACCTAAAGATAAAAAAAATGTGACAGATGGGACAAAATAACAAAGTCTGGGTAAATTGTGACAAACGGGACAGATTTTGAGATGGAATATCAGATCAACTAAACATCAAAAGCTATTTGTATTTTACTTTCTAGATGTGGTCACCTTGATAAAAGGTAGGAATTCAACTTTGAACCAAAAATATATTTTCATGTAAAAAATAAACGACTTTGTAATGTTTTTTTGTGTCATATTTCATCTTTTGGGTTAGAATTCTGTAGTGGTGGATAGGGAAGGTATCCGACTTCATAGTCAACCAATAATAATTATCTTTGAAGCATAAGAACTATGACTGAGGGGAACTCAAATTTCCATCACAAAACAGGGGAAAATGTTACTTGCATTTCCCCAAACTTCAAGCCTTGATAAAAATAAATCCAAGCGCAGTAGAAGGAAAGCATCAACGTTTCTGAAAGCTTGGTTTGTCTACTTTTCAAGAAAAAATGATTTACAAGTAGAAAATGTACTTTGAAAATTCATGGATGGAACTCTTATCCGGAATTAACCATATGTCACAGGGTACTCTTGCTCAGGTCAAAATACATGTAAGATCTCTCAGATACATATAACTGTGATCCTTTTTGTGACTTCAATCATGGCGGCAAATGCAAGCTCTCTATTTATTCCACTAAGTTATTGCAACCAACTACACTGTAACACACGTGTATCAAGGACGTGACCTTTGTTTACAAAATTGTGGTGTGGTTACATTTTCTGCCCGGCGGTATGCGCGCTCATCCTGTTTTGGTTTTGACGTGACGTCACAGGTCACATCATCTCATTGATCTCCATCATCACTATACAGAGATCAATGCATAGTCTACAGATGATGTGATTTGTGACATAAAGCCTTGACCAAAACAGAATGCACGCATGTGTGCCGGGTTGAAATGTTCTGTTATGGTTATGACGTGATGTCACAGGTCACAATGTCTATATAGTCACAAAGGCTTGAGAATTTGAGATCTGCAAGAAAATTAATGTGACCCGTAACAGTAAATATCCAAGTTGTTCAAAACCTGAAATTGGAAACAGTGTCAAATCCCATTACATCAAATAAACATGCAAAACACACAAACAAAACAGTTTTCCACATGGGTTGTCTTACTGTATCATTTTGTTGGCCTATTCTCTGCGTTGCTATCTCATGTTGTCTGAAAAGTGACACCGTGCTGACAGAGAATGGATCCTGAATACCACCCTCTTCATCTCGTATCACTAGGTCAAGACCCAGTGCTCTGGAAAAAAATGTTTTAAATTTGAATTTGATACAGTTGCTTTCATTGGTATGATATGAAATTGAGCATGTGGACGGGATATGAAATGCAACAAAGCTAAATATTAGATTGAAACTGTCTTTCAACTTATTGAAGGCCAGACAGTCACATCAAACAGCAACCACTTGAGGGCGCTCGTGATTTGGGTGCCATTCTCGATGTGTTCAGTACATTATACATGCCAGTTAAAGTGAACCCCCAACCAGGCTCACTTAACACACTTTATAGCCCCTCTAAAAAAATGAATTGTTCCAAACTGACGAGGCAAACACGTCAAAGATTTCATTAGATTCAAGTGAACATTAAAAAAAAATTATTGAAAAGTTTTACATATAATTGGAAACATATAGATCTTGCATAACAAATTTAACTTTTGATTCCTTATTAATAAACTTTTGACTATCCACTGAATAATTGCAACAAGGGTACTTAAATAAAATGTTCAGTCTCCATGCTAAGGTGGTTACGAATGTAACATGGACACCACGTCTTGTTTATGTTTCAGCCAGTATATTAATATAACATAATCAAACTATTAATTTTGTCAAATAAAACTATAACCTTGTTGAAAATTAACATTAATTAACATTTATGCATTTGCTTTGTTTTGAATGTCTACTTCTTAGCCCATAACATGCTTGATAATTTTGCTTTCAATATTTATTTCTTGTTTCATAAATTTACATTTACACTTCATTTAATTAATTCATTTTTGACTATCCACATAAATAATTGCAACAAGGGTGCTTAAATCAAATGTTATGGCTCCATATTAAGGTGGTGATGGGTGTAACATGGACACCGCATCTTGGCAACTTTGTGGTGGATGAGTTTCCTGAACTACACTGTATGTGACATGGTTTGGAATGAACCAATTTTGAAAGGGGTGGCTGGCATAATATTCTGAAGCTTGATTTGCATAACGTTATCACATTTTTTATGGGGACACACAAACAAGGTTTTAACACATAAATACTTGAGCTGATTGCTAGAAAAAAGAAATTAAACGGATACTTTTACACAAAAGATAAAAAAATGATTTATTTAATTGGTCCTTAAGGAAAACCAAAATAACAATACATGTACTTTGAAGTGAGATATTTCACAAAATAGTTGTCAGAAGCTATGCTATGCTAAACAGTATATAAGTGCCGAACTACATTTATGCTGGGACACAATAAATTAATTTTGGGACTATTTACTGTAAAATCCATGCTCCTCTTTTTTGAAAAATCTGTAGGTATATGTAGTTTAATGCATTTGTTTTCCTTTACTCAAGTAAAATAGCAATGTTGTGATGTAGCAATTTAGCAAATAACACTGTTCTTTTCCTGGTAAAATTGTGAAAAAACACAGGTTATACAAGAATTGTGGCAACCTGCTACATGTATAAGCCATTCCACAGCATCATACTCCAAGTATATGCATGATTATGAGTTTGAGTTCTACAACAAAAATGTACATGCACATTTTTTGCTGAGAATACAGCACAGTACACATTCAACATGCATGTGTCTCGCACATGTGGTTAGTCACCCACCAAGTCTGTGGAATAGAGCATCATGAATACTATTTCATGGACTAGATTATTACATGGCCAGCACACTTCATGAACATATGTATGTACATGTAATAGACATTTGGTGATACAAACTAAAAGTTTGCATAAATCAACTTGCTCATCTTTGTCTTTCCTCTATAAGATTAAGATGTGCATACCTGTTGCCACAGTCAATCTTGGACGTGACATGTTGTTTGAGGTCCTTTAGTTCATCCACAGGGAGTGTACCAGAGACAATTTGCTTCTGACTGTCAATCAACTCATACATCATCTCATGTATAGTGTTGAACAACTCCCTGTTTACCTTCTACAATATCAATAAGAACACATTTAAAGCCAGTATACAAATTTTGTAAAATATCTTTAAATGCATGCATTTATAAAAAAAAAACCTGTGCCAGTTTCAGCTTATTTCATTGTGAAAAGCAGATTGCTGGTATTCATGTAAACAGATGACAGAAATTCATTTTGGAAATGATTTCATTAAATTTAGGAAAGCAGTATTACCTGAGACGGTTATATTTCAAGGGATGTTTGATACCTTCATCAACTTACACCATGTAAGTTTTATATAAATATGTGATCATTTATGTTTTTTCAGATATATCCAAAAATTTCTGACAACTGCTGGTAAAACATGGGCAATACATCTTTAATTATTAGTCATAAATATACTTCATTACAACTGACATATTATGAATTATTAGTCATACATTAAATAGACTTCATTACAACTGACATATTATGAATTATTAGTCATAAATAGACTTCATTACAACTGACATATTGATTATGAAGACACCTACCACATACAGTTGTTTCCATAGCACCCCCCACTCTCGGATTACTGTAGTTAGCTCATGAACAACAGGAGTTTCCTTCGGTGTAACTGTTTCACATCCTTCCCTGTATACATGTACATAAATTAAATATAATCATTCCTTTTTTTTCAAATAGAGGATAAAAAGACAGAAATGTTACAGTTAGCCAAGGTATTTGAAAGTATCATGGCAGGGCAAGACAAGGCATTACAAAGTCAACAAACATACATGTATAAAATAAAAAATTTAAAAAAAAATAATCGAAATGCTTATAAGAAGAGGAAAAACAGCTTATAGTTACATGTACATTGTATATCTGATGATCAATTTCAGATTTGAGTTTTTATTCAAGTTTACTCAAAAAAGTCAGACAGAATATTTTCTCAGGGTATTTGGTACATGTACCATAACCATCAAGTAAGCATTCAATAAAATTGTGCTTACATGTCATTTCTTTTTGGGGAAATTACCAATTCAATTCAATTAAATACAAAAATATCCATTTTACAACTTGTATACATGTATGTAAATACTAGTATTTTTATGTACATTATGTACATAATAAGATGGTTAAGTGAATTAATTACATGAAAAAGATGTCAACTGGAGAAAAATCCTGATAAACAGTTGTTTGTGTTGGGGATGCCTTACTTCGGTGATGAACACATCTTTAAAATAAAACCCCTACATTAATGATGATAACATACATGTACATGTACATGTATGTATAAGCAGTTGTAGATCTTGGGTGGTCAAAGGGGATATGTACAAACAATCCCACCTCCTCTCCCAGTCATCACCATTGATCAATGTCAATTTTCCATTCACATACATGTAAAGCTGTGCATTTTCGGTTTTTTAGAATACCCGAAATTGGAAATCTCTGGATACCCGGGAACCCGTAAACAATTTTGCAAAAACACATAAATACTCCCGAATGTATAAAATAACCAATATGAACACAAGTTTCTCTTTGTTTTATCTTTCTCTTGAGTCACAATAAATGTGGACTTATTGTAATAATTTCCCACCCCTATATTAAACACGACTCATAGCATCACCATTCCTCACACTGATACAAAAATACTTCATGTGTCCCACACTTGCACTAATTCAATAACTGTGAACAATGGGCACAAATACCAACTTGTGATACTGGCAGGATCGGACTACAGTCAACTCAAAACAAACTAGATACATCAAACAAAAGCCAGCAAGTCTGTGAAAGGCTGTCGGCAAATGTTTTTTTCTAAAGCCTTTATCTTAGTTTTCTTCATTTTGTTAACAAAAAATCTGAGACTTCCATTTGTGTGGCTTAAATGTTCAATAGAAATTTTAAAAAGTCATTTACAGGTAATCAGAACTGAAAAATGGAACTGGGTAATGACAGTTTTTATCGGGTAATCAGGTACCTGGATACCCATTATAGCCTTACATGTACATGTTCTCATGTTTGACTTTCATTTTTTGCAGCATTTCTCTCCTTCATCCACCCTGGATCTGCGACTGATACAATGTATGTACAGTAGCCAACAATTCTTTGTGACATACTTTGGAAAATCGTGATCGTGTTATCACGGGCAATTATGCCTCGAAGATCATGATATTAAAAAAAACATAGTCGAAACCCACTTCATACATGTGTACTTCCCTTATCATCAGTAATCGGCAACCCAGGACCTGATTCACCTACAACAACATCCCCGCACCCTGTCATGCTGTCCGTGATTTAAAGAAATCACGCTGGCATTGGCTTCAGTTTGTACAATGCTAGGAAATATCCAATGCCAATTTATCCTTTCGTGTCCGTGATTTCTTTAAATCACACTGGCTTACAGTGGTTTCAGTTTGTACAATGCTAGGAAATATTCAATGCTAATTTATCCTTTCGTGTTGTGACGCGGCAGGATGTGCTTTAGCGCCCCCGCTTGTTTGGCTAGTGAGATCTGCGGATGCACTGCGTACAGCAGCGATGCCCTGCCCAGCATGCTTTGATTGGTTGGAGCAGGTGTGACAAAAGCTATAAAAGCCGTGCGTTTATCTGCTTACGGGAGCTTGAGCGTTAGTTCGAGCCGGCTGGTAAGTTACCTATTGTAGTGTGACTAAGGCCATGAGCAGTGTTGCTCGTTGAGGGACCGTGACAGTGGTGCGGTAATATCTGTATGGTCAGAAGGTAACCGTACGGACGGATCATGCGTCCCTACGGTGGTTGATGAACTCAAAAGACGCGGAAGGTCAACTTGCCCGTTGGGCAGAGGTCGTGTCAGAATATGACCTGACAATTCAGCACCGCCCTGGTACTAAACATGGAAACGCCGATGGTTTGTCGAGATGGCCGTGCAGACAGTGCACTCACTGTGGGAGTAATGAACAAATGGGGGGCGAACTGTCAACTTTGACCCCTAAGGTCGAGTCGGCAGCAAGGGTTGCCATCTTACAACCGTCGCTTAGTAACGAAGACATGAGAAAAGCTCAGATGGCAGATACATCTATTCACTGGTTGGTAGTTGCCAAGAGTGAAGGGAAGGAGATAGCTCACTTGTCATAAGCCAGTAAGACATATTGGTCTTACTGGGACGAATTAGAAATAAGGGATGGTGTACTACACCAACGATGGGAGTCAGACGATAGTGGTTCTATACGATGGAGGATAGTGGTACCAGAGCGATTTAGGCAGGAGTTCATTGACGAGTTGCATGGTGGGAAGCTCGGCGGCCATCTTGGTTTAAAGAAAACTCTGTCTTGTTTAAGACAGAGGTATTTCTGGTCGGGCATGGCGGCTGACGTAAGAGCCTGTCTCCGCCGTTGTAGCATGTGTGCGAGGAGGAAGCCCCCTCCAAAGAAGCGAATTGCGCCATTGCAACAATACAATATAAGAGGAACCATGGACAGGGTAGCCATGGATTTAGTTGGTCCCCTTCCACGGACTGAGGATGGGAACCAGTGGATTCTTGTTGTGGGAGATTACTCCACCAGATGGATGGAGGCGTACGCGCTTCCCGATGCCAGAGCTGAGACAGTTGCCACTAAGTTTGTTAACGAGTTTGTATGTCGATTCGGAGTGCCGAGAGAGGTCCATTCAGATCAAGGGACCAGACCAACTTCGAGTCTGAGGTTTTCCAAGAGAAATGTCGAATTCTGGGTATCAGTAAGACTAGGACAACGGCTTACAATCCTAAGTCAGACGGCCTCATAGAGAGGTTTAACAAAACTCTCATTAATATGGTGTCAGTGATGATCCAACCCCACAGGGGCCAACGTGACCAGACCTCCCAACATTCAGTTTTCAAAACTAGTACTTTCTTCAAGCCGGTAGTGCAACACAGCATCGTGTGTAACATATACAACACGTGTGTGTACAGTCTGCATACATATCGTGTGTACAGAAGCCATGCTTCCACAGAGTATCAGTTTACACGCACGTCGTCTATTTATGAACTAGTTGACAGTCCCTCCTTTGCCCTTCAGAGATCGAACATATTACAGTGAATGCGATTATGCGGACCGCACGACCGGGAACAACAGACCACACAGGAATAGACTGTGTTAAGTCTCGCCCATGAGACTTGCACGGCCTACGGCGTGCGAAATAAAAAAATAACAAATTAAAAAAGATTTTTAAAAAAACTTTAAAAACGGCATTGTCAAAAATCGTACAAATGAATAATAAAATCGTAAAAGCGTAAAATGGGTGAAAAATCGTAAAAAGTACGCCAAAATCGTACATGTTGGGAGGTCTGCGTGACTGGGATAAATATCTTACATTCGCAACCAGTGCGTATCGGGGTAGGCCGCAAGAGAGCATGGGGGAATCCCCAAACATGATGATGCTTGGGCGAGAGGTGACTCTCCCATTGGATTTGACTATAGAGCAACCTGCTCTGACAGAGGAGGCGGCTAGTACTGATTATGCGGAACACTTAAGGAGCCAAATTCAGAAGGCTCATGACAGGGCACAAGTATGCTTGGGTAAAAGCTTAAGGCGCCAGAAGAAAAACTATGAACGAAGAGTATCCGAGGCTGGCATTCAAGAGAATGAGTTTGTGTGGTTGTTCAACCCCGCAAGACATAAGGGGATTTGCCATAAACTCAAACTTAAGTGGGAGGGGCCATACCTTGTACTTAAGAAATTGTCGGATGTAGTTTGTCGAATACAACGATCAAAGGGAGCAAAGCCACGCGTGGTTCACGTGGACAGACTAAAACCCTATCAGGGAAACCCTATTGATCCATGGGACACTGTGGCGGTGGGGGACCGCGAAGAGAATATAGTCTCTGATGAAGGGATACAGGTAGAATCATGTGACCTCACTGAGCAGGAGGATGTAAATAGGCTTGTGACATACAGTGGTGATAACCGGGTGCCCCATCCAAACCAGGGTACGCCAAGATGTGGTGAAGCTGGAAGGTATCCTAGAAGGACACATAGTGGAGTGTCGTGGCCGAGCGGTCTAGATTACCGGACTCAAGTTCTGGTGTTAGCAGCAGAATGTGGGTTCGAATCCCGGCCGTGACACTTGTGTCCTTGAGCAAGACACTTAACCATAATTGCTTCTCTCCACCCAGGGGTTAAAAGGGTACCTGTGAGGGCAGAGTTGGTTGATTAGCCCTATATGCGCTGTAATGGCAGCAATTGAGCTGTATACTCCCCAGGGAGCTGAGATGGTTTCAGGAATGATTTATGAGCCTTATGAGCAGGGGTAATAATATGCGCCTTGAGCACCACTCAGTTGGTGGATACGTGCGCTATATAAGTCCACACATTATTATTATTAGATTGCCCTTAAGGTACCGTTAAATGTTTTGAATATTGTAAATGCCTATAATAATGATGTTGTTCTGTTGTTCTGGTTGTTGAAGATCCTTGAATCAAGATGGAAGCTGTGAGACAATTCAAGTGTCCCAAGTGCCCCAGTTCATTCGTAAAGTTGAGGGCTGCTCCGCCATGAGCGGCTGAGCCATGGACCTGCACTGTATATGTACTGCCGGAGGTGCAACTTCTTCGATAAGCGGAGGGGCAACCTAAAAAGGCACTACAAGGCCCTTCATCCGGAATGCATGGAAGAATTTGATGGGATACACGTGGAGCCAGCCAGGCCTGCAGAAGATAAGGGCACCCCTAGTTCTGGCAAGGGTGCGGCGGTAGATGTTCGCAGGGTATGTCAGGAGGCTGAGCCATTGTTGGAGCGACCGAGTTGGATGCCTGCGTTGATATCTCCTCTGGCGGGCTCATCCCAACGGGCTAGACAACACACACAGGAAGCACCTGTTGCTGATGATGACACCCTAAGTATCGCCACGTCCATACCTCCATTAGAGTTCATGTCGGATATGGAGGAAGACATAACAACTCCAACCCCGGCGCCCCCTTCTTCGACACCAAAGGCCCCTACTCCACCTGCTGCCAAGCCTTCTCCCCAGCAGTCCAACCCTTCTCCCCAGCAGTCCAACCCCCCTCCTGGAACAACACACCCACGCGTAAGGATCTCCCCACAATGTCCAAGGATCCCAAAACTGGCCACCATCGTGGAGCACGTGAACAACATTTTGATTCATCGTGAAGTTAAGCAACGTACATACCTCCAAGACGTCCTTGTGGATTGTACCTTCGCATTCGACAAGAGACATTAAACCTCACGTTACAGGTCCATCGGTTTTGCATATTAAACAGTTCTTGCCTTTTTGAAATCAGGTATAATATATGTATAATATATAATTAATAACCAAATGGTTGTATTGATTACCTTTAAAAGGATACCAAAGATACGTGGAATTGACATGTAGGCTTGATATGAGGATTATTGTGTACTTAAAACTGAAATGTGTTTGTTCATTATATAAAGCAACTTTTTGATAAAGGTTTTCTTTAGGTCAGGAAATTGTATGTATTTTTTATATCTTTTGTGCTTTATTGTTGTATTACAGGTTTATATAAAAGTATGATAAAGAAAACTGTTGTTAAAGTGTTCTTAAAGGTGTTATACAATAAATAAATAGATTCAGATTTGGAATGTACATCCTGCCGCTATTTTAGGATGTCGGCTAATCTGAATGGGGACATTTCAGGCCTGTCAGGAGGCTTTGTGACACAGCAGGATGTGCTTTAGCGCCCCCTCTTGTTTGGCTAGCGAGAGCTGTGGATGCACTGCGTACAGCAGCGATGCCCCGCCCAGCGTGCTTTGATTGGTTGGAGCAGGTCACACGCTGTGTGACAAAAGCTATAAAAGCCGTGCGTTTATCTGCTTGCGGGAGCTTGAGCGTTAGTTCGAGCCGGCTGGTAAGTTACCTATTGTAGTGTGACTAAGAACATGAGCAGTGTTGCTCATTGAGGGACCGTGACAGTGGTGCGGTAATATCTGTATGGTCAGAAGGTAACCGTACGGACGGATCATGCGTCCCTACGGTGGTTGATGAATTCAAAAGACGCGGAAGGTCAACTTGCCCGTTGGTTAGAGGTCATGTCAGAATATGACCTGACAATTCAGCACCGCCTTAGTATTAAACATGGAAACGCCGATGGTTTGTCGAGATTGTAGTGTGACTAAGGCCGTGAGCAGTGTTGCTCCTTGAGGGACCATGACAGTGGTGCGGTACAAGTTCCTTTGAGGGACTTTGCGATTGATAGAGGATTTGTGTGCCGTGACTCTTGCAGTTTTGCGGGAGGGTGACTTCCTCGTAAACTCGGCCCTCCTTCGCGTACCACATACTCACAAGCCTGGCCGGCTGCGCTCTTGGTATATGCTGGTTGTGTATCGTTATGTACTGTGGGGTACACTGTTATAACCAAGTAGTGTCACATAGCCTGTACAAATAAGACAATTACAACACGCCCTCTATTGACAATCAGGAAGGAAGAGTTAATAAACCAGTGTGTCTTAAGATCTGTATTGCAACTCTGGTGTCCAGCTTGCCCTCCTTTCGGAGTCTGAGTCTTAGAGGTTGATGACCCCCTTAGTTAGGAGAGGTTGACGACTACATCTACCGATACCGGGATGGTATATTTCCATCCCAACGGACTCATTCCCAGCCGTTCGGGGACGTTCCAGTCAGCCGTCCGCGCCGCACCCTGTGAAGGAGTTACACTCATTGCAAACGCTTCCGCGCCAGGGGTGTGATGTCACAGTGTCCATGATTTCTTTAACCCTTTCAACTCGGCCCTGTGTAAAAATCGATCGCCTGTGATCAATAAATTGGAAGCTTGCATTTTTTGTTTGCCGCCCTCTATTTGCTTATGTTTGATACCAATTTGTAGCTTATTAGTCTGGCTTTCCAATGATCATGTTTGTTTTGTGATTGAACGTAATGGGTCTTGAGAGTGATACGCGAAGGACACCAGACCGCATGTTTTTCGCTAACGTTCGGTCCATGTGTTTCATGCGTTAACGTTAACATTAACGTTAGACGTGAGAGTCACATTCCTGCCGCCGTATTCCAGTAAAATGCCTGTGTGAAAGTGTAAGTCAAATGCAGATGACACATATCATCAAAAGAAGAGATTTTTCCTTAGAAATTGATGTAAAGTTTTACAAATTTTTGTTCTGTGTTGTGGCAATGCATGAATACACATGTACATGTACATTTCCAGTGTTTACAACTGTAATATACAGTGAGTTACTCATTATTGCAAAATTTGCACCAAAATATGCCAAATTTACGTTATTATTCTTGCCTATTATAGTATGAAAAATAAATACAATTGGATTTTTTATTTATTTATGCATGGAATGAGAGTTGTTCTTTGAAACCATGCATTCAAATCACTCCTAACCATAGTGCATCATATACTCTTTGCCCAAAACTCACAAAAAAACATTAAAATTACCCCAAAATTTGGTATTCAAAATGGCCGCCATTTTAAGGGGGGTACAATAGGAAAATTTTTAACCCCAAAAAATAATGCCCAAATCATCGGCATTCAAATGGTATATAACTTACTCACATACATGTACCTGCCAACATGAAAGGGCAGAAATTCAGAATGAGTGAAGCGGGGGCTGTGAAATTATGTGCGCTCTGCGCACATAACGAGCGCAAAGCGCAAAGTCCCTCACGGCCGGGTACCTGGAAGCTCAGGGGTTTTAGATGACCAATATTTCAGATATAATTTTTGTTGATTCAAGAGTCATAGTCACTCATGAGTGACTCATGAATCTTGACTGCATAATGACAAATGAAGTACATGTTAGGTCTTTCTACATGTGTGTTTGATATCTGAGCACCCCCGCAAAAAATAAATAAATAAATAAAAATAATAATGCTCTTATCTATTTTAGCATTAAAATTTATGGGCTCCTAAGCTCTAAGGCCTGAAGAAATGGCCTGCTTGGCTCTTCTGAGCAGCTCAGTTGAATGTTTGAATGCTATAAATCGGCCGATACGCTATCGACACGCTATAATTTATTCCATGGTGAAAAAAAAATGCCACAAAATTTCCTTTGTTCAGTTCCAGAACTAATTGTGAACAATAATTTGTTGGCACCGAGTAATTTATTTCATCTTGTGGGAAGCTTTACTGATAAATTTTAATTGGCCGGCAACTTGGTTTCTTTTCACGAGAATGTGTTTGATGGGCCGCATTTGCAACAATGTAGCCTGCCGCGATCTATTTATGACATTCAACTTTAAACACATTGACACTGGTTCCCTGCCACACTGCTTAAGCAAAAACCAGATGAGCGGGGTACCCACGTCTTGGAAACCAGCCAAGAACTAGGTCCCAGAGGTTAATGTCACCTGGTTTGGGATTGTAAAACCACAACCTGTCAACTGAACAATAGCGTCAACTGAACAATAGCCCCAACTCTTGTCTTGGTTCTAATCCCAAATTGATACATTCAACATTCCACAGTCGGCAGACAGTTCTTTGATGTGAACTTGTGACCCAGAAATTGTGTCTTTTTGGTTGCCGGTTGTCTTCTTTCTTTTTCTTTTAAAATACTTTGAACAGACTGTAGCCAGGTTAATTCTAAGGCGTCTTTACAGTTGGCCTATGTTTTTTAAAAAACTTCGCTGAGCTTTTTTTTTTATTTACACAACAACTGTGGACTTGGAATAGAGCTCTTACCTGCTGTCCAATGAAATACTTTACGAAACTATTTACCTGGTTGAAGCTTGCACTGCAGGGTTTCGTTTGTAAGAACCATTTTATTTATAGTTTTGTCAAGTTTAATTTAAAGTAGGCATAAGTCAAGGCATACATTGTAATGTATTGTATAGATTTTTTTTGATCATATCTGGCTTTGAATTATTGATAAAAACGATTAACTTTACTCACACGTTTAAAGCTACAATTACTAACAACAATCCAATGTAAAGTGAATAAAACAACACATATCGCCGAACTGCATCGGTGACCGGATATTACCACCACAAAAATCAAGGCTTCCTATCCTGTGCATATTATAGCGATACGAGCGAGAGCGCTGCGACACCGATCTTGGAAACCGTGTGTGGGGTGCGATTATTTTTACCATACCACTAACCCGTCCAAGGCGCGTGTTAAGTCTATGGATGCGATATTGAAAACAGGTCTTAACGTGAGACTAGTACATGGACATGAACGGTTTTAGTGGTACGGTATTACGGGGCAGGCATTACGTTTTACATTGATTAACGTGATAACTGAGCGCGTGCGTGCAAGCATGTTCAATTTTACGTTACGATCAGTGGGTGCATGTTAACCTCTGCTCCAGCCTTTATTTTATATTGAGAATATCGGAAACTCGGAATTTAATGACACAAACTTTTCGTAATGCGGAATCTACATAATTTTTTTTTAATAATTCCGCCAAAATCGGAATGGTTGGCAGGTATGTACTCATATATCTAGACAAATTTCACAAAATATTTTGCAAGATTTAAACTTGGTAAAAAAAACTTAAAACAGTGCTGAGTTTAAAGGGTTAAATCACACTGGCTTGCAGTGGCTTCAGTTTGTACAATGCTAGTTAATATTCAATGCTAATTTATCCTTTCGTGTCCGTGATTTCTTTAAATCACGCTGGCTTGCAGTGGCTTCAGTTTGTACAATGATAGTTAATATTCAATGCTAATTTATCACTTCGTGTCCGTGATTTCTTTAAATCACGCTGGTTTGCAGTGGCTTCAGTTTGTACAATACTAGGAAATATTCAATGCTAATTTATCCTTTCGTGTCTGTGATTTCTTTAAATCACACTGGCTTGCAGTGGCTTCAGTTTGTACAATGATAGTTAATATTCAATGCTAATTTATCCTTTCGTGTCCGTGATTTCTTTAAATCACGCTGGCTTGCAGTGGCTTCAGTTTGTACAATGCTAGTTAATATTCAATGCTAATTTATCCTTTCGTGTCCGTGATTTCTTTAAATCACGCTAGCTTGCAGTGGCTTCAGTTTGTATAATGCCAAGAAATATTCAATCCCAACTGATCCTTCCGTGTCCATGATTTCTTTAAATCACACTGTCTGTGATTTAAAGAAATCATGCTAGCATTGGCTTCAGTTTGTACAATGCTAGGAAATATTCAGTCCCAATTGATCCTTCCGTGTCCATGATTTCTTTAGTTTGTATAATGCCAAGAAATATTCATTCATGTTGATTAAAGTATATGTCGTAAATTTACTAGATCGTTCACTTATGGGAGGTAATGTTTCATCATGATTATCTAATTCAGGCGCGGATCCAGGGTTCGTACACTTTTTTACTGAGATAATTCCATGACTTTCCATGACCTTTACAACAAGTATTCCATGACTTTTCCATGACTTTTCCATGACTTTTCGATTCGCGCGAAGATTCGCGCCCAACATTAACAATGCGAATCTAAGTAGATTCGCATAACACCAGTGTTCTAGCCAGGCATGCCCGATACGCTATAAAAACGCTTTAAAAAAAATACCGATACGCTATAAATCGGCCGATACGCTATCGATACGCTATAATTTATTCCATGGTGAAAAGAAAAAAATAATAATAATTCCTTTGTTCAGTTCGAGAACTAATTGGGAACAACAATAATTTATTGCCACTGAGGGATTTATTTCATCTTGAAGGAAGCTTTATTGATACATTTTAATTGGCCGGCAACTTTGTTTCTTTTCAAGAGAATGTTTTTGATGCACCGCATTTGTAACTATGCGGCCTGCCGCGATCTATTTATAAGCATTCAACGTTAAACGACACAGGTTCCGCTACCACACTGCTTAGGCAAAAACCAGATGAGCGGGGTACCCGCGTGCCAGGCAGAGTGGGACCCACGCGTGTTTAGTTTATAATAGCTTGTAAACAAGCCAAGAACCAGGTCCCAGAGGTTTATTGTCTCTTGGTCTGGGAGTGTAAAACCACAACCAGTCAGTCATTGTCAAGTAAACAATAGCCCCAACTCTTGTCTTGGCTCTAATCCCAAATTGATACATTCAACATTCCAAAGTCGGCAGACATTTCTTTGATGTGAACTTGTGACCCAGAAATTGTGTCTTTTTGGTTGCCGGTTGTCTTGTTTCTTTTTCTTTTAAAAACAGTTTGCGTCGGGAATAAAAAAGTTTTTCTGGGCCCCTGTGCGGGTTTCTTTTTCACACACAAACACGTTGGTTTTTTTTGCGTGAATTTTTTTTGGTTACGTCAATGAAACTAAGACGAGACACCCCCATTTTAGCTTATTAGCAGATAAATTGGCGAGTTTCCCGTGGGAATTATAGCCAGGAGGGGCGTATTTGGTGTTGCGTGGTTAGAAGTCCACCGAGCCCTCGAAAGAATTCTTTGTCGTATTTACACGTCAACCGAGCTTGGAGGAAGGATTCCTTCCCATTATCCGAGTGGCATGGTACCGAGTAACAATGGTGCACGGTAATTGGTCTATAGAAATCTTAGTATACCCATGGTATACCGCAGCTTTACAGATTTCAATGGAGACAAAGACAAAGGTGTGGAACAGGTTTACGAGTGCCCCCGCACAACCACCCATGTGAAGCGAGCGCGTTTATACGGCCCCGCTCTTGTGCCGAACAAGTGTTGCACAATAACACGTCAACCGAAGCACGAGCTCTGCCAAAATGGCGTGTTTTCACGTCACCCGAAAGGACAATGGAAGCTTCCACAGCGTGTGGTCACGTCTTCTGTGCACGTCACTTTACGCACGTGGCTCGTTACACGTCAACCGAGCATGCATACATATATTCCCGAGTTTCCTATGGCGTGTTTAGACGCTCTCCGATCCGCGGTGCGAAAAAACATTGCGTGTGTACACGGCCTCCGACGCAAACTGGTTTTAATAAGTCTTAAAATTCCATGACTTTCCATGACTTTTAAAGAAGTTTACCCTTTTCCATGACTTTCAAGGCCTGGAAAATGCAAAAGCAAAATTCCCTGACTTTCCAGGTTTTCCATGACCCGTACGAACCCTGAGGGGGGGTCCGTGGGGGCACGTGCCCCTCGGGTAAATTGAGTAAAAAAAATAATAAATAAATAAATTAGTTAGTCTACATTACTTGGCAATCGGTAGTCTGTGATCGGGACCGGTGCAAAGCAAGCTAGTCTGGTTTCTTGACCCAATTCTTCCACGTCTATAAATTGTTCCGTTTCGTCTGAAGAAGGGTCGGGGTACCGTGTGAAAATTACAATCGCCGATGTCAATTTACTGTCGGATTCTACGCCAGTACGCATAGGCCTGCGAAGTACGATGAGTCTTGCAGCTGATCTGCCGATGGTTTTAACACAGTATGAAATCAAGCCATTTTCTTGAAAATTTCAACTGGACTGAATTAAAACCAAGAAAAATTCCGGATAAATTAAAACTGAAGTCAAAAACTGCAAATTAAATGCCAAAAATCGGGGAGGGAGAAACTTATATTGTTGTAGTCATGACATCGCTAAAATAATGGCTAAAAATAATGGCTAAAAATAATGGCTAAAATAATGGCTAAAATGATTGATTATATATATATATATATATATATATATATATATATATATATATATATATATATATATATATATATATATATATTCTCCATATAATCTTGAAAACTTTTGCAAAAAAAGTCAGGTGAAACTGGCCAGGAATCGTCTCAGATTGCACCACAGAGCATCCAGAATCCAAAATTTTCCGGGGCCGCGGACCCAACGCCGTGGACCCAACGCCGTAAGGGCTTTGCACTCGCATTTAACAACAACAACAACAACAATAATAAAGATTTGTAGCGCGCACATATCCACCCTGCTGGGCGCTCAAGGCGCGAAAACAAAGAAAAAAAACATGATTACAAACAATATACAATGTTAGCATAGGAAAAGAAATGTTCGTGTTGGGTGTGCCCCCCGTCTAAAAAATTCCTGGATCCGCGCCTGTAATTGCAAAAATATATAGTCGGTTTCTCGGGAATCACAAAAACAACCGTTCTTCATACAGAGGGTCGGCGTGATTTGCTACATGCCGTTGGGTATCGACTGAAATATTGGTTTTTACTCAAATGTAATTATTTATCAATAATAATTGTAATACATGTGTGCCTAAAGCTCTGGGCTTACATAACCTGGCATGTCAGTAAAAAACATACCCATATACTTTTATTATAAAAAAATATATGTACATGTACATCTCTTTATTATTATCAATAGCCGAGTGATATTTTTTAAACCAAGTGAATTAAAAAAATAAATAAATACACATGTAAATAAAAAATACAAAACAACAAGTTGACCTTAATCAAAATAGCCCTTCAAAGAAAAGAAAACAGAACAAACGGAATTGAAAAGCATAATGTATCAGCAAAACAAATTGCAAATTACTTAATTATTATGGCATAATGATAATTTATAGGGAGTATATAGTTTTCGAAGGCACATTGTACATTGTACATAAACATTAAATTTATATTAACAGGACAATATCGTCACGATCAGAGCAAACTTTAAACAGGGCATGGAATTGGTATCCTACATGTAGTTTAAGATGAACACAGTGACTGAAAATTACTGGCTCCTTTATGCAGCAGCAATGCTAATATGACCTTTTCATGTGGCTATTATTTTCAGTCAATGAGTTAATCTAAAACAAGCACTCCAATTCCATGCCCTGATGATCGTGACGATATTGCCCCTTTAAGTATCCAGTAATGCTACAGAGATAAAAATCATTATCAATGTCATTTATAAGTTTCATATGGCTATTTTGGCGGTTCTGAGATATTAACTGTTTTAGGGTTTTAAAATATACATTTTCAACTCGACTGGTTTTTTAAATAATGTATTTACATGGTTTTTAAGATCAGTAATACTTCAAATGACGAATCAGCACAGAATCAGCACAATCTATCAAATTACTATCTCATAAAGTGATGTAACACTGTTAAACTATACTCTGCTCTTTACTGTTTATAATAATAATGTGGAATTATATAGCGCACGTATCCACCAACTGAGTGGTGCTCAAGGCGCATTATATCATTACCCCTGCTCATAAGGCTCATAAGGCTCATAAATCATTCCTGACACCATCTCAGCTCCCTGGGGAGTATACAGCTCAATTGCTGCCATTACAGCGCATATACGGCTAATCAACCAACTCTGCCCTCACAGGTACCCATTTAACCCCTGGGTGGAGAGAAGCAATTATGGTTAAGTGTCTTGCTCAAGGACACAAGTGTCACGGCCGGGATTCGAACCCACATTCTGCTGCTAACACCAGAACTTGAGTCCGGTAAGCTAGACCGCTCGGCCACGACACTCCATTATAATGCAGTTATGTTTGCATGAAGCCTATTTGTGCATAGCATACAGGGCGTATGATGTGTATGCATGGTACAAGTCGATTATTTTTGTAACAAAGTGGCACACACAAAATTAGTATCTCACAAAGTGACGAATGGGGTTTGAATAGGATCAATTTATGTAGAGATGAAGTGCACAACTTAGATTTTAGTATCTGACATGGCTTGTACATGTATAAATAAAACTTTTTACGGCTTTGAAACAAAATAAAAAAATCAACTTCAAGTGCATGCAATTTTATATACACTGTAAAAATAGTGTTTAGAATTTAAACACATTTCTAAACACATAGCTTGCACTCACTTTTTTCACATGTTTAGCCTAAAACATGTTTAGATTGTGCTTTTGTGTGATGTAGTGTGTTTGAATGCTAAATAACATTTTTACAGTGTTGTACAGTACATAATATAATAAATAGTTCTAAAATCCTGTTGCTCGATCTCTCCATGTATCACTGCAGGAACAACTTTCCTTAGATTAGAAATGTATTTCCTACATTTTTTTGGAGTCACCCTTGTTCGCCAGAATAATTTGATGCTGGCCTCCAGCTCCTCAAGCGTGGTTGGTTTGTGGGTCTGCAAAATGAAAAGTAATTTAAGTTGTGTTACAGCATTGAATAAATATAGCGAGTGAAAATTTGTTTTCGCATCACAAACCCAGACAAGTTCATTCACTATAGTGAAGTATTTTTATGAAAACTCATTTGTTTAAGATAATCTGACTAACACCTTGGTGAGTTAATCATTGACGTTTTTGTTTATTAAGTCTCCCGGGCCCCCAAATCTCTCTTTACAGGTCTCACCGAGTGACAATGCTTATACAAAATGGCCTTTATATAGTTTTTATATTCTTGCCATTTATTGTGTAAGGTCCTTCCCTAAATCATATTCGTGCAAACTCATGACCATTTTTGTAAATTCTTATAGGCTATTGCTATTTAACACGAATTCGGGTCAACTCGTTAACTCGGTTTTTTTTAATGAGGAGATAAGGAGGCAGTTTTACTATCTTGAAAGATTTTGTTTTTAAAGAACAACAGGCAAAAACACATTTTATATATTCAAACAGTGTTCTCTATGTTCACATTTAAAAGTTGACTTCGGAAAGATTTTTTGGTAAGAGTTGACTTGGGTATGAGTTGACCTGTTCCGTTTGGGACATGGATATGTCACTGGTTGTGACTCGTGCACTTCTTGGTTTATTTACTCAACCATGGATAATTGACGCGGTCACACTATATGATGGTTTATTTATCTTTTATAATAGTAGGAATTTCAATTATTTCAAAGATCATGTCTGAATGCTGAAGTAAATTTAATGACGATATCACTAAATAATAAGTCAATATGCACCTTTCAGAGAAAGAGTTTGAGTTCACTCCAGAGTTTCTCAATGGGGTTCAGGTCAGACGATTCACCTGGAGTTTTGGCCCAGTTGATACATTGGCTTTCATGTACTCTCTGGCGTATTTGCTTGTATGCTGTAAGAAAGGAACACATTAGGCTTAGGCAACCATTTTCCAGGACAAAGGGCCTTTGTAGCCATGTAAGACTATGTACATGTAATACTACATATTTGACTATTATAGTCACCTTGGAAAAGCTGGCTGTGATAGGCTGGCCACCGAAATATGCACAAAATAATAAAATGGCCTTTTGAAAATATGCTGGGATATTTTTCTCAATAAAACTGCATTCTGAAAGTGTTTCATTTCATATAAATATGAAAAATGAAAAATACATTTAAAACAATCACGATAAGTTGACAATACGCTTGTAAACTGGGAATTCTTTGATACTGACAAACTGCATTTGTGGGTAACATTTCGTCCGGGTATTTGTTTAATGTTCATTCGGACAGAACAATAAATGCAATACAATACAATACAATACAATAATATTGGTGATCAAAGCTGATGTATTCACGTATGGGCCTGTTTATGTGGATTTATATGATAGTATACATATCATAATGTACCTTATCCTGCATGAAGCGGTGTCCATCAGGATGAATGGTTTCATCAGCCCCTTTTCCAATATCTCATTCATGACGAATACCTTCTCCATTACACCTCCAAAAATTAGGATTTTTGTAGCTCCGTGTGCAGAAATTCCAGCCCAGACATGAAATTTGGTGGGATGCTTAGGTTTGATCTTCAATCATCTTCCACCAACTATGTCCAGGCCCATGTCAACTATTTTTCGAAAAGTAAGTCTGCTGTGCCGGTCGATCTCAATTGATGATTCATCATCAGTAAATATAAAATTTTAACTGTTTTTGTCTATTTTGCAGTCTAATAAGCTGACAATAACATACTCCCGTCTTGACCCATCGTATCTTTTGCCGTGTCAGCCTTATAGTAGACAGGGGAAAGTAATGCCTGTTGCTGCCCTTTTGCAAGTCTACAGATGTTGCTTCATTGTTTTCTGTTAACGTCTGTTCAATGAGACCTACATGTAGAAGATGTCCAGTTATTTTCTTTGGGGGCGACCAGACCGTGGTAAATCTGTTGTGTGATTCCTATGCATGTGTAGTTAGTTATAACATATCGTATTCCTTGCCAGGAGTGAATTATGTCCTCCTCTGCAAGTTTGAGTCGGATTTGTTTTGCGTTGAGACATTTTCTCCAATATATTGTGTAATATGATTCAAGACCATACATGATGAGCTATACGAGCCATCCATTTGATGGTCAACAAGTTCAGTAAAATCTCCACATTCTAACAATAGAGAGCATAACTGGTTACATAGCGCCTAAGTTAATTTTGCCATGAGGGATTTGCTTTAAATGGTTTGTTGATTTGGACGATCACATCTTGCGTTCACTAGTGAAGAATTTTCATGAAAACTCTCTCACCCTGATGACATTTATAATCTGACCATCTGACACCTTGGTTAGTTAATCCTTGACAGTTTTGTTTATTAAGTCTCTCAGGGGCCCCAGAATCTCTCCACTGATCCTTTCCAGTGACAACAATGCCTATTATACAATGTACAGTTTTATATCCTGGCCATTTAGTGCAAGATCCTTGCCCAGTAAGTGCATTTTTTTGAAATGTACAACCTTTGAACTTAATAGCTGCAAGGGTGAAATGTATATAACTCCCTTTTGTGAGTCTACAGACCATCCATATATACATAACAGCAAAAGAAACGTCACCCCCTAAATGTTGATACGTGTGAGAACATGTTTAGCTTATGTCAGACGTCATGCATGACGAATTTTGAGGTCAACCAAATTTGCCACATTGTGTTCGTGTTACACTCCATACTCATAATATTCTTCATTAAATAAATTATATTAATTATAAAATGAAAATAATAAATATTTTTAGGGGTGACGTTTCTTTTGCTGTTATGTATATATGCAAAATGTGGCCTGTGCATAATTAGACCTATTGTGGCATCGGCATCGTCTAAGGTCGAGATAAGCATTTCATGAAAGAGCAGCCATCATCTATGCTGCGCTACTTCAAAAGAGCTGTTCTAGCTACCTATCAGCTGACGTTACAACCCTTTTTTGTTGTAATAAGTGTTCACCTTACCATTGACAATGGACTAAACCTGTGATCATAAAGTGCCATGGTGGTCATCCTAGATGCATACAAACTACAATGTAGGCATTTTATAGGCTTACTTATAAA
Organism: Zoroaster sp. YZ-2022; assembly: GCA_029582265.1. NCBI lineage: Eukaryota > Metazoa > Echinodermata > Asteroidea > Forcipulatida > Zoroasteridae > Zoroaster > Zoroaster sp. YZ-2022. Next base: position 10,316,625 of record CM055832.1, read on the forward strand.
TGGGGAAGGGGGAAGGGGATGCGCACTATATAGTTATAGGAGAGGATTAGGCCTACCTCTAGTTTCAAGAAATAACATACGTATGTAATAAAAATAACCAGTAAAAGTTTCATCAGAATAGCTGTTCGCGTTTTGAGAAAAACAGAATTAAACTGTTAAATATTTTACACAAAAGTCCGGACGGAGACCTCATAGTCATATACATGTGTATGTATTTTAACTCAACATTATATGTAATGTTGAAATTACCAATGTACAAGTATACGTGTACTTTGTATGGGTTCATTAACATACATTTTAATAGAAATGTGTACAGACATTTTGAGAATTGGCCCCTAGAAAATGCCTTATTTGTACTTGTGAATGACTGATAAGATCTACTACAACAATATATTTGGGCTATTTATAAGACCCTCAAATATGTGCAACCAAGATCAGGGAAACAGAGGAGACGAAGGAAAAGACTATTAGATGTCGAGATAACATACAAAATACCCAAACATATGGAAACAGTATTCAGCCCAATTCTGATTCCAAAGACAAGCAAACACCTTCAAAAAAGTTTTTAATATAGGCCTAGTTGTATTTATTTTATTAATAACATTAAATTCTAACAAATCAACTCTTTAATTACCCAGTATCCACTTTTGTATAGTCTTCAAAGAAGCAACAACCCTACCTCGGAAACATTAAGTTTGAATTTGAGCATCCATTGTATAAGAATGCTGGTGTGAAAAACACCTCACTCCCTTTTGTGAGTCTACAGATCCCCTTAGACTGTGTGTTCAGAGCATAATTAGACCGATTACGGCAACATAAAAGGTTCCAGTTAAGAATTTTATGAAAGAGCTGTCTGTTCCAGCCACATTTCCAATCCGCAAGACGTCCAATCCGCCAATGGCCTGACCAATTATGTTTAGCTTGCAGTGATAAGACTATTGTATTGAGTTCGGCGTGTGTCATTCCACCAAAGTTTGTTTGCGACATGTGCAGCAACTTAGCAATGGCATCATCTTGCCGTGTATAAAAGCCACATGCTTCTTTCAAGCACAGTTTACAAATTTCGCTATGGTTTCATTTAAGATGGTAAAGTCCAAGCTGTTGATCCAGCTTGTGGTGTTTGGTTACCATGTACAAGTGTTAACCATAGGAGAACATTCCTGCACATTACAATGCAATGGATTCTCAGCTGTTCTTGACAGCATATTCTTGACAGATTTATTCATGTGTCAGAAAGCTGCCAGATGCTCAAAAGCCCTTTTCACACGAGCACCAATAACAAAGGTCCTTGGTAATGGGCGCCAGTTGTCTGTCGCCTCGGTCGTTTGCGATTTTTTAACAAACTTTCACACAACTTCCACTCACGCCAAAACTAACGTCCCTCGTTTTCCATGGAGGGTCAAAGGTCAAGATTGTGCAATCCAATATTTCACTGGTACCACGCGCAGAGCTTATTCACTGAACGCTTTCTTCTACGTTACGAGTGGTTTTCCCAAGAAGATATAATTATGCGTTGTGCGAAGTCAAACATTACTTTTTCCCACATTTTGTTTTCATTTCCTTCCCATTTCCCGACAATTTTATTCTCGTTTTATTATGGATATCGAATCAAGTATACTTGCAACAATTCCGACGGATTCACAGAGCCAGATTTCTAACATAAGGCCATCCAACGAGAAAAATAAACGTGTCCGGACCAAGAAAGTCTCTTGGAGTTACGATGAAACCGTTTCATTCACTGATCAACGTGATGTGGACGTAAAAGTTGTTTACCAACACACATCCGGGGATTATTGCAAGCTGATCTAGTGACGCGTTCTGCGCATGCGAAATGATACTGCCAAAGCAAGGGTCCCCTGTTTGGGCGCACGATCTCTGTTATAAATAACGAGGGTCCGTGGTAATTATTTAACAAGGATAGCTTTCACACGACTGGGATTTGTTATTTTTTAACATGGATGCGATTTTTAGTCAAGGTCCCTTGTTAAAACGGTCTCGTGTGAAAGGACCTAAACATGATATCAAGGTACAAGACTGGCTGTTGTTATGGCACCCACAAAACTTGGAAAGATGATGTGTTTGGCTAAAGTGATTTTCACAGTCGAGTTCAACGATCGTTTCAAATGTGAAGTGAGTATCACACAAACAACATAATTTGTTATAACATTTTATGCATTAAATTCATCACGTACATGTATCATTTAATTCATACTCACAGCAGCTCGCACACATACCTTATTAGGTTACCTTACGTGATTAAACATTGTGTTAAAATGTTTATAAATGCATCCATACTTTATTTCATTGTGTTGTTAACGAGAAAACCATTAAAATATGTGGACTGTATTCATTTCAAAGTGGAATTTCTGTCTTCGAGTGACAGGAATACATTTTGGAAATTATTTCACTAATATTACTATTAAATCGATAGCTCCTGAGACAAAAACATTTCAAGGAATGTTTGATACCATCATCAACTTTACACCAAGTAAGTATTTTTTGAAACTATGACCATAATTATGTTTTTCGAGATTACCAATAGGGGCTTTATACAATGGGAACGAACTTGGGAAAATATCTTTAGATGTTCAAGCATCATTTTGTCTGTTGTGTTGCAATTAATCTTAAAAGTTGTAGACAGGTTAAAAATTTCTCTTACCCATGGCTCTCCACACACGCTTCCTTGATGTAGACATAGCTTTTAGGAAAAATGCCCTGAGAACAAGGAAAAGTGCAATCAAGAATGGCCAAAATCAGGAATTCAATGCCTGTGCATACATTATATCACTAATGGATTCTTGTTAAACCTTTCAGTAATCTGTCAAATATGCTTAGTACACATGTGAATTTTAATCTGTTTCTTAGTTCTTAATTTATTTTGCTTATAATATTTACAATTACATGTATGCTAATTTTAGTGAAAACCAGTTCGGATTCCATGGTTACTCACATTACATTTTTCAGGTATTGGGACCACTCTTAATGCCATCATTTCCTTAATAATAATAATAATAATGTGGACTTATATAGCGCACGTATCCACCAACTGGTGCTCAAGGCACATTATATTATTACCCCTGCTCATCAGGCTCATAAATCATTCCTCAAACCATCTCAGCTCCCTGGGGAGTATACAGCTCAATTGCTGCCATTACATTGCATATGGGCTAATCAAACACAACAACCAATTCTGCCCTCACAGGTACCCATTTACCCCTGGGTGGAGAGATGCAATTATGGTAAAGTGTCTTGCTCAAGGACACAAGCACCATGGTCGCGGTTGGGATTCGAACCCACATTCTGACGACTCAGCCATCAGAACACAAATCCGACGCACTAAACCGCTCGACCATGGCGCTCGATCCATTTCACTCATCAGTTTTTTTTCATAGAAGTTGCATTATGCCCAGACCTTACTCAGCACAAAAAATTAATTGCAGAAATTTGTTATACAGTACATACTGTACAATACATAAGAGAAAAATGCTGGTTACTTATGTTACATTTTTCAGACATGCATAAAATATCACTTTTTCTCTTATATAGAATACACATATATGTAACAAATTTCTGAAATCCTTTTTTGCTGAGTAAGGTCTGGATATAGTGAAACTACATGTACTGTGAAAAAAACTCATGAGTGAAATATATATTATGGCATTAAGAGTGGGCCCAAATCCTTAAAAATGTAACATAAGTAAACATGAAATTGCCCAGAAGCTCATTATTCTGTCATTGGTTGCCATTTGTTTCACATGACTCCAGTTGACAAGATATACAACATGTATTTTACATACACAATGGATTCTTACATATGTACATGAATGACACTGATGTTTGTATTACACTTTAGATTATCAGATATATATCATATACATGTACATGTATGAATACTATTATAAACAATAGGGAAAAAACTTTAACAATTAAAAAATTTAAACTTCATTGTAACTGAAAGACAAACATTGTGACTTACACGCAACCGTCTGTTCCTGGTTGTGAATCCTTTATACCAGCCTGTTAAAGAGAAAACAAAAAAATTCTTGGACTTACATCTTATGTACGTGTTCTAACCAGTCAGGATAAAGAATGTGTAAATGTGTATACAATGTTTTAAATTTAGCTTTTTCCTTTCACTGTTTTGGGGGGTTTACAAAAATGTTCCTAAACAAAAAACAATTAAAAATAGCTTAAATACACATGTACAGTGTACATTTTTACTGTTCATGTACAATTGTACATGTACAGAAAACATGTTTGCCATCTACATGTACAATGGGCCACTTTCTAAGTTATGAAGTACATGTATGTATTAAATAATTGTTTTCCCTGAAAAGTGCATTAGTCAAGGTTTGAGGAAAACAATTTTCTTTTTACCCGTGCCATGTTTGAAAAAAAAATTATACATGTAAGCGACAGCAGAGTTAGAGGTGATGTTAAATGTGTACAATACATTCTGTGGGACTCTTGCACCTTTAAAGGGACAATATTGTCACGATCAACAGGGCATAGAATCAGAGTGCTAGTGACTGAAAATAATACCCCATATGATAAGGTCATATTACCATTGCTGCTACATAAATGAGCCAGTAATTTTCAGTCACTTTGTTTATCTAAAACTAGGTCAATGATTCCATGCCATGTTGAATTTAAAAGTCTATTCTGATCGTGACGATACTGTCCCTTTAAGTTGCATTGGACTGCATTAAATGGCAACATTCAGTGTTTATCATCTGTTAGTGTTATGGTACCGTACATGTACATGTCTTCACTCTAATGGTGTTTATCATCTGTACTGGTACCGTACATGTACATGTCTTCACTCTACCGGTGTTTATCATCTGTACTTGTACTGGTACCGTACATGTACATGTCTTCACTCTATCGGTGTTTATCATCTGTACTGGTACCGTACATGTACATGTCTTCACTCTATCGGTGTTTATCATCTGTACTTGTACTGGTACCGTACATGTACATGTCTTCACTCTATCGGTGTTTATCATCTGTACTGGTACCGTACATGTACATGTCTTCACTCTATCGGTGTTTATCATCTGTACTGGTACCGTACATGTACATGTCTTCACTCTATCGGTGTTTATCATCTGTACTGGTACCGTACATGTACATGTACATGTCTTCACTCTATCGGTGTTTATCATCTGTACTGGTACCGTACATGTACATGTCTTCACTCTATCGGTGTTTATCATCTGTACTGGTACCGTACATGTACATGTCTTCACTCTATCGGTGTTTATCATCTGTACTGGTACCGTACATGTACATGTACATGTACATGTCTTCACTCTATATATCGGGACCTAATCTGTGTCAGTTGAAAAATATTTCTGGCCCAAGCAGATGTCCCATCTGTCACAGAAAATTATGAAAAAGTTTCATACTTCCCAATTCCAATATATTTTGGTAACAAAGGTTTCTGCCTATCTTCCAGACAGACCGACTAACTCAGAGCATAATATTTATGACTATTACATGTATAGTTTTCAGTGGATAAACTTTAGAGTTGAAAAAGAGCTACTGTATGTGTATGTATTGTCCTGTCTGTCATGCTGGAATTGGCTGTGGTTCTGTAAATGAAATTTATACTCAAACTCAAGAAAATGGGGAACGGAAACAAAATGGGTTGTGTGTGTATGTCGCAGCTTAAAGCCAGTTTAATTCAACCTTCTTTCACACCGGATACCAAAAAGTGGGCAAACCGGTTCTTATCAATTAACTTCCAAAAAACCACCAATGTTAAAGGAGGCACTGATGGCCATCAGCTAAACAGTGAAAGGTGATACCCATGACCACCAGTAGGCAAACAATAAAAGGTGATACCCATGACCTCCAAATATACAGCTAAACGTGATACCCATGACCACCAGTAGGCAACCAATAAAAGGTGATACCCATGACCTCCAAATATACAGCTAAAGGTGATACCCATGACCACCAGTAGGCAAACAATAAAAAGGTGATACCCATGACCACCAAATATACAGCTAAATGTGATACCCATGACCACCAGATATACAGCGGCCGTTGCTGTATCACAATAAATTAACATCAAAACCAGAAATTTAATAACAACCCTTAAAAATTTGAAATGTCATCAGACCCCTTGAGGATTATAAGATTAATTCTTCCCCCAAATAGTTCACAAGATAACAATGATAACACTGCTCCCACCGCTGGAACATGCGGACGGATATAGCCCGAGAGGAATTACCTGGCGCTATTAATAATACAATTATATGTGTTGATTTTATGCCATTGGTACATACATGTACATGTATGGCCTGAAATAGCCCGTGTGGCACATCACAGCGCTATCATAATCCTAACCTTTAAGTAGCTTTTAATTCCCCCAAATCAAGGGTGATTTGGGAGTCCGCGAAGGGACGATACTTACCTGTTAAACCTACAAATGCACATTTCCCTAGCCGAAGGCTTCCTCGCTAGATTCTTTTTTACCGCACCCTAATAGCGCCCTCTAGTGTCCCTTCCCATCATGCCTCTGCGCCATGCGTGTCGTCATCCTCTTTTTCTCGGGTGTGAGTAAAAAAGAAGAGTATATGCTGAGCCCAAGTGGGGCAGGAGGGTGGAAGGTTTAACAGGTAAGTATCGTCCCTTCGCGGACTCCCAAATCACCCTTGATTTGGGCGAGTCCACTTCAGGGGACTCCCTTACCTGTTAAACCTACAAATGCACAGATTAGCACAGGGAAAAAGGAGGAGGGCGAGGGCGAGGCATAGGAAGAATCCATCAAGGAAAACCAAACGAATTGGTCCCTTCACGTTCTCCCAATTAAAACAGAAAAAGGTTACATACCCACAAATGAAAGGTCCAGAAGGCACCAGCAGGGGCCAACATCCAGTCATTGTGTGGAGGCCGGATCGGAGGATCGAGCCGTCCTGAGAGTGGCACGGCCAAACTGTCCCTCCGTCTGTAGTACATCCCGCAGGTAACAAGACGTGAATGTTGAAGGCGTCTTCCAGGCTGCTGCTTAGAGGATGTCCTGAAGTGGGACACCTTTCATGTAGGCCCATGAAGTTGACATAGCCCGTGTCTCTTGAGCATGGGCAGTCTTCCCAGTCGAGGTGGGCCATTGCGATTGTGATGAATGTATGGCCCGCACTATCTATAGGGAGATAGTATCCAGGGAGGCCGCCCCATGCGGCCTCGTGGATGAGATGAATAGTTGGGAGACAGAGCCCCGAAGCGGCTTAGTATGAGCCAGATACCATTTAAGTGCTCGAACAGGGCACCAGAGGCTATCCGCAGGTATGGATGAGGCTGACTTGATGTCAGGGATAAAAATGTCGGGGGGGAAGATATGAAGGGGACTGATTTTTCGTAAGGAAAGAATGACGGGGGATGAGGCGAACCCCGCCAGGTTGCCACCTGATATGTCCATGGTCAATGGTTAGGGCATGAAGTTCGCTACGCCGTCTTGCCGTGGCGATGGCTACCAAGAAGACCGTTTTGACAGGAGGTCAATAAGTGATGCCTGAGCTAGTGGTTCGAAGGGAGCTATCTTAAGAGACTGAAGCACTTGCCCCAGGTCCCATGAAGGCAGTAACTCCTTCCGTGGAGGACGTTCGAGGAACATGCCCCTGAGGAGTTGAGTCAAGGCCCTGTTGGATGAAACGGTAGAGTTATCTGGAAAACCAGTATGAACCGCACTGAAGGCCGAGTGATATCCTCGTATCGTGGCCACTGTAAGGCCCTGATTAAAAAGGGCAAGAAGGAAATCGCCTATTTGTCGTATAGATGCTGAGCAGGGATCAACAGAGTTGTCGCCGCACCATTCATGGTAATGTCGTAGGCGGCTGTTGTAGGTCCTCCTTGTAGATGGACGTCGGCTCCGGGCTGCCAAGGCTGCAGCGTTCTCTGAAAGGCCCGCTGAACAACAGGATCGTTTGACAGCATCCAACACGTTAAGTGTAGAGTCTCCGGTTGGGGATGGTAAATGCGCGACTGAGGTTGGCTGAGAAGATACTCCCTGTGGGGAAGCAGTACAGGAGGACTCACCAGAAGGCGGATTAGTTTCTGAAACCAGGGCTGACGGGGCCAAAAAGGAGCTATCAGAAGCACTCGGCAAGGAGTGATCTCGATCTTCGCCAAGACCCTCGGGAGGGAGATCGGTGGGTAAACATAAGCGTACATGTTTGACCAATCGGTCGATAGGGCGTCCAATGCCCATGCCTGAGGATCCCTGCCCCGAGAGCAGTATACCGGTAACTGGTTGTTCTGGGCTGAGGCAAAGAGATCTATCTGGGGGCGATCGAACCGATGAAAGATGGCTCGAACCACGGATGGGTGCAACGTCCATTCCGTCGGCAGGGCTCTGTTTCTGGAGAGAGCACCTGCCACCGTATTCAGCCTCCCGGGTAGGTGAACTGCTGTTCGCTATGCACCAGCAGAGTAGGTTCCAAAGGTACATGCATAAGCGTGGGGACCGAGTACCCCCTGCCGATTGATGTAGGCCACAACCGTTGTGTTGTCGGTTCTGATTTGGATGTGTTGGCCGGACACGGTCGGTCCGAAGAATTTCAGAGCCTTCTGAACAGCCAGGAGCTAGAGGATGTTTATGTGTAAAGGTTTCTCCTCTTGGGACCAAGTCCCTGCGCATGAGTCTGTCCCCAAATGAGCACCCCAGCCCAGGTTGGAAGCATCTGTGGTCAAAGTCAAGGTGGGTTGGGGGCATGGGAAGATTTTTCCCTTGGTGAGGACCTCTCGTTGGAGCCACCAACGGAGGTGCGGTCATATGTGGGAAGTACCGGAACTGGAAGGGTGGTAGGGTCCCGGTAGGACCGGTACAAGGCAAGTAGGTGCAGCTGTAACGGACGGAGCCTCATCCTGCACCACGGTATTAGGTCCACCATGCTTGCTATCAGACCCAGTAGTCGTAGCCAAGCCGCTGCGGGAGCAGATTGGGCGGACAAGAGGATGGCCACACATTCTATGAGATTGTCGACCCTTTCTCGAGTGGGTGAGACAAGTCCTCTTTGAAGATCCAGCTCGGCACCGAGAAAAGTGGGTGTCATGGAGGGGATCGGTCTTGATTTCTCCTCGTTGATGATGAAGCCCAGAGCGGAAGAGATCTTGCGAGTGAGACTCACACTTCTCCGGGCATCGGTCTCTGTGTTGCCTATTATAAGCCAGTCGTCGAGATAAACAAAGATGCTGACCTGGCATTTCCGTAAAATCGCCGCCACCACCTTTACTAGTCAGGTGAACACCCTTGGGGCCGTTGAAAGACCGAAGGGTAGAGAACGGAATTCGTAGGTTGTGCTTTGGTACCGAAACCGGAGGAAAGAGCAGTCGTTTTCCCTTATCGGGATGTGTAGGTAAGCATCCTTCAAGTCCAGCGAAGCCCCCCATGCAGGATGGGGCAAAGCCTCCAGAACTGTGTTTCCATCCGGAAACGCTTTGGGCGTATGAAGTGGTTCAAGGGGCGAAGGTTTAAAATTGGACGCCATTCGCCCTGTTGTTTCTTTGGCGTTAGAAAGAAACTTAGAAAGAAACTTGAAAAGAACTCTTGGTTTGCCCGATCGGGCGGTATCATGGTAATCGCCCGTTTGATAAGAAGAGCCTGAATCTCCGATTCCAGCGTACGCCGTTTGTCGGGATCTGCTGGGACCGGCGTTATTTTTGGCATGTAATACGACGGGGGGGCACTCAGAACTCGAGAGCATAACCTTCGGTTACGGTTTCGAGAACCCACACGTCGTCGCAAAAAAGGGCCCACGTCTTTGCGAAATTGGAAAGACGACCCCCTACGGGCCCTAGGTAGGGAGCCGGAGGGGGGAAAACGTCACCGGCGCGAGAAGCCACTACGGGTGGTCTTAGGGCGAGGGGTAAACCCTGGATCCCCGGCCACGGCCACTCCCGGGACGTGACTGTGGGGTTGCGGACCGAGAAGTGGATGCAGGGTACCCTTGGGGTGTAGCGCTGACCGGGTGGAAGGGTTTAAGAGGCTTCCTTGGAAAGCGCTGGCTCTTCCCCAGTTGGGAATTGCCGCTGGTAGGATGGGGGGAGCTCTGGGTAGATGATTTACGGAGGTTGATTTTGTCCGTGGCCTTGATCCGTTTTGCCTCCCTTTCCATGATATCCTGGAACTGTCCCGCGAATAAATCAGGCCCGAGATGTGGAACGCCTTCCAAGTCAGATTTGACCCCATCGGACAGAAGAAAAATTGACTCAGTCATGTTGGATCTCTGAGCGGCCGTGGCCAGCATGGAGACTCTTGTGAACTGGTCCATGCAGATACGGAGGCAATCATCCAAGCAGCGAAAGGCCATCTCAGTTGCCTCCGCTGAAACGGTGGAGTCTGTCTCACAAGAGCAAACTAGATATTCCGATAGCAGTTGAAGAAAACAGGAAACACGAAGGCCCGCTCGTGAGGCCGTGTCTACCTTAATCAGAGTATCCTCTAAGCCATTTCTCTCCCGACTGGGAAAGGGGGCCTTTACTGAATTGCGAGCACTTGTATCGGCCGCAATCTTATCCCTGGAAGCAGTTGGTAAGGAAGGAACCGTAAAAAATTGATCATAGTCCGCCTGAGGGACTCTAAAGGGACGTAGATCCCGGCGAGAACACGGGCGTATCCGTCTCACTTTTGAAAGAGTCGTGATGCGGTCCACACAAAGCCAATCAATCGGAAAGATCGGAAAGACCGGAAAGATTTCCTCTCTGGACGCCGCGGGAGCAGTACGCCGCTTAAAGGATTGGCGAGTTCCGTCACCGGTTGCCGTAGGTTCGTCTGAGGATGGAATGTACATGTCTGAGGATGGATTGTACATGTCATCGCCGGGGCGTTGGGGCATATCCCGAGATCCAGTGGAAAACCCTGGGGGACCCATGGGCTGAAGAACATCCGCAGGCATGACGGATGAACTTGGGGCGACCGCGGAAGGTGGTACATCTGGGGCGAATCCAATGTCTGGTACCTCGTCAGTGTCGGAAAACTCATCAGATACGAGTACAGATATTGCATCCCCAGCCTCAGGACTGGACCCGTAGTCAGTCGGATCTGGGGGTAAGGGGCGAGTCGGAACGGCCCCTGTAGGTTTTTGGACCAGAGACGCCACAGTGGCTGTCAGATCTCTAAAACCCTGTAGGAGTAGCGCTGTGGACCCGTCCGGTGATCGGCGGCGAAGCCGCCGGTACCGGGGGGAACTGCCCGAGGAAGACGCACTAGAGCTGTAGCGGTGTCGCCTCTTACGATGGCCAGTACGTTCCCTTTCTCCACCAGAGTCTGCCCGGCTGTAATGACTGCCATGAGGGCTAGCGGGTAAAGGCAGATCGAAAAGGTACGTCTCCCGTAGCTGGGGGCCCGGCAGTGGCGGGCGTCCCAGATGACAGGGACCGCGAAGGTATGTCACCAGTAGACTTGCGCCTCTTAGCCTTTACTGTAGACCCAGAGGACAGTGACCCCGAAGGTATGGCTCTAGTCTTTCTTTTGGAACTGGTAGTGAGACTTGTTTTGGAGGGCAGGGACCGCGAAGGTATGCCTCCAAACTTTCCTTTGGTTCCAGTGGTGACACCTTTTTTGGTGGAAGGGTCATCAGCAGTGGCTTTTCCAGAGGACAGGGACCGCGAAGGTATGGCCTCAGAAGAAGCCAAAAAATCTGCAGTAGAGGCCCTATCGGCAGACAGGGACCGCGAAGGTATGCCGCTGGTGGGTTCTGATAGAGTCACATCGTCGGAGGCCAGGGACCGCGCAGTTATGGCTCCGAGAAGAGATCGTTGGGACCCGAAATGGGTCCGAGAACGGCCCCGAAGGCTGGTAGAAAAATCACCGGAGGGGGAGCGGGAACAGAGCCAGGCTGCCACTGCCTCCCACTCCGTATCCTCCCAACCTCGGCAGACTGTGCAAGGCTTCAAACGATTGCACGTTCTGCAGCGGGGGCATAAATCATGCGGGTCTACAGAAGCACGGGGTTTCGCGCGCCGACAAGAGCAGCACGGAGAAGAAAAATCGGGGGCTAAATCCGTAATTCCTGTAGTGTAAAAACAAGAAGGAATAAAAACAAGGACTTACCCACGGTCTGTTCGCTAAGGAACAGACCAAAATACTTCAAGAATCAAGTCGAGGTGACAAAAAAGTCGGTTGCTTCGGAAGCGGAGCTCCGTAGAAAAAAATACGTCTTTCTCCAACGTAGCGCTAGAGAAAAAGAGGACGACGACACGCATGGCGCAGAGGCATGATGGGAAGGGACACTAGAGGGCGCTATTAGGGTGCATTTGTAGGTTTAACAGGTAAGGGAGTCCCCTGAAGTGGACTAAACAAATACAATGTGTTGATTTCCTGCCATTGGTACATGTACATGTACGTATGGCCTGTAATAGCCCGTGTGGCACATCACGGCGCTACCATGATCATAAAACTTACAATTTCAACATTAATGTTACCAATAATGATTTACATATTTAAAGAAATATTGAACCAACCCATTGAATTAACCGAGCCCTTAAACAAGATGAGGGATATGATTTCTATTCCGAACAAAAAATTGCCACCCGCGAGGAACGTGACCCACAGGAAGAGAAAACAGACCCCGACAAGGGCTTCCGACAGAGAAAATCAAAGCAATGTTAAAATGCAATTGCACAGGTCCCATTACCGTCAGGAGAGAGATGAACCCCATCCCAGTTAAACTGAGGGTGTTCGAGTACCCAAGCCCCACTCCTATGACACTGAGTCTTCGCCCACCGGTTAGCTACCAGTTAGCTTCCCTACACACCCGCACCAAGGACGGCTGCGAATTGGCGCCGTAGTAAAACATACGCGGGAGTATGTGCGACCATGCCAGTGTGGCTGCCGGAAATTGTTCCCTGCAATGAGCAATCACCAACGCAATACCCTGCCGAAGCTCGAAAAAATCAACAACACCCAATTTTTTGGGGGCCATGTTGATTATTCTTGCTATGGCTCAAGGACACAAGCACATACTCTGTAGTGGAACCCTGGTTGGGACCCACTTGTAAAACATGCGCCTGTACCCTGGCTCGGGAAATTGTTGTAAACTCACCAACCCGCAAATACAAATGTACCGAAAAACGCTAGCAGCATCGCTGCTCGAAAAATCTTAACTTGATATTGATCAGAACGAAATGTAACCTTGCGGTTAGATAAAAGTATGGCAACCAGTTCTAACAATGCAATGGATGGTTGAGATGTAAAGTTTTGAGGCCAGACCCTTGCAACCACCTCCCATATTAATTTTTGTTATGATCTACGAGCAGTATTGATCTGTCTTTCCATTAAGTTGTTATTTATTCAAAAGCACTGAAGTATACAGTGCTTCAGAAATAATCAGTGTAAAAAGAGTACAAAATCAGTAGTTTGATTTCACAGTATCTGAACATCATTTTTTAAATAAATAAATAAAACAAAACCCTTGGACAATAAATTTTGGGTGGATTGTGCCAAAAGCTAGTTGATCAAACCAATATGAGTTTTATTTTCTGTAACATTATATTAGAACAGGAGTTATATTATTACCAATCTGAAGAATATAGTTATAATTCAAAATCTCCTCCCTCCAAAACCAGGAGAATTATATTGCATATTAATGCTTTTAAAGGGAAGGTATTTATTGGTATTTGGAAAAATACATCCAGTTTTCATAAATATACCATAAAATTAGTAGTAACATATAAAAGTTTGGTGCTCAGGTTTTTGGGAAAATAACAATTTTTGTAAGTTCCAGTAGGTGCTCAGTTTTGTACCTTCCCCTTAAAGGCAAAGTACAACAAAGGTAAAACCTGATTATAAAATTACTGAATTAGTATTTGAAAGCTTATTGTGGTGAAGTACAATGTAAGTAAAGATCCCAACTATCCTGCGAAATTATTTTGTCTGAAGTGCTGTCATTTAAGAGAAAAAACAAATAATGGATGTTTTAATATATATGTAATATGCAAAAAGTAAACCAAATTTTAATATAGCCACCCAATTTGGCAATTTTTTTAATTTTTTTATTACAAATCTTTTACAAAGATCCTCATGACTTAGACAACACATTGAGCTGAAACATTCACAGGTACAGTACTAGTGTAGTCTATAATTTTTTCATAAAATGTATGCAGTAATTATATTCAAAGAAAGTTAAAGCTTTTTGTATATTACTTTGTAGACTCTGGAGAGATGAAAGAATACAAAATATATGAAAAATAATTATGCTTATTTGCATATAGTGTTTTACATGAAACCCAGGTACAGCATGTTGTAGAGGAGACTCTGCTCTTTCAAATGAGTGGTAACATGTCAACATTATTATGGATTGCTGTACCACAGATAACGCCGGTTGCTGTGCCGTGGGTGTTTGCACCGTGGGTTGCATTGCCTGGGCCACCTGAATAGCCTGAGGAGCCTCTGGTGCCGCCGTCTGCACTGGTGTCTGCCCTGCTGGCCGTTCACCGGCCTTCGTCTGTGTCTGGGGCCACTACTGGGGCCCGCCTCCCTCAGAAGAGCCGGAATTTTCAACCTCCGACTGGGCCGAGGCATGCTGCCCGATGGTACTCGCCGCTGGTCGAATAACCATTAAAACCAGCTCCCTGGCCGGCTGTCGTAAAACTCGCAAGAAAACTCACGAAATACAACCACTGCACGTTGCCAAATCACGACTACTAAGTATTAAATCCCAGCAACCAATGACGCAGTACTCGAACTCGTCGCTGGTCTTCCGATCAAGAAGAAACCAGTAAATCCAATTCACTGTCGTACAACTCACGAAAAACTCACGAAATCCAACTGCTACTCGTTGGCAAACGTCTATTAAATCCCAGGAATAGTTCACAAAGACGCAGTGACAAACCCGATAAGAAATTACTCGAAATATTGTTCAGAAAAAAACTTGTTATAAAAACTTTAGAACATACTTGTTTACTTCAAGAAGCTGCGACATAAAGTGAGCCCAACTAACACTTTTCGTGCACTTTTGCGTTTTCCAGCAATGTGATTGGATACAAACTTTTTGGCGGGCACCGCTCGCTGCTTATTGGCCGCCGCTCGATCCTCCAAAACAGGAAGTCATAACTGACACGTCCGCAAACATGCAAGACGGCGAAAAGCAACTGCTTAGTGCTGTGTGCAAACAAAGCATATATACCCAGGGGGCAAGCAAGGTCACCCTGCATCGCGAAGTTATAAAAACTTCATGGGTGTCAAACAGTTCAGTGGGGTCAAATGAACACCCACAGGGTGGACACGTAAATCAATCTGGTGCACGAGGCCTACAAGAGGGGGGGTCACTTGTGAGGGGGTCTACTTTAGTAAATTTTGCTCAAAGTATATCAAGTTTGGTCTCAAATGAAAGGAAATTTAATTTTGAAAAATGAACGTGATGTTGATTTCATCATTTTATCAACCTGTGAAAAGTTACACTTGATTGAAGATATGTGGTGCTGGTTAATATGAAATTGTCAAGCTGATTATCATTCCTATTTTAGTAGAAACTTTTTAAAAGCTAACATTGTTTTAGAAGCTTATAATTCAGTATGCTTTTCATGCCAAGCTTGTATTTACATCATATTTAAACCATTGTCTTTTTAACTTTTTAGTGACAAGACATGGAATCGGACATTTCACAAAACTCCATCTAACTCTGAGCATGTCCCTGTCACAAAGACGCAAATCAATCCAAATGATACCTTATCTGTAACTTTCCTCCGAGTCTTCAATTTCTTCCGCTGAGCTTTCAGATTCTTCATCCTCACTACACTCGCTTTCACCTGCCAGTTCCATTTCTAACTCTTCTTGCATCTTTGCTCGACTACAGGTATCAGGATGACCTCTGCAAAGACAGCCAATATTGCAGCGCCTAGATGCCTTGGTACATCTGCAGTTTCTCTGGCATCCTTTCTTGCATGAACAGTTGGTTCCATGGAAACATCTTTTGGCCATGCAGCATTTCTCATTTATTGTGGAACCTACATTGTCTCCCTCTGAGGTCCATCCATATTCTAGTGGCTCTGGAAGGACTGGATTTGCAATATGTGCCGCTTTTATCTACTATGCATGCATATGCTGCTCTTTCCAGATGGAGACGAAATGCATCCTCTGTTGGTGGTAACCTCCTTAAGTCAGTAGTATCACTCTTAAGAAATTTATGAGCCCTGAGTTCTGCAAGACTATCAAACCTGGAGATTTCATCTCTTGAAGAGTAGACACGATGAACAGCTGCCTAGCTTGGTCAATGATATCATCTGTCAGGTTATGGCTCGACCTCAGCAAAACTTGCAAGGTGATCCAGTGGCACAGTCTTGCTCTTCTGTAACCATGTCGTCTTTCCAATGAAGAAAGGGTAGCTAGTAATATCTCGTCCACTGAGACTGTGGATTAGTGGAAGAGCTTGACACAAATCTGCATCTAGCCTCCTAGCTATTTCATGAATTGGGAGATAGCTATCCTGTTGAGTCTTCATCCACAATTCTTCCAACCCCATTTCCTGAAGCTTGGTCTTGAAGTAGTAGACACATAACACAACTACATCAGTGTCATTGGCATAGATAACTACCCGCTTTTATACCCTCCACTTGGGTAGCATAGATTGTATGAAGCAATAGTCGCGTGATCTGCTTCTTCGTGCATTGACTGGAGTTCTGCAACTGGAGATTCATCCCATTGGTCAGCAGGACACTTTTGCTTACATCTCGGAAGCCTCCCGAAAGAAACAACTTCATTGATCCAAGCAGTAGGTTGACTCTCTCATCACTAACCCACTTCTCACAGAGGTACTCAAGTAAGGCTGCTTTATTTTCAGATACACTGAAGAATGCTTTGGGATCAGGAGCTCGAAACTGGCCACTTACTTCATACCTTTCCTCCTGTTTCTGCCCGACTGGCACGCTCAGCGGTCTTTAGGCTGTTGGCATAATATCTGTCGCAACAAAAATGCACACTCTTGGTATCTGTAGGTAGATTGGTAAGAAGTAATCTTCTGTAATGGTCAGCAATATCTGGAAATGGAGTATCTTTGACAAATGACCACTTCCGAATGACCGACATTGCATCAACAATGACGCTGGTGCTCATTGTGGAACCGGTTGGTTGAGGAATATCTTCAGCAGGTTGTACTTCACTTTCTGTCTTTAGAGCTTTCACAAGGGAAGATTTTGTGTTGGTAGATCTCATTTGACCTCGATCATCAAATAACGATGGAGGGAAGTTCAGCATTCATGATTTCCGATGAAATCAGTTATATCCATATCACCATCATGTCCTTCACTGCATTACTCTTTACAAGTCTTAAGAGAGCAGTGACTTCCTTGCTCTTGGTCTGTTGTTCTTTCTTCGCTGACTTCTTTGACTTGTTCTGTGTATAAAGTGTTTTCAACTTCACAATGTCCTTCTTGTCTTCTCTGATGGATTTCTCCAGTGCAAGTTGGCCTGTCTCCTTGACTTTAGTCAGATGACTTTGAACATCGGCATTTGCGATCTGTCCAGTAGAGACATTGATAAGGTGTTCCTGGTCTGCTGCAGAAAATGGATTTTTGTCAATGCTTTGTATGACATTATCTACCAGTGCTGCATCCTTTGCTATCCGTGCCTTGCCAGCCTCATGGTGAGGATTTTATGCCTCTGCATTCAAATCTAACATGGATTTCAACTGGAAAGAGGCAGCTGCTGTTAAAGGTTTGGTATACACCCATTTGGTCCTAGCAGCTTCATTCGTGGTGATTGCGCCCAGACCACTCACTTCCTTGGCATCTGCATTATATGTTTGTTCCAGAAGCATGTCAGGAGATACTGCATTATGACTACCACTGGCATGCCTGGCAACAAAGTTACCATTGAGGAATGAATCATATACATCTGGAGCTGTCGATGGTAGCTGCTTCATTTCTGGTAGAATGCTTATAAAATGTGATGAAATATGACACCAAACACACCATATATATGTTATATGTACCGACCCCATCTAGCCCCCACCCACCCCATATTGTGGCCCCACCCCACCCCACACCCACCCCACCCCTTCAAACCCTTCAGGTAATTATTGAGCATTATCCTTCTAAGTACGTTTCATAAACAGATGGTGTATTTGTATGTTATCTGCAATATATGTGACACTTATCTGGTAAAAACTGGCTTTGAGGGGGTCAACTTTGACCTCCCCTCTAACAACCCCCGTGCAGCTGATTGAAAAACGTGTCCACCCTAGGGATGTTGCCTATGGTCCATAGAATCCATCCATATATGACACGTTTTTATAACTCGACAGGTCAGTTTGCAAGCAAATGTGGGGGTTTGCCCCCTGGGTAATATGTTTTCTCATTGAGTATAATGCATTTGATCAGTTAGGTGATAAAATGATGTATTACAGTATGCCAATACTGTAAAGCATCTGCAAAATACTGCATGTACATGTAACTCACAGAGTTCTATGTCTAATGCATATTTTCAGATTACACATTTATTTTTCATATGATTTGCATTTTATAATCTTTGGGTTCCCCATTTACACCGCTCCCCTCACACCTACATGTACCATAAAAAACATGGTTGGTTCTTTGTCATGTGTATTTGTTAGAATATAATTATGCATTTTAATGGACACTCACTGGCCATAAGTATTGCAACATCCCCAAAGTTCAGTTTGGAGAACTGTGTTACAATAATTTATTTTATTTACACTACTTAAGACTTCTTGAAAGTGCCTGTGTTTTGAAGTCAATGTTCTTTTTACTGTTCTTGCTCGGAAATTATGTAATACACGATCGATGAAATCAGATTAAATGATCATCTCACCTGTTACTTGTAAAGTGCTAATTTGAGCATGTTGCAATACTTTTGGCCAGTGAGTGTACAGAAAAAATGATGCAAAAATAGCCATGACATGAAACAGTCCAGCATGTAAATGTATACATGTATGTAGTACATGTAGGTATTTGACTTGAAAATTAATTAACAACCTAAAGATTAACTAAAGATTAAATGTAGTTTGATTCTCAGGATCAGGCAGATCAGACAGATCTGTAGAATGAGGAGAAAGACCACTGCTCCTTCCCCAAGAAGAAACCAGGGAAAATGACTTTTGTATACCTTATTCCATCCTTTCAACTTGGATACTGTACACTAGGCCGGTTCAGATTTCACGTTTTTTAAATTGTTGTACCCTACTGCTTGGTTTCCCATGGTTTTGCATGTGAGAACTTCAAAAATCATATCCGTTTTGGTCTCAGACAATGGGGTATGCTGCCTCAAGATCCCTGAAATCATGTGACTTCTTAATAATGGTGGAATTAGGGTATTTTTTTAAGCTGTAAGTTCGTACAATGTATAATGACCCTTAAAAGGCAAGTGATATGTGATTTTATGCAAAGCATCACTGCTGAAGAAAATATAAAAGCTTTGAAATTATAGGGATCATAACATGGGTCAAAATTGTGGGTCAAAGGTCAAAAATACGCTTAGTATTTAGCCTGTACATGTATGTAAGGTACCTGCTTGATTTTGGCTTATTTTATGAAAAGCTGCATTACTGAAGAACATTTGAGTGCTTTAGAAACTACAGGGGTCATATAAACATGGGTCAATATTCAAGGTCAAAAGTCAAATGTACAGTTTTTTAGGCCATTAACAAAAGAGTGACTTAATGGCTGTTTGCAGTAAATTAGTATGATTTTTATATACTGCCTATAAATTTTAGCAATATCCAGATTGATTATCATGCAGTAAGAAAATCTGTTTTAATGTGATTCAAATCATCTTTAAGTTATTACTTGCATGTTAAAAGTGTTTAATAGCAGTGGGTTCCATGTTCCTCCCACTTAAATTTGGTTGTGCATACCTCTGAAATTGTTTATTCTACTGACATTGTACATGTGTAGTTCCAAAAAAAGCTTCCTTAGATTGGACAACATCACATTTCATCAGTCTAGCAGACCGCCTCTATCTGTCCAACAATCAAACCATAGCACTGATTTATACTATGATCAAGACTGGATGAGACCACCTTAATGACTTTTTCATCTCAAAGTCTACAACGTGCCAGACGAGGATGGTAGTTTGCCAACGGTTATCTCAAATATCCATAGAGAAATTTCTTGAGAAACCACCTCGGATTGGTGCTCTACACTAGGATGGAAAAATGGAAAAGGACGTTGCAATGGGAGTAACTAAAGGAAATCCTGGCTGTGCTCATATCTGGTGCTCCATGAGGAAGGTGAATTACTTGCTGTTCCTACCATCAGTGATGCATCTATTGAGTTGCTTACAACATGAGAGTTGATAGTGGCATTGGTATTCTACACCACAGCTAGTAACACTGGTATGCACAAGGGAGCTGTCAAATTGCTAGAGAAGAAGTTAGGAAGAAAAGTATTCTTCCTGGCTTGTTGTCATCATGTGTTAGAACTCATAGTTGGTGCTGTATGGGAGCAGCTGTTTGGCAATGTCAAGAGCCCTGAAAACCCTTTGTTCAAAGATTTGAAGGAGGCAAGATGATAAAACATGGATGGTAGTGGTACCTGACTCATATTCAACTCATTCAGCACAGATTCAAGAATGACCAACACAATTAAATGCTTGATGGCAACTACCAGATGAACTCAGAAAGGGAAAACCTGTTTTCCAAACCATATCAAAAGCACACCACAATTGTTGGGCCAGAGTCACACTTCATATTCATTGCTCTCAATAAGTTCTAATTGGCTATCCTCTACAAAGATTTCCTCAGAAAGATTTGAATGACATAGCAGAGCGAGGAGTGAAGTTGATGAGTAACTTTGCCAACATCAATACTACTGACCCCCAACAGTGAGCTTGGCCTCTGCAAGCAGTGGAGTTCAACAGGAGACAATTTGACAGTTTCACAAAAGCAACCCTGAACGTATAAACACCCCCGATCCATCATATAACAATCGACATCTGAAAAATACACTGTGAAAAATACACTGTGAAAAATACACTGTAATAATCACACTGTAATAATTACACGTACATGTAATGTCTACAGCAGTTACCCTAGGACAGGCTATACTATGGGTGCGTTCGAGTAGCTTCCCCAAGGTAACCCGAATACATCACACGGGTGAGCCCCAAGTACAACCTAATTGAACGAGTATATCCCATTGAACATTCGCCCTCTTGTGGTCGTTAAGGCGATGTGAAGAATGTCAAAGGTCACACGGACTTTGTAAACAAAATATTTACAATGATCGCAAAATAATTATTTCCCAGATAAAAAAAGGAACCAATGGTCGTATTACTTCTCAGGTTCGTACAAAACAACACATCTTCTAGTACAAGAACAGTCTCTACTCACAGGTTCATTGTTTAAGGGTTGAAAATGTATGTTAAAAACGTCATGAAATTGCCGCACTGAAAACAAAGATGGTGGCCATTCAGAATATTCTCAAAGTAACGTCACTTACCCGGGTCTGCCTCAAGTGACCTGCTTTGCGAGCAGGTTACTTGAGGCAAACCCAGGTAAAATCAAGCCAAATTGGCTGCAGCAGGTAAAAATTGCCATTTTTGACCTTTGACTAAGCTTGGGCGATATCGATTTTTTTCATCCACGATATATCGGCAAACATATATCGCGATTTTCGATAATATCGCAATTATTTTTTTCATTCATGCAGGATCGCTTTTGTTTCTCACTTCCAAAAGCTGAAAAGACTGTTCTAATTTTGTTTCCATGGAATTTCGGACTTTTTTTTAAATCACAATATTTTTTAATCGTGATTTGCCGATATCTCGATAACTTTGGTTCTCGATATCGTAATCGAATAAAAAAAGGTATCGTGATATTCTATATTATCGTGTTATTGCCCAAGCTTACCTTTGACCCCACATTTTGAGAAAAATGAAACTTTCAGATATATTTGAAATAAATATTTTACTATTATACAAGGTGTCCCCTGTAGTTGTCTATTACAATATATTAATACAAAAGTATTCAAAAACTAAACAAAGATTGAGACTAATATGTTAAAAAATTGCTTCCAAATGTCACACACGTGACGGGAGAATGGCCCCAAAGTGAAATGATTCTAAATTCAGAATCTATTATTAAAATTATTAACTTTGCTGAATACAATCCCCGTTCTAACCAGACTTTAAACAAAAAATGCCAAACCTTATGTACATGTACACTGTTTGTATGCACCATGCAATGGGCCCATCATTATTCCATATATGTAAGCAGTCTGACAATGACATTCACAAGCTGCAAATCATTTTATGATGCCTCCATATTGCAAAACAATCATAATGTGTATTTATACATATACAGTCATCTGGAAAAAAAATTATTTGATCGCCTGACCTACATGTACATGTACTTGATGAATCCTTACCTTATTTTATAATTGGATAAATTTTTATCTGGTCCTACATGTAAGTTACATGTAGCTGCATACATTTGTAGCTCCTATCGCGAACCTCCCTCTCATATTTACAACCGAGCTACATTTGTACATGTAGACAGAAAATGCACTCCAGACCCAGAGACAGCTCTAGCAAATTTATTTTACCCTGCAAGATTGCAGCAAGAGCTATTTTGTTAATAATAATAATAATAATAATAATAATAATAATAATAATAATAATAATAATAATAATAATAATAATAATAATAATAATAATAATAATAATAATAATAATAATAATAATAATAATAATAATAATAATAATAATAATAAGAATAATAATAATAATAATAATAATAATAATAATAATAATAATAATAATAATAATAATAATAATAATAATAATAATAATAATAACGCTAATTGCTGCAATAGGGCGACAGTGTAGAAAATGCTACAATAGGGCGACAGTTATCTATCTTGAAAACACATGCTTTTTCAACATGTTTTTATGAAGTTAATGATTTTTTAAAAGGCAAATTCAATTTTTATTAATTTTATGGAATACATAATTTATTTAGAAAATAACCTTTTTCGATTCGCCTATTATTTTTATTACTTGTGCTACAATAGGGCGACATTATCTGTCACCCTATTATAGCATTTTTCATAACGTGCATAAAAATACCACAATAGGGTGACAGTTATCCGTACATCTATATTCTTGTATAGGATGTACTTTATCATGTACATGTAGATGCACTCATGATTCGTAGGAAATCAACCTCCGAGTGTTTTATCCGTGTGCTAAGTTATATCAGCAACAAAGGGAATTGGTGCTGGAGTGAGGTTTGCGTCAGCGGACAGAATACAAGTGAAAACTACCCTAAAAATTGCGCTTATCCTATGAATGTTGTACCTTAATGATTATGTTTTAAATGTTTAACTGATAAACAATATAGCAAATTTATTTTTGTCATGTAAATCACCAATATAAGGCGACATTTATGATTTATGTAAATCACAACAATAATCGACAGTTATTATTTGTTATGTAAATCACAACAGTAAGGCGACAGTTATTATTTGTTATGTAAATCACAACAATAAAGCGACAGTTATTATTTTTCTAAAACAAAAATCTAGTTTAAGATTTCAAATACTGTATAATTAACCCACATATTCCAAAAAAGGTTTACATGTTTTTAATCAAAGCAGTTTTGAAATGATAATTTATGTCTTCTGAGTTTTCCCAGAAAACAAGGTGTCGCCCTATTATAGCATTTTTATCCCGTCAGATAATAACAGGGCGGGATTTGCAATCTCACAGCTATCCACGTGACACACTGAAATCCCAAATCAAGTTTATTTTTTCTGAAAGAAGATGCCCGTTGATGTATTGATTAGGTAAGTTGTCCACACAGAAATTGTTTTAATCCTGATTTATTGGTCTAAAATAATAGGGCGACAGTTAGGTGTCGCCCGATTATAAATGTCGCCCTATTATAGCATTTTGCAGTATGAAGTGTCGCCCTATTGTAGCATTCATACTTATAATAATAATAATAATAATAATAATAATAATAATAATAATAATAATAATAATAATAATAATAATAATAATAATAATAATAATAATAATAATAATAATAATAATAATAATAATAATAATAATAATAATAATAATAATAATAAGTGTGGACTTATACAGCGCACGTATCCACCAACTGAGTGGTGCTCAAGATGCATATTATTACCCCTGCTCATAAGGCTCATAAATCATTCCTGAAACCATCTCAGCTCCCTGGGGAGTATACAGCTCAATTGCTGCCATTACAGCGCATATAGGGCTAATCAACCAACTCTGCCCTCACAGGTACCCATTTAACCCCTGGGTGGAGAGAAGCAATTATGGTTAAGTTTCTTGCTCAAGGAAACAAGTGTCACGGCCGGGATTCGAACCCACATTCTGCTGCTAACACCAGAACTTGAGTCCGGTAAGCTAGACCGCTCGGCCACGAGACTCCACTTGTTGTAATGTTGGGGGAATTTTCTTTTTTTAAAACATACTATGTCCCACGATTAATCACAACATTTATTTTGTTTACATGTCTTAATACAGAATGCTCTATAGACTAACCTGAACATTGCTCCAGTATTTGTACTGTGTCGCCAACATTAAGTCTCAGCTCAAAGGAGTTACTTCCCTCAAAATTATAAATAGCTGTGAGAAAGGAAAATACAACAATTAGCCACAAATGAGTCAAAAATGTACAAAGCATGTACATGTACATGTACATGTACATGTATTCATGTGTAAGAGTCGGTGTTCTAACATCAAATTATCAGTTTCACTAGTATGCACATGTACTTGGTGTAAACTTAACCAGTTCACGTCGGGAATTTTTTTTTTCCGGTCCCCCGTGCGGGTTTATTTTCAGTGAAAAATCAGAAAAAATTTCTAGCCATTAATAATTTTTTTTGTCAATGAAACTAAGTCCGGACACCCAAATAAACACCTTTACTCATTGACATTTCGAGAATTAAATGGCTAGTTTTTTAACTACGGTTGTGTTTGTTCAGCACAATTAGCCTATTAGCGACCAGCGCCCGGTCGAACAGACGGCATACCCGGAGAGAGAGGAAAGGCCTCGTAAACAATGGATATAAATCCGTCTTTACAAATTCTTGGTTGGTACGTCAAAGGAACAGGTCTTGGATAAAGGGTTTATGCAAAAATCAACAAAAAAAGTGAACTCGTTCATTGTTTGCAGTGCCTTTTGTCCGGGGCCACCGAACCGTGACCCCATGGACTCCGAGAAATGATTGCGTGTATACAAGTCAGGCGCCATGACGGCACGCCACGTGTGGCGTGTTGACAAGTCTCCCGGTAACACACACAAAAATCGGAATGCGTGTTTAGACGCTCTCCGATCTGCGGATCAAAAAAAAAATGCGTGTATACATGGCCTCTGACGCGAACTGGTTAATGATAGTATCAAACATCCTTTTTTTCAGTGTGGTCTTTAACATAATGAAATTTACATGTTACAACTTGTATGATTATGAGTCTTTGATTACTATTTACTTGTTGATGGCAAAACATAATAAAATGAGAGCAGTCACTTGTAGAATGTATACCTCCACCATGTTTTGTAACTAATCTGAACATTTTACAAATATTTAATTAATCCCCAGAGTTCAATCTTTACTGCAGTCATGGTGGATATTGCCATGATCCCCTTTAAGTCAGCTGCAGTTTCAAAAATTGGCAGTCAACATGGCCAGCATGCCATTGCGTCCCATTAACCCTCCTCTGACTGCAAGGGTCAAAATCAGTCAAAATGTTGATATATACTTGCCAAGGTACATGTATCTAGTGTACTTGAAAGTCGAACACTGTCAACCCTTACGTGTAGTAAGTACATTTACAGGTCAACCATTTTTGACTGGTAAAAGCATTATCTTGTGTTGTTCAGGGTGGTCAAAACGACAGTAAAAACCAGTCAAAAAAGCCCCTGTGTGCACATTTGGGTCAACAGTCAAAACAGGCAGTTGACTGATTTTGACCTGTATAGCTACTTGCCACTAAAGTGCAGCTAAAGTAGGAGAGTTAATAATGTAATCAGTGAAAACAAAACATACTTGTTGTAGTAGACCATAGGCCATGTTAGGTTTTTGTGTTCGTTCGTGCTCTTCACCTAGGTACTCAATAAAAACTTGCATATACATGTACAATGTATACCAAAAATATTATTGTTGACAAAAAAGTGAATGTTCACCCCTTGAAAAAGTTGCTCTTTGTGTAAATTTTGAGGAAAATTGTACTGCTAGATGAGAGGCTTTGGAAGACGTGACAGAGGCCCCTTTTCGACCACTCAGACACACTTTGTTATATGAGCCTTTCCCTTGCCAATCAGCACTCTCGTTAGACATATACACTGCTCTCTCGACCATGGGACGAGGTTGGAGTAAACGTTAACAACTGCGTTGATCAACATGGCGGAAACGAAGCGATCGTCAAAACAAACAAAAAATCGCATTGTAAATTAATTTTACATTGTGATCCAGGGACATGGTGTTTTCAGACCACAGCTGGTCTCGATTTATTAATTTCGCTAAAAATGGAAGGTTCTGATCTTATGAGGGTGCATGCACTGAGAAATTCTTGAGAGAAATTTCTGCA
This sequence comes from Zoroaster sp. YZ-2022, assembly GCA_029582265.1. Taxonomy (NCBI): domain Eukaryota; kingdom Metazoa; phylum Echinodermata; class Asteroidea; order Forcipulatida; family Zoroasteridae; genus Zoroaster; species Zoroaster sp. YZ-2022. The sequence goes on from CM055832.1 coordinate 10,343,149, forward strand.
GAACGCGTAGTCACGGTCATGACGGTGAGAACAACTATTACTAAACAAGGTCAAGATCAGTGTTGCGACACACTGTCAATGACAGATAAGTTAGAGAGCATGATCTGATGTCCATCTGGCGGACTGCCAGAGTAAACGCTGGATATGCTAACTGTTAGATCTTTCTCAGCCCGTTTCACCGAGAGAAACACACATTTCGCCGCAGAAGAGACGACAAATGAGCATCTCTGAAACTGTAAGAGTCAGTAGGCCTAACCATGCTAACGCAAGTTACGTTTACGTTAGTGCTGGGATGATTAACCAACCAAAAGTGCACTGTTTATTAGAAATTTGCTAACCAGCTATAACCAAAACCAATATTAAAAAAAGAAAAATTCAGAAGAATTTGCCACCCATTTTGTTTTTCTAGACTTTATTTATTTATTATTATTATTATTTTGCCGCATTGGTTATTAAGCAATCATTGCGGGAAGTTTATTGATACTTTTAATTTTTATTGAAATGGTATAACCGTTAACGTTACACATTGTTCCATTTGCCGACTAAAGTTTTATCTAGTTTGTCTAGCACTATAAATTATACTTATTGAATATTCTGAACAATATTATAAACAATATTTATCTAACTTGATCAAAATTACACCAAAATGAACAATCTAAAACAAGTGTTCACTTCAGTTTCTCAACATTGAATAAAGTCTTTAGAAAAATTGCCAATTTAAATTCAGTTAAAAAGCATTTTTATAAACAAATGCAACATAAATTGGTGTGAGTATGAGTACGAGCAAAATTATGAGTTGAATTATGGTTGCCCACAAGTTGGCATGCGTACAAGTCGATTCAAATTCTTTTTAATGACATTTATTGAAATATATTCATTCATAATTATTATTACATTGTATTATTATATAAATAAAGGTTTGCTGTCTGCATGTATAAGACAACAGAAGACAATTTTTTAAGCCCCTCCTCACCTTTATTTTTTTCTCGACCATACACCATGGTTGCAGCAGGTGCATGTTACGTTATGTTTTTTAAAGTCCATGCACTTTATAATTGTTTCACAATTTAGATTTTAAAAAATAAATAAATAAAAATATTAAATAAAATAATAATTTAATATCATTGAGTAAATAAAAACTTGCAGATGCTAGTCAGAAGGTGATGGACCCCCCCGTTAGCCATTCCAAAAGTATTTAATTAATTGTATTTTTTGTCTCTCTTATGTCCCTACTTAGCCTCAACTTCCCATGCAGTTGCTGATCATGAGACGACTAGTAAGCAGTGATGATGACAAACCCTTGTTGAAGAAGAATTTACTGCCATCCAGTGCTGACCTCCCATTTCAACAACAATGCTCAATTCACAAATGGATAGGGCTCTGCGTTTTCAGTTATTTTGGGAACCGAATACCCGAAATTTGAAATCTTCGGATACCAGGGTACCCGTAAACAATTTTGTAAAAACACATGTATACTCCTGAATGTAGGCCTATAAAATAAACAATACGAACACAAGTTTCAAACAAAAGCCGGCAAGTATGTGAATGGTTGTCGGCAAATGTTACTTCTAAAGTTTTCTTCGTTTTGTTAGCAAACAATCAGAGACTTCCATTATTTTGTGTGGCTTTAAATGTTCAGTCGGAATTTTAAAAAGTCGTTTACGGGTAATTGGAACCGAAAAATGGAACCGGGTAATGACATTTTTGGTCGGGTATTCGGGTACCCAGCACAGCCTTACAAATGGAAAAGCAGAAATGTCCATTCTGGTGGTAAACACAAACAAGCTCTCTGTTCCTGCATAACCATTGGCCAATCTGACTGTATAGCAATTTGAAGTCATGTAGCATCATGACTATAATGTCTTGCTGCCATGAAAATACCCCAGGGACCAGTTTGAGGGACCAGTTTGAGGGACCAGTTTTCATGTCACCATATAGAGCATTTTCTCTAGATTTTGATGGAAAAAGACAAAATCCTGAAACGTTGTTGGGAACATTGTTAATTTTTACAATAAATTTGGGAATTGGGTCAAGTTTAGGGTTTTGCCAGAGCCAGTCACAAATGAAAATGGCATCATTTATATACGTGTAAGGACACAATACTGGCTGACAAAAATGGGACACAGGGTTTTGAACAAAAATATTGGTGGAAAGTTGTAATTTACTTGGAAGTCATGAGAATGGACACCCTTGTACTTGAAAATAGCATTGGAGAGATAATGTGCCAAGTAATGTGCCAAGTAATGTGCCAAGTAGATTTTCCTCCCTGTTGTATTTTCTCGATTGGCGTGTGAAAGTTAACGTACATGTAAGTTACATGGTGTCCACTTTTCACTCTAGTACCCAACAATAAAAGTCAAATCAAAAAAATGTTTACACCATGATTATGTAGCTTATTCCCAATAAAAAATGGCTTAGTTTGGTGGATGCGTTTAAAAAAAATATATATATCTGGCCGTTTTAACATCGTATGATTTGGCGGACACGATGTGTAACTACACGTAACGTGAACACAGATTTAGCGATCATTTTTGAGGTTCATGAAATCTTTTTTTTTTTTTTTTTTTAGGAGCCAGTTTATTTCTTCATTAAGTTACTCAAGTTATATGCACATCGTGAGGAAAATAAGTAAGGGATATGTAAAGTGTTTGATTTGATGAACTTTGGTTCAATTAATGTCCCGTTTTTAGACGCCATTTTGGCAATAAAATCGGTTTGTAAACGTGAATTAAAAGTGACACAACACGTATTCACACTTTATTTTATCTTTATTTGTCTCTTAAACATACATTACATACAAATATTATCTAAAATAAAAAACAGTTCAAAATAGTCAAATTATTTAAGAAAATCAAGATCATTTTGTGCACCATGAAAGTTAGTCAGTATTGTGTCCTTACACATACATAATGGGCCACATGTACATTATGAGGGGGTCAGCTGAGAATTGCTGAAACAGCACCAAAAAAAAAACATTTTACATCAAAATAAAAGGATTGCGGTCCACATGTACATTTGGGCAATTAGTAGAACAGTTGATGATTGTAGATATAATATGTAATAATTTTAATCATAAACCACTTGGTTTCTTCTAGTTGCTGTTCAACACTATCAGGAAATGCACTGTACCCATTAAAGGGGGACTGACATCCTTTATTGTGTGTGTACTTAAGGCGTTTTGTAATAAAATATTGTTTTTGAGACCCACCTGTGTCTATTTAATCATTGATTTATGAGTACAAGTATTTTAAAACAATGTTTGAAGTGTTTGGTGGAAGATTCATTTGCATAAGATATGTGACGCAAGGTCGGGAAGATCCGATGTGTAGATGATGTACATATACATACAAACGTTTCACACACGTAGCGTCGATTTCATTTCTTCCGTGATTTTTGTTTCCGGAACTAATCAAATGCCGGAAAGATGTGTTTCTGCAGGATGCAGCAACACCACCAAAGACAGTGTTAGCCTTCATCTGTTCCCAAGTGACCCAAAAATCAGATTTGGACGAGCAAAGTTCGACTGACAAGAGTAAAGTGGTCAGGTCCATCGGCTCACATAGTTTTGTGCAGCGATCATTTTGAGCCGAGTTTTGAGCCAATTTCTCTTCCCGACATGACGTCACTAACAGCTCCTCCGCAGGGCGAAAAGTGGGGGCATTTTTACAATGGAAAATAACACTCTCAAAAACAATAAAAACACAAAACAAAAATTGTATTGATCTTTTACTGATATAAAATAATAAAACGATCACATATTTAACTGTTTGATTTAAATCCATGTCAGTCCCCCTTTAAGGTCAGATGGATTTTTCATTCTTAGGCAGGGCTCTCTTTGGTTGTTTTTCCTGCTTATAGGTTGGATGTGATGGAAACACTATCTGAACTGCTTGCTCAAGTAGCTTATGATGGCTCCCTTTGTGGTCATCTCTTGGATGAATTCCTGCATGAGTAATAAACACATGAAACATTTGCCTGTTATTATACACTAGGGCTGTGCGTTTTCTGATATTTTTGGAACCGGATAACCGAAATCAGGAAACTTCGGATACCCGTTTTCATTTTTGTTGAAAACATGTCTCCTGTGGTGTACAAATACATTGTACATGTATTGTAAATGGTAACAAATTGACTTATAATAGAGAAGATACCATACCATCGATCTTTTCTTTATTGGAGTGTAATCTCTTGTCTGTAAAAGTGTAAACATTACATTGGTCAAGTCCGAATTTTAAAGTCGTATACGGGTAATTGGAACCGAAAATTGGAACCGGGTAATGACCGTTTCGGTCAGGTATCCAGATACCCGCACAGCCCTATATTATACACACCAAGTTATCAAAATCTATGGCTAAATATTTCATTTTCTGCCATATTAGTCGGGCCAAGTGTGAGGTGAGAGATGGAAACAAAATTACAGCCCCTTTACAAAGGATTAAATCTACAAAAATGAATTATGTCCCCCCCCCCCTCCCCCCACTTTTCAATATGGATTAACGCCACTGATTTAGACACTATTTACCAACAGAGTATCTATGAGCTCTTTACATTCATCGAGATAGTTGAAGGAGAACTGGTCTTAATGTTAGGCTTACTTTGTACATTGTGGGTATGTAATCTTCCTTCATAAAATGCTCGCTGGTTAACAGTGGGCTGGAAGTTGTCTTAACTGATGTTGGCTAGCCATTTCAACAAGTTGGGGTCTTCAAGAGGGAATCTGAGAGTATCACAAATAATGAAAATAAAATGTTGTCATCATGCCTCTTCATCAAAACATTATGGGCTTGACATTCTTTTAAATTCCCAGACCACCGGACAGGTGAGTCATGACAAACAAATTATAACTGAAAAAAAATAATAAAATAGTAAAATAAAAATTACAGATCTTATTTCTTAATCTTGTTTTAACATTGATTTATGGGTGGTTTGAAATGAAAATGTAGAATACAACCACTACTTTTCTATCTAAAATATGATAAAGGACACACTTAAGGAAAGTGAAGTCAAGTGAGGATTGGAAACAATATTTTGAGCAACGAAATGTATGCACATCATCCAGTGAGATGTTGTTCATTTTGTAGTCTGCTAAAAAACACACACTTCGTTTAGAATATTGTGCACTAGTGGCGGTTGGGTTTGACATTCTTTCCAAATGGCCTTGGTTTAAAAATAACTACGAAATACTCACTTTTTTCGGCAGTTGCTACGATTTGTGCAGCCATAACATGCACAAGTTTTCGGCATCCTAACTGCATGAACTACTGTATTATGCACGAACGATGTTCAAAAGTTGCCCACTTAGAAAATGGCTGCAGTATGCCCTTGTCGGCACGGGTCACGTGATATGTGCACCCTCTAGTTCTTATCTGTGGTTTGTACACAGCTGTACACAACATACATTGAATGTGTTATGTACATGTAACTATGCACAATGGCCATTGAATGTTGTGTTCAACAGCAGGAACCACACGTGAAAAGCCTAGGACTACAGGAAATAGTTATTTGGTAATAAATAAACTATGGAGTTTTTCTTCTGTTTCCAAATAAAACTGGTTTCCTACAACAATTGCATATATGATGACTGTTTTTGGTCACACATTCAACTGAAAAATTACTATCAGAAAAACAAATAGACATTGTTTTATATCTGGACAGTGTACGAGATAATTTATTGCATTTTCTATAGCAATTCAGTAAAATGGCAAATTATATAAATACATGTATGATAAAAACCTACTATAGCAATGCAGAATGTTACAATACCTTAGGTGGCTTATTGAAAAACATGAAGGAAATAACTTGAAAAGTACATGTACAACCAGACTACCCAGTAAATCTGTTGACAAGAAATGCTTCATATCAAATCTCTTATTTCAGTATTGTAGTCTCTGTGATACGTGTACGTCTTCCTCGCTGTTGGGCAATTGATCGATTGTTTTACTATTTTGGTCTAGTTTGGTATACAACAAAACGTAAGTTAATTTCAATAAATCATTTCAAAATATGAATTTATAATGATTGAATGGCTTGAATTGTGTTGTTTTGGATTCATAATAAATTACCTATGTGAATATACTCAATATTGGACTTATATTTCTTCGTTTAAATTCATTTTGATATTTATACTAATTGTTAATTTGAATTTCATCTCAACTTCAGGAAGTGTACAAGTAGATAACACAACCCTAGTCAAATTGCACAATAACTGATCAAGATTTCTGGAATTATGATGTACAACTGCAATCTGTGATAAATAATACTGGCTCTGTTCAACTTGCAAGTCTGATGAAAAAATTTTTTTTTTAAATTCCAGCCAGCACGGAAGCTAAGTTTCTCTGGCCTGGTAGTGTTGCGACGCCCGGTTGTAGATCCACGACGTCCTCCACACACACGTATTCCACGCAAACCACAGCCTGCAAGGCTTGGACTGGTAGCTTGTCTATGGCGAGAAGCCCCGTTTGTAGTGCTTGGACCGGGTACATCTTCATCTTCATCTTCATCTGACAAAAAATCGTTTAATTCCTGTCCAGGTTCCTCTTCAGAATCACTTGAACCATTTTCTGAATGCAAAAAGTTTGGCTAACAGCCGCTCATTTGTGTCATCCATGACAGAGAAATCTTTGAAAATTTTCAGCGACTCAAAAAACTTGGCGCATTGTTAAAATTCTCAAACGGTCATAATGGTGACCTCTTTTGTTCTAGACATCATTGGAAAGCTTATGGAATTCTCTTTCAAACTGTATAAAAACCAACACCTGAGGGCAGCAACTACAAATACTAGGGCCTCTCCAAAATGAGCATTGGTTTCGTTGATTAAAGTCGCCTATGGTAAGCAAGCATAGGTACACATATGAGCACTGTGTTTTTTAAAAGCTAGTGTGGGTTTAAAACTACATGTACATGTAGCGTCAAATGATAGAGTATCTTTTAATTAAGAAAAATCACTTAAAATCTTTCCAATCGGACATTGCGTTGGGAAGATAGTCAATAATGTATATAAAAACAAGGTTAAAATTATTCGGCAGGTCAACGGTTATTCTGTTTTTCTTTATTCTTCATTTGGCACCAGAATTGACAGTAACAGCATCATCTTTGGGACTTCAAATTAGTTTTTAACTTGGTATAATCAACTGTTGTTCATTTATGTTTCAATGCAGATTATTTTTTAATTAATTAATTATACAATTTGCATAAGTAATGGGTAATTTATGCAATAAAAGTAATTTTTGAAGGAAATTGTTAGTGATACAGTATGTCCATATTTTCTTAAACAGAATGAACCCGAGTGTTGTAATTTCAATCCAAACTGGAATTTGTAAATGAGCTAATTGTATTTAATTACCTAATTTGCATAATTCGCAATATTTGATGAAAACTGGAATAAAAGTAATTTTTGAAGGAAATTGTTAGTGTTATGTGCATATTTTCTTTAACAGAATGTATCTGAGTGTTGTAATTTCAGTCTAAACTGTAATTTGTAAATAAGCTAAATTGCATTTAATTACTTAATTTACATAATATTTTTGTTTCTCTAATTATATAGTAAATAAGGTTAAACAATAATGGTTAATCAAAGGTTTTGACTAGTCTTGTAATATATGTAGGAATTTGGAGTAGGTGGGGGGCAGACAACAAAACTGAAAATGCTTAAGGGGCAGTATCGTCATGATCAACAGGACATGGAATCGGAGTGCTTGTTTTAGTGACTGAAAAACATTTGCCACATGGTAAGGACATATTAACGTTGCTACTGCATGGCTAAGCTTTAAATTGGATATACATTTGCGGCCTTACTTAAAAACTTTTAAAGTAAAAGTTAAAAACTTAAAAACTGTTGTGTTACTTAAAAACTGTTGTGTAACAGTTCCCCGTTACAGGTTTTTCCACAAAGACGATGAAGGTAGAAGTTTAATGTCAAAACAATTTAGCTTTCCTTAAATTTTCAATAAGAAGCAAACAAAAAGTACTGACATCAGTTATCCCGAGATCAAATAATAATTGTTTTAATGAGACCTTCACCTTGGAGGGAAAAAAATTATAAGATAATTTAAAAAATAGAATAATTATATCACGCTGGACTATAAAATTATTGCCTGAAAACACCAATTCCAAATTGGAAGAACTAAAATCACGAATGTCTTATAACAAGTGAAAACAAATGATAACAAATCTCCAAAAACTAACTAAAAATAAGGTCTTTTTTCTTTGGATAATGTTTACAACTAGTAAAATCATGTTCCAATAATCAAAGGGGTGTAAAATTTTAACAACAAACTTTTCTTGGAAGAAAAAAACATTGTGCAAAATTCATAAGTGCCACAAAGCAGAAACGGCACTGTTAATTAATTTCAGAAAGCAGAGGTCAAAAAGTATATTTAATTTAAAACAGCCATTATGATAATTTAATAATAAATCACCCCTATTTCCAAAAATCACCCCAAAATAGCGACACGACAACTTTTACCAATCTCGCACATTTTTGTCCAGTTAGTTCTTGGCGATTTGCAATCGAAATGTTCAGAGTATATTCAGCCAGAATCGTTTCAGCACCAAAGTGTGTGCCTGGGCGTGCGTGCGACCTGTTGCTTTGTGCATAGGAATTGTACAGTGCTGCACGGACATTACATGTACATGTACGTACAAAGTATATATGGAGAGTCGGTTTTCGGTAATGGAAGTACAGTGTAGTTGTGTGAGTGAACAGCCTACCTATGGTAACAAAAGGGTTAAAAACTGGTAGATGTACACAATGTACATTGGCAATTCTCTGGTAACGGAATGACGTCCATTCATGACCCAGCCAACATTTGCCCATCACCTACAGTACATGTACATGTACATTTGTACATGTACATGTAGAAAATATGTTTTATACTAGACAACTACATGTAATATGTGTATGGAATGGGAGCCAAGATCCAACAAATTCGTTGGACACAAATGAAAAATAAATTCACCTGCTGGGTCACTTTAGGGAGGTCAAAATTTCGGTAACGGAATTACGGTGAAGGACAAGCAGTTTTCAGGTCTTGCATAAATTACATGTAATAAATCTCTGTTAAGTTTAGTAATTTCCAAAAGGGTTGTTATTTGTACATGTATGTATGTAGACTTTAGTAGGGTTAATAACTACAATGTACAATGCAAAATAAAATTAGAAATATTATTCCTTATTGGAAAAAAAATACCTTCAATCATGGTAATGGAATTACGTACATTGTATTGTGTTTGTACAGGTCTAAAAATAGCACTAAATGGAAGGCAAAAACAGTAATAAAAAACAGTATTTTACTTGAATTTCTACATTTAGGCATATAAAATATATCCATTTTGTTTTTTATGATGCAATAATGTTCTCACAAGTACATATCCTGAACATACATAATCCAATTAAATCATGCCAACTTAACAATTTCCAACCAAATTAACCCTCATACTGATAGACCATTTGAAACCATTCAAAATTTCCACTTTCAAAAATGCCCATTGGTTTTGTACACCCATGGTGATACCATTTGAACAGTGTTGGTAGCAAGCTTTACTACATGTACCATTCAAATCCATTCAAATGCACAGAGGGTCCATTGATTCACCACTTAGAAGTATCCAAACAAGGTTTTGTATTAGCTGTACTACCATTTGGAAAGATCCAAACAAGGTTTTGTATTAGCTGACCTACCATTCAAAACCATTTGGGGGAATCAATACTGTACACAGTTATTTCACCATTCAAAACTACAAAAGCGAATGGTTTCAAATGGTACATCAACTTGTATGAAAAAGGTACCAGAAGTAGGAGGGTTAAAGGTTGGAACATGCATTAAATGTCATGAAATGTATAAAATACAAGCTGAATTCAGGAGGCAGTTTTCATTGAAGAAAATGGATAGGAAGAGATACATGTACATGTAGGTGCTCCCCTTCTTAATAAAATAGTCTTTGTCAGTAAAATAACAGATGTGTTGCTTTTCACATGCATGAAAGAATTGAGAGAAGACAAGACATGTAAAACTGCTATTTCAAAATTTTCAAGCATTGTTGTAACTTGTATTTGGATATGTGCTACAAATACATGTGTACGTGCCTACATTTGTTTACACATACTCTCCCATCCTAGCCGGTGAGCAATATTCAACGTGGTCAGGTATAAGATTCTAGTTTTTTTTGTTTTTTTTTTTTAATTTGCAGTACACCATGCGGTATCTACTATCACTGAGAACAATGTATACATGTAGTTCAGGAACCGATCTACATGTACATGTATAAAATGTACTTAGCGATGGTCTAAGTAGAGGCCACATGATGTACAGCAAACAGAACACCAACGTTGTCAGATTGTGGTCAGGTTCCAAGAAATTATGTTTCCACATTGTTATTAAATCTACACATAATTTAGGGTTGAAACACCCCCCCCCCACACACACACACACACACACACACACACACACACCACTTTGTAAATCTACAGCTTGGTGTAGTAGCAGATTAGTTTACATTTCTTTAAGTTTTTACTGTACTAAATAATACATGTACAAGTAAAATACTCCACAAAACAGTCTCGTCCTTCCCATCAAACCAGCACTCTGTATCCGTTGATTTGATCTACAGATCTTTTAAACACGGGAGAGATGTTATAGTTTGTGTGTTTAAGTTGATTCGTGATGGGTTGACAACATTACACTTATCTTTCTTAAAGTCATCACCTGTATAAGATGGATGATGGTGGATTAAAAATACAAATTATGATGGATCCAAGAGCATTGTTTCAGGATTATATGAGCTTCATTAAGTTGAATTGTGGGTAATAGACAAGTTATCAGTCCATCAACTGTTGAAAATTTCTTCCATTGACTTGTGTTATAACGTGACTGACATTACGCGTGACTGACATTAATTACACTTTTGTTCAATTGACCAAATCTTTAAATAACAATTATTTGCCCACTTGATAACATTATTGCCCAACCCAGACCCCATACTAAGAAAATAATAAAGGGCAGATTTTAATTACTATCCTGTATGCTTTTATGGGAAAAATCATCGTTTTTTGTGACTGACATTACACTAAGCCTAAGCATTATTTTGACGGCACATCCTGGGTACCTAACATTAATTTCATATACAACTGTAAACAAAAGTTTTTTTCCTAAAAATAGACACTGAGAGTTGTTATTTTAACACAAAAATAAATTAAATATCATTAGATTAATGAAAAATATCAAAAGAAATAAGTTTTATGTTCTTACCTACGATTGGTGGCATAAGCATAGTGTCGACTTCAGAGTGCTGTAACTCACAAAATAATTGGTCTAAAACAAATTTTATTTTCATTTCTAGAAACTTCAGAATATACGCTATTAATTTTGCAAAAGATATTTGAGAAAAAAAGCATTTTAAAATTTTGACCCTCATGTCGCACTTGCGTGGAATTGCTCAGAACACACAGGTTTTTCGAATTGTAACCACTTGGATTGGATTCCCTATGAAATTCTGGACTAGAATCAATATGAAATATTCCTCTATTGCTAATGTAAAATTTTGAAAAATTTTTCTCTCCCATGGAGAATTGCCCATATTAAAGTACTAAGCAAATGTCCAAAAGTGAAATTTGTAGGAGGTACATTTGTAGGGAGGAATATTTAGTATAAAAAAACAATGTTAGGATTTTTATTTTTATTTTCTTTACCCAAAAAATGACTTTTGTGCATTATTTTGGTGATTTTCTCATGTTTTATTTTTAAATTTTTGGAGAACACGAAAATACTTTTTATTTGTTTACATGTACATATACAAAACTAATCTTTCGTACAATGGCTATCTAGACACACAAACAATTGTTTTCCCACAAGGCCTCCAATAATCACAATGTCCAAGAGAATAAAATTTGAATTTTTAATGAAAATTCCACATTTTGAGACTTGCTACCCAAAAATTCATATTTCTCCCAGAAAACGCATGTTTTTCAAATTTTAACCACTTGGATTGGATTCCCTATGAAATTCTGGTCTAGAATCAATATGAAATACTCCTCTATTGCTAATTATGTAAAATTTTGACAATTTTTCTCTCTCCCATGGAGAATTGCCCATATTTTAGAAGTACATGTGTGTATGACATGACATCATTCAGAACAAAAACAAACTTTTTGCCTGTAACCTTACATGTGGCTGTGTTTGTTCACAGTTCGCATTGTGTAATGCGAGTTACCAAAAGGCAGTTACATGTATTTTAAAATATTTTTGAACTTTCAATGATTTTATTGATGGTGTTTTAAATTGTCCTTCTACCCTCCCTACCAATTACTAAAATAATAAGAAATAGAAAATAATGTACCAAGCACAATTTAATTATCAGCCCATCAAAATGGTAATTGCGAGTTACCGTACAGGGGATACATGTACTTAATAATGTGGTTCTCTTTGAATTCAGTGGCAATCTTCATGAAAGTTATTTATATTTTAGAAGTACAACATGATATCTTTCAAAAACAAAACAAAATAAATTGCCCATAACCTGAGTGTGAGTGTATGGGTTCATAACTGTCGATGAGGCATTAGCGTTGTTTAATGCGAGTTACCGAGAGACAGGTATTTTAAAATATTTTTGAACATGCACTGATTTAATTGATGGTACATGTATTTTATATTTTGCTTCTACCCTCCTTACCAATTGCTAAAATGACAAGATAAAGAAAAAATGTACCAAGCACAATGTACATGGAACAACACTGTTTGACAATAAATCACTTGAACTAGTGTAGAAGACATCAATACAAATATTGTTTTTTGCATGAGCCCTCGACAGTTGGCTTAATTTACATGATTTCATACCCATAATGCCTACCACACGTGTACATTACATGTACGTGTATACTCTCCGATCAACATTGAATATTAGACATCTAGACTGCTATCGGCCAAGCTGTAACCCGATACTACCTGCATCAGCAACTGCCACTGGTCAACTAATGTCAACTAATGTCATCATCCCTGAGAGCTATACTGGCGGGGACATTAGTCTCAGGCCCTCAGACCGGTGGTAGTAAAGGGTACATGTAGCTCTGCCCCTGATTTGCAAAAAGAGCTCTATGGTGGACATCACCCGGAGTAGAGCCCCATTAGGCAGTTGGGCATGCAGTCTGCTACTCCTCTTGCCGCTTTAGCAGCTGGTTTCCAGTTGCGACCCTGAAACCATAGAAATATCCAGGATAGTGTCTGGCAGGGTTTAGTTTACTTGGAGTGAACCCTGTTAGGCAGTTTAGTAGGATTTCTTTGCTACTTCTCTGGCAGCTTCTGCAGCGAATCTAGTACCAGTTGTATTGGTTCTTCCTTTCCATTGGGTCTTGCTAGTGATGCCAAGAGGGGGCTCCTAATGATTGGGCAACTTAGGAGTTCCATATTGTTTGCCAGGCGTACTTGGAGAGGGCATTCCATCTTTGTTTGTTCGAAGGCACAACACAGGGATTGTCAGTCTACCGGTTATAAGTCTATAGTCTGATTGGTGTAGGACTAGACGCCAGGGATCAGTCTTGACATTGGGAGGGATTTTTTTCAATTCCATTGAATAGCTACCGTCCGCCTTAAGCTGCAAAGCCCCCAACCAATAAGGTGCTGTACCGCCATCGACTGCCTGTCTCACTGGGTGCATGGGACTTAAAGTTTTAATTAGCCTGACAAGCAGTTAGCTGTAATCGTACACAAGGCTAACGACAGAATTAAACGTAAACCAAAATTTGTATGTTTGAAGCTTGGCACATGGAATATCCGTACTCTTACACCTGGACTTAGTGATGACATACTTAAGATAAGTGACGCATGGAAAACAGCAGTCATACATTAGATTGTGAGCTCTCATGATTGGACTTTGATTAAGGTTTCTTTTCAGGAAACTCGCCTTTTAGAATCTCCCAAATCTGCAGAGATTTTCTATTCTATTAAGAAAATACTCACCTTCATTACCTACAAATGCATTTCCAATGCGCATGCGCACACAAGCCCGCTGGAAAAAAACAAAGCCTATGATGTAGCTCCATACCCTGCATGGCCCTGAGAACGAGAAAACCCGTAACTCGCCATTTTTTTCCCTAGAGAACACAAAGGTACATGTAAGGGAGGGATGGTAACGAAGGTGAGTATTTTCTTAATAGAAAAGAAAATCTCTGCAGATTTGGGAGATTCTATTACAGAAAATAATCACCTTCGTTACCTACAAATGCAGAGTAGCACCGGAAACAAGCAGGGAGGGGAGGTCATGCCGAGTGGAGCTACGTAAGTGAATGTCTTAACTAGGCCTATCTGAAAAGAATGAGCAGAAAAGGTTTGTTAAGACATCCCATCAGAAGCCCTATAGAGACTCCTATAAGGATGGTCTGTGGACTTTCTGGGATGATGCTCGTGCTGACCCCGTAGGGCTTGTCTGCCCACTGAACCTTTCGTTTGTAGGATGTCCCGTAGATAGCACGAGGTGAAAGTTGAAGGGTTCTTCCAACATGCCGCTTTCATGATCTCTGTGATGGGGACTCCTTGGAAGTGAGCCCAGGATGTAGTCAAGCTGCGTGTCTGGTGAGCTTGGACTGCACCTACAGGGGGAGAGAGTTCCATGTTGTTGGTGTTGAGCCTGAGACGGTGCCATCGTCTCTTGTGGCTTAGATGGAAGAGCATGGGACGGTACCATCATCCCCTGTGGCTTGTCTTGGAGAGCCTGGGACGGTTCCATCATCCCCTGTGGCTTATCTTGGAGAGCCTGGGACGGTACCATCATCCCCTGTGGCTTATCTTGGAGAGCCTGGGACGGTTCCATCATCCCCTGTGGCTTATCTTGGAGAGCCTGGGACGGTTCCATCATCCCCTGTGGCTTATTTGGAAGAGCCTGAGACGAACAAACATCTCCTTTTGGTTTATATTGATGCCGATTACAGTGTCGACTCTCAAGTGACGTTGTTGAGGTCTTAGGTTGTGGTAGTTGATTAGGAGCCGAGGTCAAGATTGCTTCAACTATCCACCCGGCAATAGATGTCACAGAGGCCAGGTGATGTGGGCGAACTGTTGTGATGAAAAGTTGTTTAGCATCCACTCGGAGTGCCTTGGTGCGAGCTAAGTAGAACTTTAAGGACCTGACAGGGCACCAAAGTTTGTCCTCTTGGACGCTTGAGAATTAAGTCAGGCTGGGAACAAAAATGTCTGGAGGGGAGAAATCCGGAGATTGGTTCTTGGTCAGGAATTTAATGTGGGGAATCAAACGGATGCCTCCCGGTTCCCAATGTAAGTGGCCCGACTCAATTGTGAGGGCATGGAGTTCACTTCTCCAGCGAGCAGTGGCTGCTGCTAGCAAAAAGACTGTTTTAATGGTCAAGTTGTGGAGGGATGAAGAGCCAGCTGGTTCAAACGGAGCTCTGGCTAGTTTGTGAAGAACTAAGCCGAGGTCCCAGGAGGGGATAAGTTTCTTTAAAGGAGGTCTCTCTATGAACATTCCTCTAATCAGGTGTGAAAAAGCCAGGTTGTTTGACAGGGTAGATCCATCTTCAAAACCGCCATGGATAATGGTAATCGCAGATCTGTAACCCCGTATCGTAGAGATTTGGAGACCAGAATGGAAAAGATGGAGGAAGAAATCCCCAATGTCCGTTAGAGATGCAGAGTGGGGATCAACAGTCTCGTCGGTGCACCATTTGATGTAATGTTGTAATCGGTTATCGTAAGTTCGTCTTGTAGATGGACGTCTGCTCTTGGCCGCCAAGGCTGCAGCGTCCTCAGAAAGGCCTGCCTGTCGTAGGGTGAGTTTGATAGCATCCAGGTTGACAGATGAAGACTCTCCGGGCCTGGGTGAAACAGCCCTGACGTGGGTTGGAAAAGGAGGTCTGGCCGTTTTGGGAGAATTATAGGAGCGCTGATGAGGAGGTCGATAATTCTGGTAAACCACGCCTGGCGAGGCCACAGAGGAGCGATGAGAATGATTTTGCATCTTTCTCTCTCTATCTTTGTTAAAACTCTTGTCAGCAGGGAAATTGGGAGGAAGGCGTAGCCTAATATGTTCGTCCAGTCGATGTTGAGGGCGTCCGTCACAAAGGCCCGAGGATGGGCATAGCGAGTGCAAAAGACTGGTAGCTGATTGTTGAGGTGAGATGCAAAGAGATCTATGTGGGGGGTGTCCAGGATATTGAAGACCTGTTGTAATGTTGGGTGATGGAGAGTCCATTCTGTGGGGACTGATCGTCCCCGGGAGAGGGCGTCTGCGATGACATTCTGGCTCCCTGCTAGATGGATGGCTTGTAGGGAGATATGTAGAGATATGTAGAAGGCACCAACTGAGGAGCTTCCAAGTTAGAAGGAGAATGAGTGCCTCCCTGACGATTCAAGTAGGACACCACCGTAGAATTGTCTGTCCTTACCAGGACCAGACGACCCTCCACCAGATGTGGTGCTGATTGGAGGGCTTTGAAGACAGCTAATAGTTCTAAGTGATTGATGTGAAGGAGACTTTCCGAAGGGGACCATGTTCCTGTTAACGTTTGATCGTTCAGATGAGCACCCCAACCCATCTCCGAGGCATCTGATGTAAGAGTCACTGACGGTGATGGTCGTGGAAACGTTGTACCTAAGAGTAGGTTCTCGCGAGATAGCCACCATCTCAGATGTGTTTGGATGAAGGAGGACACTGGGACTTGTTTGGTAACAGGGTCCGAACGTGGCCGGTAAAAATAAAGAAGATGGACGCATATGCATCCTGCACCAAGGAATGATGTCCACCAAGCTAGCCATGAGACCCAACAGACGAAGTCAACCTCGGGCTGGGAGAGAAGAAGCTGAACGGAAGAGATGAACACATTCCTCCAGTAATAAACATCTTTCGAGGGTAGGTGAGGCTCTGCCCGTAATGGTGTTGAGAGATGCTCTGAGGAAGGTAGGAGTTTGCGTAGGTATCAGGGAGGACTTCGCAGTGTTGACAATAAAACCTAGGTGTAAGGTAAGCTGTATAGTCCTCGTGAGAGCTTCCAAGGTGGATTGGCGAGTAAGGCCGACTATCAACCAGTCGTCCAGGTAGATGTAGAGATGGACCTGTTGGCTGCTGCGACCACCTTGGTTACTCTGGTGAAGACTCGAGGAGCTGTGGACAGGCCGAATGGGAGGCACCGAAATTGGAACGTAGTGCCTAGATAAATCTCTGTGAACTGCATTATGGAGGTAGGCATCTTTCGGGTCCAAAGAAGTGGCCCACCAACCCTGGTTGAGTGTCTGGAGAATGACTGCTAAGTTTTCCATGCGAAAATGTCTTGGATGAATAAAGGCATTGAGTGGGTGAAGGTTGATGATTGGACGCCAGCCGCCCGTTTTCTTTGGAGCCAGGAAGAAAATCGAAGAGAAACCTGGGCCTGATGAGCGAGGAAGGGGAAAAATGGCTTCCTTGTGTATAAGTGCAAAAATTTCTTCCTGTAATGACCTCCGACGAGAGAGATCGGAAGGGACCGGCGTGGGTTGTTGTAGGTGTTGACTCAGAGATGGAGGGGAACTGGTGAACTCCAGTCGGTACCCAGAAGAAACCGTCTGTAGAACCCAGAGATCTGTGGTGATCAGAGACCATCTGTGAGAAAACACCTGAAGACGAGCCCCCACAGGCCCTGAAATCAGTGAGATGAGAAAATTCATGTCCGGATAGTCAAAGGCCCCTGTTTCCTCGTGAACCCTGGGACTTGAATGAACGCGTGGATCTGGGGGGCGGAACTCTACGAGATGGAGGAGGGCCTTGTCTGGGGTAGTTAGAACTACTGGGGGTCCAGGTAGAGGTAGTCTTTTGTAGGCATGACTGGTTTGGTTGGGATAATTGGAAAGAGATTCTATTCCGTTTGTAGCTGTTGTACCCTCTTCTTACGTGAAGAAAATCCAGAGCGGCGTCGTAGATCGATCCTGTCTTCAGTTTTGAGTCGTTTCGCTTCTTTCAGCATAGAATCTTCAAACTGGTTGTTGAAAAGATCATTTCCGGTAAGAGGGAGATCTTCAAAGCGTTCTCTAGCACTTTTAGAGGGCCAGAAGAGGTTATCGAGAACCAGAGACCAACGCAGTGATGTGGTGAAGGCGGAGGCTGAAGAAAATTCTCGAAGACATGAGCTAAGGCAGTCGTCCAAGAATTTAAACATGACCGGGAGAACATCGGGGTCGATGGAGGAATGATCTTCCGCAGAACGAGCTAGTACATCAGAGTGCAAAAGAGAAAAACTGGAAATTTTTGCGCCATGGCGTAAGTGACGGTCTATGTTATCCAAATACTTGTTAAGTTCGAGGGAGCTTTTGTCAGAAAGATTAAATTTCCTTTTGAAGGTTTGGCCAGTGTGATCTGCCCGGAGTTTGTCCTTGACTGCAGAGGACATGGAAGGGACAGTGAAGTATTTATTGATGTCATCCTCTTTGGTCTTGAAAAGGAGATTTTCTCTAGGAGGAATAACTGATTTCTTTTTCTTCTGGACCTTATAGAAGGCTTCATCCATTATTTCTGCACAGAGGTTGTCAATTGGGAATTTAATAATCTGTGAGGAAGAATCATGTGAAGACTCTCTGCGGAAAGACGGACGAGTAACTTCTTTAGGTGACAGAGGGGGAAACTGTAAAATTTTGCCTACTTCAGGGATGACTAATTTACCTCGTTGGGTCATGGAGGTGTGGAATGAATCTTCATACTCCTGTTCTGAAGCGCCGGAGTCCGAAGAAAAGGAGCCAGAACGAGCGTATCGTCTGGACGGAGAATCAGAACGGCTACGTGAGGGAGACCCAGATCGTTGTCGAAAACGGGAGCTGGAACGGGAGAGTAGTCTACTTCGGAAGCGTGAACGTGAGCGTGGTACACGTCGTGAGGAACGATGAAAATTCCCTGTAGTAGTATTGTCGTACGAGTCCCTATTTCGAGAGGAACGGGAACTCCGACAGGAATGGTAAATGTGTTTTCCGGCATCTGCCGAATGGAGATGGGAGTAAAGATCGTGTTCTCTGGAAGGACCCGGAAAAGGCGAAGAGTTATAATGTGGGTACTCGGCAAAATTGTGAGGATCAAAAGGACCAAGATGGAGGGTAGGAAACAGGACGAAAATATGGAATTTGTGATTCGTTCTGATGTAAGCCATGACTCACCGAAGTGGAGGGAATTCCTCCTTGGTTGCAGGTAAAGATCTGACCGTAGCTCAATGACACGATATGCGGCGGGGCTGAGGTAGAAATTGAAGAACCTGTAAAAGAAGGAGAAGAACTGGTAGAAATTCCCTCCGATTTACTGGTGACAGCTACCGTAGTAGAAGGAAGTGAAAACGGAGTGTGTTCGGTAAGTTGACTCTGGTTGTCTTGCCATGCCGTAAAAATATTCCATTGATCGGCGGTCCAACGGGAACAAACGTTGCAAGGTTTTTCCCGGGAACAGAGGCGACAACGAAAACAAGTGGAATGATTGTCAAAGTCCAAAGGGTCTGGAGATCCTCCACAAGATCGGCATTTGGTCCATCTAAAAGATTTCCTTTTAGGTGGTTTTGGGTCAGACATAATTCCTTTTTCCTTGAAAATTTAGGAAACTGTCGGAAAAAGAGGCTCAATGATAGTGATTGCAAAACGCGGTGACTGTCGGAAATAGAGGCTCGATGGTTACTATCCACGTAGTGAAGAGCTCAAAAAATGTACGTGTGTGCTATACCGCGCGCTGGAAAAAAGGGGCGAGTTACGGGTTTCCTCGTTCTCAGGGCCATGCAGGGTATGGAGCTACGTCATAGGCTTTGTTTTTTTCCAGCGGGCTTGTGTGCGCATGCACATTGGAAATGCATTTGTAGGTAACGAAGGTGATTATTTTCTGTAATAGAATATGGTTCTTTGCAAGAGTCTAACTATACTTTTATCTCGAAAGGGAAATATGAAGGTTGTGTACTGCAGCATAGTGTAGGTTTTGCCATCAAGAACAGTCTGTTTAGTGATGTTGAGGTATTAGAAGGTAGTAGTTAGAGGCTGCTTGCGTTCAAGCTATCAACCTATGCAGAGACTCTTGTCATCATGAGTGTGTATGCGCCAACTCTAGCCAATCTTGATGAAGTGAAAGATCAGTTTTACCAACAACTTCACTCTTTTGTTAAGACCATTCCTGACAGTACACCTCTATTCTTGCTAGGGGACTTCAATGCTAGAGTCGGTTATAACAGGGAGGCCTGGCCCACCTGTTTAGGACATTTTGGTGTTGGAAAGCTAAATGATAATGGCCAGAGGCTCCTTGAACTCTGCTCCTATTTCAAGCTGTGTGTCACTAATACATTTTTCAAATCGAACACATCCCAGGTCAAAGCATTGGCACCAGCTGGACTTGGTGATTACCCGTGCTTTCCATAGCACAGTTTGTGATACAGACCACTCCCTGGTCTGTAGTCATCTTAAGATATTGCAGAAACAAAAGCCGAAAGCCAAACATTGTCCTCTTCCACGCATACATGTCAAGGAAACATCTGATCCCCTCAAACATGCCACGTTTGAACATCAACTGACACGGAAGCTTTCCACACAAGGGGGTTGTGCTGACGTTGAGGAGTACTGGGGAAAGCTGAAAACTGCTGTTTATGACTGTGCTATAGATGTGTTTGATAAGAAGACAAAGAAGAATCCAGATTGGTTTGAAGCGAAGTCTGACAAGTTGCTACCAGTCATTGACAAGAAACGTACTGCTCTGCAAGCTTACAAGGCTTGTGCAACTCGCCGAAATCTTGAGGCTTTGCGGTCAGCTAGGGCAGATGTGCAGCGAGTTGTGCGTCAGTGCACCAATGAGTATTGGGAGGAGCTCAGCACTCAAATACAACAAGATGCTGACATTGGGAACTTAAAAGGCATGTATGAAGGCATCCGCAAAGCTATTGGTCCAACACAAAAGAAGGCAGCACCAATTAGAGATCGAAATGGAGCTGTGATAATTGATCAGAAGAAGCAGATGGATCGATGAGTAGACCACTACATGTACTCAGAAGTCTATCAAACTAAAAAGCCAATCTTACAGGATGCACTTGACAGCATTGAAAACATGCCAACCATGTCAGCGCTTGATGCCCTTCCAACAATAGATGAAGTAAGATCAGCTGTGGGGAGACTGTCTTCAGGCAAGGCTCCTGGTGACGATGGTATTCCGGCAGAAGTAGTTAAAGCAGGTGGCACAACTCTGGTACACCATCTTCATGAGCTGTTTAGTCATTGTTGGGCTTAAGGTAAAGTTCCACTAAGACTTCAAGAACTCATCCATCGTCACACTTTACAAGAATAAAGGAGACCGTGGATGTGATAACTACTGAGGTATTTCTTTGCTTAATATATGTGGCAAAGTATTTGCTAAGGTACATGTACATGTAGTTCTCGAACGTTTCCTGCCTTTAGCTAAACGTGTGTATCCAGAATCCCAATGTGGCTTTCGCTCTGGAAGGTCAACCATAGACATGATATTCTCTGTTAGACAGCTGCAGGAAAAATGTGTTGAACAGAAACGGCCCCTCTACTTGGCATTCATTGATCTCACAAAGGCTTTTGATCTTGTTAATAGGGATTGTCTGTTTGAAAGACAGGCTGCCCACCCTCTCTACTAAGTTTCATGGAGTGTCGTGGCCGAGCGGTCTAGCTTACCGGACTCAAGTTCTGGTGTTAGCAGCAGAATGTGGGTTCGAATCCCAGCCGTGACACTTGTGTCCTTGAGCAAGACACTTAACCAAAATTGCTTCTCTCCACACAGGGGTTAAATGGGTACCTGTGAGGGCAAAGTTGGTTGATTAGCCCTATATGCGCTGTAATGGCAGCAATTGAGCTGTATACTCCCCAGGGAGCTGAGATGATTTCAGGAATAATTTATGAGCCTTATGAGCAGGGGTAATAATATAATGCGCCTTGAGCACCACTCAGTTGGTGGATACGTGCGCTATATAAGTCCATACATTATTATTATTATTATTCAATAATAAAGAAATAATCAGAGGAGTGCATTCATTGGAAGCAACGGCAAATGCATTACAGTGCATGTGCAGAAAATATTTCATCCAGCGTGTGTACCCCGGCCCCATGCACATGTGATCATGTTTTCAGAAATTACATTTTTCATCCATACCGCTTTGGAAACGTGCCGTCAGTTAACTACAGAATCGTTGCCCTCAAAATCACATGCGTTTCCGGGCCAAATCCCAAAATACTACAGACTGTGGAATTTTTTTTGTAAATATAACCAGTATTCAAAATCCCTACATGTTGTAATTCTCCTTTAACCAGTTCGCGTCGGAGGCCGTGTATACACGCACATTTTTTTTGGGACAGCGGATCGGAGAGCGTCTAAACACGCCACAGGATTCTCGGGAATATTTGTATAGATTCCCGGTCGACGTGGCAATGAGCCATAAGCATACGGTGGAAGACGCTGTCTCCCCGGTCACGCTCTGGTGAGCACCATTGTTCGTGTTTGTGCGGTAAAAATAAACCCGCCACGGGGTTCGGAAAAACTTGTTTATTCCCGGTGCGAACTGGTTAAAAATGTTTAGCGTGACAGCAATTGATTTTTGGTAATCTTCTCAAAATTTTCGAACGTTTTTCGTTGTAACTAAAAAATGTCGGCGCAACTGTCGTTGAGAACACGATGAAAAGAAAGCTGGAATCAACCGCTTTCGAATGGGGGGTTTCTTGTTGTCATACGTTGACAGGATGCGGCGCGGATTTTCGTTTGAAAATATGTTACGCAATTTTCTTCTGCCATTGAGCGCTATTTCGCCCCATGCACGACAAAAAAGCAAAAATCGCACATTTTTTTTTCCTTTTTTTAAAGCAAATATTTATAGTTTAATCACACAAAAACATACTTTTTTCAACACATTTCTTTATGTTTTATCCCTTCAAAAATGGTTTAGTCTTTTGGTTGATCGTGCAATTTTCCCATCGGCAGGAAATTTTTCGTGGCGGTTTGACATCCCTACTATTACAGTTGTTGCCAGTGGCCTCATATGGTTACTCTTCTGTGAACTGTCACACTACTTTGCACACAGGGGAAGGTGTTCTCCTATTGATACACTGATACAAATGTTCAAATAACCAGCTGTACCTGGCCATGTATTGTTACTATACAAAACCACTGTAGTTTGTAATGGCCTTCAGTGCATGCATGTATGTAATTGGAGATTGTCTGATTTAATTGGTATTGAGTTTCAGATTCATTCCTTTGCCAACTCATACTCATGTCAACCCCTCTATATACAGTATCAAACTGGACAGATTTTGTACTTGTATTTGAATTTTATATTTTTTGGTTCATTACTTTTTGTTGAGGAAATTTTATGTAATAATTATATTTGAAAAACAAACAAACTTATAAATGGAATTACTGTGTCATATTAAATTTTTTACAAATGGTGAAATTATATTTCCTGATTTTATTCATAAAATGTAAATCTTAATTGAATTATATAGTGTCCAGTAATCAAAAGAAATCTTACTTTGTGGGGATTTGTCCACTTTATCATGAAATTGCCCAATTACATGTAAGGAGAATTACATACTGTATATTACCAGATTTATTTTCCATTTGGGAAAAATGTAATGTCTTTTGCTTATTTTATTTGAAAACTTGATGGCTCTGCAAAAGGCTGTTTATTTATTTCTATAATTTGTTGGTGATGTCTACATTACATACAATGTGCTCAAACTTATCAACCTGAAGATCCTTTGCCTGTGCTGTTATGCTGTTTGGTTTTAAATATATAATTTCGTAAGTTATTTAAACCAAATGTTGTTTAAAATCGAAATTATTTTTTGATGTAGATACATGTACATACATGTATATACATGTATACATGTAGTTTACATACAGTACATCTACAGGTACTACATGTACATGTACATATGCGTTATGTAAGCTGTAAACTGTATACTGTACACTGTATATCATCAATAAAAATATAAATAAATTCAGACCTGTACAAGTAAGACGTTGGATAAGTTGGCCAAATTTGGTATGAGTTGACCACAATTGGTAAGAGTTGGGAAATTATGTACAGTAAAAGTTATCAAGAGTGCCAAAGGTCCGAGTTGACAGAAAAACTAAACCATCAAAACATTATGACAGACTCGAGAACAAAAAATCAACATAAAGTTTACAAAAATCAACATTTCAATATTTTTTTCCAGGCTTGAACAGAGAAAATCTTGCAAGACCATTGACTAACTTACCCACAGCATATTTGGCCTCCACCGTTGGAACCCAACCTGTCATCTTCAAGGTTCTGGACACCAGTCACCTTAATGTTGTATTTACATTCTCTGGCTGCAGAAATATGTGTGACTTACTCCCTATAGGGCAAAGCCTGTTAGCATACAAAAATATGGTTAAACTTTTTAATGAAATAAATTATTTGGTATAAAAATTTAGTCTTTCAAAAGTTTGTATGAAAACAAATTTTATTGCATGTTCTTAGGGACCACTCAGAATTATCACTTTTTTTTTTTTTAATAATTGAAAATCAAAATATAATTTTCAATTAAAAAAAAACAAAAACAAAACAGAAAAACGTTTTCTTAATACATAATTAAAACGACATACATGTATAATGTGCTATGCTGAACACATTAACTTCCGGTTCTGTCACGTGACTGAATTTATACTTCTTGAACAATTTTAAATTCTTCCAAAGTTCCGGTTCAATCATGTGACGTCATTCATACTTCACAAAATTGTTCCTCATAATATGGGTGTCAATTGTGCCCAATTTGGTAAAATTCTGTCTCATGTTTTCTCAAGATAGCAAAAAGTGACTTTTTTAAACCTGCCGCTAGAGGGCGCTGTTAAGAGCGATGACGTATTTTTTTTTTAAATAGCAGATCCCACTTAACATATAAACCCGGATTTTTTTTCCCGAAAACCCTTTCAAATTTGCATCAATTTATAAAGAGCTTTTTAAACTTGAATTTCCGGTTTGGACCGGAAGTAAGGGTCAAAATAGGGTATGTATCAAATATGGAGTCCTCCATGTTCTGTATGATTATGAAGAAATCAAGAAATTATCTATTGTGGTTCACGAGATATAAAATATATATATTCTTTTAATTATAATTAATTACGTAATAATTCATTAAATGACCTCTCCATGATGTCACAACGTTACCTGGAACTATATGTTAAGGTCTAACTATTTGTTAAGTTTTAAGGTTCTTTGAACTCCACAACTACAATTGTATGTTTTGGCTGTACAAATACATTTACAGATTATTATACATACAGTCCATTTTCGTAGTATACAGAGTGCCTACGTTCGTACAGACAAGGTATAACAATGAAATTTCAATCAAATTATCATTGATGATGTCAATATCATATTTTGCAAAGGTGTATTATCTTTTATTATAACAATATCAATTTCATATTCAAAAATATATAAATTTTGCATTAGAATGTGTTAAATTTGAACTTCCTGTTTGGACCAGAAGTAAAGGTCTGATCAGGTGATTTGAAGGTCATATATGACCTCCTCATGATCATGAAAAAATAACGTTAGTACCTGCTTTGGTTCAATTTCTGAGATTGGAAAATAATATCTTTTTAAAACTGCCGCTAGAGGCCGCTCTGAACTTTGATGACGTCATCAAACATATTTTTTGAAAAACTACATGTAGGTGCACAAACCCAAACACCTAAAAAACCGAACAATTTCAAGAGGTGTTCGCGCTGTAGCTCGAACACCTAATAACAATTCATTCCTAATTATCATGGGAAATGCATTGCTTTAATAATCGTTGCGAAGAACAAGGATACAATAAGGACCAGTAAAAATAAGCCTCGACTGTCAGGAAAAATTGCCCCGCTCTCTGGGGCTCAAAAACGTATCATTTTATAAAACCGCGGTTTTATTTTTGAAAACCGAATTTGGCGATATTTCGGTTTAGTAAAAATCCCTCGGTTCGGTGTCAGTTTAAAAAAAAAATACGTGACTACTCGGTTTTCCCGAAAAACTGCCCAGATGGATGAATTTTTATTTAAAATCTTATTTTTAGCCCCTGTTTGGCCTGCAACATACTGTACCTCAGTTCGGCACAGTCAATGCATTATACAATTCAGTATTCGTCCATTTTCACGGTTTACAGAGCGCCTACGTATGTACATGTACGTACATGCAAGGTATAAAAATTAATATGCAACATACTGGTACACATTTACAATACATGAACGTGTTCATGAGCAATCGAACAGCCAAAAAGAACAATTTGCAACAACATGTATCTACCTGTGCACACTGCCCACACAGCCATCAGCTCACCACTTGATCGCATGTCATATGTGTATGTACAGTACATGTATGTGTCTATTAAAGTATGCGTAGTAAGTACATGTATACGTGTATATATACAAACATACAAAAATGTTTAACTGGCATTTGGCTCAGCAAGCAGAATACCGTTTAGGTAGAACCCTGGTTTATATTTTGTAACAAAAACTATAGAAAAATCTTATTCATTCAAATTAATAATAAGCAACAGTGGAATAGTATTTTTGTATTGCCCTCTGATTATACGGTGAAAAAAACATTTACAAGTAACATATGTATGTATTTAATTAATTGTATTTTTTAAATGCTTTTCTGTTCTTCAAAAAAATTCATGGTAAAACCGAAAGCCTTTAAAATTGGCATTTAGGATGTACAAAGTATATATGTACATGTACACAAAGTGTCACTTTGGAATCACAAAAATGTCAAGTTACAAAAGTGTGTAGGCAGTTTGTCATGCTTGAATTGGTACAAAACCTCAACCAACAATATCAACAAGTGGGTGTGCTTGCAATCATTTTTTCTGTAACTTAATTTGTTGTGCTTCAGATACATGTACATGTACATGTAGATTGCATTAATTCCATTAATCAAATCAACCCACGTGTAGAAACCCTATGAGAAAACTTATATGTACTTGTATGTTCGTAGATTGTATCGTATACAAACACTACATCATGTACATGTAAAACCTACAATCCCTATTGAAAAACTCACTGCAAGAACTCTAACCCGTATTGTGTACAATCCCTATGGCAAACTCCCTCACTGCAAAACCACCACCGAATACAAGTTGAATGAGAACAGAACGAGCACTTTTTGATATGGATATGTGGTAGTATATGAGTTGATGAAGTTATTGTTGATTGTTGATGAAGTTATTTAGACCATGATAAGTCAAATGGTTCAAAATGAGTACGTGTCAATAATAAACACCAAGTCATGTAAAACAATACCAATGTGTTCAATCCCTATGGCTAATTCCCTCACTGCAAAACCACCACCGAAGATGAATTGTATGAGAATAGAACATGCACTTTTGGATTGCTATTGTGATAAAGGGTTCTGTGTAGGACGAGAAAGGATGGCACCAGATTCTACCCATGATTGGTAAATTCGACCATGGGTTCACAAAACTCAAAGATTAAATGTTCATGAGGTCATAACATGACAGCTGATGACCTCATCATGTGATATGCACATTATTGATTGATGGTCTATGCATGTGCAAAATGTTAACTTGATCAGATAAAAGGAAACGGATCTTAAAAATAAAAATAAATAAAACTAGACTTAAGTTTTTTGTCATAACAAAAAATGGTGAGTTAACTTTCGGTTTAATCAAGTGAGTATTTGATGACGTCATAATCATAATTGTGAAAATGTCTTACGTCTTTTATCATGACAATATCAATTTCATCTTCAAAATACCTATACATTTTGTGTTATAATGTGTTGAAAATGAAGTTCCTGTTTGGACTGGAAGTACAATACAATTTGAAAGTCATATAAGTAATACTTCCCATGATCATGAAAATAACAAATATTAAACTTTGACTTCCGGTTTGGACAGGAAGTAAGGTCAAATTGGGGTCACCTTTGTGTAAATACTTTTGGCAATTAACAATCTGTACAATGGTACAAAAATGTCAATTTACCTCCTGTGGTTGTTGAGATATGATTTTTTAAATATTAAACTTTCACTTCCGGTTTGGACAGGAAGTAAGCTCAAATTGGGGTATAAATATTTTTGACAATTAACGATCTGTACAATGGTACAACAATTTTAATTTACCTCTTGTGGTTGTTGAGATACGATTTTTTTAATATTAAACTTTGACTTCCGGTTTGGACAGGAAGTAAAGGTCAAGTGGGGTCATGTTTTGTAAATATTTTTGACAATTAACAATCTGTACAATGGTGCAAAAATGTTAATTTACCTCTTGTGGTTGTTGAGATATGATTTTTTAAATATTAAACTTTGACTTCGGTTTGGACAGGAAGTAAGGTCAAATTAGTCACCTTTTCTAAATATTATTTGACAATTTACGATCTGTACAATAGTGAAAAATTGTGAATTTCTCTCTTGTGGTTGTTGAGATATGATTTTTTAAATATTTAACTTTGACTTCCGGTTTGGACAGGAAGTAAAGGTCAAATTAGGGTCACCTTTTGAAAATATTTTTGACAATTAACGATCTGTACAATGGTGAAAGAATTGTGAATTTATCTCTTGTGGTTGTTGAGATATGATTTTTGTTAAATATTAAACTTTGACTTCCGGTTTGGACAGGAAGTAAAGGTCAAATGGGGTCACTTTTTGAAAATATTTTTGACAATTAACGATCTGTACAATGGTGAAAGAATTGTGAATTTATCTCTTGTGGTTGTTGAGATATGATTTTGTTAAATATTAAACTTTGACTTCGGTTTGGACAGGAAGTAAAGGTCAAATCAGGGTCACCTTTTGAAAATATTTTTGACAATTAACGATCTGTACAATGGTGAAAGAATTGTGAATTTATCTCTTGTGGTTGTTGAGATATGATTTTTTTAATGTTAAACTTTGACTTCCGGTTTGGACAGGAAGTAAGGTCAAATTGGGGTCATGTTTTGTAAATATTTTCGACAATTAACAATCTATACAATAGTGCAAAAATTTCCATTTACCTGTTGTGGTTGTTGAGATATGATTTTTTTAAATATTAAACTTTGACTTCCGGTTTGGACAGGAAGTAAGGTCAAATCGGGGTCACTCACAACTCGAGTTTCATCTACTTGTTAAGTTCTAAGTACATGCCAAGTTTGAAGTTCGTGTGAAGTTTGCAAGTATGTGTTTTTTTGTAGACAGTCTATCCGGAGAAGAAGAAGAAGGAGAAGAAGAAGAAGGAGAAGAAAAAAAAAAAAAAAAAAAAACCGAACAAAAACAATAGGTGTTTCGGGTGCATACCCGAACACCTAACTAGACTTAAGTTTTTTGTCATAACAAAAAATGGTGAGTTAACTTTCGGTTTAATCAAGTGAGTATTTGATGACGTCATAATCATAATTGTGAAAATGTCTTACGTCTTTTATCATGACAATATCAATTTCATCTTCAAAATACCTATACATTTTGTGTTAGAATGTGTTGAAAATGAAGTTCCTGTTTGGACTGGAAGTAAAGGTCACATCAGGTCATTTGAAAGTCATATAAGTAATACTTCCCCATGATCATGAAAAATAACAAATAAAAATAAAATTTGTCTTCCGGTTTGGACAGGAAGTAAAGGTCAAATTGGGGTCATGTTTTTGTAAATATTTTTCGACAATTAACAATCTATACAATAGTGCAAAAAATTTCCATTTACCTGTTGTGGTTGTTGAGATATGATTTTTTTAAATATTAAACTTTGACTTCCGGTTTGGACAGGAAGTAAGGTCAAATCGGGGTCACTCACAACTCGAGTTTCATCTACTTGTTAAGTTCTAAGTACATGCCAAGTTTCAAGTTCATGTGAAGTTTGCAAGTATGTGTTTGTTACCGGACAGTTATTGGGGAGAAGAAGAAGAAGAAGAAGTAAAAAAAAAATTTAAAAAAACGAACAAAAACAAGAGGTGTTCGCGCTGTAGCTCGAACCCCTAAAAAATAAAAAACCGAACAAAAACAAGAGGTGTTCGCGCTGTCGCTCGAACACCTAAAAAAACGTACAAAAACAATAGGTGTTTCGGGCACATACCCGAACACCTAAAAAAACGAACAAAAACAATAGGTGTTTTGGGCATATACTCGAACACCTAAAAAAAAAAAAATTGTTTAAACGTAGAAAAACAATAGGTGTTTCGGGCACATACCCGAACACCTAAGGAGAAGGGAAAAAAAAAAACGAACAAAAACAATAGGTGTTTTGGGCACATACCCAAACACCTAACTAGGGGTTAAGCTTTTGATGAAAACGCTGACATGGGTTTCGGATGTATTGATAATATTGGGCACTGATGTCACTAGTTCTTTGTTTAGTGTTAAGAAAGTTATAATATATTGAAAAAATCTGAAAAGGTGCGTTAATTGTAGTCATTGTATACAAGTTGCATTGTGTGTTCCTTAGGCGTCAAAGTAGTACTAACTCGTCCAAACGTAATTTCAGGCAAGACCTGATCGACAGGACAGGTACATGTAGGTACATGTAGATGAGACTGTGAGTGGGAGTTTTTGGGACGGTAGGTGGCAGGAGACTTATGAGGTGTTTGTCATTGTTCGAAATGTAATGGGCATTGTGCTAACAAGTAAATGAGCAATGGAAAAAAATCAGCAGCTAGGTCTGCTGCCACCTCTGTAAATAAATGAGAAGTTGACATTACTGTTTGCAGTATTAGTTGTACAGATATTAGCACAATATGGCAATAATTTGGGTGTAAATATTGGTTGGTTTAATTAAGAAATAAATACTTGAGGTAAGAGTCCTGTAGATACTAGTACAAACTTGCAAGGAAGTGTTCGATGAAAACGAACACAGGGGTTTCGGCTATGTACATTGTA
The DNA here is from genome assembly GCA_029582265.1 of Zoroaster sp. YZ-2022. Lineage (NCBI taxonomy): Eukaryota > Metazoa > Echinodermata > Asteroidea > Forcipulatida > Zoroasteridae > Zoroaster > Zoroaster sp. YZ-2022. The sequence continues at coordinate 10,373,949 of CM055832.1, forward strand.
CATGTACATGTATATTGATAATGATATGCTGTGCTACCGTGAAATAATATTAGTAAGAATAAGAATATTAGTAATAAGAATATGAGTAATAAATGTGGATAGCGAGGACAGAATTTGGGAACACATCATTTGAAATGGTCTGGAGGCGATTGGGGAAATAGGCAATTATTGCATGTAACGTTGAATTAACATTTGCATGTAACGTTATACGTTATATATATTGCGTCAGTTCCTTTGTACAGCGTTCTCTCCAAAAATCACTGATTTGTATTGTTACAACAACCATGACTTACACTTTCACAAGCACAAACTTTCCAGTAAATCATACCATACTGCCTGTTCAAAGTGAAATGCGTATTTAAACATGCGTGGAGTGCCGTAGCCAAGCGGTCTAGCTTACCGGTCTAGCTTACCGGACTCAAGTTCTGGTGTTAGTAGCAGAATGTGGGTTCAAATCCCGGCTGTGACACTTGTGTCCTTGAGCAAGACACTTAACCATAATTGCTTCTCTCCACCCAGGGGTTAAATGGGTACCTGTGAGGGCAGAGTTGGATGATTAGCCCTATATGCGCTGTAATGGCAGCAATTGAGCTGTATACTCCCCAGGGAGCTGAGATGGTTTCAGGAATGATTTATGAGCCTTATGAGCAGGGGTAATAATACGCGCCTTGAGCACCACTCAGTTGGTGGATATGTGCGCTATATAAGTCCACACATTATTATTATTATTATTATTATTAAACATGAGCTCACTTTTACAGTATATAACAATAAAATCGGAGATTTTCATGAAAAAATGTGCGGTCACATTTCCCTTAATATTTGTAGCAGTTAAACTGATATTTCCACTTTCACAAGTACTAACTTTCCAGTTAATCATACATTTGTTTGTACCATTTCAGTATGACTTTGTTTCAATGTTCTTCTATTTCAAAAGACCAGTTATACACCACAGTCATACCATTTCACAATGCTTTTGTTTCAATGTTCTATTAAAGTACTTTTTCAAACAACATGAAATGAAACTCATTTTTTAAGGTCAACGTTGCTTCAGCGTTCACGCCTATTGTTAATTGAATGTAATATCAATGAGCAAACTAACGTTGAATTAACGTTTGCATGTAACATTAACATAACGTTAAGGGCAAATGTTAATACAACGTTGTTTCAACGTTCATGTGCTATCTGGGTTAATATTTGTATCTGGCCATCCTTAATATTTGTAGTCCAGTAATATCTGATGAGCGGTACGGATGAGCGGTACGGATGAGCGGTACGGATGAGCGGTACGGATGAGCGGTACGGATGAGCGGTACGGATGAGCGGTACGGATGAGCGGTACGGATGAGCGGTACGGATGAGCGGTACGGATGAGCGGTACGGATGAGCGGTACGGATGAGCGGTACGGATGAGCGGTACGGATGAGAGGTACGGATGAGAGGTACGGATGAGAGGTACGGATGAGAGGTACGGATGAGAGGTACGGAAGAGAGGTATGGATGAGATGTATGGATTTCGATCTAAATGGGTTCACATTCTATTTTATTTACTTGTAAATTTGTAAAAAATCTTGTCCCATACCATTTGAAAGTGGGGATCAATGAGGGAGGTTAATCAAAAATTTACTGACGTTATGATGACGTACTTTGTTTTAGACACTAATTCACATTACGGGCTTTCATATGGTGTATGTTTTGTATTGATGTGACAATGCTAAGTATGACATCATCCATCAACAACTTTCACATGTGAAACCTATGGGTTTTGGCAGAACCAAGAAGAAAAATAATAGAACGAAAACAATAGGGTTTCGGCGACCAGGCCGTAACCCTAATAATAATAAATTTAAAAAAACAATAAAAATCGGGGGTATAGATGAGCGGTACGGATGAGCGGTACGGATGAGCGGTACGGATGAGCGGTACGGATGAGCGGTACGGATGAGAGGTACGGATGAGAGGTACGGATGAGAGGTACGGATGAGAGGTACGGATGAGAGGTACGGATGAGAGGTACGGATGAGAGGTACGGAAGAGAGGTATGGATGAGAGGTATGGATTTCGATCTAAATGGGTTCACATTCTATTTTATTTACTTGTAAATTTGTAAAAAATCTTGTCCCATACCATTTGAAAGTGGGGATCAATGAGGGGGATTAATCAAAAGTTGCCATGTGTGCAACATGCCAAATTCATCAGGTACCACACTATGGTTGCACTCGCATTTTTAGTAAGCTTCACATGCATGCATTCGCAATATAATGTAAACAACATAAAGTATCATCCGCACGTGCTGTTTAAAAGGACGCATGGTAAGCGTAGTGTTTGCATTTGAAACTTTTACTTGGTATGCAAACTGTAAATTATGATTAAAAGCTCTTTATAGAAATTAAAGCTACATGTACATGTACTGTAACTGTATAAATCTGTATTCAGTCTAAATCCTCAAATTCTCCATTAGGATATCTGCATATTGAGATGATAATATTGTACCATATCAATTATACAGTACATGTATCATGGCCAATGATTATGGACTATCAAAAAAATTCAATATCATCACCCAGCGTCTCATCTTGCCACTCATCCACAGGATGGGTAAAAATTGGTTTGTACGGGATGAAGCTACTTTCACCCTACCTCCCTAGCCTACCCATCATGACAGCCTAGTCCAATGTCCATCATAAACATGTACATGTATGTAGTACATATACATGATTATGTACGTACATGTACATGTAGGCTTATGTCTATAATAAAAAGTAAAGTTTTTAGTACAATAAGAAATTCTTCACCAACACATCAGGTTGTAATTGTAACGAATTCCAAGTTAACTGTAGCCAGCTGCCGTGCCCATTTACAGTGTACTTGCATGATACAACATGTACACAACATGTACACAACATATGTGTATGTACTGTATATCTTGTATAATGTGCAAGATATAAGGTAATTTAAATACATGTACATGTATGAACAACATCTGGTTCCCAACTACACACTAGTGATTTGTGAAACATTATGGATAAAGCAACTGCATTCCCAATGGTTATAATCATGTTGCAGCGCATTGTTGACCCTGACCCATCCTGTAGTAAGGAACAAGGGATTATGCTTACGGGGACAAGGTCGACGGAAAGATGGATAAAATGAAGTTAAATGTATAAATACATGTAGGCTCAGAATCCCCATAAGGATTCCGAGCAAGTAAAGGAATATTATAGGCTGCAAAGGTGAACAATTTTGAATCCTCGGGTTGCACCAGAGATCACATAAAATCCAAAAAGAAAAATGGGGGCTCCCACACGATAATAGATTCATGCTTGCTTTATGCGTGAACCGTGAAAAATTGTGGATAGGCAGTTTCAAATCCTGCATCAGTTTGGATGGGCAGTTTCAAATCCTAGATGTCACCCTTAAAACTATCAACATTTTGTGGGCCTATTATGGTTGGAATTCAAGATTTAAACATTACATGTACATATATAAAAATACATGTAATAGCCCTAAATCATTTTCAAACATCATATACATGTAAATTTCAACCAGGGGGTTTATACAATAACAAAAATTAGGAGTGATACAATGGAACATACTGGACAAAATATTTGAGGGATACCCCGGGATTTAAATACCCATATCTGGGTTGTCTAAAAACTTGGTCACCGTGTGATGGAACAAGTAACCCAACTGAAATGTGTGAGGAAAACAATATCTAATATTTGATAATTCATTTCTAATATTTACAAATTATTTGCATTAAATTCAGAAAGTAACAATTTATAATCATGAACAAATGTTTATCCAGATTTTTGTTCTCTTTTAAAACAAGTTGTTTTAATGTTGTGTTGTTGTTTTACATACATGTATGTTCAAGAATCTACTGTATTAACTAAATTGCAGCAAAAATAATGATATCGACAGTTGTGTAAAATGTCCAAAATTTTAACAGGATTTCATCAGCATAATAATACACACAATAATGACTATTATGCACACCAAATCTGGTTCACAAATAAGAAATTCTTACTTTATACTTAGTCCACTGAAATCAGTGAAGTTTCTCCATGACAAAATGTCAATAATAAAGTCTATTCTGTGGGAAAACCCATCATTATTCAGAAGAACCCCAAAAAATTCCTGTATTTATTTTATACAAAATAGTATACACTGTAGCGCCCTCAATTAACTATCATATTGAAAAATCACGTAGCACTCAACAAATTATTAGAGGGCACTATAATATTGTTTGTTGAAATAAAATATGGGGAATACAGAGTCATTCTGACTAACAGTACTTAATGTGCCACACCGTAAAACATATTTTATCAATGGTACATTTGTATCTTTTAGACAGCGCTCAAGTATTTTGTATCAGGGCAAACTTTACAGACTTTTGTGGGCTAAATGCTAGGTATGAAGTGCTAATATTTTTAAACAAAATTTGGTTTGGAAAAAATTCAATACTTTATGTGTCTTGAAAATTTGAGTGAAACCAAAAGTCATCAGCAGTCAGTGCTGCGATACGCATCTTGTGCAAAGTTTTTACGACAAGGGTCCATCCAGGGCCTATCAAGGTCCAAGGGCTGTTGAAGCTTGGAGATTCTCTGGTGATCTATGGTGAATTCTAAGCCATTTTACCCCTTCTTATTTGTGTGAAGTTTGTTTGTGGGTGTTTTCGCATTTAAAATCCAACAGTCCTACAGTCTTCAATTGTACATAACACTTTGTTAATATTAGCTCATCAAACACCAATGGCCATTGGTAAGGCATTCTTTAAATAGTTATGTTTGGATATATCAAACAGCATATGGAACTATATGACACACAAAAATGTTTCAATACCCATTGAGCTGGTTCTTACAGTGTATATGAAATAAAACACTCAAACAATCACTGAATAACTTACATAGATTTACATGCACATATTATGAACAAATTAGTCTGTAAGGTGGCACTCGGCAGTGCATATTTGATTTAAAATTGTTTTAAGCTCTGAATTTTTTTTTTTTTTTTTGGGGGGGGTCGCCATTTTTGATCAAAGGTACATGTAACTTATTTCATGCTAATCATGGCGGGCTGCCTAAATGCTTGATAGTAATTACTACGTGATTACTAAATCTGGTCATCGGCCAGCTTCAAAATCGTGTGGTGACACTTTTTTTTTCGTAATCTTTTTTGTTTGTTTGCCAACAGGGAAATACATATACCAAATTTCCCATATACAAAGTATGGTGGCTAAGAGAGGCCTTTATAATACATTGTATTTTACTCACAGAAAGAGCTGCGGTTTCGGGTGGCAGTCGTGTCCTGTGTCCTCCCCCCCCCCACCACGCCCCCATATTTGAAAATGATGAAATACATGTATGGCTCATGTGTACATGTAAATACTTGGATTTAGTGAAGCTGCCCACAAAGGGTCGGTTGCCCTTGAGATGTGACTGCTCACAGAGCATGCACTATGTACAGTACATGTATGCTATGATGATGGTGGTGGTGTCTGGTGGTGGATCGTAAGCAACTTGTTGCCTTGATTGCTTGGCATTTAGCCGCTGAATAACATAAATATTTCTTAGAAAAAAACATGCGAAAACCAATGTTTTTTATCTAGTTCGTTAACCCTAACCATGCTAGGTTAACTTTCTTATCACCCTGCTGAATGCAATGACATACATACATGTACAACAGTGGTCAATGATGGAAGGCCTGCTAGGTGTAACAAGATCCATGTGTGGATCTTGTTGAACCTAGCAGTGAAGGGTTCAGTAAATTGGACTGTGGTTTTTCAAGCACAGTGCTGTCTGCAACAACATACAGCAAGGGGATTATTTAGCTGCACAAGCTTTGTGCTACTCTGAATTCTTTGATAATTTCACAAAAGTGGATTGTATGGCACAGTTGTCTGTTTGGATAAGAATACTTCATCACAGAGTTTTATGGTGCCGTAAGTAGGCTTGGGCATTTTTTCAGTTAAACCTAGTCACATTGTTTTTTTTTAAACCGATACCAAACCGAAGGATTTTTACTTTACTGAAATACTGCCCAAGGTCAAGGCAATTTTTCCCGACAGTCGAGGCTTACTTTTACTGGACCACATTCTTTCATCATTCCTCAGCGATGATTGTTAACACAACGTGTTTCCAGTGGTCATCTATCTGGAATTATTTCACATGTATGTGTACACAATTGTTTACATTATTGTAATTTGATACTGTAAATAATCACGGTCGATCGCTAAAACAGATGCAATCGCACAAACAAATTACCGACTGGTAAATTTCAAGTGTACTTTTTGGTATGATCAAGCTTGATTTTGATTATTAAAAATTTGTGTGTGAGTCACTTACCGTGGTTGAAAGTGCAATCATATTGTGTGCTGAAATTATTCTAAACCTCACCAACACATATATTTAAATAAATGCTAATTTTTTAAATGTTCAAAAACTTTTATTATAAAACGAAGTTAGAAGCGTTTCTAGAGTTCCTTTTAATACAGCCATAGTGATCGTTTGAAAGCCCACGTATGAACTGAACATAGTACTGTATATAGGGGGTGGTGTAATTGCTCAATTGCTCCAATCCCCAAATTCAGTAGAAGAAAAAATAAACATAAGTGTGACGCTAAAAAAAACTGGGTGGTTGTTGCATTTTTTCTATTTCGGGATTTCGCCCGTAGTTAATTTATCAGCAGAAAAATATTGTATGCACATAGAATTTTGGGCATTGTGGTGAAAATCATTACAAATTGTTTCAAAATAAAGTTATACGGCGTGCACATACATGTACATATAGGTAAAACCAGTGCTTGCGTACACCGTTGCATCAACAACACCGCCGCGTCGTTAAGTTGACAATGTACGTCGGACAGACATACCCCCGGCGCGATCTGGACATACAGAAACAAACCCAGTCGGGACGGAACCTTTGATATTTATTGGACGAAAATATTTATATGTAAATGTCATTTTGGGAAAGGTTTGTGAATATTATTAAACCACTATAGTGAAAAAATCTGTCGCAATTTGTATCACAAAATTTGTGATGTATTGTTTGAAATTCCATCGCAAATTGTATAAATTACGTCGCATTTTGCGATGCGAAACAGGGGAAATCGTTCACTGTAGTTCTATGTAAATCTATCCAATCACGACATGCAGAAACAGGGATGTTTGCTGCCACAAAGCATTACCACTCAGTTACACGTGGTATGCATCTACTGCGTTCTTGTGGGGAATTTCCTTTCAAGTTTTTTCATGGTGATAAATCTTTGAGTAATTAATTATTTGTTTAATATGCATAATTAATTATATAATTTGCATAATTAATTAATAGTTTATGCAAACAAATATTTTTTCCAGGAAACTGTGTATGATATGTCCATATTTTCTTCAAAAGAAGAACTACATGTAAAATCACGAATGTCATTTAAAAATTGTAAACAAATGATAAAAGATCTCCAAAAATTTACCGTTTCTTTGGATAAGTGTTTACAACTAGTACCATTTACCAATAAACAGAGGGATAATGTACAAAACACTTTTTTTTTTTTAAGTAAACCAAGGAAACCGAAAACATTTTGAAAAAATATTAGTGCTAGAAAGCACAAATGCTACTGTAATTAATAAAAAATTTGATGTAAAGGTCAAAGGTTATCTGGTTTTTCTTTATATAGACAGTGGCACCACATGAATAAATTAGAACAAAGATGGAATGACCAACTTCTTATCACATTTAAATGTTTACAAGGCAATGCACCTTCATATTTATCGTCAAATTTCTTATTCAGTGATTCTGCCCATTCCAAGGGTACACGGAGTCAAACATTTAAATGCTTACTTCTTCCACCATGGAAAACTAATCCAGGTAGACGGTCATTCCACTTTAGAGCTGTAAATCGCTGGAATAAGTTGTCAAATGACATTCGGCTCAACTTTAGTACCATGACTACACATATTTTTAAAAATGCCATCAGTACTCATTAATGCTGACATATTATGATTTCATGTATATTGATATATAGGCCTAATGTACATTTATATGTTTACACTTTTAAACCTAATACTATGTTATGACTGTGTATATTATGTACATGTACACATACTGTAAATATATCTTGTATATGCTTTTGTACATTTTGAATACATGTAGTGTAGAATACAATAATGTTTTAATCTGGACCTCTTGGGAGACCAGTACTTTGTATTGAAAGAGATATCCAGAATTAAGATAGAATAATAATAATAATAATAAAATGTACACATTTTTTATCATAACTCTAAAATGGTTTATTTGAATTTATTCATATTTAGGGCTTTGCGTTTTCGGATATTTTTGGAACCGGATACCCGAAATCAGGAAAGTTCGGATACCCGTTTTCATTCTTGTTGAAAACATGCCTCCTTTGATGTACATGTACAAATACATGTAAATGTTAAAGACCCTATTTTAAAATGTAAGTAATTCTCAGTAGGAATCACCAAAAATAAGACTTTCATTATTTTTATTTAACCCTTCAAAAAACCTATGAAAATGTACTTCGCCACTGCCGCAAACGACAGGCCCGGAACAAAAGCCGTCGGGGACACTTTCACTGAGCGTATTTTGATGACGTACATCTACGGGAGGGCGAACGCTACAACTGTTTCCTGAGGTACGTTTTGTACACAAAGCATATATATTACATCGCGTACAGCTGCAAAAATAAGTTTACCAAAAGTAGTACTGACCAATTGTGGTGTTCATCATCGTCATTTGATGGAGATTATACTGATAATAATAATAATAATAATGTGTGGATTTATATAGCGCACGTATCCATCAACTAAGTGGTGCTCAAGGCGCATTATATTATTATCCCTGCTCATAAGGCTCATAAATCATTCCTGAAACCATCTCAGCTCCCTGGGGAGTATACAGCTCAATTGCTGCCATTTCTAGCGCATATAGAGCAAACCAACTCTGCCTTCACAGGTACCCATTTAACCCCTGGGTGGAGAGAAGCAATTATGATTAAGTGTCTTGCTCAAGGACACAAGTGTCACGGCCGTGATTCGAACCCACATTATGTTGCTAACACCAGAACTTGAATCCGGTAAGCTAGACCGCTCGGCCACGACACCTGATGCCAAAGTTTGTGATATAAGTGACATAGAATCGTATCAATTAAGCCTGGAATGGACGAAATCTCGAGTCCGGCAGAAGCGCACATAATGTTACCCTATTTTTCTTGCTTTTTACGAACAAATATTCTAAGAGCAACCAAAGTTTTGAATGTCCAGTATTTGATTCATTGAATTTTGTTATCAGGAAAGTTAATCTCACTGCAAAATGTGTCCAAATTGTTCTTGTTTTGTGCCGATAAAAAATAATCCTTTGGTGATCTTGTCAGTGCTATCAACCAGACTAATAGTGTGACAATAACCCGACCCCGCCGTGCACGGACGCACACACAATAATCGTCAAGGGCAATCCCATGTATGCATGTACATGTATGGCCACGGACAACGTGGCGGCAGCCAGACCGTTGTTAAGACAGCTCCTTTCGAGCTCCTGTAAAAGTACGTCATAAAAACAGGAAAAATGTTTGCTGCCGCCACGGGCCGCAAATGTCCAACAGACGTCGCGGATTTCAACCGCTGGAATTTTGTCTGAAAATCATGATTTTTTCAGCAATTTCTGATTTATTTTAATGTTTTTTGGAATAGCATATAAATAACTAAATACATACTGAACATTTTTGAGTAAAAAAAAAATCAAGGCACTTTGTATGGACTTTAACAAAATTGACCTTTATAGTACAGAGGATACCATATTTAATTCGATCTTTATTAAAGTATAACATCTTGGTGACAAAATATTGTATTTACTGAAAGTTATTTCTGAAATAAAACCGTAAAAATTGCTACAAAACTGTCTTTAATAACCCAAGTTACAATGTACCATATATACTGTACAAAAGAAAGCCCAATTGATCACACGCGCGCACGCACAGCCGGTGCATGCATCACACAGCTACAGCGGCCTCACACGTGACTGTGTCAGGGAGACAACATCAGAAGACAATGATCACTGGTGTGTGCGTGATCAGAGCGCATGCGTATAGCAAGTTGACTTGGATGTTCATGTCACAAAACACGTGTTGAATAATGTCATTGTTCGATCAAAGGCGATGTGGGCTGAACTAACCTGTTGTGGGAAAACGATTTGTGTGCTTGCGCCTTGCCGCGCCCCTGCCTTCTAAATAAGGATATTCTGTACATCATGTTGGCTTTGGATAAGGGCATGATTTTGCGTACTAAAATAATATTTAATATTATGAAACTAACAAACTGCAAAATATTACGAATCTAAAATCAGAACTTAATATTAATTTGTTTCTATCACAATGAACTTTAGTTAAATGTCAATAAACCTTGTTTCCTGAAAGAATGAATTTACTATAAGAGATTTAGATCTATAGGAATAATTAAAAACAACAACTACTACTACTACTAATAAAGCTAAACAATGATTTTAAGAATTAAGATTATTTTCAGAACCCAATATTTCTCTTTCAAAATCGGTTGCAGTGTACCGATTGTTACTTATTATTGATCATGTTCACTTTGATCATGTTATAAATCATGTTCACTTTGGTGGGGTGGCAGTTATGCGGACGTTCATTGCCAGGAATACCAGCATGTTCACGTTATTAGGCGTTAAGCAGCTCTGCTTTGCCGTGATATTTCCCGTGGTGGAAAACACCCGTTCGGAGGGCACTGACATTGCCGGAACATCAAGATACTTCTTGGCAATCCTTGATGGAAACCGAACGGCATTTGACTGCCACCAATGACACGGATCATCATTGAGCCTGGCTGGTTTGGTTTCAAAGACAATGACCGACTTAACACCTCCCTTTTTATGTCTTTCTTTTGAAACAAAATGTCACCTTGTCGGCAAATGTAATACACAAGAGAGCTCGGTATCAGTGGGTAAATAAATGTAAATGTTGGTGATACGCTGAGGGATGGTCGGTGGCACATCAAAATAATTACACAACAAAACCAATTTCAACACTACTTTTTTATTAGGACAACAATTAATGTGGATGTCCCCTATAATAAAATCCCCTCTATTAACACATCATGGTGCACACTACCTTGCAGACATAAAGCAGCAGTTATTGTCCCACTAATCTAATTACTGTGAACAATAGGCAAACATTCCATCCTGAGCAGCTAGTTTGATACTTGTTTGTAGCATGGCTATTTGAGTCTTAATGATTGAATACATTGTATCACAAACAGTTGGACAAAAGTGTATGGAAAATGTCCTTAAAATACTACAAAGGCATTATCAGAGTGTAATCTCTTGAATAAAATTGCTCCTAAAAGTGTAAACATTAAATTGTTCAATAGTCAAAGATTTCTGTTCACACTGCTGAAATGGTACATGTAAGTCCCAATTTTAAAAAGTCATTTACGGGTACTCGGAACCGAAAAATGGAACCGGGTAATGACAGTTTCGGTCGGGTATCCGGATACCCAGCACAGCCCTATTCATATTTGGCACAATGATAATAGACAAGTGTTTGCTTTAATTACCAAAGTCTCTACTGATTTAATTGATTTTTAATTACTAATTTGCATATTTAATTAGTAAAATTATCAATTTATTTGTTTTTTCAGAATTTGCAGGGCTATTCATGTAAAATAAAATTTTCCTGACAAGGACAAATCATTTATATAAAATGCTGATCATCAAACAAACAAACAAATGCATGTATTAATTTGCATACTTAATTAATTAAACATTTTACAAAGTGTTTTATCATGTGGTAATAGTATTCTTAGATCTTTTAAATTTCTTACACAGGAATAACTGCCACATGGATTGTCTCCTCTGTTTAAATAACAAGATCGGTAATTAGCTAATTACATAAAAATTGGATTGCATACTAATTACATGCAAATTAATTGACAACCAATAGCATTTATACAGACATGTGGAACACTGCGCAGTTAAAAGGATGAGGTTGGTGTTTCAATACTGTACTTCTTGTTATACTTTTTATGTCTAAGTTTTCTAAGTGCCAAACTTAAAGTAAGAAGCTGATTGTATTGTTAATATGCATATATTTAAATATTTAAATCTTAATTAATGTGACAGTACATAATACCTGCATGTTATAAATGTAAATTTTTAAAAAATAAAACAAAAAAAACATACAAGCACAGAAAACAAATTGTAGTGCTTGTTCAATCAATTAGATTTTCATTTAGGCCTATGTCTGATTAAACTTCCACATTCATTGATTTACATATCAATTAGGACAATATCGTCACCATCAAAAAGTCATGAAAAGTCATGTATACTATTTCCGAAATCCAAACAAGCAATAATTTACTTCTGATAAAATTGAGGAAATTTGTAGCATCATAAGGTTAACAACCAAGTAAGTTTTATGGTAAAATTTGAAAATAAATTTTATTTATGAATTACCAATCTTATACATGTACCTTACTGTTAAAGGAACAATATTGTCCCAATCAACAGGGCATGGAATCAGAGTGCTAGTTTTAGATTAACTCAGTGACTGAAAATAATACCCCACATGATAAGGTCATATTACCGTTGCTGCTGTATAAATGAGCCAGTAATTTGCAGTCATTGTGTTCTTCTCAAACAAGGACACCAATTCCATGCCCTATTGAAAGTCTGCTCTTATGACGACAGTGTCCCTATGAAGTCATTCCACTACATACTAACTTAATTTAAGATGTTATGATTAATAATATATATTTTTGGCAATGCATAGTTATTTCTTAAGTTATGAAATTGATCATTAAATTGTTCCAAAAAAATAATGAACTCAATTATGGACCACACCATCTAGTTCAGGTAGAGTAAAACTCACTAGTAAAGACGTATGCAAACAAACACTTAAAAAAAGTGTTTTCAAATGTTCAGGCTTGTGTGAACTGATGTTACTTTTCCTCTGATCCACACCTTGTGAAGCTGACGGTTTGTGAACTGCATGTTAAATCATGGCTGGGTGGTTGCACTGGTACATGTAGCTCAGAGTCATCTGTTGTTTCCATATTTTTATGTGAGGAATCTATAGGAGTAACAACTAACAGTTAATTATCAAGTTATTTTTTATTTATTTTTTTAAGAGTCAAGTTTTCATCAGTTCATTCAAAACTTTACCCCAAAAAATCCCTTAATGAAAATTGTTATTCATATTTTGTACATTTATTTTTTTCTTGATAATTTGATGGCTTTAATTCGAACAAACAGTCTGCTTATAAAAAAAAATAATAAAAGGTTTTGTCACGAAACAATTTTTCATGAAATAGAAGTACCAATAGTATCCTCTTTTGCAAGCAAAAAAGGGGATCAAACGATAGTTTTCCGAAAAAAAAAAACACCGTTTATTCCTTGACTCTTTTTTCATTTATGAGTAAATGTGTTTAAAAATGTATTAAGGGAGTAAAATTGCGGTTAATAATTGTGACTACAACAACAACATTTACATGTTCCGTAAGTCAGTTGGGTACCCAACCTTGCTCCGGACTATATACAGAAAAAGGTCGTAAAGTAACCAGTCTACTTATGACAAACTCGGAAGTCGGTGTGAAAAACTGAAAAAGGGATCCAACAAAAGTGTGAATATGGAAGCCGTTTCTTGACCAAAATTTTAAAAACTTCACAATCATAGAGAAATATGAATGTCATACCTGCTGACATTGTTTCTAAGAGAAAGAAGTTGAACTTGCAGGAGAAATATCGATGTCAAAAATGTTTTCTTGTATCGTTGGCTATCAGCTGGACCAATTTCTTAGAGACACAGCATGCAATTAAAGGGACTCTTCTTTTATCGAAAAATACCGATCATCCCTTGTTAGCATGCCACATGAGCTCCATATGAGCAACGAAAACCCGAAAGATAATCCGACAAAAGCCAAGCTCATGCCGAAAGGCACGTACAACGCATGGTCGGACACGTTTCCAGCGCTGTGCAGGCAGTATTTTCCTGACACTGCTGTGCATTTTTCGTCATAACTAACAAAATATGTTTCCGTTTGAGCTACTTTTTCGGCAGTAGTCACTCAAGATATTGTGTATTAGGATTGTGAAATTTCATGAACATTGTGTTTATGAAATCTGAGATATTATTTTTGATATTATAAGTTTTGACTTCATATCTTTTGGGCATCACTTTGCGTGTGTGTGCGACTTATCAACTGGTTTTGTGACGTCACTGAGATGCCTACTTTTAGTTTGGGGCGAGTAATTATTTACCAACATCAATTTTTTGATAAGCACAATTCTGTGTGTCTCAAAAAACAGTGCTCAAGACGTCCACACATATATACATGATCAGCATTGAAATTCTGCAACCTAAACTTCTAAATTCATTGCTCAGTTATTATGGAATGCTATGGTCGAGCGGTTTATGCGTCGGATTTGTGTTCTGATGGCTGAGTCATCAGAATGTGGGTTCGAATCCCAACCGCGACCACGGTGCTTGTGTCCTTGAGCAAGACACTTTACCATAATTGCTTCTCTCCACCCAGGGGTAAATGGGTACCTGTGAGGGCAGAGTTGGTTGTTGTGTTTGATTAGCCCTATATGCGCCGAAATGGCAGCAATTGAGCTGTATACTCCCCAGAGAGCTGAGATGGTTTCAGGAATGATTTATGCGCCTGATGAGCAGGGGTAATAATATAATGTGCCTTGAGCACCGGTTTGGTGGATATGTGCGCTATATAAGGAGAAGTAAAACAAAAAAACATGTTTAGCGTCCCCGCCCACTTCCTTTTTGGGGGCCGCATGGATTTTCTTTTTTATTTTTACCAATTCAAAATGAGATTAAAAAAACTTAAAATGTCAACCGATCCATCAGAAAATAAAATACTTGCAAGTCAGAACTTCTAATTTATAGATTCTGTCGGTCCAGTCGACCGTGCAATTGTGCAATCTCCAGTCCAAGTATGTACATTTTTGCATGGCCCCATCCGTGTGTTTCGGGTTTATTTCCCGCCGTGCGTGGCCAAGCCATCCTTGTGTACTACTACCATGGAGCTATGGTACTACTAACGTTAGTCTGATTTCCCGGACCGGATACGTAGATTTTATCGTCGTTGCCAAGTCAGGGAACAGACGGTATGAGCTCATGTAAGAGTGCACATGCGCACGTTCCATTAGACTCGGGGACAAGTCGTTAGACAGTCGTGTTTTGTCTGTAGGCGCCGCCGTACATGTATATACCAGTGCAGAATGCTGTTGAAGCCACCGGCAACTAAACTCAGCTAATTATCGACTTGATATTCAAGTCTAACGTTCCATGAATGACGTGATTTCTCACAACCACATATACGTAGACAGGTAGGTGCATGATCGGCTGCCGATGTGTTGTTAGCACTTGTTAAATTTAACAAATTTAAAAGGCTCAAAATGGTTTTCGTGTGCGTCTTAATCCGAACAAACAAAAAATGTTTTTTTTCCCTAACGATGGTCAGCCGACTATCGTTGTTCGGCTGACTAGCAAGCAAAACTAGCTTTGGCAAGTGGCTAATTCATTACTAGTTGGGAAAACAATGTTTGGAATTTTTAAAGAAAGCACTACAGAACACGGGATGGAACCTCAAGTTCAATGCATTTTTATTTTCCAACTTTAAATTTATTCTTGTGAAAGTGAGCTACAGGGTTTTTAATACTGAACAAACTATACTGAACAGCAAAAGAAAAGCAAATTTAATTTGCAATGTTTGATTGAATAAAAGTTAACCATATTTTGACGTTGGCTGTTTTGCTTACTGGAGGCGTGTGCAGAGAAGTGTAAAGCGTGCGCAGCATAACTTTTAGGGTGCTGCTGCTTGCCATGAGCTCGGGACATGTTGATATCTGCAAAGGCACAGAATGCTCACGAGCGGCACGTGCAAGATGTGCAGCTTGAAAGTAATGCATCAGTTGATTTCTACGGTTCATTTGCAATAAAAGGAAACCACTGCACGCTTGCTGTCACTCCCATTTTGGACACAGCAACCATGCCAAGACTGACACCAGCACAGCGTGAACGAGCTATCGGGCATTTGACAGCTGGTGACGACCCTCAGGCTGTTGAAGCAGCATTCAACGTTCACTTCACTACAGTCTACCGTCTGCAGCAGCGTTTCACGGCCAGAGGAGTGACTGATGATCGACCAAGAAGCGGAAGACCTCGGGTCACTACCCCGAGGCAAGATCGGCACATTTTTCGCAATCATCAGAGAGACCGGTTCCTGACAGTCTCAGAAACTGCCCGAATCACCATTGGACCTCACCAGAGGCCAATCAGCAGTGACACAGTGCGTCGCCGAATTCGTGAGCGAGACCTGCGGAACTGCCGTCCAGCTCAAGTGCCAGTCCTCACTCGTCGACACCGTCTGGCACGCCTTCAGTGGGCCAGAAACCACGCCAACTGGAACTGGAGGCAATGGCGTACTGTACTGTTCACAGATGAGTCGGTTTTGCATCAGCAATGCAGACGGTCGTGTCAGAGTGTGGCGGAGGAGAGGTGAACGTTTCCAGGACAACTGCGTCATGGAACACAACGCATGGGGAGGGCCGAACGTCATGATCTGGGGTGGCATTGGCCTCAACCAGCTGCTGGGGCCAGTTTTCTTCCAAGGTCTGGGTCCTGGTCAGGGGAACGACGTTACTGCACAGCATTACATTGATCAAATCCTTCGACCTCATGTGGCACCATTTTTCCATGCCCACAACAACTTCATTTTTCAGCAGGATAATGCACGTGCACATTCAGCAAGGGTCACACAGGACTTCCTGCATCAACAGAACATCCAGACGATGGTGTGGCCCGCACTGAGTCCGGACTTAAACCCCATTGAACACTTTTGGGATATGCTACAGAGAGAGCTGAATTCAGTCCATCCCAGACAAATGACAGCCGCACAGCTTCAGCAAGCCATTACCCAGTCCTGGAACAACATCCCCAGAGCCTCAGTCAATCGTCTTGTCCACTCCATGAGACGAAGGTGCCAGGCCGTCATTGATGCCAATGGAGGTCACACAAGGTATTGATCCACAGGACGTGACTTGTTCGTTTTGTTGAACATTGGACTGTACAGTTTGAAAGACAAATGTCCAAAGAACATTTTGCCCGAATTTCGTTTCGATTCATTGAACGGTTATCATGAATGAATTTTTCGTCTAATTTGATTAAACTGCATCTGAACAAACATTTGCGTTTCTTTTGCTGTTCAGTATATTTAATAAAACCACTGTAAACATGTTCAATGTCTTGTCCAACATGTTTCTTTCATTATTGTTTGAACAGTGAAAAAACCAATGGTTGTTCGAAGTTTAAAAAAGAATGGCGGCCATCTTGAAAATAAAAAATAAAAAATAAAAAGCCCCTCCTCCTTCCTTTTTTTCAGAAACCCAGACGCTAAACATGTTTTTCTTTTACTCTGCCTAAGTCCACATTATTATTATTATTATTATTATCCAGTTGATAATAATATAGCCTTAGCTACAATGTACAATTAGACTTAGAGCACATGGAGGAAACTCAGTTTGGCAAAAGAAAAATAAGTAAAGCGATTGTTTGTTAAATCTTTTTTGTTTTTAGGAAAATAGGTAAAAGGTTTATCTCCCTTTTTTGTTAATTGATTTTCATACAAAATAACGTTAGGGTAAAAAGGATGGTTAACTAGGCCCTACTTACTTTTTTCAATAATCAATGTGTCAACGACAAAGCAAAAATGGTTATTCGGTTTGTTTTACCATCTAGAGAAAGGACCATGTCCTTTCTCTAGATGGTTTTACCGTTTTCAGTTTCCTGTTCTTCAAAACAGTTAACAAAAATAACGGTGATTGTTTGTCACCCAGTATAGTTAGTAGACCTCAGTGCAATGCCAATGCGAATATATTTAAGTAGGGTTTTCAGGTGAAAAATTATTCCTAAACCAATATGCTCAATATTTATATCAAATTAAAGGTCTTGATGAAAGAAATACAATGGTTTTTAAATCAAGAAAATCGGAAGAGAAGTTTTTGAGGAATCCTGTTTTATTTAATCAAATATACAGCATTCGATGAAGCGCGACTGTCCATACACTGTGTAGGCCTACATCCCTAATGACACCAAAACCGTTGAATCAGCCTACACACACCGTGATACACACGCACAGCATTCGTGCTCATTTCCCTCATAAGAGCTTTTGAAAGGGTGTAGAAAATACACTCTCCGCTCAAAACTAAACAAAATTACGGCTCAAGACTTTCACATATGATAGAAAAGAGGTGTAAAATTCATTCAGACACCACTCTTACCTTTCAACTTGAAGATTTCACCTCGAAAAAACGGTGTTTACTTTTTATCTCTTCGTAACTTCGGTTGTACAGTAGTTATGAAGATCGAGCAAGCATGGGTATGTAAAGGAGCCCTTTGACTCAATAGGGAAACCCGTTTTCATGTCAATCACAATGTACTCGGGTGCGGAGACAGCTCCGAAGTGGATGCCTTCAGCAGAGCGCGGCAAATTTTACGCGCCGAATGCGCCCGATCTCGGAACACTTTGCGAAAGGCTGGGCGGGACGAGAGTGGTTCATTCATAAAAACCTAGGCTTTCGCACATACTTCCGATTGCTATTTTATGTACATTGTTGGATAGCTGAGACTATTTAAGCTTTCCAGTGAGCAATAGTATTACTAAGTATGCCCTATTACATAAGATTTTGACAGGTAAAAGTATTAAAAATGTTTGATTTAAAATTTTGATGTTTTTTGTTGCGGGCGATGCGCTGTACGTGTGGCGGGCTTCAGTCAAGCATGTACAAACTGAAAACCCTAATTTAAGGTTTATAACCACACACAAAATGTCAAGTTGTCAACCGTGCAAAACACATGGTTACTCTACATGGTTACTCGGAATAATTACAAGCGTTTTACTTTTAGACTTATGCATCACCGATGATGCATGTAGCCGGCCACAAATATGCAGACAACTGAAAACTTACACTCCCACTGACCATGGCATGTCCTTCCGGCCTCCATGCACAGTGTGAGTGTCACTGTCACTGACACTGGACAGGGTCAGGGACAGGGACACAAATTAAACCCGATTTTACCTATAAAACTGTACAAACTGTTAAAATTAAGAGTAGGCCCCTACGGCCCTAGTAATTGACACTCATGACATATAAAATTTTTGTGAAAATCTACATGTTAATGAAATAAATAACTGGAAAGACATTATTTACCTCATTAATAAGTTTTCGTGGCGACTCTCAACTGTCGGCTGCTGAATACAGTATAATATACGTATTTACACGTACAGTACATGTACATATGATACACCTTTCACATACTAATTACTATACATACATAGTACATGTACATAGGGCGATCGCTTCTCGCGTACAAGGATCCGAAGTAAAAGTAGACTGGTCCCCTGTCTTTATCACTGATCTCTATTATACTGACAGTATAATAGAGATCAGTGGTCTTTATCCTATAGACATAAACAGGCTTCAGGTGTACCATTCAAGGGGTTTCATTGGATACGTTGTGCGGAAGATCTGACGTCACGCTTCCAGGCTCGCCTGCAAACTACCAACAAGTTCAAAGTTGAGCATCGGGGTAAACATGGAGAATAGCACAGGGGAAGAAGGGTTGGGACAAAAGTGCGCCACCAACGCAGCTACACGTACGTCTCATTCGCAGAGTGCAGCTTTGCCATGGCACTTCGTGTCTGACGTCACTGTGTTTGATCTGGTATTGCGCGGCGCCCAGTTGAGAACCCATTCTTACGAAGAGGTTAATAAAATTCAAACAATAAACAGGCATTTTTGTTGCAAACTGATGTTTTATACCTACCTGTTTACAATTATGAATAAAATACTGCAAACACTGTGACTCGATATAGCACGCACACGTGTGCATATTGTTTCTAATGTTTGCAAATGGGTTCTCAACTGGGCGCCGCGCAATACCAGATCAAACACAGTGACGTCAGACACGAAGTGCCTGGCTTATGCCGATGCGCGTGGTGAACATCGTGGTACATGGTGCGCGTATAGACAACGTATGCACTGTTCAAATAGCTAGTGTGCGTCAATAACATTCTCTCGCGCGCTGCAAACGTATATACGTGCACGTACGTGTATTAGGCCCAAAAAAATTGTTGAGTTGCCCTCCAGTGAAAATATTTGAAGGGGTCGGTCGGTCAGGATTTTTTTTCTTTTCTCCTTGACTGTCATTTTAAGATTGAAATGCATTGGAACTTAAACCACATACCATGTTTTTCAAAGACAATGATCTAGCAGTATGCACAAGTACCTAAAGAATAAAAAGACATCACACATTCAACTTTATAATAATCTTTCAACAACTTTATTTCAACATTTCATACACTTGTTTCTAGCACTTTTGTTCTTAACAACTTTATGCATCCCATTGGTTGACATATGATATTAAGACATTATTTTGTATACCTATCAGCAAGGAATTTTGCTTCAGAATAAAAGTATCCCAAGCATTTTTGTTGTACTTTTCGCTGTGATTGACACAGCAAATTCATCCATATTGCGTGCAATGCTCAACATGCAACATGTGAGTGGCCATTCGATTTGAAAACGTGTAGATCGAGTCGCAATAATGTTGACACACGTACAGTGCGGGGAGCCAGTGCACAACGTGTGAGGGCCATTTTATTTGAAAACGTGTAGATTGAGTCGCAATCATTGACATGCATACAAAACAGTGCGCGAAGCCAGTGGAAAACATGTGAGGGGGCCATTCGATTGGAAAACGTGTAGATTTGAGTCGCAATCGTTGGCACACAGTGTGTGCGATAGACTTGATTTCAAGTCTGAGATCGCGGTTACTTTTGTCTGCGTCAGCCAAGCAAAACGCCATTTACCCCTACTGGCTATCACAGCCTAGCCCTAACTCGCGATCTCAGACTGTGATCGAAGCAGTGCTTCCACAATCAAAATGAAAATTTCCTTATCCTGAGAGCCAAATTTCCATATTTTCCTCCCGATTTCCTTATTTTTTGTTAACCACCAAAAAGCCTAATATACATGTACTATACTACTAATCCTTGTTTGCTAGAGGGTAAGCAGAGGTCAGTAGAGTGCTCAAAAATTACCAGTGACACTGCTAATATGCTGACACCAGTGGCTGACACAGCTATTTATTCCTGCTTGCACTGCTGCCCAGAATAGAAAAATAAAAATAATAGCTCCCTCTGTAGCTTTTGCATGTTCGCTGGTACTCACTGCGTGCCTTATCCTTTGGATAGGGCGGTGGGTGCCAGCGAATCTGTTCTTATTTGTTATTAATTTTTGACAACAGACAAACTTTTTGACAAGAGACAAACTTGTGTGCGCACGCGCAGCAAGTTTTATTCTACTAGTCTTGTTTCAAGTCATTCTGAAACTGACAGGATATTCAATAAAATAACTAATTTTTGAGAATATTGTAGATTTTGCTACTAATTTTGAGAATATTGTAGAATTTGCTCAGAATGTAATAATTTCCTTAGAATTTCTTTAGATTTGGGGGATTTCCTCAAAATTTCCTTAGTTTTTTTCATTTCCTTAAAAATTCCTTCGAAAGTAAAAATTTCCTTAAAATAAGGAAATTTCCTTGAAAGTGGAAGCACTGGATCGAAGGTTAATGTCGGAGGTTAATACACAAGAGGGCGCTATTTAATGCGATATACAGAGCCGTATTGGCTTCAGGCAGACAAAAAACCAAGTCTATGTGTGCGAAGCCAGTGCACCATGTGTGGGCCGGGGCCATTCGATTTGAAAACATGTAGATTGAGTCTTGGGTACCGGTAAATTTACCGGTAAAAAAAGTGGAAAATTTCACAAATCAAACGTATTATGTTTTATACACAGAAAATTGGTAAGTTTCATTAATAAATAGGCCTATGAATGACGGGGGAAAAAATTAAAAACAAAACAAAAACCCGACCCGAGATTTCAGCACTTTTGGGTGGGTCGGTGGAGGGCAACTCAACATCTTATTTTTGGCCTTATAACGGCTACGCGACAACATTTTCTGAATCATTTGGAGTGTCGTGGCCGAGCGGTCTAGCTTACCGGACTCAAGTTCTGGTGTTAGCAGCAGAATGTGGGTTCGAATCCCGGCCGTGACACTTGTGTCCTTGAGCAAGACACTTAACCATAATTGCTTCTCTCTACCCAGGGGTTAAATGGGTACCTGTGAGGACAGAGTTTGGTTGATATGCGCTGTAATGGCAGCAATTGAGCTATATACTCCCCAGGGAGCTGAGATGGGTGATAAAATAATGCGCCTTGAGCACCACTCAGTTGGTGGATACGTGCGCTATATAAGTCCACACATTGTTATTATTATTATTATTTACGTTAGAAATCTCAAAATATCGGCAAGGGTCAACGGACAGATTTCCGTAAAACTCTCTTGAAAGGTAAATCAACATTATTTATTCAGATTAAGGGGGAAAAGTCAGAGGGTCAACGGTAAAAGAGGAGAACCTAAGCTTTAATTTGGATATAAATTTGTCGACCTCCCTTAAAAACTTGTAAAGTTATACCCATCGCTAGAAATAATTTCATTTGTATTTGAGCTTTAATCACAACAATGTAGGGTGTCTACCATACCATATTTTGACAGTATTTTGCGGATGGTTAAGTGTGCATGGAGGCCGTATGAAGAAATTAAGGTATAAAGAAATTGTCCAAATCAAAACATCATGTGATTTCCTAAAAGAGGAGAACGTAAGCATGTATTTGGATATAAATTTGTCGACATTCCTTAAAAACATTTAAAGTTATACTCGTCGCTAGTAGAAATAATTTCATTCGTATTGTGTTTTAATCACAACAATGTAGGGTGTCTAACCAATTTTGACAGTATTTTGCGGAGGGCTAAGTGTGCATGGAGGCCGTTTAAGGTATGAAGAAACTGTCCAAATCCAAATGTCATGTAATTTCCTAAAAGAGGAGAACGTAAGCATTTATTTGGATATAAATTTGTTGACCTCTCTTAAACACTTTTAAAGTTATACTCGTCGCTAGAAATAATTTCATTCGTATTTATGTTTTAATCACAACAATGTAGGGTGTCTACCCTACCGTATTTTGACAGTATTTTGCGGAGGGCTAAGTGTGCATGGAGGCTGTTTAAGGTATGAAGAAACTGTCCAAATCCAAATGTCATGTAATTTCCTAAAAGAGGAGAACGTAAGCATTTATTTGGATATAAATTTGTTGACCTCTCTTAAACACTTTTAAAGTTATACTCGTCGCTAGAAATAATTTCATTCGTATTTATGTTTTAATCACAACAATGTAGGGTGTCTACCCTACCGTATTTTGACAGTATTTTGCGGAGGGCTAAGTGTGCATGGAGGCCGTTTAAGTTATAAAGAAATTGTCCAAATCAGAAAGTCATGTGATTTCCTAAAAGAGGAGAACCTAAGCTTTAATTTGGATATAAATTTGTCGACATTCCTTAAAAACTTTTAAAGTTATACTCGTCGCTAGAAATAATTTCATTCGTATTGTATTTTAATCACAACAATGTAGGGTGTCTACCCTACCGTATTTTGACAGTATTTTGCGGAGGGCTAAGTGTGCATGGAGGCCGTTTAAGGTATGAAGAAACTGTCCAAATCCAAATGTCATGTAATTTCCTAAAAGAGGAGAACGTAAGCATTTATTTGGATATAAATTTGTTGACCTCTCTTAAACACTTTTAAAGTTATACTCGTCGCTAGAAATAATTTCATTCGTATTTATGTTTTAATCACAACAATGTATAGGGTGTCTACCCTACCGTATTTTGACAGTATTTTGCGGAGGGCTAAGTGTGCATGGAGGCCGTTTAAGTTATAAAGAAATTGTCCAAATCAGAAAGTCATGTGATTTCCTAAAAGAGGAGAACCTAAGCTTTAATTTGGATATAAATTTGTCGACATTCCTTAAAAACTTTTAAAGTTATACTCGTCGCTAGAAATAATTTCATTCGTATTGTGTTTTAATCACAACAATGTAGGGTGTCTACCCTACCGTATTTTGACAGTATTTTGCGGAGGGCTAAGTGTGCATGGAGGCCGTTTAAGGTATGAAGAAACTGTCCAAATCCAAATGTCATGTAATTTCCTAAAAGAGGAGAACGTAAGCATTTATTTGGATATAAAATTGTCGACATCCCTTAAAAACCTTTAAAGTTATAGCCATCGCTAGAAATAATTTCATTCGTATTTATGTTTTAATCACAACAATGTATAGGGTGTCTACCCTACCGTATTTTGACAGTATTTTGCGGAGGGCTAAGTGTGCATGGAGGCCGTTTAAGTTATAAAGAAATTGTCCAAATCAGAAAGTCATGTGATTTCCTAAAAGAGGAGAACCTAAGCTTTAATTTGGATATAAATTTGTCGACATTCCTTAAAAACTTTTAAAGTTATACTCGTCGCTAGAAATAATTTCATTCGTATTGTGTTTTAATCACAACAATGTAGGGTGTCTACCCTACCGTATTTTGACAGTATTTTGCGGAGGGCTAAGTGTGCATGGAGGCCGTTTAAGGTATGAAGAAACTGTCCAAATCCAAATGTCATGTAATTTCCTAAAAGAGGAGAACGTAAGCATTTATTTGGATATAAATTTGTTGACCTCTCTTAAACACTTTTAAAGTTATACTCGTCGCTAGAAATAATTTCATTCGTATTTATGTTTTAATCACAACAATGTAGGGTGTCTACCCTACCGTATTTTGACAGTATTTTGCGGAGGGCTAAGTGTGCATGGAGGCCGTTTAAGTTATAAAGAAATTGTCCAAATCAGAAAGTCATGTGATTTCCTAAAAGAGGAGAACCTAAGCTTTAATTTGGATATAAATTTGTCGACATTCCTTAAAAACTTTTAAAGTTATACTCGTCGCTAGAAATAATTTCATTCGTATTGTATTTTAATCACAACAATGTAGGGTGTCTACCCTACCGTATTTTGACAGTATTTTGCGGAGGGCTAAGTGTGCATGGAGGCCGTTTAAGGTATGAAGAAACTGTCCAAATCCAAATGTCATGTAATTTCCTAAAAGAGGAGAACGTAAGCATTTATTTGGATATAAATTTGTTGACCTCTCTTAAACACTTTTAAAGTTATACTCGTCGCTAGAAATAATTTCATTCGTATTTATGTTTTAATCACAACAATGTAGGGTGTCTACCCTACCGTATTTTGACAGTATTTTGCGGAGGGCTAAGTGTGCATGGAGGCTGTTTAAGGTATGAAGAAACTGTCCAAATCCAAATGTCATGTAATTTCCTAAAAGAGGAGAACGTAAGCATTTATTTGGATATAAATTTGTTGACCTCTTTTAATAACTTTTAAAGTTATACTCGTCGCTAGAAATAATTTCATTCGTATTTATGTTTTAATCACAACAATGTAGGGTGTCTACCCTACCGTATTTTGACAGTATTTTGCGGAGGGCTAAGTGTGCATGGAGGCCGTTTAAGGTATGAAGAAACTGTCCAAATCCAAATGTCATGTAATTTCCTAAAAGAGGAGAACGTAAGCATTTATTTGGATATAAATTTGTTGACCTCTTAAACACTTTTAAAGTTATACTCGTCGCTAGAAATAATTTCATTCGTATTTATGTTTTAATCACAACAATGTATAGGGTGTCTACCCTACCGTATTTTGACAGTATTTTGCGGAGGGCTAAGTGTGCATGGAGGCCGTTTAAGTTATAAAGAAATTGTCCAAATCAGAAAGTCATGTGATTTCCTAAAAGAGGAGAACCTAAGCTTTAATTTGGATATAAATTTGTCGACATTCCTAAAAACTTTTAAAGTTATACTCGTCGCTAGAAATAATTTCATTCGTATTGTGTTTTAATCACAACAATGTAGGGTGTCTACCCTACCGTATTTTGACAGTATTTTGCGGAGGGCTAAGTGTGCATGGAGGCCGTTTAAGGTATGAAGAAACTGTCCAAATCCAAATGTCATGTAATTTCCTAAAAGAGGAGAACGTAAGCATTTATTTGGATATAAATTTGTTGACCTCTCTTAAACACTTTTAAAGTTATACTCGTCGCTAGAAATAATTTCATTCGTATTTATGTTTTAATCACAACAATGTACGGTGTCTACCCTACCGTATTTTGACAGTATTTTGCGGAGGGCTAAGTGTGCATGGAGGCCGTTTAAGGTATGAAGAAATTGTCCAAATCAAAAAGTCATGTAATTTGCTAACAGAGTAGAACCTAAGCTTCAATTTGGATATAAAATTGTCGACATCCCTTAAAAACCTTTAAAGTTATAGCCATCGCTAGAAATAATTTCATTCATATTTGAGTTTTAATCACAACAATGTAAGGTGTATCCCCTACCGTATTTTGACAGTATTTTGCGGAGGGCTAAGTGTGCATGGAGGACGTTTAAGTTATAGGGTATGGGTTTAGGGTATGAAGAAATTGTCCAATTCGAAAAGTCATGTAATTTCCTAAAAGAGAAGAACCTAAGCTTTAAAGGAATATTTGTGCTCAGAAAACAAACCATTGGTCGATCTCAAGCAATTTTTTTACACTGACGTTGCAGCCCTTAGATCCCAACGGCGAGTTACAGAAACGATATTTGTGCTCAGAAAACAAACCATTGCCCGATCTAAAGCATTTTTGTTACACTACCGTTGCAACCCTTAGATCCCATCGGCGAATTACAGAAGCGATATTTGTACTCAGAAAACAAAACATTGTCCCATCTAAAGCATTTTTCTTACACTGCCGTTGCAGCCCTTAGATGCCAACGGCGAGTTACAGAAACGATATTTGTGCTCAGAAAACAAACCATTGCCCGATCTGAAGCAATTTTTTTTTACACTTCCGTTGCAGCCCTTAGAACCCAACTCGGAGTTACAGAAGCGATATTTGTGCTCAGAAAACAAACCATTGCCCGATCTGCAGCAATTTTTTTTTACAATACCGTTGCAACCCTCCCATCGGCGAGTTACAGAAGCGATATTTGTACTCAGAAAACAAACCATTGTCCCACCTAAAGCATTTTTTTTACACTGCCATTGCAGCCCTTAGTGCGAACGGCGAGTTACAGAAACGATATTTGTGCTCAGAAAACAAACCATTGCCCGATATGAAGCATGTTTTTTACACTGCCGTTGCAGCCCTTTATAGATGCCAACGGCGAGTTACAGAAACAGAATCAATATTTGTGCTCAGAAAACAAACCATTGCTCCATCTGGAATCAATTTTTTTTACACTGTCATTGCAGCCCTTAGAACCCAACGCCGAATTACAGAAGCGCTATTTGTGCTCAGAAAACAAACCATTGGTCGATCTCAAGCAATTTTTTTACATTGACGTTGCAGCCCTTAGATCCCAACGGCGACTTACACAAACGATATTTGTGCTCAGAAAACAAACCATTGCCCGATCTGAAGCAATGTTTTTTACATTTCCGTTGCAGCCCTTAGAACCCAACGCAGAGTTACAGAAGCGATATTTGTGCTCAGAAAACAAACCATTGCCCGATCTGAACCAATTTTTTTTTACACTATACCGTTGCAACCCTTAGATCCCATCGCCGAGTTACAGAAACGATATTTGTACTCAGAAAACAAACCATTGTCCCATCTAAAGCATTTTTTTTACACTGCCGTTGCAGCCCTTATAGATGCCAACGGCGAGTTACAGAAGCGATATTTGTGCTCAGAAAACAAACCATTGCCCGATCTGAAGCAATGTTTTTTACACTTCCGTTGCAGCCCTTAGAACCCAACGCAGAGTTACAGAAGCGATATTTGTGCTCAGAAAACAAACCATTGCCCGATCTGAACCAATTTTTTTTTACACTACCGTTGCAACCCTTAGATCCCATCGCCGAGTTACAGAAACGATATTTGTACTCAGAAAACAAACCATTGTCCCATCTAAAGCATTTTTTTTACACTGCCGTTGCAGCCCTTATAGATGCCAACGGCGAGTTACAGAAGCGATATTTGTGCTCAGAAAACAAACCATTGCCCGATCTGAAGCAATTTTTTTTACACTGCCGTTGTAGCTCTTAGATCACAACGGCGAGTTACAGAAACGATATTTGTACTCAGAAAACAAACCATTGCCCAATATGAAGCATGTTTTTTACACTGCCGTTGCAGCCCTTTAGATGCCAACGGCGAGTTACAGAATCAATATTTGTGCTCAGAAAACAAACCATTGCCCAATATGAAGCATGTTTTTTACACTGCCGTTGCAGCCCTTTAGATGCCAACGGCGAGTTACAGAATCAATATTTGTGCTCAGAAAACAAACCAATTGCTCCATCTGGAATCAATTTTTTTACACTGCCATTGCAGCCCTTAGAACCCAACGCCGAATTACAGAAGCGCTATTTGTGCTCAGAAAACAAACAATTGGTCGATCTCAAGCATTTTTTTTACACTGACGTTGCAGCCCTTAGATCCCAACGGCGAGTTACAGAAACGATATTTGTGCTCAGAAAACAAACCATTGCCCGATGTGAAGCAAGTTTTTACACTTCCGTTGCAGCCTTTAGAACCCAACGCGGAGTTACAGAAGGGATATTTGTGCTCAGAAAACAAACCATTGCCCGATCTGAAGCAATTTTTTTACACTACCGTTGCAACCCTTAGATCCCATCGGCGAGTTACAGAAGCGATATTTGTACTCAGAAAACAAACCATTGTCCCATCTAAAGCATTTTTTTACATTGCCGTTGCAGCCCTTAGACGCCATCGGCGAGTTACAGAAGCGATATTTGTGCTGACCATTGCTCCATCTGAAGCAATTTTTTTACACTGCCGTTGCAGCCCTTAGATCACAACGGCGAGTTACACTAGAAACGATATTTGTGCTCAGGAAACAAACCTTTGCCCTATCTGAAGCATTTTTTTACACTGCCGTTGCAGCCCTTAGAACCCATCGGCGAGTTACAGAAGCGATATTTGTACTCAGAAAACAAACCATTGTCCCATCTAAAGCATTTTTTTACACTGCCGTTGCAGCCCTTAGATCCCAACGTCGAGTTACAGAAGCGATATTTGTGCTCAGAAAACAAACCATTCCTCCATCTGAAGCAATTTTTTTACACTGCCGTTGAAGCCGTTAGAACCCAACGCGGAGTTACAGAAGGGATATTTGTGCTCAGAAAACAAACCATTGCCCGATCTGAAGCATTGTTTTTACACTTCCGCAGCCCTTATAACCCATCGGCGAGTTACAGAAGCGATATTTGTGCTCAGAAAACAAACCATTGCCCGATATGAAGCAAACCATTCCTCCATCTGAAGCAATTTTTTTACACTGCCGTTGCAGCCCTCAGATCCCAACGGCGAGTTACAGAAGCTATATTTGTGCTCAGAAAACAAACGATTGCTCGATCTGAAGCAATTTTTTACACTGCCGTTGTAGCCCTTAGATCACAACGGCGAGTTACAGAAACGATATTTGTGCTCAGAAAACAAACCATTGCCCGATGTGAAGCAATTTTTTTACACTTCCGTTGCAGCCCTTAGATCCCATCGGCGAGTTACAGAAGCGATATTTGTACTCAGAAAACAAACCATTGCCCGATATGAAGCATGTTTTTTACACTGCCGTTGTAGCCCTTAGATCACAACGGCGAGTTACAGAAACGATATTTGTGCTCAGAAAACAAACCATTGCTCCATCTGGAATAAAAAAAATTACGCTGCTGTTGCAGCCCTTCCCCATCGGGGTGTTACAGAAGCGAGATTTTTAAAATTTATTTCTTCAGATCGATCTTTGGTTTGGTTTAAAAATACAAATGTAATTTCTGTTTTCGAAATTTCAAGTAATGTTTTGTGTTTTAAAGGTAAACGGATTCCTTTTTTCCTTTTTCTATATTGACCAGAGGGTTTGGAATGCAAATTTCATTTCTTGTATTCGGAAGTGATTTCTTAATTAACGTCGAAAAACTGTTCACGAGCCAGGACGGAAATCTTGAAAACAAAATTTATATTTCCATTGATAAACCCGTCGAGAGCTCTAACCAAAGATTTTAAAATTTATTTCTTCAGATCGATCTCTGGTTTGGTTTAAAAATACAAATGTAATTTATGTTTTCGAAAATGCATCCGTTTTACCTTTAAAAGTAATGCTTTGTGTTTTAAAGGTAAACGCATTCCTTTTTTTCCTTTTCTATATTGACCAGAAGGTTTGGAAAGTAAATTTCATTTCTTGTATTCGGGATTTCATCCTTGGAACCGAAGCTTGAGAAAAAAATTGATTTCTTAATTTGCGTCGAAAAACTTTTCACGAGCAAGGACGGAATCTTGAAAACAAAAATTATATTTGTATTTATAAACCCGTTGAGAGCTCTAGCCAAAGATTTAAAAAAAAAAATTCTTCAGATCGATCTCTGGTTTGGTTCAAAAATACAATGTAATTTCTGATTTCATCCTTGGAACCGAAGCTGTAGAATACAATTTGTAATTTGGAAATGATTTCTTAATTTGCGTCGAAAATCTTTTCACGAGCAAGGACGGAATCTTGAAAACAAAAATTATATTTGTATTTATAAACCCGTTGAGAGCTCTAGCCAAAGATTTAAAAAAAATTCTTCAGATCGATCTCTGGTTTGGTTCAAAAATACAATGTAATTTCTGATTTCATCCTTGGAACCGAAGCTGTAGAATGCAATAGGTAATTTGGAAATGATTTCTTAATTTGCGTCGAAAATCTTTTCACGAGCAAGGACGGAATCTTGAAAACAAAAATTATATTTGTATTTATAAACCTGTTGAGAGCTCAAGCCAAAGATTTTTTAAATTTATTTCTTCAGATCGATCTCTGGTTTGGTTTAAAAATGCAATTCATACTCGGACTCATTAATGGATGAAACTCAAGACACAATTTTGTGAAGTTTCGCCACAGCTTAAAGTAATAAATTTTATTAGAAACTTATTCGACAGATACCGAATTGGTTTGGGCAAGCTGGCATCATAAACATTGGGCTAACAGGCCCAAAGAAACAACAGATACAATGGACACCCAGGTCCAACGTACATGTACGTAACTACCATTTGGCACCCAGGCCAACCAGAATGGGCACCCAGGCCCAGTGCTAGTAGTGTTCATGCGTTTTGCACGTACGTACGACTGTCATTAAGGTCTTGGCCAATGAAAAGCTCTGCTTTGCTGACTCCGCCCCAAGCTCCAACCCCCTCCGACCGTCGACGTCTATAGAATTTCACAATGAGTCCCGTCTGCCATTGTTCGATTTCTTTCACTCCGTTCATTTGCAACGAAGGTCGTCAAGAAGACAATGCCAACTTCATTGAGTTGTCTGCGGCTCAGAGGTTAGGACTCTTTCTGGTGATGGTGGCGTCATATTTTTTTGCTTGCCACACACGTTTTCCTGTCTTGTTGTTGTTTTTCTTTTCTTGGGAGAGTTGGATCGGATTGGATTAATTGAATTGATTCTTCTCGGGCAGGGGTGGTGTGGTGGTGGGGTGGTGTGGTGGGGGGGTGGTGAGGTGGTGGGGCGGTGGGGTGGTGGAATGACCGGCTTGGGGCTGCGGCTCGGTCCGTTGACAGCGGCCAGCCTCCAAGCCGGTCATTATCAGGCAGTGAAGACCGGGTCCTCACAATGTTATTCCCTTATTATTATTACCTATAATTATTATTACTGTGCCATCCCAGAAAGGATCAAAAATTTTGTTTGTAATTATTGGTATATTCCTGTTTATGTGTATCTATCTGTGTGGAACCTTGATTTTTTTCCTGAAAATAAAAATGAATTATAATTAAACAGCTGTAATAAAAAAGTCAGATAGAAATCACAAACATTTGCGTGGTAGCCTATACCTGCCAATATCCCGATTAATCATTTCCCGTACTCTTCCTGGACCTCGTTTCTTCTAAGGTAATGCTGCACAATGTCTTCTTCTGGGTTGGAGTTTTGGATAACGTAATTCACAACCAGGCCCCATTGGTTCCCTCTAATATCAGACGTCGCTCTTCATTAGGCCAACAAAAAAAAGATGTTGAGTTGCCCTCCACCGACCGACCCAAAAGTGCTGAAATCTCGGGTCGGGTTTTTTTTCTCTTTTTTTTCCCGTCATTCATAGGCCTATTTATTAATGAAACTTACCAATTTTCTTTGTATAAAACATAATACGTTTGATTTGTGAAATTTTCCACTTTTTTTACCGGTAAATTTACCGGTACCCAAGACTCAATCTACATGTTTTCAAATCGAATGGCCCCGGCCCTCACACATGGTGCACTGCCTTCGCACACACTGTGTGCCAACGATTGCGACTCAAATCTACACGTTTTCCAATCGAATGGCCCCTCACATGTTTTCACACTGGCTTCGCGCACTGTTTTGTATGTCAATGATTGCGACTCAATCTACACGTTTTCAAATCAAATGACCCTCACACGTTGTGCACTGGCTCCCCGCACTGTACGTGTGTCAACGATTGCGACTCAATCTACACGTTTTCAAATCGAATGGCCACTCACATGTTGCATGTTGAGCATTGCACGCAATATGGATGAATTTGCTGTGTCAATCACAGCGAAAAGTACAACAAAAATGCTTGGGATACTTTTATTCTGAAGCAAAATTCCTTGCTGATAGGTATACAAATGAAAAACATGGTATGTGGTTTTCAGTTCCAATGCATTTCAATCTTAAAATGACAGTCAAGGAGAGAAAAAAATAAAAAATAAAAAAAAAATCCCGACCGACCGACCCCTTCAAATATTTTCACTGGAGGGCAACTCAACAATTTTTTTTTGGCCTTATTTACAGGTAATCGGACTTGTCTGTGGGCCATGGCGAAATGTGTTGGTCTCACAGACGTAGACGTAGACAGGTGTGACACCGTCCACTAACCTAGATGAGAGCAATTTGCATTGACTCATCTACATAATGTTATGTAAACTGAAAGACCGTACCTAAAGGTTGTGAGTCCTTTACTTTACATTTGTATAGACGACGTACCATTTGAAAATACTCCCGATCCTTTAGGTACGTCTTTTATATTACCTTTGTATAGACGACTTACCATTTGAAAAGACTCCCGATCCTTTAGGTACGTCTTTTATATTACATTTGTATAGACGACGTATCATTTGAAAATACTCCCGATCCTAGATTAGCGGAAGTGTCACACCTGTCTACGTCTACGTCTGTGAGACCAACACATTTCATCATGGCCCACAAACAAGTCCGATTACCTGTGAATAATGATCAGAGCGACGTCAGGGATACAGAGCCCATGGAAACCAATGGGGTCTGGCTGTGGATTACTTTATTCAAAACTCCAACCCAGAAGAAGACATCGTTCAGCATTATCTCAGAAGAAACGCGATCAAGTTAAGGAGAAGAGTACGAGAAATAATTAATCGGGATATTGGCAGGTATAGGCTACCACGAAAATGCTTTTGATTGTTATCTGACTTTTTTATTACAGGCTGTTTAATTATAATTTATTTTTATTTTCAGAAAAAAATTCAAGGTTCCACATACATAGATACACGTAAACGGGAATTTACAAATAATTACAAACAAAATAATTGATCCTTTCTGGGATGGCATCGTAATAATAATTACACTGATAGCAATTAGACAAAACTGCGTCTAATAATAGCAGATAAAAATATACATCATACCAAATTCATTATGACTATGAGGACTGGCCGACTGGAAGAAGAGAATAGAATAAGAATAAGACGTAGGCCTACGGAATAGACAACAAGTAATCGTGCTATTATATATTTAAATAAACTTAGGCTCACCGCAGGGTACCGGGCATGCGTACGCACCCCCAAATTCCCACAATAGTCGAAGTTCAGATTCATTTTTCAAAACGAAAATCGAAAAAGAAATATTGAAAAAGCCTGCCACTTAAAATCCCACCAGTTTCAATATAGGCTATATTTCAAACTTTTCTACACCCTTCTGTACGGGTATGCATGAATATTATTAACAAAATGTTTAAATTGTAAGTGCCAAGATGTACATTTTATCTTATCTTTCATGGTTCTTAGTAATGTGGGAGGCTTGGAAGGGACGGAAACCACAAGATTTGTACCTTATGGGAACTGTTTCAAAAACGCCCCTCGGATCCGTCACTGATACATAATAGTTCTTAGTGTCAGATCAGACAACCATTGAAGTACTTAGGCAGTGTGTTGTTAATCTCCATTGTTGCAAATCCACGAGTGAAATGAAATTGAACAATCGGCTACCGGACTCATTGTGAAATTCTATAGACATCGACGGTCGGAGGGGGTTGGAGCTTGGGGCGGAGTCAGCAAAGCAGAGCTTTTCATTGGCCAAGACCTTAATGACAGTCGTACGTACGTGCAAAACGCATGAACACTAATCAGACCAGAACCAAATTATATGGTCAAAATCTGTGGGGACAGCCACGGTTTGTGCTATGGAAGATACAGCACATCCCACCCCATGAGGTACATAAGAGGGAGTGGCTGACCCCTTACAAAGTTAAAATCACAGTGTATTACAAAACACTATCAATATCAGTAACAATATCAGTAACAATAACCATAACACTAATGATACATGTAAACTCACGTGTGTATTAGGAGTTGGCTGTCTTCGAATCCTGTTAAAGAGCCACACGTGCACACCACGCCCCAACAGGAAGAAGAAAGCCCACCACTCAATTGATGTAATCAATACACTGGAATCAAATCCTTTAACACTGAATGTGTGATGCAATGCATGAGACAAAATCAGACAGGAGTAAATTAGTACCTGCATAAATGAGGTGAAACCCATCGTATAAAAATAGTGCATGATTCCTCCTGTGAAATTTGTCATGGGGTAAGAATGAAGCCCCAAACAACCTGCAACGAGAACGCGCCCACCTGTTAACTGACCGGCGGACATATGTTCCATGGCCTCTTGAACATTTACCCCAAAGTAAAAAAAAAGGCGTGGCAGAATAGCTGACCACACCAGCGTGGTATGGGGGTAACTTTGACGACAAAATTGCATGAAATAGGGTATGTTCAGACGAAGGAATAGTTTATCCCTTAATCCATTAACAGCGTGGGCTCTCTAGATAAGATCTGTCACTCCAAAAAGATCTCCCGTTCACACAGCACACTTTCTTGGAATAAACTATTCCCCAGCAGTCACCCCCTGTGTCAGGTCATGTCAACCTTGAGGAGTCACATCCGGGGGTACACCATCACGCGCATGCGTGAGTACAGATGTCAATGTTTTCCGCGCCAACGACATGTACAGTACATGTACTGTGTATACTGTTCGTACTTGATAACGGTGACGGGAATGCAAAAAAGAACAAAAAAATATATCATAACAAACCACGAACCACGCTCGCACAGATACATACAGGCTACACAGCTGAAAAGTGCTGTCAATTAAGTCAAAGCGAAGCATGTAAAGCTACGTTATGTTTACATTAGACTGGTACCGAACCGAATCCGAGTATCATAAAACGTGTGAGACGTCTTGACTACGTATTTCCAGCAGAGGAATTGCGTTGCTACGTATCGTAAGCCTTTTTGTTCGTTCAGAGGTCACCAGATTAGTCCGGAAGTCACAAGGTCAGTTGCGTTCCGACGATAAACTTCTGGGTGTCTCGGCAGGGGGTATGTGGTTAAACCGGGACTATTCTGTTCTAATCTCACTCAGTTTTTGGGACTGATCAAACTATTCCATCCTGGTGGAATAGATTGGTCCAGAATGGTCGGATTAGTGCGTTCCGACGGAGGAATAGTTTAGGAATAAGGCTAAAATATTCCTTCGTCTGAACGTACCCATAGGCAATGCGCTGCCTCATTTGGAAATCAGGGAGATCACACAATCCAGCCCCACCCATGCCTTTCCAATTATATCCTTACAGGAACATCAAGCGGTTGACGACCACAATTGAGTCACCCACTATCCAGACTGTTGCAGGACCTAATCAAACAAATATATTTCGCCAAAACTGTAAATTGCAATTATTTTCCAAAAGGCAATGTATGTGGGCGGATATACGTAAGAACTACTTGTGAACGCCAACGACCCAAATCTTGTATGTGTGACAAAGGAACCCCTAACGCAAAAGCAGTTGTTGCTGCCCCAATCCGAAATGAAAAACTATGAGCCCCAAGTGTATAGTAGTGCTTGTTTAAGCACAGCACTGAATTGAAATCTCGTCAGTCGACTCCCATCAAAATGACAAAAGCATGCAATGCTTGGACGGGGCAAAGTTTTTTGTCAGTAGCTTGAGCTAAATTGATGACTTGGGGGGACCCAACTGATTTGTCTTACTGCAACGGAATGTAATTTCCACTGAATGGCCTGCCTGTTGAGCTACCACGAGGACGGACTCCTGCACAGTCTGCTTTGAATTTGCTGTAAATTCCCCAACGCGCATGAAACCAAAGAAAGCACAGAGCAGTGCCGCTTTGAACATAGCACTTTCATAATGTGATGTGCACACTAATGGCAATGATTCAATGATGTTTAACAAAATAGGCAGTGAAATTGGTACTCTACTGACACGTTTAGGAGTATCCCGACGGGCGCCCTCAAGAAGTTTGGAAATGATGAAATCCTTAGTAGGGTCTGGCCAACCATGACCTTTATGAAAATGACCCACCCCCGTGATATAAGTGGTAATTGTTGATGGTGACAGGTTATGCAATGACAACCAGGCCAGAAATTCCCGAATCGTTTGAACTGACGTTAGAAACAGGTTTGCATGCCGGCTTTGCTGCAAAAACTGGGAAAAAGCATGCCAGCCGCATGCATATGCCAAGGATAACAAACGCCTTATCTCTGACCCTACCATACTTGAGGAAGAAAAGGTAAGGGGGTCATGTGTGGTGCTGCTTGAGGTGCTACAACACGAAAACGCTCCACCTGAAAACGTGAAAGAGAATCAGCAATATTATTGTCCACCCCTGGAATCTATCTCTGGTTTGGTTTAAAAATACAATGTTATTTCTGTTTTCGTAATTGCATCCGTTTTACTTTTTCAAGTCATGTTTTGTGTTGTAAAGGTAAACGCATTTTTTCCCTTTTTCTATATTGACCAGAGGGTTTGGAATGCAAATTTCATTTCTTGTATTCGGGATTTCTTATATTGCGTCGAAAAACTTTTCACGAGCAAGGACGGAATCTTGAAAACAAAAATTATATTTGTATTTTTAAACCCATTGAGAGCTCTAGCCAAAGATTTTTAAAATTTATTTCTCCAGATCTATCTCTGGTTTGGTTTAAAAATACAATGTTATTTCTGTTTTCGTAATTGCATCCGTTTTACTTTTTCAAGTCATGTTTTGTGTTGTAAAGGTAAACGCATTTTTTCCATTTTTCTATATTGACCAGAGGGTTTGGAATGCAAATTTCATTTCTTGTATTCGGAAGTGATTTCTTAATTTGCGTCGAAAAACTTTTCACGAGCAAGGACGGAATCGTGAAAACAAAAATTATATTTATATTTATAAACCCGTTGAGAGCTCTAGCCAAAGATTTTTTAAATTTATTTCTTGATATCAATCGCTGGTTTGGTTTAAAAATACAAATGTAATTTCTGTTTTCGAAATTGCATCCGTTTTACTTTTTCAAGTAATGATTTTGTTTTTTAAAGGTAAACGCATTCTTTTTTCCTTTTTCTATATTGACCAGAGGGTTTGGAATGCAAATTTCATTTCTTGTATTCGAGAATAAAACTTGTATTCAAGAGTGATTTCTTAATTAACGTCGCAAAACTTTTCACGAGCAAGGACGGAAATCTTGAAAACAAAATTTATATTTGTATTTATAAACACGTTGAGAGCTCTAACCAAAGATTTTTGAAATGTATTTCTTCAGATCGATCTCTGGTTTGGTTTAAAAATAAAATGTAATTTCTGTTTTCGAAATTGCATCCGTTTTACTTTTTCAAGTAATGTTTTTGTGTTTTAAGGGTAAACGCATTCTTTTTTCTTTTTCTATATTGACCAGAGGGTTTGGAATACAAATTTTATTTCTTGTACTCGTCGAAAAACTTTTCACGAGCAAGGACGGAATCTTGAAAACAAAATTTATGTTTATAAACCCGTCGAGAGCTCTAACCAAAGATTTTTTTTATAAATTATTTCTTCAGATCCAGCTCCGTATTTACAAACCGTTCGAGAGGACCGAAAGCTCGAGAATAAAAATTGTATTCGGAAGTGACTTCTTAATTTGCGTCGAAAAACCTTTCACGAGCAAGGACGGAATCTTGCAAACAAAATTTATATTTATAAACCCGTCGAGACCTCTACCAAAGATTTTTTTAAATTATTTCTTCAGAACCAGCTCCGGTTTAACTTCTTAATACAAATATCATTCATGTACGTGAGATTCCATCGTTGTAGCTGTAGCATAAAAATTAACACTATTTCAGCCAAAATTTGAATTGTCAAAAGTTTGCCTTTGAGAAAGATCATCCTAGGTTCGAAACAGTAGTACATTTTTCAGAAAGGGGAGAATCAAAGCTTTTCTATGGATACAAATGTGTCTATCTTAAAAACTCAAAGAAAAGTAAGATGCCAGTTCATTCTTGACGTTTATTCTCTCTGACACGTTTTATGTATAACTAACATCCATCAACATTTAATCATTAGGCCTATATTTATTACAAAACTCGACAAGAATTTTCTCGAAATTCTTAAATGTCTGCCATAATATTGAAGAATTTCAAGTGTGATTCAAGCCTAAAGCACAATACTGAACCATCTTAAATAGAGTGTTAAAAATAGTAGTAAACTGCAATACCCCCAGTTTGTTAGTACAGCACATAGTATGTATTTATATGAAACATGAATAAATATGAGTTAATGACACTAACAACAATCTTGAGCCTAGATGTATCAGTTGAAAATACACGGTCCTTTCCAAAACTTGCTCTTGAGGGGGTTCCTAAATGCTCTCGAGGGGGTTCATTCATGAAAAAATGCAATGCAACTCAAACTTAAATTTTCTCTGAGTTGTATGTCAAAAACTTCACGAAACTGCCGCCGACTGAAAACAAAGATGGCGGTCATTCAGAATATTCTCAAAGTGAAGTCACTTACCTGGGTCTGCCTCAAGTGACCTGCTTCGCGAGCACTCACTTGAGGCTGACCCAGGTAATTATAAGTGACCTGCTTCGCGAGTAGGTCACTTGAGGCTGACTCAGGTAAGCCCCGGCAATGACGTCAGACCTACTCGAACGCTCCGGAATCGACCCGGGGAAGCTAATCGAACGCACCCTTAGTTTTAAATGGGCAGTATCATTCACGGACATGGGATCGGAGTGGTTGTTTTAGATTAACTCGGTGACTGAAAATAATTTCCCGCAAGATAAGGTCATATTACCATTGCTGCTTGATAATGAGCCAGTAATTTGCGGCCACTGTGTTCAATGCCCTGTTGAAAGTCTGCTCTGGTTGTGACAATACTGCCCTTTTAAGGTGTCAAACACCCCGATAGTAGATTGAACATTATTTTGTCTGTAGCTGAATGATTATCAAAAGCAGATTAAACATATTGACACCAATGTGTCGTGTTGATTTCACCTCAAGCCAAACCTACATTTAAAGGCGACAATGTACAGGTGTATTTGGATTTAGTGCATGCAAACAATAGATAAATGAGGAAAACATTGGGGACTGGGTCTCAGTCCAACTAATTAGTTATTCCAATGACATATTGTCATTTTTGACAAAACGTAAACAATCTATTACTTTTGTATTTATTCTAATATGCAAATGGTACATCTGCTGATGATCCGTTTGCACATAAGAATGAATACAGAAATAATCGCAATTTTGGTTATGTATGTAAATGCATCCGTATGTAAATGTTTCCTTCATATTAAGTTTAAACAGGCATCAAGCACCATAATTCAATAACTTGCACCGTCTTGAGCAATGAGCATAATAAGTGAATCGACTGGAGCAAACTTTGTGACACTACTCGATCTTGGCATGCAAATTACCGTACTTGACTTCAGTTAATGCCCTAAAATGACATGTTACAACTTTGATTGAATTATACTGCCATAATGTACTATTATCATATCAACAGAAAGAAGGATCAAAGTTTCTCATTAAACCAACTAATTGGTGTAAAGTTGATGATGGTATCAAATATTCCTTGAACATTTGACCGAGGTGCTATCATCTTAATAAGCATATAAACATATGAATAGACATCTTTAGTAATGTTGGCAAAACTCCTTTGTATGGCCAAGTAGTTTAGTGCATCGAACATGTGAGCCAAACTTCATCATATTTAAAGAATTGCTTTCTTTTTGGAGTATAAAATGTTCTTAAAAGAAAATAGTTTCTCGTTACTGTGACTGAAATTCACAAGTAGGTTTTAATACATGCACAAATATAATTTATGCATTAATTGGCTGTGGTATTTGTTTAATGTTCACTGTCTTCCTTTTTAAGATGTGTATTCAATGTGAATCTTTATTAAACCATTTTTTTTTTATCTGTACATCTACAAGTAACAAGTAAATTGCTTCAACAAAATTGTAATTTAATTAAATATTTGAAATGTCTTTAAACGAATCCATAATTTTCACTATTTTTCACAAGTTAGTAGCAATGGACGTTGTTGTGTCAATATTGAGAAAATAGTGAAAATTTAGTTTTTCCATTTTCCATTTGTAGCTTGGAATTTTTATCACATGAAATCGCTTTTAGTTTTCCCATCAGTAACTTTATAGTAGTTTTATATTAATTAATTATATATATTCTGTGAGTTAAGCAGGGGTGTAAGAACTGTACCTTACATGCGTATTTACTTTGACATTAAACGAATTTGAAAGCATTTACAATTCCTTATATATATATATATAGGCTATATATATATATACACATACACAATAATCCCTCCTTTGTTCACTTCTGATACTCCTATTGGCTTTTCTAGACTGATGCTGTTTTCCCACCATTTTGGATCCCGCCCCATGATCCTTTGCTTTCCCTTTTCCCTACAAATGGGTGTTTTTTGTTTGCACTTTGTCAAAGCCTCTGATGAAGGTCCGGTTTGGATCGAAAGCTAAGGCCACCCTCCCGATTTAATTTATATATATACATATATATATACATTGTATATACATATATATATACATATACATATACATATACATATACACACACATACTGGCCATAAGTATTGCAACATACACCAAAGTTCAGTTTGGAGAACTGTGTTACAATAATTTATTTTATTTTATTTACACTATCCCCAAACTGAACTTTGGGGATGTTGCAATACTTATGGCCAGTGAGTGAGTGCACGCACGCACGCATTTTCATCTAACGGAACGTACATGGTTAACAAATAAAATTTAGCTAAAATAATGAGCACAAATACCCCTGAAAAAATGTAATGTTTTTACATACAGTCTTACTTGATACTGATATTAAACATCCATTGAAATCTCTCTGGGTACTCTCGTTTTTTATTTATTATTTTTATAATTTGTCAAACTACATTGTGTTTCTAAACTAATTCTTATCGGATACAAATCAGATACAAATCAGATACAAATCTAGCAACAGATCAAAATTTCACTGCTGAAATGGAATGCATTCACTATTCTCATGTTAAAATGTAGCACAGCTGAACATTTTCCATGCCAGTTATTTAAATGTTATTCACATGAAGGACCAGATCAGAATACCAATGTATGGTGT
Source organism: Zoroaster sp. YZ-2022 (assembly GCA_029582265.1). Lineage (NCBI taxonomy): Eukaryota > Metazoa > Echinodermata > Asteroidea > Forcipulatida > Zoroasteridae > Zoroaster > Zoroaster sp. YZ-2022. Next base: position 10,415,675 of record CM055832.1, read on the forward strand.
ATCTACTTTAAAAAGGTATACATGTAGGATAGGACATTTTATAAAAGAACTACATGGTCAAATGTCAATATTACTCACATTTAGTGAAAAGCTCATGATGGTATTATTCTACTCAAGAAATAATGTTGTCTCAGGTGCTATAATTTTTAAGAAAATAATAAATAATTTCAAGTTCGAATAAATTCCACATTAGAATGAATACAAAATGTCTAAATGTACCATTCACAATTTTCTTGCTAACCACACAGCATTATCAGCTGCAACATTCACAGGTTGGTTGTTTGATGTATATCTTGATTCAAAGAGTGTAAGTATACTCATATAAGCAGTTTGGCCAACATTACCAATGTTTGTACAATGTATACATGTATGTTGATTCAAAGAGGGTTACAAGCATACTCATATAGGCAGTTTTGCCAACATTGCCAATGTTGTGCCTTCCCTTCAATGTATATCTTGATTCAAAGAGAGTAAGCATACTCATAGAAGCAGTTTTGCCAACATTACCAATGTTGTACCTTGCCTTCAATGTATATCTTGATTCAAAGAGAGTAAGCGTACTCATAGAAGCAGTTTTGCCAACATTGCCAATGGTGTACCTTCCCTTCAATGTATATCTTGATTCAAAGAGAGTAAGCACACTCATAGAAGTAGTTTTGCCAACATTACCAATGTTGTACCTTCCCTTTAATGTACTGTATATCTTGATTCAAAGAGATTAAGCATACTCATATAGGCAGTTTTGCCAACATTGCCAATGCTGTACCTTCCCTTTAATGTATATCTTGATTCAAAGAGAGTAAGCATACTCATATAGGCAGTTTTGCCAATATTGCCAATGCTGTACCTTCCCTTTAATGTATATCTTGATTCAAAGAGAGTATATAAGCATACTCATAGAAGCAGTTTTGCCAACATTGCCAATGTTGTACATTCCCTTCAATGTACATGCACATGTATATCTTGATTCATAGAGAGAAATCATACACATTGAAGCAGTTTTGCCAACACTACCAATGTTGTACCTCCCCTTCAATGTATATCTTCATTCAAAGAGAGTAAGCACACTCATAGAAGCAGTTTGGCCAACATTGCCAATGTTGTACATTCCCTTCAATGTACATGCACATGTATATCTTGATTCAAAGAGAGTAAGCATACTCATAGAAGCAGTTTTGCCAACATTACCAATGTTGTACCTCCCCTTCAATGTATATCTTCATTCAAAGAGAGTAAGCACACTCATAGAAGCAGTTTGGCCAACATTGCCAATGTTGTACATTCCCTTCAATGTACATGCACATGTATATCTTGATTCATAGAGAGAAATCATACACATTGAAGCAGTTTTGCCAACACTACCAATGTTGTACCTCCCCTTCAATGTATATCTTCATTCAAAGAGAGTAAGCATACACATAGAAGCAGTTTTGCCAACATAAGCAAATGGTGTACCTTTTTCAGGGTTGTATGTTTAGGTTTACATCAACATGCACAAGTATACAGTTAAATATTATGATGTTCATATTTGTGGAATGAGATACTCAATATCACCTGATCACACCTCAGAAAGGTTGTACCTTGTTTAATCATTACATTTTTATTATTGTTTTATTTTGTTGGAGCAAGAAAAACAAAACTTTTAAAAAGGTCACTTTTGCATGCCGAAATATTAAACAATGAAATAGATAGAAGGAAAAGCTGATAATTATCAATATAGTAAATGCAAACATAAAGAGTACATTTAAACTCATCGTGATATATCTTTAGAATGATTTTACCCCTCCCCCTTAAAAATAAGATAAAGAAAATATATAAATAATACAAAAAATAACAATATTAGGTTAACTCAATGTGCGATATCTAACTACATGAAACTAATGTCAATGTACATGTACAACATTAAAATCAAGTTTAAGCACTAACATCATGGTGTGGCAGTAAACGTGTTGCGTTAATTTTTAGAAAATAAATTATTATTATTATTATTATTATTAAGCACTCATTCAGTGGAGTTGGACTGTTCAGTAGATCTGTGACTGACAGATGAAACTTGATCATAAAACAAATCTCAAACACCACAGCTGATTTAAAAAAAAAAAAAAAAAAAAAATTAATTTAGTAAACAGGGCATTGTCCTACCACAAACAAAAATTTATAGACAAAAATAATTTCCCCAGTAATACAACATGCGTACAAAATAATATAGCATACATAATATATTAAACATATTGTGCGCATTGTACATTGTAGTAAAATGGGAAATATTAAAATCAGTCAGTAAACATCACTCCAACTGAACATTACAGGGTTCAATACATGTAGATCAAGAAAGATGTACATGTAAAGGCACTATTTGTTTTATACATGTACATGTATAACTCACACATGTCCTTGTCATTTGATGTCCAAAAGTTACACAAAGCAGTTAATTTTCACAGAATAAATGACCATTCCATAAGGTTACATTTGTCTGCGTTTTCCGTGAATAAGGTCACTGGAAATAAGCAGGAATGCTTGTGACTGCACCCCATCCAGTCACTCATCTCCTTCCAAATACATACATGTACATGTCATTCCTCATCTTTATATGTTTATAAACACTTGGTCTTATCAAAGACTGTTCATGAGGCAATTTTTTTCTACCTGAAAAAAGGTTTATTGGTTCATAACCTTTTATTGGGACTATTATGAGCATACTGATAGAATATTAGACTCACTTTTTGGAGTGAAGGTGTAATGGCAAAACTAGTTGATGACACATACATGTAATGTATGTGCAACCATTCAAATAACAACGATCTATGTGCGAGTTATATATCAATATATTTTTTCCCTGGATTGCGTATTAATACACGGTAAATGATTGTAAAAGAACATGAAACATAAATGTACACTGAGTAATGTGGTCCTTAATTCATCTGTAATGTGATATATTATTCCGAGCTGTGTCTCCTTCCCTAATTCTACTCTCTATGGCTACTGATATTTCATTATTTCTATGAAATTTATTCACCAAAATCCACGTACATACTGTTTATACTCATACCTGCGTGTATTAGTGATGTTTTTGTTCTTTTATGGTTGTAATGTTGATGTTTCAAACATTGTGTTGAGTGCACGTACTTCTGCTGAAAGTGTGGTTGCTGCCTCAGTGGCTTGTCTCACAGCATCTCTATAAATTCCTTTCTTTTTACGATTGTAGCGCTCAGTGAAGAAAGGAAGAAATGGATATAACTCGGTCAGGGGCATATGTGAAATTGTTGTAGAAGCAAACCATGTGATCTGTGCCAACTGACTCAATAATGTGCCATTTTCATATCGACTTACAACTATTTCAACAATTCGCCCTGGCCACCAAGGAAATCCTGTTATTTTGCCCCATACAATGTCACCAATACACATTTCACGTCCATCTTGTAAGCAGCTTTTGGTGACATTTTTTTTATGTAGCTGCATTTTCAATGGTTGTACATACTTCTGGTTTTCAATCAGCAACGACACCTCTTGATCTAAAATTGATACAATAGGCACATTTGAATCACCCCCAATTATAGAGTGAACTTCCAAATTATCAGTGATTATCTCATCTTTTTCAATTCTGCTTGATGTTACTTTAGTGTGGTTTGAATACTGAGTTGATGAATCAAATGTTGGTACACTGACTTTGGCATCACTATTTTGAACAGTTGGTTCCTTCAGTGTTGTCTTGGCACATAAATGAAGACTATTTCCAATTATTTTGCCAGTTTTCCCTGATGACAATGTTGCTGATGCACTTAGGGTTTGGTTATTTACTTGGCTGCTCTCAATGTTTTTTACATTTCCACTTTGATTAGCTGATGCACTGTGATATGTACCTTTTGATTTGATGATACGAATTCGTCTGTGCTGTTCATGGTAGGATTTTGGTCCATTACCATGATGAAAGCCATTAACCAATGCTTTATTTGTCTTACTCTTTGGCAGAGTTTTAACACTGGATTTGGCCTTCTTTAACACTTTTTGTGTGTTCGGTCTGTCATTCTGACAAAGTGTACTGTTTTGGTTAAGTGTAGTACTATTTTTATAGGCAGTAGAATGCATTTTGGCTGGTATTCTCACCACATGTCCTTTACCCTGTGGACTTGCATATGAAATCTTTATGACTGGGCTTGTTTTGCGCACAGCTGCCAAATTCTCACCAGTAGTTGTTGATCTTTTAGAACTCAAATGTTTGGGAGCGGCACTGTCTGATTTATGTTTCTTGATGAATGAGGGCTTGTCACTTTTTTCTCCTGAGTTATGAGAAGTAGATGCAGTGAAATTAGTGTCACACTTTGATTGGCATTTACTGCAAAGTGAATGTCTAGGTCTTAAGCGAATTGGTCGTGTGCGTGCATTTGAGTTGGGCACTTTCTTTTCTCTGAAGTTTGCTGGTCTGTTCAGAAGAAGCGGTCTTGGAGCAGGAAGAGGCATATCTTGAAAGTATGACTGTCTGTAACTGAGGGCAGAATGCTCAACCTTTTCTCCAGAGCCATTTTCCCCTGGTATGATCATTACAGTTGCTGCACTTTCAGAATGCGATGATACATCAAAATTCTCCTTCAAGCGATCATTAAGGGATACTGAATTACTGGTGCCTAGAGGAAATCTTCTGCAAAAAATGGGAAGCAGGCAAAAAATATTAAAATGACATGTATCTAAAATGGAAAAAAGGGGTCTGAAAGCAGCTAGCCATGGTAAAATAAGACCTGGCTTCCATCTCTCCATCCATGATATACATGGGTGCAACATGCCACATTCATCATGTACCACACAACGAACTAGCATTTAGCAAGCTTTGCAAGCACGCTGTCACACAACAACAAAAATGTTTGTTGTACCAACCAGCAAAAACCAAAGCACTCAGGTCATTTTGAAGTGATTTGAACCATTTTTCAGCACTGTCTATTAGGCCAAAATAGACAGTGCTAAGCCAAAATTGCTGGATCAATTGGAATTCTGCCGTGCTGTGTTTTAAACGACTTTTTCACATAGGGGTATAAATGTTTGCTTGATTTGTGAGGCTTCTCTTAGCCACAACTTCTCTTTAGTACTTGCATGTAAAAGTAGTTAATATTTCGGTGTTCAATTCCATTTAATGTACGCTACATACATTTTTGCCATGTATGTAAAAAAATCTGCATATTGAGACAATAACAATCGTTTATCAACGATATCATGGCCGACAATTATCGACTATCAAAAAATGTCAATATCGTCACCCCTAATATACATGTGGGTCATTCCGTGTCAAATCAACCAATATTCTGAAAATTGGTACGGGTCACCTCTCAGATTTGGCTGAAATTCATTTCTAACATTCATCTATGGGTATAATGAACACATGCAAAATAAGAAATTCCAACTCAAGTCGCTTTGAAATACGGCCCGTCAAAGTTTGGGTGCTACCCCCCTTCCAGTGCGCGCGATTCGCGTCATTGAATATTTCGTGTTTTCAAATGCCCTTTAGAGCACCTTTAAAATAAGACACAAATCTGAAAATTGGTACCTAGGATGACTGTCACCCAAATAACTCAAATCTGGCCTCAAAACAAGTGTATCTCAACCCCCTTTCTCTCTATAGTCTGCTCAAAACACTAATTTATTCTGCCGATAAAATTCATTTCCATTTTCAGACCCCCCTAATACTCATGATTGATAATCAGAAAAGCTTCATATTGCATATCTGTATTATACAGACACATGTGGTTACCCCCAAGCAAGGATAGAGCCCTTACTCATTTAATACATTTTTGTCAAGGCTCCAAAGTTGGTTCCAGACACAAAATATCGAAAAAATACCGAAATTCTCGGTGATCTTTGACCTTGGCAACACTTACCCACCAACTTGAAACTTACACCATTTGTTAATACAGGTCTAATCTACATCTGTACTAAATTTCGTTTTGGAGACTCTTCTCCTTCATGGTGAGGCAGCATTTTGAAATTGAGGTATTTTGCCCACGTACATGTAATCACTACAACGGCAACCAACGAAACGATGACTCATTGCCTGCCAATTTTCCTATTGGCTCCTTCCATAGACTATGATATAACAAATTTTCCCATTGGCTCTCTGGCACACGCATGGCATAGACTACAATCTACGTCGTGGATTCTGATGTTGCTGGCGCTAAACGTTGCAACGGTTTTTTCAGAAGTTTTGAATAATCTGTGTGTATCGAGGTCCGCTCACTACGTTTTATAATATAATAAAGGCATTTATACGTTCGTTGATTATGTTTTGGGGGAGTTGGTTCCTATTTATATTGCAGTTTTGGAACAAGCTAATGTGAGTACTGACTACTGGCTTCATAAACGATATACATGTATAATTCATGATAAAATATTGGCCGGCGGAGGTACCCAAATACCAAATTTGTTTTACTATCCGCCCAGGCTTACTTTCGGAATACACCACATATTTTCGTAATAATTACGCCAAAATCGTAATAGTTGGCAGGTATGTTTATCCACTGAAAATTTGCAGGAGATAAACCTACATGTAAATGAAAAACCTCATGTTCAAGTAGAATACTCATATAGTTCAAAATTAAATGCAAACATTTAAACATGTTTAATGACAAAATCAATCATAATTGGTCCAGAGTATTTTGAAACATGTGTGCTTCATCTCATTCTCCGAAATTTGAAGTTTGTTGCTCAGATTCCTACAATTTATTAAAATAGTTACTTTCATGACTGCCTGTTTTGCTACACAGTAGTGCATGCCAATCAGGCTCAAATCTGTAAGATTGACCTCCTACTGACACCTGTAAACATCTTATCTGCTAATTCCATTTTTCTTTTCTACAATTGACCCATGGTATTTCTTATCCTCATATTCCTCTAACATGATTGAAGATGTATGCAAATCAGACAAATGTATGCAAATCAGACAAATGTATGCAAATCTACTGCACATGTCCAGAGAAGCAGGCTTACATGTAAGTATTGAGAGGGCACGACCACTTTTGAACGAACAAACTTACTTCCGATTTAAATAGTTTCATGTTATCTATTTTGTACCTTAACCCTAACTCCCTAGGCCCATTTGCTTACACATAACCTGAATCCTCCAAAATCCTTCAGTAGTAAAGCAAGCATATGACAGGTACAGTGTATGCACACATGTGTTTTTAATATGTGATACATGTACATGTACATGGCCAGGGATCCTCCCTGCATACATGGAGCAATAAACAGTAATTGCGTAAATACAATGTACAGTCATCGAATTACGATGCCTGTATGCTATACACAGTTCATATGGGCTTCTGGAAGATCACTGTGTACATTGTACATGACACAAGTGTCAGCATTACACTACTTTAACTAGTCATAGTATACATGTACATGTAGGTGCATGCACCACGCATGGAGTAGCTTGCCACCATGAGCTATGTAGCTCGACGTGGCTTCACGGTTCTTTGCGCTGTGGTCTTTTTTCGTGCATGGTGTATACTATGTGTGTTGCCGTGTGCGCCTCGACTAAAGGCTATACTACCACACATTCGTACAGTTCATGTTTATGAACACATACGTATGTACATGTATGTTTTATGTTCCGTTATTGTTTACTGTCGCGGTACAAAATAATGCTAGCACCAATCACTAAATAAAACAACATTCACACAAATAAAAACCTTTTTTATTATCTGAAAATCAAAACACAACAGTTTCAAATGACAGGTACATGTAGGTCACTGATTCTTGACAAGCTTGCTGGACAACTACAATGTTGTAAAAAAGGGCTTTTAGTAGCCCATTGCAATGCCGGGCTAAGGTCGAACCCTGCCAGTCTTTCTCATTAAAATTTTTGTTAATGTTTCTACATTATTGTTCACTTTGTTTTTATCATTTGTATCCACTCACATATTTCTCAATTAATGTGTTTTGGGGGCATTCCTGAACGCCTCAATCAAGCGTGCTTGGACTACATCAGATACTCTCGTGTAACGATCACGAGCTGCCATTTCGTTATCTTTATCTGTCAACATAGTGAGTTGTACAAAATGGAACTTTATCCTTCCACGAACACTAATGAAGTAGCAGTCTCTTTAATACCAATGAGTCAACCAATTGCTACTTTGAAATTGGAAAAACATGGAAAAACAAGTGTAACAGTATGACTTCCATTGCACAAATGTCACAAATGCTTGCTCAATAACGAATTTGAATGACTGACTGTACGCCGCAGGAAGCTAAGGCGAAATTGAATGCTGTTGCTGAGTATATTTTTAAATTGGATGAGCATTTTTGTTAATTGTATGACACATTAAATGAAACTGAATGATCGTTAAAGTAAACTAAATGATGATTTTGAATGATCAGTTTTGTGCGAAATTGACTGACACTGCATTGACATTGGCTGCTAAATTGACCATCTTGGTTGGCAAAACCTATACCATCATGTTTTTTTTATTTTATTTTTTTATTTATTATTATTTTTTTTACAGCCAAGGCGCCCTTTGGAGTGATTGTCCCACTACAACATGGCTGCCTTTCTGCCATATGCAAGGGAGCATGAGTAAATATTTGGAAGAGTGCATTTAAAATAAATACTCATGTATGTTTTAATCGTGATACAAAGAAACAATGCAATTCATCTGATTTGATGTATTAAACTGTTCATTTGAATTATTTAAGCATCAAAGATTGCTGTACTTTTTTATCAGACAGGTGTCGGGAAGGGGATTTTTTAATTATTTTTTTTTCTTCCACTTCTCAGCACCTGAAAAATTAGTATTTAAAACAAGAAATAAAAATCATGAGTTAGCCTAAGTAATATTTTAGGCCATAAAATTGGTTCTGTTGGATTCTGCAATCGAATTAAACAATTTAAGCTAGAATTTTGTCACTAAAATACATTTAAGGCATTTTATCATCAGACCATATTGTGCTGATAATACACACAACATCGCTGTATTTCTAGTTACCAGATCGCTAAAAACTCATTTTCACATCTTGATCTTTGTTTTGCCTTAGAAAGTACAGATGGCGATAAAGATTTGACAAATTCAGGAGTTCTGGCTCATTATAGTCTGGCTCATTAGTCTCCAAATTTCAGTCACAGTTTGAATAAGGAATTATTGTCCAACTAACGCAGGCCTTGATTGCATTTCACAGAAGCCATGGCCTCTGTTGCCCTGGTCATGGATTTGGTGCCCCTTTAAGGATGTGCCCATAAATATAGACATTCTGATATTATAATGGCAGTTACACACACACACATACACATATATTTCCTCAGGTAAAGTGGCCTTGCCTCTAAAAAAAAAAAGAAGAAATTCCAGGCATGCTAATGAACACCCTAGATCTTGCATTTATGCACCTGCCTATCCTTGGAATGGCACCATTAAAAACTCACTTATTACTTTTAATTGCAATATTTTGGCCTGGACGATATCACGATAATGTCATAATGATACAATATTCAAAAAATTATTTTCTGAAGATATCGAAATATCGCCATATTGATGATATTCCAAAAATATAGCCAATACTAAATATAAATTGCCCTTTTTAATTAAAATTTAAGGAAATTATTATGGGATAAATTGTGTCCAAATATCATGTCATTATATGGCAATATTAACAAAGTTATGGCACAATGAAGCACTAAAAAAATTTGAAATCACGGTTGCGCCGCACAGATTTCCTGTAGTGTATCATTATGAAAATGACATCATTTGAAAGGGGGCATCATGGGCTACATTATGAAGGGTCATTCAAAAAGTCGGCCAAGAACTGCAAAAACAGCACCAAAAAATGTTAACATCATTTTTCTTAACAAAATACATGTAAAAGGATTGCAGTCTACGTTTGGGCAATAATTAGAACAGATGATTACAGTACATGTAGATATAAACAAAATTATAGTATGAACCATAAACCAAGAGGAAGGCATATGGATGGCCCTTTTTCAAGTGGTATTCTGAAAGCAGCTAGCCTGGCAAAATAAGATACACATGTATGGCTTCCTTCTCCCCGTCCATGATGTGTGCAACATGCCACATTCATCAAATACCACACTATGCTCTACTTGCTTCGCACGCATACGGTCACATGTACATGTAAACATCACAATGTTTGTCATACCGACCAGCAAAAGCCAAAGCATTCAGCTCATTTTGAAGTGCTTAATTGGGAATGACCATTTTCAGCACTGTTTATTATCTATATAAATGCAACTTCTCTGTAGTACTTGCATGTAAAAGTACATGTACATGTAGTTCATATTTCTGTGTCCAATGTCGTTTAATGTACATGTACGTAGTGTCATGTACATGTACAGGTGTATGTAAAAAATCTGCATATTGAGACGACAATATCATACATGTATATCATATATTGATTATGATATCAAGAACTTTATGAGAACTTACGATATTGAGATATCAGCAAATATATCGTGATGAAAAAGATTTATCACAATTATAAAACAAAAATCATGAGTCAAGTCAGAAATTCCATGAACACAAAATAAGACCAGTCTTTTGACCTTTCGGAAGTGAAAAACAAAAGCGTACTACTTCAGTGGTAAGCGGACTGTTTGATCACAGAGGAGCTGCCCACATGGCGTTGTTTCACTTAAGCCACCGCTACTCAAAGAAACCTTTTCAGACGGATTAAGTGTTGGGAATTGAATATGTTTTCAGATCGCACAATGTGTAGAAAAGGTTTACGTCTCACTTTCTAGTCATGGTGGTCTCTGATCCTCTGATTAAATTGGTATATTACATGTATATTGGTATATTACATGTATATTGGTATATTACATGTATATTGGTATATTACATGTATATTGGTATATTACATGTATATTGGTATATTACATGAATGTATATTGGTATATTACATGTATATTGGTATATACATGTAAATTGGTATATTACATGTAAATTGGTATATTACATGTAAATTGGTATATTACATGTATACATGTATTGGTACTTACATGTATATTGGTATATTACATGTATATTGGTACTGTATATTACATGTATATTGGTATATTACATGTACATGTATATTGGTATATTACATGTATATTGGTATATACATGTAAATTGGTATATTACATGTAAATTGGTATATTACATGTAAATTGGTATATTACATGTATACATGTATTGGTACTTACATGTATATTGGTATATTACATGTATATTGGTACTGTATATTACATGTATATTGGTATATTACATGTACATGTATATTGGTATATTACATGTATATTGGTATATTTACATGTACATGTATATTGGTATATTACATGTATATTGGTATATTACATGTAAATTGGTATATTACATGTAAATTGGTATATTACATGTATATTGGTATATTACATGTATATTGGTATATTACATGTATATTGGTATATTACATGTATATTGGTATATTACATGTACACTGTATATTGGTATATTACATGTATATTGGTATATTACATGTATATTGGTAGCAGCTAGATCTTAGGCTTGGGCGATATCAATTTTTTTCATCCACAATATATCATCAAACATATTTTCGATAATATTGCGATTTTTTTTTTCACGTATGAGTGCTTTAGAGCCGACAATAACAGGGATGTAACCATCTATAAATGTCACAATAAATTGCCAGTGCTTACCTGAGAGACATGTGCAATCGCGCTGTTCACAAGTGCACCATGGCCATTGGCACATTCGTTTGCATAATAATTATGTGGGACAATTACTGCATCGTAGGTCCCAATAAAATCATCAGCCCGAGTTCACGTGATTCGCCTTCCACGTGACTGAGTCATATAGTATAAACATGTGACCAGCTTTATTCCTGCATACCGTAGAGAATAAAACCATGTGATTGTGACACGTCATTTGCACTTCTGAAGCTTTGACCGAGTTTGGATTGTACTCTCACTATTTTAAATAAACGTCGATCGTTGGTTTATCAAAAGTACGTGTATGTGTTTTGTCACTAGACAAGAGTCCCAGTATGGTATAATAGAATAGTGTCCTAATCGCTCAACTTTGATCGAGCCATTGCCGATCCATGCTTTGATTTAATTCATGACTAATGTGAACACAGAGCACCTGCAATTGCTGCAAATGTTATTTTCTTGTCGATTTTTAAGGTAACGCCCATATTCTGCATATATTTAAATATGCATGAATGACATCCTAATATACATGTACTGACTGTGATCTAAAGTGGGAACATTTCTATGGATTACATGTATGTCTAGTTTTAGTTCCTTTCTAACAAAATTATTACGAATTAGCAATATAAATAAGATGATTGCAAAATTCATAATTTGTTGCACTATTATAATGTACATGCACTCGCACGTGGTGCGCCTGCCAGAGTCACATACCATAATGGCAAGACAGTGAGACGAAACATTATCTAGACATTGTTGGATCAAATACCCCATTCATCCACAACACTTAATTTGTCTGAATAGATTTCTTTGAGTAGCGGTGGATTTTAAAGAACCACAGAAATAGAGACGTAAATGCCATGGAGATACTAAAATATGGTATTTTTATTGATAAAAAATAAAAAGCTCATTGATTTTTAGCGAGCTACTTATAATTTGAAACTTTCCGAAGAGGATATCAGCGACGATTAACACGCCCCTAAAAGGTGCCATTTGCACTGCATCCTGAACGTCTCTATGTGTGACGTCACGTAAAGAAGAAGGCTTGCTTCTGGGCCGGGACGCCAGCCACATACATATATATACAATGTACAACAGCGAATGCGTTCATTCACATGCCTGCACTTATATTGCCCACATTGGAAAATAACATAGAAATGGCTGAATCGTCGTCAGATGAAATTTTGATACTTTACTGAGGTAATAAGTAACTAATAAACTATCTCATGTGTAATTTTCGTTCACCAAACTGCTATCTTTGTGAAGAAATTGATCATTTAGTGACTGACCCAAACTCGGTTGAAAAAAATATAAAATATCAAAATATGAAGATCGCAAAAAAGCACCTTTGGTGTTCATTGCCGCCGACCGGAAAATCTACGTAGTCACAGTTTTCATCATCGAATTCTCCTAAAACTTTTCATGTATGATTTGTGAATTACATGTACACTGTATATTTATTGTTAACGATGTCCAAAACCCAACATGGCAGCGCACACAGTACATACATGTAGATTGGACATGTCGGATCTGACTTAACGTACGCTTTGTACGACCATTAAAATGTTGAAAACTTTGGACGGCCCCTTAGTTACTTGTCTGTTCTTACGTTTTAACAAAGCATTGCTTCGTCGCTTTGGCTTGTCGTTTGAAGGATTCACAAGCTTCTTTATTTTCGTTGAAATCAAAGTTTTCTTGAGTCTAGGTGCCTTTGACATATCCAAAATTCCCCATGAATGCTCGTTTCGAAGTCTTCAGCAGTAAAATGATCGCTACATGTACATATCACACTAGTTGAAGACGGCCCGAACCATTTTGCCCTTGTCAACTGCACTTTTGTGGCCCAAATTTTTCGTAGTGCCTCGTCTTTAGGGAACCTACATGTATGGCGGCTTACACCTTCGCTAGGAGTATTACTACAGCTTGCTACGACACATTTTGTAGGTATGATGTATATTTTCAAGGAAATTTAGGATGAAAATATGTATACACATACAATGTACATGTATATTGGAGTTTTGACATACATGTAAGCGCATCGGACATGTACACACAAACAAACACCTGTGCATTTCTAGGAAATCGTTCTTTAATTTACGTTAATTGCCAATAAAGTGGGGGGCTTGTGAAGTGGCATAAAAGTCTCCAAAATGAACAGAACAAACTTCAATTATGAAAAAAACTAACGAATATCTTGTTTTATTATGCAAAACACATTTATTAAGAGCTATAATGGGTTTTATTTCTGTGATCCTTTAAACAACGGCTTACCGCAGAAGTTGTTCGATTTTGTTTCTCACTTCCGAAAGCTGAAAAGACTTCCCTAAAGTTTATTCCATGGAATTTCTGACCCGACTGACAATCAAGTATTTTTTTTCTTTGCGATATATTTTTTTTTATCATATATTTTTTCATCGCGATTTGCGATATTATCATGTTATCGCACAAGCCTACTGGACGTCGAAATGTACATGTAACAGATCAGGCTAGGGCAGTTTTTTTTATTTTTGGCTAGCCGGTTTACCCCCAAGAAAAAAAAACCCCACTGTTTTCGGTTTTAACATGATTAAAAGGTCCTTATACAACATGTTATTGATGTTTTTCACCATATAATCAGAGGGTAACACAAAACTACTATTATATATTCCACTGCTTATTCATTTGTATGAAAGAGATTTTTCAAAATATTTGATGTTTTGAAACATAAACCAGGAAACATAAATGGCGGTAGATGGGTCAAAAATAATAATAAAGACAACTAAATCGTAGGTATTTTTCTTTATATTTACAAATGTTATTCCACTGAACCATAATTTTATAATTTTGTTTAAATATACTAGCATCGGTAATCTCAGCTCATAAACTTGAAAGCAACATGAGAACGCAACACATACCACGTGCGAGCTGATGGGTCGTGGTTGAGGATCACGTGCCTGTTTCTGCGCGTCGTGATTGGAGTTGCATAGCAGCAAAGTTACATATTTCTTATTGGCTGTTCGATGCTCTTGAATATATGTTTGTTTGTGTTGCATATATTCATTTTTACACCTAGCCTATACAAACAAGGAAAATGGATGAATACTGAATTTTATAATGCGTTAACTGTGCCGAACTGAGGTGTGTTACAATGAATTGCTCCTGTCTATCAAAGCACAAATTGAAGGCAGCTCCTTGATCAAAAGTCGGGGCTCATGACATTTTTAAAACGCAATTGTATTGTACTTTGTGAAACGACTTCGCCAATGTCCTTTGTGCAAGCGCGAATGGCGTGTTTGCATGTGTCTCAGCCAAGTGCTGGTGATTTTTGGGATGCTTGTAGAGGGGGGTATACACCTGTGTTTATCGACTCTAAAGCAATCATGCGTGAATGAAAAACAAAATGTGATATATCGAAAATCGCGATATATGTTTGACGATATATTGTGGATGAAAAAAATCGATTTCGCCCAAGCTTAGTTCGGGGGCCACTTGACAGGCCGATCGGAAGGCAAGCAAATTGAAAGAGTTTGTTCTGCCACATGAAACGGAGATATTTTCGATAATTGTGATGAATTGAAACCATAAAATAAGCGACCCTTAAGTCGATGGCTCCCAGATAATCTACTGGAGTTAGTCAATCTTTTACTAGCCTTATACCTTCTATCTTGAAGTGCTGATACTTCACAAATTTGTTCACATAATGCAGATTTATCACTGGTTGAAGTTCTCACGACTTTTTGGGGATTAAGAACAGAGAGGAAATAAACTGGACATCCACTGGATCCTCCACAATGACTGCCCCTTTGTTCAATAACTTTTGAACCCCTTTTTGAACAATCTCTACTTGAGATTGGGAGTTCATGTCCATTACCGGCACTCTGTAACTGTAACTGAAACAGAATCCTTATAAACTCTATTTGATGACCAACCACCGATGGGAATATCCAACTGTCCAATGTGAGGGACCTCCAACTGGGTACAAAATTTTGAAGACGATTTGTCTGTAACAGAACTGCAACCTCTACTTTTTTGACTTGGAATCACCTGATCCCCGGTCTGGTCGAAATCTCCCACGACTTGACGTTGAAGATTTGAAGGTCCTATACTTGGATTTGTTGAGAGTGGATCTCCCTTGAAAGGAGCGGCCGCCACGAAACTTCCTTGTAACTGCTAAGTAATAAGGAGAAAATTGATTCCCTCTGTATGATGTTGTCACTTTGGTTGCCAGTTTGTTTGCCTTCTTAGTGTCTTGTACATGTATGTCCATGACAAGATTACATGTACCTCTGAACAGTGAATCCATTTCATTTAAGGCTGTCCAGGAGATCAAAGCATGGTGCCTTGAGAAAGCAAGGCTCTGGCTAGCTGATCCTAGGAGATCATAAAAAAGACTATCTGTCACCAGAGTACCCACTGCTTTATGATGGGGGGTTACGAAATCCACACGGATTGAGTGAGTCAGACCCATCAGCGCTGCCGACCAAATCGATCTCACCATCTGCGGCCATATTGCTGGTAGATTCGAAGTCATTATCTAGTGATGAATTTAACTCTTTCCTGCCAGCGCGTCGATTTAACTGCTCATGCGCGTGCCGCAATTTGACGATAAGCCGATTTATCGGCTCAACATGACGTACCTGACAACGGGACTTGTTTTGACTTGTTTTGACAACAGAATGTGCAACTAACCAATAAGAATTCTAGGTCATGCACTCCCAATGGAAATTATCTAATAAATATTGATTATTTATTGACAACGGCACAGACGAAATACTACTCTGAGAGCTCCAATTGTGTTCATTGTTAACGTTAAGTACACTTGCGGTTTACACACACGTATTTAAAAATGGCGGCCTCCATGAAACTCACGGAGATGATGATGGTGACAATGTTGACTTTGAACACCCTGACAGTGACGGAAGTTTTGATTTTCAGGGTAAAAATGACAGTAAAAGCTCTGAATCTGAGGTCGTATAATGTATCGATTGCGACAGCGATATAACGATAGGCCTATACTATACATGGCACCATGGTGCGACCGTGACAGCAAGCAAAGCCCTCAGACTAAATGTGCTCATAGGACAAACAATTGGGCGAGTAACAACAGCAAAATATGGACAGATGTTACACATGATACTAATGATTCTACCAGCTGTCCAAATATTAACAAATTATTAATAATTTCCACACTAGACCTTGACTGTTTACATTATTGCATAACAGAAACAATATACAGTATGTTGTATCAAGGTTGCAAATTATGATTTTTGTTATACAAACAGGCGGTTACAAAGCATTATGGGTAATGTTATTAAGCCCTGACACGTTCTGACATAAACAAACCACTTTTGTTTATTGTACAATGCATATTTGAAGACCTTCAAGCAATATCTTGCAGATTTATTAATATTTATTCTGAGGAATGATAAACATAAGTTTATATAAGTGGTGACGGTGCCGACTGCCGTGGTGGTGAGTGACGGCGCCGACTGACGTGGTGGAGACGGGGCCGACTGACGTGGTGGAGTCGGGGCCGACTGCCGTGGTGGAGACGGGGCCGACTGCCGTGGTGGAGACGGGGCCGACTGCCGTGTTGCTGATGGGGCCGACTGACGTGGCGGTGACGGGGCCGACTGCCGGGGTGGTGATGACGGGGCCAACTGCCGGGGTGGTGATGACGGGGCCGACTGCCGTGGTTGAGACAGGGCCGACTTACGTGGTGGAGACGGGGCCGACTGACGTGGTGGTGACGGGGCCGACCGACGTGGCGGTGATGATGGGGCCGACTGCCGTGGTGGAGACGGGGCCGACTTACGTGGTGGTGACGAGGCCGACTGACGAAGCGGTGACGGGGCTGACTGCCGGGGCGTTGACAAGGCCGACTGCCGGATATTAAATGTCCACGTTATAATTTACTAAGTAAGACTAATTGCGGTGACACAATTCTCTATTGAGTAGTAATTTGAAAACAAGGCGATCAGAGCAAAAATAAATAACGATAAAAGCAATTGGTGATAGTAATTGTCAATGGAGGTCTAACTTAAAAAAATAAAATAAAATACATTTTAGGATTACCCCATGGTTTTTATCCCCAAACAAAAATAAATAATGGTAACAGCAATTGATGATAGTAAATATTAAAATTAATTAAACAGAAAACGAAATTGAGGCCTAACTTATGTCTAATTTTTTAGCTATCTTCCTACACTTTCCATTTATTGCGTCCCGAAGCTGTTTTGGATAGGTGGTGGATAATGTTTCAATTGGATGAACTATTTGTGCTTGTGTGATTATGGCTATAAAAATTGGGTGACGTTTCAGCGCTTTCTTGGTGATAGTTCCATGTTTGCAACTCACCTCCCCCCCATGATAATTAAAATGAGCCAGTTCCTCATCAGCTAGCAGTTTTGAAACCAGTTTTAGGACAAAATCCTTTGGGTTATCGACCTTGTCAAAGACATCGTGGTAATCCGATTTATTCATGACATGTACTGATGTCTCAGGTTTTCCAATCAAGATGTCGCTAGAGTCTAAGTCTACATAACTAGGTTTTGCAGCCTTCCTAGACAACCCTATATGTTCAGAGATTAAGTCTAACCTATCGTGGACGCGCTGAACTTCCTTCAGCAATAGCAAAAGTAGATCTTGTGAAGGACTTGGAGGTACATCTTGAGCAGCCGCACCCAACCTCGACAAGTCTGCTAAAGTTGAAATGAGAGATAAGTCTAGGGGTAGAGATGGGGCCGACTGCCGTGGTGGAGATGGCGCCGACTGCCGTGGTGGTGACGGGGCCGACTGCCGTGGTGGTGACGGGGCCGACTGACGTGGTGCAGACGGGGCCGACTGACGTGGTGCAGACGGGGCCGACTGACGTGGTGGTGACGGGGCCGACTGACGTGGTGGTGACGGGGCCGACTGACGTGGTGGTGACGGGGCCGACTGACGTGGTGGTGACGGGGCCGACTGACGTGGTGGTGACGGGGCCGACTGCCGGGGTGGTGGTGACTGGGCCGACTGCTGGGGTGGTGGTGACGGGGCCAACTGCCGGGGTGGTGATGACAGGACCGACTGCCGTGGTGGAGACGGGGCCGACTTACGTGGTGGTGACGGGGCCGACTGACACGGTGGTGACAGGGCCAACTGACGTGGCGGTGATGATGGGGCCGACTGCCGTGGTGGAGACGGGGCCGACTGACATGGTGGTGACGGGGCCGACTGATGTGGCGGTGACGGTGACGGGACCGACTGCCGGGACGGTGACGAAGTAGACTGTCGTTCCACAGCCATCCACTTGCTGAGCCTAGTCAAAGGGACATCTTCATTGCTGCCCCCCTCACTATCTACGGCATCAATGCACCTCTTCCGTCCTGAAAAAAAAATAACATTCAAAATATTACAAATTTTACCCAGCAGATGTCAAGCGGGAGCCAACTGTTAACTATTTTTTAAATGGTCAGTTCGTATTTTATACGAATTTCGTTTTACACTTCGTGTTTATGGTCAGTTCGTGATCAATTGGAATTCTTCCATGCTAATTGAAATATCTCAGTGCTCCTTAACCGTCCTACTGTTTGACCATTTGAAACCATTCAAAATTTCCACTTACCAAAATGCCCATTGGTTTTGTACATGTACACACATGGTGATACCATTTGAACAGTGTTGGTAGCAAGCTTTACTACCATTCAAATCCATTCAAATGCATAGAGGGTCCATTGATTCACCACTTAGTTAGAAGTATCCAAACAAGGTTTTGTATTAGCTGTACTACCATTTGGAAAGATCCAAACAAGGTTTTGTATTAGCTGACCTACCATTCAAAACCATTTGGGGGAATCAATACTGTACAGAGTTATTTCACCATTCAAAACCACAAAAGTGAATGGTTTCAAATGGTGCATCAACTTATATGAAAAAGGTACCAGAAGTAGGAGGGTTAATAAAGTTTTCATTGGGGAATATAGTGTCTAATACAGGCCTAATTTACAGTTGGTGATGTCCGTTCTCACAGTAATGGACAGAATGAGGTGATTGACAAATAACGGAGATTGTAAAGAAAAACGGGGGTTTTCCAAACTGACTATGGTTGTGTGGATTTAGATTTTATCAAAAATCAAGATCTCATTTAAATACATGAAAAATAGAAAAATTAAGTTTTAAACTTACCATCATTACCATAGTTGATGTTAACTATTTTCGCCTTATATACACCCGACTTGATCTCCATTCCAACGTCAAGAAGTGGTCTTGTCTTTACTCGACCCATAGGAACATCTTCCTGTATTCCTGGCCACTTGGATGTCATCCATTCAATTCTAACAGATTTGGGTGACATGATGTTCTCTTTGCATGGTTTCGTGAAGAAGTGAGGATGGCCCATGAAATGATGCACATATATTAATAAATCGGAATATAAGATCTGGCTAATTAGCCATTTGTCTGACGAGTGGGCTACACACACATATACACACACATATACACACACAGTCTTTTTCCGTAATTGTGGGGACATACATGTACACTCGCTTTTAGACACAGTTGTGGGGACCAAAAATGCTACATCGGGGCATGAAAATGTCCCCACAGATACGGTGTTCTTGCCTACCCTTTTAAGTCCCCACAACCTTGCGAAGGCCTACCCACGCGCACACACACATACTGTACACACAAACATACAAGTTAGCCGCGCAAGCCGCTATCCTTTGATGTTCCGACGACATGGAATACATTCTGTTGCAACATCTTTTCGTATCTCCCAATTTCACTTCTTCCCTTTCGTTTCACTTCGCCTCTTTATTTCATGTTCGTCTTCAAACTTTTAGCTGGTCTTCCTGGAAAAAATTATCAAAACAACGAACAACAAAAATTGGGTACGAGTTCACCTGGGTATGAGTTGACTTGGGTACGAGTTGACTTGGGTACGAGTTGACATGGGTACGAGTTGACTTGGGTACGAGTTGACTTGGGTACGAGTTGACTTGGGTACGAGTTGACATGGGTACGAGTTAATAATAATAATAATAATAATAATAAAGATTTGTAGTGCGCACATATCCACCCTGCTGGGCGCTCAAGGCGCGGAAACAAAGATAAAAACATGAATACAAACAATATACAATGATAGCATAGGGAAAAATTATGTACTGAGATACATGTATCTACAATGCAATTACAAATATACATCATCGCCCAGCAGGGTGGATATGTGCGCGCTATAAATCTTTATTATTATTATTATTATTATTATCTTTGAAGAATTGTGACATAAGATGAGTTTTAAGCATCGACTTAAATCTAGTTATGACAAGATTTGAGTTTTGTTGGAAGATGATTCCAGAGTCTCGGAGCCGCGACAGAAAAAGACCTACACTGTACAGTATCACCCCAGTTCCGTTTTGAAGTTGGTTCCTTTAGGAGTGACATGTTGCTGGAGTGAAAATGGCGTGATGGAGTGTAGGCTTTAAGCAGTTCAGAAATGTAAATTGGAGCAATGTTTAAAAACAATTCTCTGTGAAACAGGAAGCCAGTGTAGTTCTTTCAAGATTGGCGTGATATGGCATGACTCACAACACAAGCTGCTGTGTTTTGTATGTGCTGAATACGCGATATTTGATTCTGCGGGAGACCGTAGAGGAGAGCATTCCCGTTATCAATCTGTGATGTGACAAACGCATGTATAATTTGTTCAGCAGCACTTTTATTCAAGTATTTCCTTATTCGGCTAATATTTCTGATATGAAATGATGATATGCGAAGAATGTTGGAGATATGAGGTTTTAAAGTCATTGTCGAGTCAAATATAACAGCCAAATTACGTGCTTGTGATGAGGGGGTTATCTGCGAGTCACCAATTGTAATAAATGGAAGAGAAACTTTAGACAATTGCTGACGTGATCCAAATAGAACAAATTCTGTTTTTTCGTCGTTCAATTTCAGGAAGTTTTGTCTCATCCAACTTCGTATCTCTTTAATACATTTCTCCAGTGTTGTAATGCAGGAATTGGCAGGTTCTTGAGAAGATGTAAAGCTGCGTGTCATCAGCGTAGACATGGTAATTTAAATTATACTTCAAAATGATATCACGAACTGGAAACGTATAAACAGTAAACCACTGTGGGCCGAGCACGAAGCCTTGGGGTACAGAATAGTCAAGAATAACAGGCTCGGAGATAGCGTTACCAATACAAACATGCTGGGGCCTATTTGAAAGGTACCTGTAGGACCAACACCAATCCAGGGCTGTGTCATGTATTCCAAGATGATATTGAAGGCGGGAGTGAAGGATTTTGTGATCGACCGTGTCAAAAGCGGCACTTAAGTCTAACAAAACTAATGCAGTGATTTTTCCATCATCCATGGCAGATAAAATGTCATTGTTGACGCGGAGAAGAGCAGTTTCCGTTCCATGAAATGGAGTTGACCCGATTCGGTTGATTTTGTTTTTTATGCTGTGTGTATTTAACGATTCTTCTTGTTTATTCATTTACAGACTTCCAACTAGAGGCAAAGCGACCATTGTCAACCGGAGTCCCCACAACCCCTACCATGTGTCCTCCCATATGAATGACATGATCAACGTGTTGAATGTGGGAGGGCAGGTTCAACAAGGGCGTTCATTGCTTGTACTGATTGCTGTTGGCGAACTATGGTCGCCTCTTCAAGCAGTGCAAGCTGGATGCCGTTATCGCTACTAGCTATTGTCCCGGCCACTCGGCGATGCATTGTTTGAAATTCCATCGCAGATTGTCCAAATTACGTCGCATTTTGCGATGCGATACAGGGGAAATCGTTCACTGGCCATTGTATAAAAGGCAGTGTTTTAGCTTTCACGATGAGTTGCTGGTTAAGCTCGCTGTAATTATCAGGTTAGTGTTGAAATGTTTATATATGAAACAGATTGAACCCACATTGATTGCTTTTAAATGACTTGATTTGTTGAATTCTATAAATACATTTAACATTGCTTGGATAAAATGTGCGTTTTGCATTATAATTTGTTCTCAAGATAATACTAGTAAATATTAGAAGAATTTAAGTGACATCTTCTTTGTACATTGTATAAATATATAAATTATAGGCCATCTCGTTTACTATCTCCGTTATGACTTATTGTCAGGAACTTGACTTATTTACTGAGGCTTTAGTTGTTTAGGAACATATATTTGTGCATATTTATGAGTTATTTATTAGTTGCTGGAATTTAAGCTCGCTGTAATTATCAGGTTACGTGAGGTTGAGCAGCAACTCCTCCGCATGACTCTGCATGACCACGGGGTGTTTACACTATAACCGGCAGAGTCAGTCAAGTTTACGTGTACATTTAACACATGACTAGACACGTGGTAGACTATTCTACCAGTGGTTGCATTCACTGCGATGTCAGTGTAGAAGCTTTGTACATCTATCCGAGACAGGCGGAGTAACTTATATTCATCAGCCAGTAGCTGACGATAACCCAGTTTGGGACTGGCGAAGTACATGTACATGTAATTTATATTCAGCAGAGAGCTGACGATTAAGATGTTTAACCCAGTCAGAGACTGGCGGAGTAACTTATATTCATCATCAGCTGGTAGCTGACGATAACCCAGTCTGGGACTGGCGGAGTAATTTATATTCAGCAGAGAGCTGACGATTAAGACGTTTAACCCAGTCATAGGGACTGGCGAAATAACTTATATTCATCACCCAGTAGATGACAATAATCCCGGATTGGCGGAGTAATTATTCATTAGCTTAGAGCGGAGGGCTATGTTTAGAGTATTGATTTGAGATGTAAATAAATTGTTGAAACTGTTAGACAGGCGTCATTCTTAGTTCTTATGTTGTAATCCATGTCTTCAGTAATAATATTTATTAGCTGCCTGGTTGTATACTTCAACCCAACGGACTTGGGGAAGATAAATTTATTTGTGCCACGGTGATCAGATTGGTAGGAGACACTGGCACTAGAGTTGCAACGGCGCCCCCACCGACCGCCGCGTCACACTAGTATGATGCTTTATGAAACTGTTTACCCAAGTGAAGCTTCCACTACAGCAATTTTGTTTGTTTTGTCAAGTTTAATTTAAAGTAGGCATAAGTCAAGGCATACATTGTAATGTATTGTGTGGAATTTTTTAGATCATCATCTGGCTTTGAATTATTGATAAAAATTATTAAAGGGGGACTGACATGGATTTAAATCAAACAGTTAAATATGTGATCGTTTTATTCTTTTATATCAGTAAAAGATCAATAAAATTTTTGTTTTGTGTTTTTATTGTTTTTGAGAGTGTTATTTTACCATTGTAAAAATGCCCCCCACTTTTACGCCCTGCACGGAGGAGCTGTTGGTGACGTCATGTTGGGAAGAGAAATTCGGCTCAAAACTCAGCTCAAAATGATCGCTGCACAAAACTATGTGAGCCGATGGACCTGACTACTTTACTCTTGTCAGTCGAACTTTGCTCGTCCAAATACGGCGATTTTTGGGTCACTTGGGAACAGATGAAGGCTAACACCGTCTTTGGTGGTGTTGCTGCATCCTGCAGAAACACATCTTCCCGGCATTTTATTAGTTCCAGAAACAAAAATCACGGAAGAAATTGAAATCGACGCCACGTGTGTGAAACGCTTGTATACATGTACATCAGATCTTCCCGACCCACGTCACATATCTTATGCAAATGAAGCTTCCACCATGGGGCGGGGTTGCCTCCCCAAACACTTCAAACATTGTTTTAAAATACTTGTACTCAGAAATCAATGATTAAATAGACACAGGTGGGTCTCAAAAACAATATTTTATTACAAAACGCCTTAAGTACACACACAATAAAGGATGTCAGTCCCCCTTTAACAACAATCCAATGTAAATTGAATAAAACAATTTCAACAATAATGAGTCCTGCCTGTAGGCCCTACTCCACTGTAAATTTAAAAATGGGTTTGATATTAGTTGAGAAAAATGTGACAGAATTACATGAGATGCAACATGTGCACGTGTTGAAACCTACCATTGGGTCATTCCATGTCAAATCAACCAAGAATTTCCCTTGACCTCAGTTTGATTTTAGGAGATATAGGGCTTGTAAAAATTTACAGGGCTTGTAAAAAGCTTCAAAATGACACCAGAACCAGCTCTCTAAGGTGCTATACTTTCTGAGATATAGGCATTTTAATTCGCGAGGTATCGCTAATTAGGGAAAGAATGTCGTATCCGACCGCCACTTTTTAACCCTAACCCTGCCAGACGCAGCAAAGTGCATCAGGTGGAAAAGTCTGGTGCACTTTGATGGATTCAGCTGTCAACACCAGTGCATAAGCAGCCAAGTCTGTTTCTATTGAGAGCTGGTCCCATTGAACAATGCCAGAGTTGTATCCTGCTGCATTTGGTGACCACAGACTCTGAGGCAGTTCGGCCTTGAGATTTGTGACCTGATGGATTTTGCTGCGCTGGGCAGTCAAGTCACTTTGACAAACGATGCAATCTGTTGCGTCTGGCAGGGTTTCTAGCCAAAATACCCTGGAGGGTTAGGGTTAAGGGTTTTTTGGAATTTTTTTTACAACCACTAACCAGTTAAAAAATGATTCCATCGATTTTTTGGGGTACAGAAAGCGAAAACTATCTTTTATGATGGTTTTCGGACTTGATTTCCCTTTAAAAAAAATCCTCCCCTTCAGAAAATAGAAGGATCCTATTATAGTTGCCACTGCGCATGTACAATGACCGTGTTGATCATTTATGGGTGAGTTGACAAGATCAGACTGACATGACTGAGGAAGTCATCGTATACTAAAAATGCCTGATTTTTCATGAAATAAATATCCTGGAATAACTTGAAGTATATGCCCATCATCATCCATATGTTCTCCACCTTACTACATGTAGGTAGGTAAAATTACATTATTGGTTATATTTAATGAGAAAAAGTGGCGGTCGGATACGGCATTCTACCCCTAATTAGCTCAAAGTTTGTTAGCGTGTATCCAGGGTTGTCACCAGACCAAATAGAGTGCCGGCTAATTTTATCGATTGTGAGCGTAGTGAGTGGAGCGAACAGAGCGCAGCTCCTCACGGCCGGGGGTCCAGGGGCAACGCCCCGGCGGGGGTCGAGGGGGCAAAGCCCCCCGAAGCTCCTGGGTTTTAGCTTTTAAGAATGGATTTGGAGGGCTCACCTTTCACATAATTTGATTGTATAATAGTATGATATTTTCATAGTATTATACAAGAATTTATGATGTGAAGGAGTGCCCTCCAATGCAATTGACAACATTGCTTTATGAAATTATGAAATGACAGTGATTCAGTGACATTGTAAATGTAATAGAGTATAGAGGATGTAATAAAAACAATATGATTATCAACAATGTACAGTACAATACAATGGTCTACTTGCCTTTATCTTTTTAGTGGTTTCATTTCATTGTTAATAAAAGAAATTAATTATAATAATTAATTACAATTGTCTTTTTGCTGATTGCAATCGAATTCTCACGCTCGGAGTAGTATTCCAAACTGTACGACCATACGGTTTTTTTGTATACTTTTGGCAAAATAAACAGTACATGCCCTCATTTTCAACATATTTGAGCCATGGCCTACCAGGTGTCCACTTTTCGCTATTAAACTTAGATGCCAGCTTCTATTTTTTTGATGAGGTGGTAACACTTGAGCAACCGGGGCCGTCAGGCATAGCAGCTCCGAGTTTTTGGCCTAAATCCACAGTGGCCAGAGACTCGGTAGTGTGATCAGTTCCCGGGTCAGTTGTACTCGAACACGAACATGTGGTCGCAGAAGAATGTTTCGAATTTGCCGGCTTCTCGCTTGACCTGGCGTTTAGTGGCCGAAGAGAAAAAGCTGGTGATACTTTTCTGCGAGTGCGACATAATTATTTTAATCAAAATACTTCCAAAAAACGTTCACACAACTTTTCATGAATGGGCGGAGGGACGCAAGTGAATAATTTTCCCTTTGCTGAGCACATCTAAGGGATCAGAAAGCTAGACGTTTACGAAGTCACGCTTATCCAACCTGAAATTTACGTACATCGACATTACGAAGCACGTCGCATCATTTGCACGCGGTAGAGACTAGTGGCATTAGCTCATCGTGCAGGCGCAAACAACCAATCATAATGGGGATTCCCAGGTCTTTTCCCTGACGTCATAAATAAATGCTAATTAGTGTATTTGTTTGTACCGCTACAAACTGAGATTTATTTTATAATATCGTACGATGTTTTAATTGATCTACATAGACTAAAGTCCTCAAAATAGTGGCAAATAACTCAAAGAAATGAAGAATACATGAACCTTTTTTTTACTTTTATTACTGTTTAATGAAATATTCACACAATTTTTGTGCCGGTCGGTAAGACATCAATTTGCATTTGGTGCCGGTCGGCCAGCGGGAGTGCCGGTTGGCACCGACCGGCGTAGCTACAACCCTGCGTGTATCTCACTAATTAAGAGGCCTAGAGCAACACATTTTCCATTTTTGACCGTTTCTCATGGGTCCCAATCATTCCCTAAAATTTGAAAAAAATCTGAGAGGTCAAGGGAAATTCTTGGTTGAATTGACATGGAATGACCCCATTGAAAAGCAAGAAATATTTTTATGGCTAAAAAATATGGTTTTGTGTGATAAATTACATTTTACAATGCGCCTCTAAATAGCCTCAGATTGTACCAGAGAGCATCTAGAACCAAAATATTTCACAGGGCCCTTAAGCGGGACCCGGACCCCACGTAGGGCCAATGATTTTCTGTTTCAGAAAAGTGCAAATTCCGTTTTCAAAAATCTTAAATTCCGTTTCAGGCTGAAAAATTCCGTTTCACATTTTTTCAATACATAAAAGTGCATTTAAACATACACCTTGTATACAGACAGTACATAAAATTGTAAATGTGAAAGGATAATGCATTGTTTAATAATTAACTAGCAAAGGGTCACAGTTGTTTTATGCTAGAAATGTGTCTTATTGCCAGTTGTTTATCAACGGCCGATCTATTTACAGACGTACAATGTAGTATTTAACTTTCTCAGTCATTAATACTGTACCGCCACCGCCACCACACACACATAAGAAACATGCAACAGCTGTATACACCACGACATCACACACACATCACATGATTGTTGTAGCCGAAGCCAAGTTTATGTCCGTCATTTTTTTCACGTAAACTAGTGTCAAAATAGGATAGTTTACAGTAGGTTTTTGGACCTGTATAAGTGAATAAGCACAACATACATTTCACTAGAGCCAAAGTTAGATATAAAAGAATGGTTGATGATTGAACGGAGAAAAATAAACCTGCCGATGTTGCAAAAGACACCTGCAAGAGCGTAGCGTAAGTGTGATGATTTTCACCCGTGCGCTGACCGAAAGCTACGGCATACATGTACATGTCGGGTCTCCCCCATGTCTGTCACGCTCGCTAACGGTGATTCGTAACATGATTTGTTACTCTAATCTTGCCAACACGCATTTGTTATGTGGCTCATCTGTTGAATCTGGTTGAATTAATCATCAACAATTCGTTTTGGACCAATAAATTTTACAAAATTATGTTTTTTATCAATAAAATTGTAGAAGTTATTTCCTTCAGATTCAAATCCCGTTTTCCGTTTCGAGGACCAATTTCCGCGAATTCCGTCCGTTTTTCGCGATTGTGGAAAATCACTGGCCCTACCCACGCCATAATGGCTTCGCACTACGCGCTCACAGATTTGTCTCATACAAATGCCCCTACCCTATAATTTCATCCTGGCTAGAACACCGATTATAAACCGCGGGAAAATTTGGAAAGAATGTCGTATCCGGCCACCACTTTTTAAGGGCTTTTTTGGATTTTTTTTGCAACCACTAACCAGTTAAAAAAATCATTCTATCGATTTTTGGTGGTACAGAAAGCGAAAACTATCTTTAAAATCCACTTTTATGATGGTTTTCGGACTTGATTTCCCTTCTAAAAAAATCCTCCCCTTCAGAAAATAGAAGGATCCTATTATAGTTGCCACTACGCATGTACAATGACTGTGTTGGTCACTAATTGTGGAGTTTACAAGATCAGACTGACATGACTGAGGAAGTCATCGTACACCAAAAATGCCTGATTTTTCATGAAATAAATATCCTGGAATAATTTGAAGTATATGTCCATCATCATCCATATGTTCTCCACCTTACCAGGTAGGTAAGATTACATTATTGGTTATATTTAATGAAAAATAGTGGCGGCCAGATACGACATTCTACCCGAAAATTTAGCCAACTACATGTATTCGCGAATAGTGGATTATTCACAAAATGTTGCCACGCGATTAATCAAATGGTAAATTTCACTATTGGTAGGCATGTCACAGGAATCAGTAATAAATCCTGAAATATCACAGTGTTACGTAAACACACACACAAACTACATGTAGTACGAGTGCAAAAACATGCCCTTATCGGGTATACGTTGCACATGCAACAATTTTACGACAGCTGTTTTATGTGTGCAGATTAACATAACAGCCGTCGTAAAATTGTTGCACGCATTAGTTGTTTTTCCGTTGACCTCTCTTCATAAATTCAAGATGACCGTCCTCGTTGAAACCTGTAAACTGCCGATTGTGGTGTAATATTTTCGGGCTGATATTTCATGAAATATAAATGTAACGTAGGTAGCCCTAAGTAAAATCACCATTTTTGGGGGCGCTGGGATAGTTCAACATGTAAGGAACGTAACTAACTTAGCGTGTCAAAATAGTTGCAAATATCGTCAATTTGAGAGCTAAGAATTTACAAAATCCCGACTGTTACTTGTTAGCGGAAATGGTACCAACGTGTGGCTAAGGATTCAGGTCCGTGCCACACTGGTGGGGCAAGTACGTAGGCCTGCATAGCATCATGAACAAATAAATAACGTTACAGTGCTATACACACGTCCGTGTAGGGCAAAACTAGATCAATTGTTTATCTCCTGACACAAGAATTTCACCAACCTAGGCTATATAAGGTATATTGCAAATAGCGCTAAAGCAACTGCCGTAAAGCATACCATTACTGGATACAATTTGGGGCATCTGTTTGGAGGGGCTTGCATGACGTCAACAATATTTTGTTTGTTTGCATGGCACGCAGTGGCGCTGTTGCGCCCACAGACATCCCATGATTCCTTGCAGCCGCTAGTACTATTAGCGATAAACCGGCTTATACTTTTTTATAGGCCTAGTATCATTATCATTTATATCAATCATGTTATGTTAGCCTACAGTAGTACATGTACTAGGTATGTGCGTATCCCACGCATTGTCGCAAATCTTTTCGGCCGCGGCCTCAATCTCGGGTTGAATCGCCGTGGCGAAGACACCGTGGAGATAGCGCTTTGTAACGTTTCGCTGAGGCCGTTCTTTTTGACTTACCCAAGAGATTTTTTTTCGAAGACGTAGATCAAATATTCTACTTCAACCTCGTTCTCAAATTTTCTGAATGCGGCATCTAGAAGTTTCCAAAAAATATTCTCGAAATTTGGGTTCGCTCTTGCTCATCAAAACCATCGACGATTTACCAAAAGATGAGTAATATCACTTATCAAACCACAAATATCATTTTTCTATACTTGTTTTCTACCTCTTGGCCAATTTTGACGGCGATTGAACGTCTCCCAGTTATGTTTTTTGGACTCCCCAAACATCGATGTCAACCAAAGATTCTATTGCGCCGCGTTCAGCGTGCTATAGACCTACCAATTTTCAGTCCGATAAATCGTCCGTTTAAACCTACATCGCGTAACACAATATTAAATATTAGTTTTCATGAACTTATTTCATTTTTTTTCTTCATATTTCCAGTCCAATATCATTTATTGTTTTTTATAATGTTTAATTAAATCAGGGATAAGAATTTCATGATTTCAGTATAAATATTAAAATTCTCAGATTTGAGTGATTTTTTTTCTCTATTTTTAAAAATCTATTTTCATTATTTTGTTTTATATTTCCAGTCCAATATAATTTATAAATTGTTTTAATATTAAATTAAATCAGGGATGAGAGGCCTTCGAAGATTTTAATGTAAAAATATGAAAACAATCCTCAGATTTGAGTAATTTTTTTTTTTTCATAATTGTTATTTTTTTTTATTTTTTTTTTTAACACATTTGTTTTGTATTTCTTATTTGTAAATCAGCACTACAAAACAAACTAATCATTGAATTAGCCTGGAAATAAGTTATTATTCTTCCTCTTTTCCCAAGCATTCCAGTGATACCAACCTTTTGAAAATCGGACAAGAATTAAGAAAGTTATGATATGGAATCCGAGAAAATCTAGGAAATGGGTCACAACTCAAATGTACATTTCTTATGTTTTTCCTTATAAAATAATTGCCATTTACGGGCCTAAAATTGCCGGATTCAACATGTCATAACTTCCTTATTTTTGGTCACAGGAAGATGATCCTTATATCATTGTAATCGTCTATTCAAGACCTTGACAATGATACCAGTTGTATTGGAATCTGTTGATTTTGAAAATTTTTGACACATAGCTATACAGTAGTACATGTACTACAACAAGTACATACATGACTAGGCCTACAAATAGGCTAGTACATAACGGAATTTCAATAAATATTTTGTGCAAAATATATACTTACCCAATCTGTGTATCGATCAAGGCCCCGCGGTATATTTTTCCTCCACTTCTCAAGCAAACCATAAGCACATTATTTACGGCTTGTTCAACTTCTACAGCAATCATTGTACCGGGTCTAAGACTGTGATTATCGTGCCCAGTCGCCATTTTCCTGCGCCTTTATGCTATGTGTCGCAACTTCGTCCCCAAGGCTGTGAAGCAGCCATTGATATGTATGGATGGAGCATGCAGCCTCGTGGTGCATGCTATAGTAGTGAGAATTAGAACGACATAGATCCTGGGGACGAGGTTGTATGTGCATTGAATCGTGAGTACACTGTACTGGCTGCGCTTGTACTACACGTCCTACCACCACGTAGTTTGTAAGCATGCACATGCTGGGATGTTGGCTTGCAACGTTCCCCAGAAGTAATTAAGAAAGTAATTATTAACACTTAGATTAGATTTCGGTTTTATTTTTAAAAATCACTAAACAAAATGTCAAGGGACTGAAAATATTGGGTTTACATCGGATAAGTTGGCATTAAAAAGTTATAAATACAGATAGAAAACTAGATATAGAGTTTGTTAAAAACAAACTCAGGGTGTTTGAGTGTGCCTCATATGTATGTGATGACGTCATCACCTAAAGTTGTTAAAAGACAAGAGTTTTCATAATATATAATTAAAATACCACATATTGTGGAATCAGTAGAATACATTAACTTCCAGATCAGTCATCCCATATAATTTTAATTTATTTTAACCGTAAGTTCCGGTTCAATCATGTGACGTTATTCGTACTTCGCAAAATTTTTCCTCATAATATGGGTGTCAATTGTGACAAATTTGGTAAAATGCTGTCTAATGTTTTCTCAAGATATCAAAAGGTGACCTTTTTTTAAACTTGCCACTTTTTAAAACTTGAACTCCCAGTTTGGACCGGAAGTACATGTAAGAGTAAATAAGGTCATGTCTCTGTATCAAATGTCGAGTCCTCCATGTTCTGTATGATTATGAAGGAATAAAGAAATTATCTATTGTGGTTCACAAGATATAAAATATATTGTTTTATTATAATTAATTACGTAATAACTCATTAGATGACCTCCCCATGACGTCACAACATTACCTGGAACTATATGTTACGGTCTAACTATTTGTTAAGCTTTAAGGTTCTTTGAACTCCGTACAAATACATGCAGATTATTATACAGTCCATTTTCATAGTTTACAGAGCGCCTACGTTCGTTCAGACAAGGTATAACAATGAAATGTAACATGGTGCACATATTTTTTTGGTAAGGGGCTACAAGAAGAAAACATAGAAGATGAAAATAACTCAGGGAGACTGAAAGAAGGAATTGATATTCCTCTTAAACCCATCTAGATTGTAGGATGGAGGGAAACATTTGCCAGGCAAGGAGTTCCAAAGAGATGCACATGGGAAAAAGCTGTTGGAATATCAAAGCTGGAGTGTATATTCATGAGCAATCGAATAGCCAATAAAAACAATGTAAATTTGTTACGATGGAAATCTATCCAATCACGATGCGCAGAAAGAGGCACGTGATCCTCAAACACTTAATGGGCTCATTGCCCACACAGCCATCATCAGTACCACTCGGTCTCACAGCTGTGAATAGAAAGTCTAAAAGTATAACAATAATAAACTTTGACTGGTGTAAAAATAGATCACGAAGGATTGTACACTATGAGCTAGCAGTAATTATCTAGAAACATCAACACTAAACTATCGATAACTGTCCATAATGACACAATTATTCTTCTTCATGATCATGACAAAATAGCATTAATAGTTTTGTTCAATTTCTGAGATGGGGCGTTGTGATCTGTGATGATGTCATGAAACATTTTTTGGAAAAGTCACCAGTCACTTTATGAATAAAGAAAAAAAACTTACTTTTACAAACACCACAATAATACTTAAATGTTTAGGCCTTAATCTTTTTATTTATTTATTTAATTTTTCTGTTTTAGATATATATCAAAGACTAAAACTATAATGAAACATATCATTTTGGTTATTGCATAAATTAAAATAAAATAAACTGGACTAACCATTTAGAAATTTGCTAACCGGCTAACCAAAACCAATATTTAAAAATAAATACCCAACAATTTTGGAAAAAGTTACTAACCATTTTGTTGTTCTAGATGCTTTTTCTGCCACATTGGTTATTAAACAATCATTGTTGAAGTTAACTTGACTGCATCAATCGCGAAAAAATGCAAAACATCACATTTCACGTTATGAAACGTTATGAAACTAAGAACACACCCGAGATGTCATGATCAAGGGAATGGTGTGCCACGACTTACCCAAACGTAGATTCAAGCCGAAGAAGACGAAGCCGAAACCGAAGAGCTAACCTTACCTGGTGCTCTTATGAAAGTACCCTCCAATAGCAACCTATGGTACTGCTGGAGTAACGCACATCATCATCATCATCACGATGAGATAATTGAGGTCATGAATGCCAAAAACGATCTGTTAGAATTCACTCTTAGATTTAGAACAAGCATTAACAATTCCAAAACTATGTACAAACTGCTACCACGATAGGTAATGTATTATATTCTAATTAGATACTGCAATGTACAGTTAATGTAAACACCTCTCTGTGTGTGACAGAACTTCAAGGCCGTTTCACACACGTAGGTTGTAGGTTGTGCATAACGAAATATGGTACTTATGGTACTGAATAGTTGTTCACTTAAACTTTCGTTTTCGACTGGAAGGAGAGGTCAAATTGGGGTCATGTCTGTGTACGAAATGTGACATAGTTCACGGTCTTTAAGATGATGCAAAGATTGTGAAAATAACATCTGTGGTTCATGAGATATGATTTTTTGAAAATATTAAACTTTGATTTAGTGTAATTCGATATCTGATGATCTCACTATGACGTCACAACTTAGTGTAAAACTACACGTTAAGGTCTAACTATGTGTGAAGTTTTAAGGTTCTGTGAACTCTGCAACTATGTTTTTGTCTCTGGATAAATCTTATTGAGAAGAAGAAGAAAAAAAACGAAAAAAAAACGAACAATATCAAGAGGTGTTTGGGCACCAACCCAAACACCTAACTATATAGAGGTATAGAGTTTGTAAAAAACAAACTCAAGATGTTTGGTTATTTATCATGTTATGGCGTCATCACCTAAAGTTGTTTAATTAAAAATACATTAATCTAGTCTATTGGCTATGGAGTTCAGTACGACATGCGACTCGACTACTGCCTCATGTTCTATGTGTGCACAAATGATGTGTGGAAAAGGCCATGCTTCAGAAAAGTGCTTCACAATATTTTCACTTAACTTCCGGTTTCGACCGGAAGGAGAGGTCAGATTAAGGTCATGTCTGTGTACAAAATGTGACAAAGTTCAAGGTCTTTAAGATGATGAAAAGATTGTGAAAATATCATGAGATATGGATTTTTGAAATATTAAACGTACGGTTTCGACCGGAAGGACAGGTTAGATTGGGGTCATGTCTGTGTACGAAATGTCACATAATTCAAGATCTATACGATGATGTAAGGATTGTAAAGATATCTTTTGTGGTTCATGAGATATGATTTTTTGAAATATTACACATGTTTAGGTCTAACTATGTGTTAAGTTATAAGGTTCTGTGAACTATGCAACTATGATTTTGTCTCTGGACAAAAAAAAATCTCCGTGAGAAGATAAAGAACCCTTGACATAGATGACTTTTTAACCAGCTCGTATTGTACAGCAAAGCGCCTGGTGAACCTCCGATATGACTGTTTTTTTAACCAGCTCGTATTGTACTGCAAAGTATTGCGCCGGGTGAACCTCCGATATGAATGTTTTTTTAACCAGCTCGTATTGTACACAAAGTATTGCGCCAGATGAATCCGCAATATGGATAATATTGAAGGTTCAACTCGCCCTATACAACGTGTACAAATAGCACGGCAAAAAAATCATCCATATCAGGAGTTTCATTTTTTTGAAATATTATAATTCGATATCTGATGACCTCACTATGACGTCACAACTTAAGGTATAACTACATGTTAAGGTCTAACTATGTGTTAAGTTTTAATGTTCTGTGAACTCTGCAACTATGTTTTTGTCTCTGGATAATTCTTATTGAGAAGAAGAAAAAGAAGAAGAAGAAAAAAACGAACAATGTCAATAGGTGTTTGAGCACCAACCCAAACACCTAATTAAACTTGAAAGGTATACTTTTCGCTGGGTTGTAGGCTTTAATATTCTTGCTATCCGGTACCGCCGGGGAAAAACTGCGGTTTTCAGTTTTACTGTGAACACAAAAACAATAAAAACAATCCTTAGGCCTATATAACTTATTTCTGATGTTTGTGCCCCTTATTGACCTGACCATCCATGAGTGACACCCCATCATGGCTCCCAAGTCCCTCCCCTGTTTTTTCGCAAACAAATTTCCACAATATTTGTATTGACCTCTTTCGAAAACCGTTCATTAATTCACATTATGGGGTGTAATAAAATCAACCAAAAAGGCTAATTGGGGTGTCAACATTAATTACAATTATAGGCCTTATTATGTGCGCTCATAACTCTTTGCTAAGGGTGATCATTATTGAAGGACATTGCTATAACCTGTCGCAAATTGGGGGACATGCATATAATTTTACTCCCCCTTCGATCGCCGCATATGGGTCGCCAATCATGGGTTAATAAAATATTATTCTTTCTCAGAGCAGAAGGGAAATGTAGCTACGAGAGGGACGGAAGTCAAGTATGATGAAACTAACAAATAAACACATTGCTTTACTTAAAATATTCATTGGGAGGACATTTTAGATTATGGGTACTCTATGGAGATCGAAAAGTGGACATCTGCTTTTCAGCTTTCTAAATAATGAAAAAGCAGATTGAACGTTGTTGGCTAGTGCATTTTTCTACTTTTCTGCTTTTCTTCCACCCAAAAAGTAGATTAAGTTGAACATTTTGGTAACGTCCGTTTTTCTACTTTTCTGCTTTTCAGTTTCACGAAAAGCAGATTTTACTTTTTCACCTACACTGGCGGTCAAAAAGTGGACATCTGCTTTTCTGGTTTCCTACAACCCCAAATGTAGATCGAACGTTTTGGATAAATCAATTTTTCTACTTTTCTACTGGCCGAAAAGCAGATGAGACGTTTTGTCACACAGTGGCCTAAAAAGTGGACATCTGCTTTTCTGGTTTCCCACAACCGGAAAAGTAGATCGAACGTTTTGGACAAATCCATTTTTCTGCTAAGTTCCTGCTTCCCGAAAAGCGGATCGAACGTTTTCTCAACAGTGGCCTAAAAGTGGACAAGTCTGCTTTGCGCTTGAAGGAACGGGGAGGATACACGTACGAAGCCTTTTCTTGCATTTTTACAAAATTTCAGTTCTTTCGGTGAATTTGACTCTTTCACCGTTTCCCGCCTAGTCTCAGTGCCAGTGGTACAATTCATGTGAGAATTTTTGTGCCAGCTTATAACTGCAAAAAAGTGTACCCACTATCACGTTTGTCCTCGTGAGCTTTCTGGACAAATTTTGGTTCAAAAAAGTCACATGACATTGGTTTTTGTACAATAATAGCAAAACGACGCATTGTTCAGGGGTGCTTGTGTGGACAATTATATTCTACTTTTGAAAGATTTTTCCAACTATGCATGCAAAACAATGAAACATTAAGGGGCGTTTTTTATCGCCCAATTTCGCGCGACAAAGGCGGTGTGTACCTTTAAAGGACCTATGAAATAGGGGTTTATTTTCATTGTATACAATAAAGTATGTCTATGGAACATATATTTGTCATTTGTAAATTTTCCCCCTCACGTTTACACCATAAAAATATTAATTTTTAAATTTAGGGGGTGCTTTTCGACACGCCCATATCCCCTCATTAACATAAAATTCGTGACGTAAGCTTAGGCGATTCCCGATCCGCGATCCACAGCACTTGCCCAAGTATGCGTCGTATACAACGCACCAATGCTTTGAACGGGGCCTTCACAGCCAGTTCGGTATGGCTTAAAAGGCCATGCTGCTACCGGATGCAATTCCAACGATATTCCCGCTAAGTAAGAAGGCTGGGAAGGCTCCAACGAAGAAGAGAGGTGCAATTTAGTTATACTCCCATGCATAACCCAGTCCACTTCCGTGCAAACGACATTCAGTGGTCACGGCATGAAAACATGCCGTGATTTTCCGCATTAATAAATAATAATAATAATAATTTAAAAATTTATATTGCGCTCTTTACATGGAGATGATCAAAAGCGCATAACAATGACTTGAAACAGACATGAAAAAACACAAGATTTGTGAAAAAGTTTGAGATAAAGTCAGGTCACCGGGCCAGAGCCCAAACCGCAGTATGGGGATACGTCTGGCCAGCCGACAGGGGATTAATAATAATTACTTAAGCCTACCCCTGCCGACATCGATAATGTCTCGACCTTTTCAGGAGACAGACGCCTCTAACCCTAATTTATACATATCTAACTACCTGACACGGCGACCCTAGAAGTAGAAATACAGAGAGAAGGCAATAAAACCAACATGACATTTTAATCTTACAATCACACATTAATTCACACCAAAAATTGCACCCACATATTAATTTACGAATGCTACATTAAGAAAAGTTTTTATCTTACATTTAAAAGTGGCAAGTCTGTGTTCACTACGTATGTGCCATGGCAATGCATTCTATAGCTTAGGGGCTGCCACGGAAAACGCCCTATCACCAAGTGTAGACAACATTTTACCGCTAGGATATTCCAAAAGGGGTCCATTGTTCCCTGACCTTAAATGATATCTGGATTCTTTCCGAACGGTAAGAAGATCCTGTAAGTACCTTGGAGAAAGGCCGTGAAGAGTTTTGAATGTTAATATAATGATTTTAAAATTAATCCTGTGCGAAACAGGCAGCCAGTGTAATTGACGTAATATTGGTGTTATGTGTTCAAACCTACGTGTATTTGTAACAAGTCTAGCCGCAGCATTCTGGACCCTTTGTAATTTAGTTATTTGTGTCATTGGCAGGCCGTACATTAAACTATTACAATAGTCCAGACGACTGGTCACAAATGCATGAATTAGTGTTAAAAGAGAGTCTTGCGACAGGAATTTACTGATCCGTTTAATATTGTGAAGATGGAAAAAAGCTGCGGAACAAGCCTTAGTAATGTGGGTGTTCATTGTCAGTTGCGAGTCAAACCATGACCCCAAATTTCTAACACAGGTGGTTGGAGAGATTTCAACATCGCCCACAGTGATGTTGGCAATGTTTATTTTCTTCAACTGCTGTCTAGTTCCTCTGATCAAGAACTCACTCTTAGTATCATTGATCATGAGCCTGTCATGCAACATCCACTGCCTGATGTCCCGAATGCAACTTTCCATTGCAGCTACAGCAGCTTGACAAGAGGTATCATCAGGTCTAAAAGATAGATACAACTGTGTGTCATCAGCATAACAGTGAACTTCAGGCAAATGATGCTCAATGATATCGAACAATCTAGAAGCATAAACAATTAATAGAAGTGGTGCGAGGCAAGATCCTTGAGGAACACCACAGTTGAGGTCAAACCTTTCTGACAGGGTACCTTGGATGGATACACGTTGGCTCCTATCTGACAAATAAGATGAAAACCAGTCCAGGGCCCTGCCAGAGATTCCAATTTTAGACTGCAGACGTTTCAATAAAATACCATGGTCGACAGTATCGAAGGCTGCACTAAGGTCTAATAGAACAAGCAAAGTAATATGCTGGGAATTCATCTTCAACAGTACATCATTTTTAACCTTTAAAAGAGCCGTCTCCGTACTGTGATGCTTCCGGTAAGACGATTGGAAAACAGGAAACAGGGAATGTTTGGACATGTGACAGTAAAGTTGGTCACACACTGCTCTCTCAGTTAATTTAGATATGAATTGTAAATTACTGATAGGTCGATAGTTTTCTAGAATCAAGTCGAGGTTATCCTTCTTTAACAAAGGACAGATCAGACCTTCTTTCCAGTTCTCAGGAAACATACCAGATTCTAAAGATTAATTTATAATTTTGGTGAGTACCGGAAGCAAGACATCAAGACAATCACTCACCAGCTTGGTAGGCATTGGATCCAGGGCACATGATTTCTTTGCAGATTTCACAACAAGCTGCTTTACCTGTGACTCAGTTAATGGTATAAAAGATGTTACTGGACAAGGCTTCCGGTATAGAGTGGAATGTTCCATCAACTGTGGTTGGAACAATAAAGTCATCAAGTCTAGCATGAATATTGGATATTTTTTCCCACAAAGAAGCTACCCATGTCATTTGCAAAAGTCAATTTATCAGTAAATGGCGGAAAGGGGACATCATCAATTTGCCGAAGCAACTTTTTTGATGCTCTAAATAGTTTTCCCTGATCAGAACTGTTACTATCGATAAAGTCTTTATAAAAATCGTTACGAGCTTTGTTCAGAAGAGAAGTGACCTTATTTCTATGAAACTTATAATCTAAAAGATCACAGACCTTGTCAGTTCGCCGCCATTTCCTTTCTGCCCGTCTCCTCACCCTTATTGCAGACTTGATTTCTTGATCAAACCAGGGCAGACGGGGCCTAACAGTGACCGTCTTGGACTTCAGTGGGGCATGTGTGTCAAAGGTGGCAGCTAGTGTGGTATTGTAACACTTCACAAGCTCTTCAAGACCCTGAGGAGCATCCATACACAACCTGGAAGATTCCAGGTCACTTTTCAAGGAGTCAATATTGATAGATTTAACATCCCTATAAACAACCTGTTTAACGGGAAGAGAAGGTTTATTTTGTTTCAAGTTGCAAAGAACAGACAAGTGATCAGAGAAAAGATGGTGTGGAGTTGGAGGATTGTCCAAGACTATCTCTGATTGCCGGGTAATTATAAGATCCAGTATGTGACCCATCTCATGCGTAGGCTTGTTAACATGTTGCTTGAAGACCCATAGATTCAAGAAGCACTAAAAAACGATTAGTGTTTGGATCATCAGAAATGTCAACATGGATGTTAAAATCTCCAGTTATTAGAAGTGGCTCAGGTGATAAGATAGTCGATTCCAAATAATTGGCAAAGTCAGTGATAAACCGATTTACTGTAAAAGGGTGATTTACTGAGTATGGTGGCCTATAAATGATCACCAGTCGTAGTTTATAGGAATTAATCCCCACATACCATTCTGAATACTCAAAGGAGTCTACTTCACCCCCAGCAATCTTCTTGACGTGCAAATGATCTCTGAAAAGTAAAGCAGTACCTCCACCAACCCGATTTTTCCGAGGTTGATCAAGTAATCTAAAACAAGGTAGAGTGGCTTCAACCTTGTGGGCAACATCCATATCTGTAAACCAAGTCTCTGTAAGAGCAAAGAGATCTGCTTTGCAGTTAATAGCATATGCAACAAAATTAGCCGTTTTGTTTTTATAGAGATCTTGTGTTCAAGCAACAAAGTTTAAGGGGATTATCAGAAGTATTCATGGGATGTAACACAACAGGTTTAAGAACAGAGACACGGTTTTCAAGAACTGGGAAATGATGAACATAATCCAATCGTTGGCCTAAATGAACAGAGATTTTACGTATGTTGTTACGACAACCTGCTCTCCTTCCCCTGAACCGAAAAATTCCATTTGCCTTTAAAATCTGAAATAATTCAGTCTGAATAGTGCAATGAAAAATCTTTCGAATTCTAAACAGCTGACTGCGGGAGTATGTTTTTGTTTTATTTGAAAGACTGACATGCGACCCATCATTGTCGGTGTACCCTGTGCTATTGGGACCTGGGTTAACCGAAATATCCATAAATATCGTTATATCCTGCGGAGGGTCATGACCGGGTATGACTAGACTAGTTTGCCCATGTTTGGACCATTTAACTAGTGGCACCTTAGAGGAATTGAATCCTGTACGGCACAGCATCCATACCACATGACAAGGCAAAACTGATTTGACTACAAAGTGAGACTGGAATGTATAAAGATGTGAAGTTACATAATACTCAAAAGATGCACCATTTCTGAAAGTCTCGGCGTCAACAAAGAATTGAACTGGGTGTGACTTGTGTTGAACACAAACAAGATGCAAAAACACTAAGATTAAAAGTCGAGCACAGGCACGAATGATGGCAGCCATGTTAAATACACATAGCAAAACAGTACACTTGAACGAAGATATAAGTCTACAAATTCTAGCTATTAACTACCAAAAAAACATCGTGTCTGATTTTATATCCTGGCAAGACAAACATAAAAACATTAAACCTTTCTCATTATGCCTGCGCTTGTTTTGAGTTTTTTAAATGATCAGAACTTTGACTCAACTGTTTCTGTTATTTCATAAAATAACACCGTCATGTTAGCATTGCCTTCGGTGTGTGTTCCGACCGCATGATGGGGGCTTGCGCTGCGTAGAAATTCTCTGCCTTTGTGTACGTCACGAACGTTTCGTTAAAACTTCGACAATTCGGGGGGTCAATTTTTGATTATTAGATAAATCATTAATAATCCACTCGATTAAAAAAAACATTTACAATTGTTTTTAATTCATACCAATCAGTATAACACCACCAAGAAATAAAGTTTGGTAAATACCCTCTTCACAGGACCTTTAATATTAACAATAATGTTGGTATACCAACAGCGCCACCAATCAACACTAATAAGTTTTCCCAATTTCTGAAAAATTATAACATGTGGAATTTGATCAAAAGCGCCCTCAGCATCTAACGAGCAAGCATACACATTTGAACCTTGGTTGTTACAATAATTAAACACATCATTAACAGTAGCGGCAGACACAATTCAAAAATCTTAGAGAGGGTATTAGAGACAATAATTGGTCTATAATTCTTAACTTCAGAAGGATTCAATATTGACTTTTAAGAATAGGGATAAGACAGTGTACCCTCCTGAAAATGTTTACGAACAACACAAATGTTATATAGTGAGGATAGTAGTACTGGAAGCTTAGTAGATAACCCATACTTAAGATGTTTAACACTAATTCCGTCAGGTCCTGGGCCCGAATTATTATTGAGACATTTAATAAATTTGATAACATTTTCAGGGGTAAAATAAATTGAACTAGAAACGGTCCCCGTCATATCATTGAGTTTAACCTTTACATAGTTTTCAGCATCACTTATGGTTTTAGAACATGAATTGTTTTTGTCAAACTTTTTTTTCAAAGAAATCTGATAAACTTGCAATATTTATTAAATTCTCAAAATTTGGCCTTCTTTTTTTACAATCATTCAGAGATTTCCAAAAATGCTTAGGTTTTTTTAGCTGCATATAATCTGTTCAGCTTATTAAATTTCATAGCTTCAACTTTTTAACTGCAGTTCTACATGAATTTCTATAAACCTTTTTTGCATACTTGTAGCATTCATATACATATCCATTGCGTGGTTTGTCACATTGAGCCCAAATACGGTACCAGAAACGTTGTCTATCTCTGGCAATTATTATTCCACCAGTGAGTTTTCTTGGTATATTTCCTAGGCCTGGTTTCAGCTTGTTTGCTTGATTTCACAGACTTGTGAATAACATTAGCGAGCCTATCACAAACATTATTTACATACATTTGAGCATGATAAACGTCATGAATATCTGATTCAGATGTTTCAAAATTTTCAAGATGAACAGCAAGATTTTCAACAAAATTATGACAGTTCGAACGTTTCTTTCTCCCAAGAACACTTTAGAAACA
Organism: Zoroaster sp. YZ-2022; assembly: GCA_029582265.1. Lineage (NCBI taxonomy): Eukaryota > Metazoa > Echinodermata > Asteroidea > Forcipulatida > Zoroasteridae > Zoroaster > Zoroaster sp. YZ-2022. The sequence goes on from CM055832.1 coordinate 10,458,678, forward strand.
ATGTGGCGGTTTTGCAGTTAACATTTTGGGTGATTAGCATCAACAGGAGTAATAGCAAGCTGAATGGTAGTTAGCAATGGTAGGTGATCGCTTGTATTATCGGGGAAGACATCAGAAATAATTTTACAAGAATTAACTTTACTTAATGAATAATCATTGACGATCACATGATCAATGTAGCTTCTATGATTACCTTTGAAACAAGTGTAGTCAACTTGCTGGTCAAACGACAGAAAAATCATTATCACAAATAAAATCATATTATAACAAACTATTGGAATTGTAGGGATGACCAGTTACGATTGATCTGAGATTTACGGGGAATAGAAGCGTTAAAGTCTCCCACAATCATCACAGGACTGTTGTCACAGTCATCAATATAACTTTGAAGAGCATCAATTGTTTCTGCATACTTTTGAATTTGTTCATAGCTACTATCAAAATAAGGTAAATAAACTCCAAAAATTGTCATAATGATATTATCATTATTAAGAATTTGTAAAGCACTAATTCTGTCGTTATCAATGATAATTTCTTTAACTCTAAGCCCTTGGGTTAATTTACATAGGCCTACGCTAATCCGACACCACCATATAGACGTCCTGCACTGACTTCTTCGTGATCAATACTTGTTTTAAGGAAAGATTGGCAACCTTTATTACTAAAAAAATTGGAAATATTATTAATTTCATGTACACGCAGCCAGTGCTCGGACAAAAATAATATATCACAATTACTTTTATCAAACAGATTACAAAGAGAGTGCAAAGCACTATTCATACCATAACAATTAAATGATAAAACTTTTAAATCGTAATTAATTAGATATTAAAATTGAAATTAAAACAATACTCATATACATAAAGAGTCCGCAACTTTAAAACAGATTATTAGTAAGAACGGTTAGGCCTACCACCGACGCGAACCGTATTTCCGTTTCCGCTGTAATGTCCCATATTCCTTCTAGAATTTCGATCTTGACGGTACCGTTGCTGCTAAAGAGGTGGGACGTGAGCTAGAGAAATGATGAACACATCTATGAAGAAAAACATTACAATTTTGACATTTTACGATGGAACACTCTCTGAAATTGTATGAATCGTCATTTTGCATTTTACTATATATGACACTGTACGTTTGCACTCAATGACGGATATTGAGCCCTTTTGCTGTGATTGAAATTTGGTGCTAGCATCAAATTTCGCGTAGCATCAAATTTCAATTACAGCCAAAGAGCGTCAACTTCAGTCAATGAGTATAAACGCACAGTATATGCACCTTATCTTTGACGAATATCCCGATTGGATAATTGTATGCATTTTTAATTAGTTGGGCTGGGCTCATTGGTGGATCGATTAATTGGGGCGCTAATACATTATAGCTAGAGATATAAGGAACACATCTGTAAAAAGATAAAAAAAATACAATTTCGCCATTTTATAATGGAACGCTTCTCGCTAAAATTGTATGAATCATGATATCATGACGGACATTGACGGCCATTGACCGTATTTGAAATTTGGTGCTGGCACCATATTCGGTGTCGGCGCGTAGCTACACTGGTAGACTGGTCCCCTGTCTATATCCGACATCAAGGATGTAATAGACACAATCGGCGACCGGAGTCACGTGACTCATAGTGGTATAAAATGTAAACACACCAAGCAAGCGACGCGCAGTGTATTGTAATGACCCATGATTTTTCTCTATTAGAGTTCACCCTGCAATATTTATCACCTTTTACACAATGGAACATTCCGCTCTAGTCACCTATGTTTACATTATGCATTAGGGGTCACTCACAACACTGATTGGTCAGTTACTTACTGTACTAATGTATAGGTCATATGTTTTGTACATGACTTGATTTTACATGCGTTGTATAGGGGTTGAGATCCTATATAAGGAGAAGTTATTCTGAATAAAGTGTGTTGTTCTTGCTGCTATGTAATCACCATAGAAAACCGTTTCTGGTGTCCATTTACTTTAGTATTAGTGTAACTGGGATCCTCACCGTTATCTGTATGGGATCCTCACGCGATCCTCACTGTTATTGGTATAGGATCCTCACTGTGTAAGATCTGCCCGCGATCTGCCCGCGATCCTCACGCGATCCTCACGCGATCCTCACTGTTATTGGTATAGGATCCTCACTGTGTAAGATCTGCCCGCGATCCTCACGCGATCCTCATGCGATCCTCACTGTGATCTGTATGGGATCCTCACGCGATCCTCACGCGATCCTCACGCGATCCTCACTGTTATTGGTATAGGATCCTCACAGTGTAAGATCTGCATGCGATCCTCACTGTGATCTGCATGGGATCCTCACTGTGAACAACTCAGAGCTGCATTCATTGACTTGGAAGCTGCGATCCTCCACCGCAGGAACCTATTGCTTAGAAGCCTATCATGCTACCCGTGCGCTTAAGGAATAGGTAAAGACAAACATTACATTGGTGGCAGCGGTGGGATCCACCAAAGGAGTCGACTGAGATACAGCTTGAGGATAAAACAGAGAAATTTATACATCGCAAGAATCATGGAACGTGTGGAGGACTTGATCCAAACGGGTTGGGTTGAGCAAGTGGATTCGGACGTGGAATTCCATTATCCTGGACCAAAGGGATCTTTTCAGACAACACCATCAACAGTAACTACTACTGCCAGCATCGTGCTCCAACGAGCAGAGACACCCTCCACTCCGACAGTGTCACCAGTAAGAACGTCTGCGTTTATCGACCTTACACCGGTGAAAACTGCAGGAGAGCGGCGGGTGGAATCGCAGACTACACCACGTACGGGGCAAGAGGAATGGGACATGCAAAGAGCGGGGACGGCGGAAATATCAACGGGGCGGTTGCCAGTTGGGTCGTCAGGGCTCTACATGATACAAACACCTCTTCAACCGTCGTATATGTCTACGCCGTTGGCAGGAGGATCGAAATCATCGGTTGTAGGAGTAGCTGAACCACTAGAGACAACAATGGAAACACTACAGCCACACCAAGCAGTACACACATCAACAGCAGGAGGATCGCAACAACGAAAGGTGAGATGGGATCCCAATTTAACTCATACTTATTCACCAATACTTTCATTTGAGCAGGAACACTTTGGAGGAGACGACGACAGCCTTCACGAGGCCTCCTCCGTGAGTAGCAAGAAATGGTGCAAGACCAGCTTGCGAAACTAATGTCGCCAATCAGTCATCACCCAGCTGGCAGACCGGGGCGTAAGAGACCTATGCATGCCAGACATGGTGCCCGAAGAAGAAGGAATTTGATAAATTGGAATCTGCATACACAGGTTTCCTGAGGTTCATGATGAAAGGCGGTCATCAGAGGGTGAAAGATGCACAAAAGTATGAGAGAGCTGATGGTACGGAGGGAGAATTTAATAAATTTGTACACTCAAATGTGAAAATAAGGGAGATAGCAGGGTCTGGAAGCATTGTGAGCTACATCAAGAAGCAACAGTACAACTGGATTGCCCACATCACAAGGCAGAAAGACGTCAGAATGACTAAGCAATTAACATTTGATAATGAAAAATATGCCAAGAAATCTGGGATAACAGAAAATACACGTCGGCAAGTGCTCCTCCACCAAGAAAAAAATTTCAATTTAAATGAAAAACAGGTAGATACTCAAATGGTAAAAAGAGAAAACTTTAAGATCTAAGGATCTTAACCACAAAATTCGGTGAATATACGAATGTGGAATCAATCTATCTATCTATCTACGTCCATGTCAGGTTGGGTGGCCATCCCGACCATCGAGCACCAGGTTCTGTCAGTGCTCCAGCTTAATGTAGAGGGCCTCACCACCGCCAAACTGGAAGTCACCCATCACCTCGCCGACTCCCACAAAGTAGCAGCCGTCCTCCTTCAGGAGACACACTGTGACAGTGATAACATCCTCAAACTGCCCGGATTCCAACTTGCTGGGTCCACCCACAGCAAACAGCATGGACTTGCAACCTTTGTCAGGAATGACCTTAGCTGGACAGCCACTGGCCAATCTCCACCAGGCTCGAGTATCGAGTGGTTGTCTACTAAAGTGCAGGACACATCGGTTGTCAATGTTTACAAGCCTCCACCAACAATGTTGACCATGGCATCACTCCCGTTGGCACCTGCACCCGCCATCTACGCAGGGGACTTCAACTGCCAACACACAGATTGGGGTTACAGCCATACAACACCAAACGGAGAGACATTAAGTCAATGGGCCTCCAGCGTCAATGCGTTGTTGCTGTTTGACCCAAAAGAACCCCCAAGCTTCTTTTCTGCACGTTGGAATACCCACACCAACCCAGACCTGGCCTTCGCTGTATGTCACACGGCCCAAAAACCGGAGAGACGAGTTCTGGAAAGGTTCCCCCGCTCACACCATCGCCCGTCCATCATTAAAGTCCCATCTCTGGTGCAGCCAGTAGCAGGGAAACCGGTCAGGAGATGGAACTTTCGAAAGGCAAACTGGCAGTCATTCACTGAGGAGACGGAAAGAAAATCAGCCTGCCTCCCAGACCCAGACAATGCTGATGTGGACACCGGGTACGCAGCCTACTGCGAAGTACTCCTTGGGGCAGCAAGGAAAACCATCCCCCGTGGCTATAACGCAACTACATCCCGGGCTGGGATGAAGAGTGCAGCCACCTCCTGCATGTCCACCAGCAGGCGAGCTCCAGGGAAGAAGTGGATGAGTCTGCAACGGCACTCGTGCAGAAGCTGGACGCCACCCGAAGGACAAGGTGGACCGAAGTTGTGGAGTCAATCGACTTCACCCACTCTAGCCGCAAGGCGTGGCGGACAATCAACCAGCTGACAGGCAGAACAACAGTGGCCCCCAAGTGCCCAGTAACAGCAAATGCTATTGCGTCCCAGCTCCTTAAGAATGGCTGCTTCCCGGGTGCAGATAAAAACTTTGCCCGCACAACATCACACGAGGTATCCTCCTTGTGCAGGGCAGCCAGTGTGGATGCTAACCTGTCAGGAGACTTCACAACAGTTGAGCTCCGGCGGCCATAAGCAAACTCAAACAAGGGAAGGCACCAGGCCACGATTACATCCACCCTGAGTTTGTGACCCACCAGAGTGCAAAAACATCCGCATGGCTCTGCTCGTTCTACTCAGCATGCTTCCGGAGGCCCAAGCTCCCGAAGATCTGGCGCCGTGCTGCTGTCATAGCCCTTCCAAAGCCAAACAAACCTGCTGAAGACCCTAAGTCCTACAGACCCATCTCACTGCTCTGCGTCCCATTTAAGATCTTGGAGAGGATGATCCATAGCCGCATCGAGCCAGTAGTGGACCCACAACTCCCACGGAACAGGCCGGTTTCCGTCGCGGACGGTCAACGGTCGACCAGGTGACACTGCTCACTCAAGATATTGAGGACAGCTTCCAGCAAAAAGAGAAGGCTGGAGTAGTGTTGCTGGATCTTACAGCTGCCTATGACACCATCTGGCACCGTGGACTCCACCTAAAGCTACTAAAGACCATCCCAGACCGGCATATGGTGAAGTTCATCATGGAGATGCTGACGAACCGCAGCTTCACCCTACAGACCAGTGATGGACAATGCAGCAGGCTTAGGAGGCTGAGGAATGGCGTTCCGCAGGGGTCTGTCCTCGCACCGATGTTGTTCAACATATACATCTACGATTCACCGGAGACAACATCCCGGAAATATGGCTACGCTGATGACCTGGCCATCATGATGTGTCGACCAACATGGGAGGCGATGGAAGACGGCCTAAACCAGGACATGGGTATCCTGGCAGCCTACCTGCGCAAGTGGCGCCTACAGCTCAGCATTGGCAAGACAGTGTCAGCAGCTTACCACCTCAACAACAGCGAAGCAAAAAGGGAACTGGATGTATTCGTCGACAACAAGCGCCTGGAGTTCCAGCAAGCCCCGCGGTACCTTGGTGTACGTCTGGATAGGACACTCTCCTTCAAACAACACCTTGAAGAAGTGACGGCCAAAGTGTCATCAAGGGTCTCACTAATCCGACGTCTTGCCGGCACTAGCTGGGGTGATCCGCCAAGGTGCTTCGAATCTCCACGCAAGCCCTGGTCTTCTCCGCAGCTGAATACTGTGCCCCAGCCTGGTGCAGAAGCCCACATGCCAGGAAGGTCGACGTTGCCATAAACAACGCTCTTCGGACCGTAACTGGCTGCCTGAAGCCCACCCCCGTGTTCCACCTGCCAGTACTAGCGGGAATTGCCCCGGCTGGCCTCCGACGAGAGGCTGCTACCCTCGCCCTAGCAAGGAAAGCCCGGAGACATGACTGGCATATCCTGCACGACACCACCACAACAGTGCTGCCTCTAAATAGACTCAAGTCCCGCCATCCGTACAACAGGGCGGCACAAGAGCTGCTCAGGTCCATCCCTGAGGACGTGTCTACAGAGGCATGGCTGGCGGCAGCCTGGAAGCAGGAGTGGGAGTCGGCCGGGCCCACACGCATCCACTGTTACATCCAGGACCCGGGAGGCAGCATTAAAGGAGAGGAACTGCCACGCCGGCAATGGACCCTGCTGAACCGCCTGCGAACTGGGGTCGACTGTTTCAAAACATCTATGAGGAAGTGGGGCCTGGCGGAGGGAGCAGTATGTGAGTGTGGGAAGCCGGAGCAGACCGCTGACCACATAATCACCGCCTGTCCCCTGTATAAACCACCCTCGGAGGCCGGCCTCTTCAATGTGGGTCCTGAGACGAGGGCGTGGCTGTACGCTACTGAGCTGGACATCTGATGATGACACACGAAAGAAGAAGAAGCAACGTCTTCATCAGCCAGGGTGGAGTACTACCGCGGACCAGCGGATAATCCACAGGCTGGATTTGCACCAGGGGTTCATCATCAGCCGGGGTGGAGTGCGACCGGGGAATGGCGGATAACTCCACAGGCGAGATTTGCACCAGGGGTGTGAAGTCACCACCAGCCGGGAAGGAGCATGACTGCGGGACAGCAGGCGACTCCAATGGCTGGGGCCACTTCAGCAGTGGAAGGATTTAATCAGCCAGGGTGGAGTGTGACCGGGGAACGGCGGATAACTCCACAGGCGGGATTTGCACCAGGGGTGTCAAGTCACCACCAGCCGGGAAGGAGCATGACTGCGGGACAGCAGGCGACTCAAATGGCTGGGGCCACGTCAGCAGTGGAAGGATTTAATCAGCCAGGATGGCCAACGCCTCAAACTGTGAAAGACGTTAGAAGTTTCCTTGGTTTGGCATCCTACTATCGTCGATACATTAAAAGGTTTGCTAACATAGCCAGACCTTTACACCAGCTGACAGAAAAGGCCAGAGTGTTTAATTGGACAGACGCATGTGAGACGGCATTTTGCACGTTGAAAATGGCACTCACGAGTTCGCCAATACTGGCGTATCCCCAAACGGAAGGAGAATTCATACTGGATACTGATGCCAGCAATGACGGAATAGGAGCAGTCCTTTCTCAACGACAAGACGGCATGGAGAAAGTCATCGCATATGCCAGCCGTAAGCTGACTAAACCGGAACGCAACTACTGTGTCACAAGGCGGGAATTGCTGGCCGTGATAGTGTATGTCCGACATTTCCGGCAATATTTGTATGGGCATAACTTCACGATCCGTACAGATCATGGAGCACTTCGGTGGTTAATCAATTTCCGTAATCCAGAGGGTCAACTAGCCAGATGGCTTGAAATTCTGGGAGAATATGATTACAGTATTCAACACCGACCCGGTCGGATCCACCAGAACGCGGATGCGTTATCGCGCAAACCATGCAGACAGTGTGGAAGGGACGACTCATCAACGGATGGCCATGACGAAATGTTCAAGGAAGACGATGAGTCTGATACAGATACAAATATGTACACACAATCTCTAGAACTCCAACCAAAACGGACTTTGAATAATCTCCGAGATGAACAGTTAGCTGATTCAACCATAAAACCCATTATAACAGCCATGGGAAAAAATGGGGATCACGAGAAACCAGCATGGGAATTAATATCTTCGGAATCGGCGGCAACGAAAACCTATTGGGCTCAGTGGAAACACTTAAACTACGGCAGGGAGTATTGTCTCGACGCTGGGAGTCACAAGATGGAAAAAGCGGACGGTGGCAAGTCATCTTACCGGCTAGTCTCAGGGAAGAAGTTCTTAGTGAACTCCATGACAGTCAAACAGCTCGACACCAAGGCATTAGCAGAACTTTGCGTAAAGTTCGCAATAGGTACTATTGGTCAGGAATGCCGGCTGATGTACGTGCCAAGATAAGAAAATGTGTCGTCTGCGCTAAACGAAAATCGCCTGGTAAAAAGGCAAAGGCGCCACTTCAACAGTATGTGGTGGGAGCACCAATGGAGAGAATCGCTTTGGACGTCATGGGTCCCTTGCCTCAATCCAATCGAGGAAATGTGTATGTGCTGGTTGTTGGAGATCCATTTACAAAATGGATAGAAGCATATGCCCTGCCGAATCAGAAGACAGTCACTATTGTGCAAACATTGGTGGAAGAATTTATATGCCGATATGGATGCCCGAAAGAAATACATAGTGATCAAGGAACAAACTTTCAGTCTGAAATCTTCACGGAAGTTTGCAAACTGCTACACATGGATCAAACTCGCACATGTCCGTTTAATTCTAAATCGGATGGATTCATTGAACGGTTTAATAAGAGTTTAGTTGACATGATCAGTGTGATGTTGCAACCTGATCAAAAGAATTGGGACGAGCAACTGGCATACTCCATGATGGCGTACAGGAGTGCGGCACAAACATCTACTTGGGAATCCCCGTCTTATATGCTGATGGGACGTGAAGTATCACTTCCCCTTGATGCGGTGACACAGGTACCAGATGAGCAACACGATCAACTATCAACCGACTATGCACAACACCTCAGAGAGACCATGAGTAGAGCGCACGAAACAGCGCGGAAATGCATAAAAAACAGCCTCATACGACAAAAACGAAATTATGACAGGCACGTTGCTGGGACTAATAACATCGTTGAGGGCATGTTTGTATGGCTCCATAACACAGCACGGAAAAAGGGATTGTCACCGAAACTTCAGTACAAGTGGAAAGGGCCCTACTTGGTAATTGACAAATTATCAGATGTCACGTACCGCATCCAGGAAAAGCGCAAAACTAAACCAAAAGTTGTGCATTATGATAAACTGAAAGTATACGCCGGCCCTGAATGTCACGATTGGAGGAAAGTCGGTACACCCAAAGTTCCACTATTGTTAGATGAAGGACTTCCACCGATAGACGCAAGTGGAACAGTTGTAGACACGGAACAGGATGTGTTAACACAGTTTTCTACAGAACACAGTACTAAATGTACCGGCAACAATTGAAGTGGAATCAATTATTTTAGATGGGGGAAGTGAAACAGGACATGCTGAGGATACGCCCAATGGAAACGGTAAAGAGGCGACATGTGTTGAAAAAACCTGTATAAGCAAGAATGTGGACGAATCTCGTAAAAATAATTCTGAGGTAGCGAGACGGTATCCAAAGCGGAAGCGCACAAGGCCGGTTCACCTCAAGGATTATGACCTGATGGAGCAAGATGACAATTAAGTTGTTATCTTTAACGAAGTTGTACTTAAAAATTGGTGGCTGTAATTATGTTACATAACGGAAAGCGCCCTCTTGTGAGTAGATGGGATATTAGTACAATCGTCAGTATGGATGCCTGAACATGGTTACCTGTTGTTAATAACAGCATTAAAGAAGGAATTTCGCTGCTCAACATGTCATTATCGATTTGCGAGAGAAGCAAATCTTGTCCGGCATGAGGCATACTGCGGGAGATCAACGGTTCGCCGACAGGATAATGCTACCAGCAGCCAGCGAAAAACCCCTACCCTATCTTCAACAACCGTCACTACCCAAGCCGCCCCAGATCCAGTTCCGTCGACTTCAGTGATCGAGAGTATGGACTCACCACAGATGCCCCCGGAACCAACCATAGAGATAGCAACAGAATCAATACAAAGTACACCACCCACTACTCCGGACAGACCAACCATCGAATCATCCACGTCCTCAGGGGAAGACCGACTCGACACCATGGAAAGACCAACTCAAGGCGGCAAAAGTATAAAGAGACTAAAAGAACTTCATACCACCACGATATCCCCGGAGTCACCGGAAGAAGAAACTTCATCATCTGAGGAGTCTGAGGAGTCAGCTGGGGAACAACTGGACCCAAACCAACAACAACAGCCATAGCAACGATGTCTGCCTCCAATCCCTGCTGCCGATCGCGTTGAAATGATAATTCATATAATTTATTACAAGAACAATATAGCCCATCATCGAGAAGAGTCGCGCAGAAGTTTTAATTTGAGTGGTAACCAAGCGTGAACAGGGAAACGATGAAAACAAAATGTACAGTTGGATATCCTGTGCATGTGCATGTTTATATTTTCATTCGAGGTTAATAGTTTCACAATTGTACATTTTTTTAAATTTGATTGAAAAATTGCATTTTTATATTCGTGCCAAAGAGAAAAATTATCATTTCATATTGCCAACTAAAAACAAAAACAACAACTCTTTTGTTATATTTTGCCAATCCTAAAATTTTTTTTTTTTTTTTAAATCCAACTAGACAGTCTTTATAATTACACTTTACGTGTAGTACTTAATATTTATTAGTTTATACTTTTCTTTTTCTACAGTTTATTTTTAGTTCATTATATTTTCAGTTAATGATACTGCTTATTTTAAAAGAAAGACGGAAATGGTACCTTTCTATTGATCATTATTTTAAAGTTTTTATTAAGTTATTTTACGTTCTGTAAAAGAGTGTTACTGAACGGGCTGTTATGAGAGCATTTTCATTGTTTATTAGTTTTGTTTAGATAATCTTGATATCAATTACGCAAAAGTCTATTTAGTGCACTTAAGTGCACTTAACGGATTTAGTTCGGTAAACTTTGTTTTGAAAGTCTTTTCATTGTTTATTAGTTTTTGTTCAAGTTATTTTGATGTTTTAGGCAAAGATTTGTCACTTAACAGTTTTGCTTAAGTTAATCTTGTTCATGAAAGGATTTCCCATTGAGTATTAGTTTTTGGTTTCATTCATGTTTTTATGCGAAAGTATTTTTACAGTGTAGTTAAGTAAACTTTGTTTTTTTTTTAAATGGTGTTTTCACAACTCAAAATTTTGAGTTTGTTTTTTAGATGAAAATGTTATAGTTGTATACTTTTCAGAGACTGAAAATTCTGGTAGGGGGTAATGTAATGACCCATGATTTTTCTCTATTAGAGTTCACCCTGCAATATTTATCACCTTTTACACAATGGAACATTCTGCTCTAGTCACCTATGTTTACATTATGCATTAGGGGTCACTCACAACACTGATTGGTCAGTTACTTACTGTACTAATGTATAGGTCATATGTTTTGTACATGACTTGATTTTACATGCGTTGTATAGGGGTTGAGATCCTATATAAGGAGAAGTTATTCTGAATAAAGTGTGTTGTTCTTGCTGCTATGTAATCACCATAGAAAACCGTTTCTGGTGTCCATTTACTTTAGTATTAGTGTAACTGGGATCCTCACCGTTATCTGTATGGGATCCTCACGCGATCCTCACGCGATCCTCACTGTTATTGGTATAGGATCCTCACTGTGTAAGATCTGCCCGCGATCCTCACGCGATCCTCATGCGATCCTCACTGTGATCTGTATGGGATCCTCACGCGATCCTCACGCGATCCTCACTGTTATTGGTATAGGATCCTCACAGTGTAAGATCTGCATGCGATCCTCACTGTGATCTGCATGGGATCCTCACTGTGAACAATTCAGAGCTGCATTCATTGACTTGGAAGCTGCGATCCACCACCGCAGGAACCTATTGCTTAGAAGCCTATCACGCTACCCGTGCGCTTAAGGAATAGGTAAAGACAAACATTACAGTATGGAAAAGCATGGCTTCTTCCGAGTGCTTCTGCTGTACAAGGCACATCATAGCTGTTGCATTTGTTGGTTGGAACACGAGTTTAAGTTCTCTAAATCGATTGGGGATGTTCCCAATTTTAATTTCCAAACATTGCGCTCATTATCAATGCGGGAAGAATTTTGTATCCGAAACTAGGGCAAGGCTCGGCCACCACTCATTTTGGTGCGATCTTCAATGTTTGTTCAACACTTTTATACAAAAATACACCGCAGATTAAAAAAAATTACATGTTCACAAAGTTTAGAAAAACATAGAAAAATTCAATGTTGAAAAACGTAACTACATTTTCCAGTCGGCAGCAAAGAACGTCAATGTCGCTTTTTGGGGACCTTCGTATTTTAACGTTTTCGACTTAGTGTTCAACCGAGTTTGCGTCACTAAATGATCGATATCTTCACAACGATCGCAGTTTAGTGGATGAAAATTACACATTAGATAGTTCATTAGTTATTCCTCACCTCAGTAAAGTATCAATTTTCTATCTTAAGCGATGTGGATTAAACAGATTTTTTAATTTGCAGCTATCCAGAACCGGGAAAATCCGAAACCGGGAAAACGACTGTTAGTAAATACAGTAGAGTAGTACGCCAGTCTCCTACGACTTTGACAAAGTCACAAAGCATTACGTGAATTCCAGAGCCTAAATTGCACAGAGATTCTAGAATGAATATAACATGATTTTGAACATTCAGTTTGCCTTCTCTTGCCATTCAGCTATCAATGGGTCGTTGTTTTAAAACCCTCCATGGAGCTCCCTATGTTTATACACAGCGCACTGCTACCCACTATACATCACATGACCACTACTAGCTCGGAGTCGCCGATTGTGTCTATTCAGGGGTGTCATTTCTGTGAAAAAAAATTAAATTAACATTTTCAGTTTTACAAAATATTTTGAAAAATGTGAGAGTTGTGTTTTTCGTTGTGATTATTAATGGTTAATTAAATTATGATAAAAGGTATGAAAATGTTTGCCCTGTCACATTTAATGGTATGGCCTACAAAGCGCGGCGTCAAGCATCGGATCACGTGAGACCCTTCCTCTCCCCATGCGTCACGCTTCAAGGCTTGCATGCTAGCCAAGGTCAAAGTTGAGCATCGGGAAAAATATGGCGTTGCACGGCCATGCATGCATATATATACATGGTGCGTTCCGCTTGCGCGAACGAATTAATAGCAAACGTTCGCGTGATAACGTTTGGGGTGGGGGACGGTGGGTCAAAGTGGAACCATAGAGTTATAAGAACTAGAGCGCGCAGTCGCTATATATTTATTTATTTATTTGAACATACACTTTTAAAACAGTGGCACACGCCTACCCGGCGGTGCGTTCAAAAATACATCAAAAAGAACTACTGAAAACAATATATACCAACAATATTATAATATTAATAGTATTATTATGTGAAAGGGAAAAACATACGGTCCTACATGGTCCACCGACTCCTCCCACCCTGCAAACACGTTCCAATTCTAAACATTTGAAAAACACTAGAAATCTCCGTAGCTAAAAAATGTTCAGAACCCAAACAAGCCTACAAGGTAAGTGCAGAAAAGTAAACATAAACATGCAGGCCCGTAAAAAAAAATGCATTTTAGTCGTTACGGAGCCGTGCCACTGTGGAGACACGGCCGCCATTTTCAAAGTGGGCAAAATGAATGAGAAATGCCCGGATGTGCCTACAAACAGCGCGTTGTGCTATGGTCTCTGAAAAACGGGCGGCCGTTTAAAGTTGATTTTTGTGAATTATTTCGTTTGTTTTGACCTGAATGAAAGATAGTCAGTAACATTATTTATCATTGATTAATTTACCGAATAAAATGGTAGAAAATGCATTTTAAAATTATAATTTCTCTTCGCCCGATTATCCCCGGTGTGTAATACATATACACATGCTCACTATCCCGACGGTCATAGTAAAACCTATTTCCTGACTGTAAGTTGCAAAGTACACCAAGCATTGAGACACAGAGATCATTTGACATCTTCATCAAAATAAATATTCTTATTTATATTCAACAAATTTTGATAAAACAATCATTGTAGCAGGCCTGCCCTTCCCTACCTGTGAAAAATCTTTAGCAAAATGAATAAACATGTTCGTAAATAAATTAATTAATTAAAAATGTACATTGGCAAAAGTAAAGAATCCTGAAAAATGGGTAGTGGGACTGAGGGTTAGAGGGCAGAGGACAAAGCTTCAACTCCAAATGTTCATGATGAGTCTAAACTTCAGCTCTGTGTCTTGAACACTCAATCCATATGTAACAAATCGGATGAATTTGTTGACTTTGTACTTCAAAACAATTTGGATCTTGTTGCCATATCCGAGACATGGTTTAAACCTGATGATGACTTGCTACCCCGTGAGTGCACTCCTGCATGGCTACTCTCTCCATCATATCCCCAGACCAAAAAAGACCGGTGGAGGGGTTGCACTTCTCTTTAGGTCCAGTTTATCTGTCAGTATGAAAAATGTTAACATTGACTACCTAACATTTGAATCTCTGCATGCTGAGGTAACGTGCAACTCTAGATCTGTTCGCCTTGTTAATATATATCGACCAAAAAGGGCTGTTGATGGTAAACATGTAAATTTCTCCATTTGTCTGCAGGAATTTGAGAAATTAATTGTGGATTATCTCTTGCACCCATCTGGCATTATTTTAACCGGCGATTTTAACATTCATATGGACATCACTTCAAACAGTTATGCAAATCAGTTTAAAGATCTGCTCTCTGCTCATGGACTTATCCAGCATATCACAGCACCCACTCATCGATATGGTCACTGTCTTGACCTCATGATAACGCATGAAAATACTTCACCTCTCATCTCGAATATAACTATCCATCCCGGCTTATCTGATCATTATGCAATCATGGCAGATATGAACCTTAAATAAACTCCCATACCCACCATTTCTGTAACTACTCGCCACTGGAAAAATGTAAATATTAAAGATTTATGTCATGATATTGAATCTCAACTGGAAAATGTAAACCTTGAAGATGGTGGGCTGGATTCTTGTGTCAGTCTATTTGAATCTACTGTCCGTAACATATTGGACGATCATGCTCCACAAAATACTAGAACTGTTAAACTACAATCTGAATCCCCCTGGTTCAATGATGATATTCGTGCTGCAAGGAAAATCCGTCGTCTTGAGCGAAAATGGCGTGACAATGGGAAACTTGGAGTACATCGGCAAGAAAACCCCGGTACTGTAACCAACGTGATACTGTGAAGAACATGATTAACCAGGCAAAAATAACTCACTACTCATCTCTTGTGGAAGAGAGCGCTCTGGCGATCAGAAAAACTCTTTAACATTGTTGAAAAGCTGCTTCATAAACCCAAAACTCCAGTGCTTCCATCTACACACTCCGATCAGGACCTCGCAAATTCTTTTTCAAACTTTTTTGTCACAAAAATTGAGAATATCCGTCGTTCTTTTCCCCCAGTACCTGCCATTCTATCACAAACACCGTCATGCAAGGATCCACAAAGTAGACTGTCTATGTTTGAGCCTACTAGTGTTACGGAGATCAAGAAACTCATCATGAAATCGGCATCAAAATCATGTGAACTTGATCCAGTACCAACTTCGCGAATAAAACAAAATATTGATGTGTTTGCTAAGTATATCACAATTATTGTAAACAGATCTCTTTCTTCCGGTTGTTTCCCTGATAGCCAGAAGGTTGCTCATGTTAAACCTCTCCTGAAGAAACCCAAAAATTACCGACCAGTAGCGAATTTAAAGTACTGTTGCATTCCCCACTATTGTGGGTCAACAAATAATAGTCGGACACAAACTTTGTTGTGACAATCTCAATCAATAGGGTTGGTTTATTATTAACATCACTATTTAACAATGGCACTAGTAACATGTATGACAGGAGTGGTAGCGTATAGGTACATGTCAATAGTTAAACTTATATACTTGTGCTAAGTTCCGAATAGGGTGTACGAATACCAACTATTGGGTACAGTCAGTGGGGACCATCGTTCGTTCATGCGGCTTGTCACTCGGCATACGGTACGCGGGCACTGCTATACCGAGAGACGGGCGGCTGGTCGGTCTCCAGTACGACGGGGACCACCGGGGCTTGACTACACGGGGTGTCTGGACGGGGCCAGAGTGTGTACCAGACCGCATTAGCTACATGTAGGCGAACCAATGGCCATATCGACGCCCTGCACCATTGGTTCAACGAACGAGGCTCTGCAGTTCAGTATTTATCGCACTGTCATGGATCGGATCGAGTCGCATAGATTTCATTCGGAACCGCACTTCGCCGAGATCAGGAAATCTCGGGGATTATATAGAAATCTGGGGCCTAGGAATGAATAAAACATAAGCCTAGTTTAGCGTCTTAGCCAATGAGAAGCTTGGCTTCCGCGTCTAAGGGTAGAAACGTGTGCAAAATCATGACATACAACAGGTCCTTGTTCCATAAAGGTAAGGTATTTGACGAAAGTGAAGTGATCGACAACTTAGAAAGGAGGGCGTGTTCAAGGGGAAAATGCTTACCGGGCATGTTAAGCTATTTGCTTGGATGCTAAGCTATTAGTGCATGAGGGGAACAGCGGCTGTGCTTGGGTAGGGAGCACTACACACGCGGGCGACGGCTACTGACTGAGCGGGTCAGTCACGGTGACTGTTTGGCCGTGGTTCACCCACGAACCGTGTTCGGTGTGAAGGGGTGGACTCCGAGGAAAGTATTCGGAAAATAGACTAAGTCCAAAGGACGGCTCCAAGCCACGTGGCGGGAGGGTGTGGGACGCACGCAAGGCTCTCGCTGGTGTTGCATTATGCATTGCGTTAGCGCTGGATATGCATGAGGAAAAGTAGCGTCCTTGTATGGATTGAATATTCATAGTGGACAATCGAGGGTCCAGGGAAACAACCCTGGGACTTAGACTGCTTGAAATTGCATCGTAAGCAAAATATTGGAAGTGGAAGAAGTGAAATAGAGGGTGCTAATATTTGTCAAAAATCAAAGGGTAAGATTCGTAACAGTACCTTGGAAAAACAATCGAGCGAGTTGTTTCATCACGGATCTCTGACCATGTTCGTGCTAATAACCTGTCGGACACATTTCAGTCAGCCTATAAACCATTTCATGGAACGGAAACTGCTCTTCTCCGCATCAACAACGACATCTTATCTGCCATGGATGATGGAAAAATCATTGCATTAGTTTTGTTAGACTTAAGCGCCGCTTTTGACACGGTCGATCACAAAATCCTTCTCTCCCGCCTCCAATATCATCTTGGAATACATGACACAGCCCTGGATTGGTGTAGGTCCTACCTTTTAAATAGGCCTCAGCATGTTTGTATTGGTAACGCTATCTCCGAGCCTGTTATTCTTGACTATTCTGTACCCCCAAGGCTTCGTGCTCGGCCCACAGTGGTTTACTGTTTATACCTTTCCAGTTCGTGATATCATTTTGAAGTATAATTTAAATTACCATGTCTACGCTGATGACACGCAGCTTTACATTACTTTTAAATCTTCTCAAGAACCTGCCGATTCCTGCATTACAACACTGGAGAAATGTATTCAAGAGATTCGAAGTTGGATGAGACAAAACTTGGTGAAATTGAACGATGAAAAAACAGAATTTGTTCTATTTGGATCACGTCAGCAATTGTCTAAAGTTTCTCTTCCATTTATTACAATTGGTGACTCGCAGATAACCCCCTCATCACAAGCACGTAATTTGTGTGTTATATTTGACTCGACAATGACTTTAAAACCTCATATCTCCAACATTGTTCGCATATCATCATTTCATATCAGAAATATTAGTCCGAATAAGGAAATACTTGAATAAAAGTGCTGCTGAACAAATTATACATGCGTTTGTCACATCACGGCTCGATAACGGGAATGCTCTCCTCTACGGTCTCCCGCAGAATCAAATATCTCGTCTTCAGCACATACAAAACACAGCAGCTCGTGTTATGACTTTGTCGAGAAAGTCATGCCATATCACGCCAATCTTGAAAGAACTGCACTGGCTTCCTGTTTCACAGATAATTGTTTTTAAACTTATGCTAATTGTTCACAAATCTTTTAATAACATTGCTCCAATTTATATTTCTGAACTGCTTAAAGTCTACACTCCATCACGCAATTTGCGCTCCAGCAACATGTCACTCCTAAAGGAACCAACTTCAAAACGGAACTGGGGTGATAGGTCTTTTTCTGTCGCGGCTCCGAGACTCTGGAATCATCTTCCAACAAAACTCAAATCTTGTCATGGTGTAACTAGATTCAAGTCGATGCTTAAAACTCATCTTATGTCACAATTCTTCAAAGATGATGTATATTTGTAATTGCATTGTAGGTACATGTATCTCGATACATAATTTTTTCCCCCTATGCTATCATTGTATATTGTTTGTATTCATGTTTTTTTTCTTTGTTTCCGCGCCTTGAGCGCCCAGTAGGGTGGATATGTGTGCGCTACAAATCTTTATTATTATTATTATTATTATTATTATTATTATTATTATTATTATTATTATTATTATTATTATTATTATTATTATTATTATTATTATTATTATTATTATTATTATTATTATTATTATTATTATTATTATTATTATTATTATTATTATTATTATTATTATTATTATTATTATTATTATTATTATTATTATTATTATTATTATTATTATTATTATTAAAGCCCCTGAATATTTAATATTGGAGGATTACACACTGTCCACATCCTAAAAAAGAAACTAGGGGTTTGGAAAAAATACTGGCTATTTCTTTCTTTCCTTGAGAAAAAGGGAGATTTGTAAAATACTGAGAAATCACAGGCCTATAAAAAAAGATTGTTGAAATAGTTTTTCAACAAATTAATTAATCAATACGCCAATAAATAATTAAACAGAAAAAAAATAATATAATACATAATTTAATTAAGAAATGTGTCTATGTAGCCGCTCAGTCAACAGAAAAAATCCCACTTTTACATTGTTTCTGGGAGAAGAAATAAATATATATATATATACTTAAATGTAGCGGTCTATCTTGAAGTAGAGTGCTCAATGCCACATAGACAAAGCGTATACTTAGGAATTCTAATATGCAAAGTGAGATATATTGCAATACTGACAGATTCAAGAACTCCTGCTTCCCAGCTTTGTGTAGACTAATTAACAAAGTAAAGTAAGCAGACTAATAAAATAAAATAAATCAAAACTAAATCTTAATATACTGACAACGGTGTGCCCATTTTATAGTTTATAGGTTTATGGCTTTCCTGAGACAATGTTGTTTTCTTTTGCTGTGTTTTGTGATGTGGTGCATACTGTGCAGTACATTATGAAACACTATCCCATTGGGTTGATTTAATTGTAATTTTAATTACTTCGTTTTTTAAACGCATTAACTGTAACTTTCAACTTTTTTAACCAGTGTAGTATTGTTCCAGTTTAGTTATTTAGCCTAAAATGTTTTTTAGTAATGTTAATGTGTACATGTAAGTACAGTAGTTTTTTATCATCAGTAAATTTATGTATTTATACTTTTTTAATTGTAACTTGTAAATCGACTCACAATTCAGTTTTTTAATATGTACAGCAATGAGTTTTGATAATAAAACCAGAATGAATGAATGAAATGTATTATACTTGTAGTAAAACTAGTGGAACGCTGGTAGTTGTAACTCCGAGTTTCACGCGTTATGCGATATGATCGCATAACGCGTGAAACTCGGAGTTACAACTACCAGCGTTCCACTAGTTTTACTACAAGTATATATATATATATATATATATATATATGTGCAATTAAATGTATTTATAAATGACTAATTAAATGATGAAAGTTAGTGAAGAATTAAAGAAGTTCTAAATCACAGCGGCGCCACACATTTTCCAAGGACAGTACCATTAATATGAAAATGGCATCATTTGAAAGAGGTATAATGAGCTACATCATGAGAGGGGTCAGCTGAGAATTGCCGAAACATAAAAGGAATGCGGTCTACATGTACATTTGGGAAATAAGTAGAACAGTTGATGATTTTAGATATAATATTTTTATTATGTAATAATTTTATTCATAAACCGCTTGGTTCTGCTAGTTGCTGTTCAACAATATCAGGAAATGCACTGTCCTCATGTTCATTCAAGACAAGGTCAGATGGAATTTTCTTTTGCGGTGGTTGAGACATGGAATCAGCACAGCAGGGTCTTTTCTGAGGCAGGGCTCTCTTTCATTGTTTTCCCTGCTTATAGTTATAGGTTGGATGTGATGGAAACACTGTCTGAACTGCTTGCTCAAGTAGCTTATGATGGCTCCCTTTGTGGTTATCTCTTGGATAAATTCCTACATGAGTACACATGAAATATTTGTCTGTTATTATACACACCAAGTTATCAAAATCTATGGCTAAATTTCATTTTCTGCCATACTGGTAAGGCTAAGTGAGAGGTGAGAGATGGAACAAAATTTTTACAGCCCCTTGAATACACTATTGGTCCATACTGAATGGGTGTTAGGTTGATGATAGGAAACCTCACTTGAAATATTTCTACCTGATGTATTTATATTGTTTTTTTGAGAAATTAGTAAAAACAAATTATTAAATCTACAAAAATTTATTCATGTCTCAACGAAGTATAAATTTCACAAACGGAATTAATGCAACAATTACTGATGTAAACATATTTTTACCATTTTCTCATATATTGCAATAAAATGAGTTAACTAGTTAACTTTCACAGGTTGGTTATCATACTGATTCTCTTTATAAATGTATGAAACTATTTACATCTCAGGAATAAATCCCAGGGGGTTAATGGTCCATAGGATCACCCCCATGCGGTAAAAATAGTAATAAGCAAATAATTTATCAAAAAACTAGCAAAAAAAGGAGGGGAGTTTAAAATATTGTTTCTTTGTTTCTTTGTCCATCTGGGCGTCAACAAGTAGTTGTGGGATTATGATTGGTTGTTCACTGCAGTACTTTGTACGGGTAGAATGTCGTATGCGACCGCCAATTTTTCTCATTAAATACAACTAATAATGTAATCTTACCTACCTAGTAAGGTGGAGAACATATGGATGACGATGGACATATACTTCAAATTATTCCAGGATATTTATTTCATGAAAAATCAGGCAATTTTGGTATACGATGACTTCCTCAGTCATGTCAGTCTGATCTTGTCAACTTCCCCATAAGTGACCAACACGGTCATTGTACATGCGCAGTGGCAACTATAATAGGATCCTTCTATTTTCTGAAGGGGAGGATTTTTTTAGAAGGGAAATCAAGTCCGAAAACCATCATAAAAGTGGATTTTAAAGATAGTTTTCGCTTTCTGTACCCCCGGAAATCGATGGAATCATTTTTAACTGGTTAGTGGTTGTAAAAAAAATTCCAAAAACCCTTAAAAAGTGGCGGTCGGATACGACATTCTTTCCCTTTGCACATTATGTACACACATTTCAAGATCATCACCCCTACTTTTTGATACATATTTACGCCACTAATTTAGACACATTTTGGTCTTAACGTTACTAGCTTACCTTGCTGCATACATGTGGTAGTGGGCTGGAAGTTGTCTCAACTGATGTTGGCTAGCCATTTCAGCAACAAGTTGGGGGTCTTCAAGAGGAAATAGATCTGAGAGTATCAAAATAACGGGGGGAAAATGTTCAGTCATCATGCCTCTTCATCAAAACTTTATGGGTTTGACATTCTTTTGAACTCCCAGGCCACCGGATAGATGAGTCATGACAAACAAATTATAGGCCTAACTAACTAATAAACCCTTTCACGGTAATATGCGCCATGTTTTTGACGGGGCAAAATTGTTTATTTCGAACACTCGTTGCCGTCTGCGACCCAGCGCTCGAACTTCACGTACATTCCAGACGCGTGCGTGAAGTTCGAGCGCTGGGTCGCAGACGGCAACGAAATGTTCGAAATAAACAATTTTGCCCCGTTAAAAACATGGCGCATATTACCGTGAAAGGGTTTATTAGGCCTAACGTTACCGTTAACTGTTACAGAGTTGCTTTCTTAATATTGTTTTCATTTCTGGGAGATTTGAAAATGAAAAAGTATAGAATACAACCGCTACTTTTCTATCCAAAATATGACAACTGTCACAGTTTTGGGAGGATTGGAAACGATATTTCGAGCAATAAATATTGTATGCACAGATAATCTAGTGAGATGTTTGTCCATTTTGTCGTCTGCTAACTTTTTAAACGATTTAATGTAAAACTAAAACGACTCTTTATAGTGTAGAAATGGCGGCCGTGTGTCCTTGGTTCCGGTTCCGTACTGTCGGCACGGGGTCACGTGATATGTGCGCCCTCTAGTTCTTATAAAACATAACTCTATGAGGGGTGGAACCGATTGTGAGCGCAACATTCGCACAATTCCGCGCGAACACCTCAAAATTACGTTCGCCAACGTTGGCGGCGCACAATTGGTTCCACTCCGCACACTTACTCGAGCTGAGCTAGCTACCACTAAACAGACTCAGACGCAGAATGGCATCTTACTTCGATGAAATTCAAAAATATTTCCAGCATCACAGCCGAACAAAAGAACTAAGTGGAAACCATACTGCAAAAGTACATTCAGTTGGATGGAGCTGTGATGGTCGACTGCTTGCATCCGGGTCATTTGACAAGACAGTTAGCGTATATCTTTTAGAAAGAGACAGATTGGTAGGTTGAAAATTTTGCAACGTTGCCGAATTTGTAAAATTTAAGTAGCCGAATTCAACTACATGAACCTTTCGGGTAGAATGTCGAATCCAATCTCCACGTTTTCTCGCTCATTATAACCAATAACGTAATCTTACCTGCTCAAATTACTCCAGAATATTTGTTTAATAAAAAAGTAGGCATTTTTGGTATCCTCCCAGTACCACAAAATTAATTACATATCCAACACAACCACAACCAAATGACACATTTTAGGTAGGCCTATGTGACAAAATATTTCAAAATCAACAGATTCCAATACAACTGGTATCATTGTCAATGACTTGAAAAGACATTTACAATGACATAAGGATTAAGGATCATCTTCCTGTGACAAAAAATAAGGAAGTTGTGACATGTTGAATCTGGCAATTTTAGGCCCGTTTCGGTCAATTATTTTATAAAGAAAAACAAAAGAAATGTAAATTTGACTAGTGACCCGTTTCCTAGATTTTCTGGGATTTTCTCGGATTCCATATCATAACTTTCTTATTTCTTGTCCGATTTTCAAAAGGTTGGTATCAGTGGAATGCTTGGGAAAAGAGGAAGAATAATAACCTATTTTCAGGCTAATTCAATGATTAGTTTGTTTTGTAGTGCTCATTTACAAATGACAGGCACCTGTAAAAGTTAAGGGATGAGATCAGGGAAATGAAAAAAAAAAAAAATTATTCGCAGCATTTCGCAGATGCCATTCACGGCATTTTGGCGCACGTGACTGGGCCAAGGGGTCGCCAAATACCTTCAAAGCTGAGGCATTTTTGGTGGTCTGAGCTGCATTCTGGGTTTTTTCAGAGGATAATTTATTGTTTAGCTCATATTTCTGCACTAATCCAAGAAATAAGAAATACAAAAAAAATGTGTTAAAAAAATAAATTAAAATTTTTTTTTTTTTTTTAAATTACTCAAATCTGAGGATTATTTTCATATTGTTACACTGAAATCCGCGAAAGATTCTCATCCCTGATTTAATTAAATATTAGAAAAATTAATAAATGATATTGGACTGGAAAGATGAAAAAAAAAAAATGAACGGACGATTTATCGGACTGAAAATTCCGCCGATTGAGCATTCGCTTTGTTGACATCAAAGATGGTAGCGCACTGAACGCGGCGCAATACAATCTGTGGTTGACATCGATGTCTGCAAATCCAAAAAACATAACTGTGAATCGTCCAATCGCCGTCAAAATTGGCCAAGAGGTAGAAAACGAGTATAGAAAAATTATTATTGTGGTTTGATAAGGTATTTTACTCACCTTTAGGTAAATCGTCGATGGTTTTAATGAGCAAGAACAAACCCAAATTTCGAGAATTTTTTTGGAAACTTCTAGTTGCTGCATTCAGAAAATTCGAGAATGAGGTTGAAGGAGAATATGTGATCTACGTCTTTGAAAAAAGAGCTACTGGGTACGCCAAAAAGAATGCCCTCAGCGAAACGTAACAAAGCGACAGCTCCACGGTGTCTTTGCCACGGCGATTGAACCTGAGATTGAGGCCGCGGCCGAAAAGATTAGCGGCAATGCATGGGATTGCCACATACCTACACATTTCCTTGGCGTTTCTTATCCTGTGGCAGTCTTTTAACATCATAAAAACTAATTAATGGGCTGTGTGTCGTGGTCGAGCGGTCTAGCTTACTGGACTCAACTTCTGGTGTTAGCAGCAGAATGTGGGTTCGAATCCCGGCCGTGACACTTGTGTCCTTGAGCAAGACACTTAACCATAATTGCTTCTCTCTACCCAGGGGTTAAATGGGTACCTGTGAGGGCAGAGTTGGTTGATTAGCCCTATATGAGCTGTAATGGCAGCAATTGAGCTGTATATTCCCCAGGGAGCTGAGATGGTTTCAGGAATGATTTATGAGCCTGATGAGCAGGGGTAATAATATAATAAACCTTGAGCACCACTTAGTTGGTGGATACGTGCGCTATATAAGTCCACACATTATTATTATTATTATTATTGTAGTATCCACAGAATCATTCCATGTCCCATTCATGTCACGCATACTACCTCCATGCAACCTAGGCATGACGCGATCTGTGACGTCACAAGCTGTTTTGCTTTCATGTAAATTCTCTCTGAATGGCAACTGGGTGCTCTACAAAACTCTTTATAACAGACATTTTGATGGGTCAATATTTGTTTTCAGGTCAATAAAAGGTAAAAGTCAATGAAGGTGTCATTGAGTTTATTTTTAGAAAATAAAGTGACACCATTGTTTACTTCGTGAGTGAAACCAGAGGTCCAATAAAGTCATCATTTTTTCACTAATCGTAAGTATTGATCCTTTTAATATTTATATTGTCTAGTTTATATACCACTTATGCAGATTTAGGCAAAGTTTGAAGGTGATAGGATAACCCCCAAGTGCTGAAAATTACCCACCAAAATTGGACAGAATTTTTATTTCAGTGCTCCATGATAGAAAGTTTGGTAAACTGGGCAAGAGACGGGCTTGACAAGGCTTCGATTAACAGCATTATTTTTCATGAAATCTTTTTTATTTTTATAATGATAAATATTCAATGAATATCATTTTAAAGTTTAATAATCATTACTTTGAAGTTTATTTTCATTATTTTAAAATAAAAATCAGTGATTTGAGTGATTTTTAAATTCTGATTTGGTTATGCTTTTTAATAGTAATGCCAGACTTATTAGCATAGGTGATCACATGATCAGATACTTGTGTGCCCATTGGCTCTTTTGGCTTGATTCAGGTCACGTGACAAATATTGATAGATATGATTGGATGACTGGACTTTTCAACAGATTGCATTTTAAATTGAGTCTTCTTGACTTATTTTAAATTATGATTATTAGAATTGTTTGAATTGTTTAAATTATGATTATTAGAATTGTTTGAATTATTTTAATTATTCAATTGAGTCTTGACTTTTATTTTAGATTTTAATTACCTCAAAAGAATTTTTGATTTTTAGTCGAGCATTATTTTGATTATGAATATAAATGTAAATTTCATATATTAATTTAAGTTTTAATTACAAATGATGATTGCCAAGTCGGCATGAAACTAAGAGGTGTGTGAATCAGTACTTTATTTTAACAATAAATATTCTTCACTTTTTTCAGAGAATGCCTCCAAAGAAGAAACCAAAGAAAGAACAACCAAAGAAAGTTGGAAGATGCAGAGAGTTTCTAGAGAAGTTTTCTTCAATCCCAGAGGATCCAGTCGAATTGCTAAATGGGCCATGTTATTAGGACATTGTACCTCAACAACTCACGGACTGAAAATATTCAATTCTTCAACGAGTACATGTACCAAGTTAAAGTTTCAAATTCAGCTATGATAGTTTTGGAAAAGTAAGTTTTGTTGCAAACTTTTAATTTTCTTGAATTCAATAAATTCAATAGACTTTATTGACTGATTAACCAGTCTAATTTCATATTAACCCTCCTATAGGTTTAACAATCAAAGACACTCAAAATGTTTATGTCACTCCCAACCCATTGACTTTGTGCTGTGCACTCAAATAAATGCAATGACATGGCTTTAGTAGGAGGTCAAACCAAAACCACTCGACTGTAACTTATGCAGTATATACACAGCTCTGTGTGACTCTGCATATAACTTGTAAGACATACACAAGTGTGTTTGACTTTGCCACTATCTCCAGCACTCTGTAAGAGTCTTATACACATGTGTGAACAATTGCCAATGCAACCAAAAATACTCAAGTGACTGTCTGTGGGTGCGGTGCTTACTGGGCCAAATTTCAGCCTGGGCATAGGAGGGTTAATACTCAAGTGACTGTCTGTGGGTGCGGTGCTTACTGGGCCAAATTTCAGCCTGGGCATAGGAGGGTTAATACTCAAGTGACTGTCTGTGGGTGCGGTGCTTACTGGGCCAAATTTCAGCCTGGGCATAGGAGGGTTAATCAAAACAAATTAGTGAAATAACCTGTAATTGAAGCCCCCTTTTCCATTGAGTTGAAGTCCAAGGCTTTTATTATTAATGAACGATACAATATTTAAAAAAATATATTTATTACATTATAGTTATACATGTTTTTTCCCTTTACAGGCAGTTGAAGCATTACAGTTTTAAACTGGACAGGCCAAAAGACCAGGCTGAATTCTTGAAAATCTGCAGTGAAAGATTTTCCCAAGTTCGAACATGCAACCATTAGCCAGCCAAGTGTTTCTCAATCTCCCAGTTCCTGTGATGCACCAAGTACTATTGAGCAAGAACCAAATTCATTTTTTAAATTGAAACTCATAAATATTTAACATTTTAGAATAAATTTATTTTTGAATTTCCACTGTATTTTGAATATTTTTTGGTCCATGAAAAGACTTTCATTGATTGAAAGAACTATGTATGTACTTGAATTAATTTTCACAAAAAAGCCTACTAGTGTATGAATCCACATTCCTGAGTCTGAGAGCTTTCCAACGATATGCTTGTCAATAATAAACGGAAATATCATTGACACCACACAAAACCCCATCAATCAAACAATCAATCAATCAATCAATCAATCAATCAATCAATCAATAATATTCTAAAAGCCACACCCCAAAATATCAAAGCCAATCCCCCAATCAACTATCTAATGTACCTGAATCAACATATGAAGATCAAGGTGCAATTAGCAAATCCTACTTATAAACTGTAGGCAATATTGACGCCAGCCGGATTGTTTTATTGAACAATTCTTTTAGCTTATTAGGAGGGTGATAACCTTGAAAAGTTATCAAAATATGTTATCTCCATAAGCTGTTGGACCAGTACAACAGTCGGCAAGATGTCATGAAGATAGATATCACCTATAAGAAGAAATGATAGAGGCATGTTATTTGGCATAGAAAAAGTGACAAAAATCACAACTTTAACACAGAAAATCCCATATCGCTAAATGAACACTTAAATGGGCATAACTTTTGAAATAGTTGACTAATTTTATTAAATTTGGTACCATTAGAAAACTACCACTAAGACCTTTCCAATGATACCAAATTTAATGACATTTAATCAATTTGATTTTTTTCTGTCATGCCTAATGAAGTATGCAAATTGCCATTTAAAATGTATGAAAATTGCGTAAATCGTTGAGAAATAGAACAGTTATATGATTATAGGGACAAGGTGACTGTGCATCTTGTTCTTAAAAAAAAGTCACATTTTGTCAAAACAAAACATTTATTTAATGGGTAAAATTGCTGAAAATAGAGCAACATTTTTGTCATGTAGTTGATGTCAGCAATTGTTTTTTATGAAATCGTGATTATTAATCAATTTATTTCAGAATAACATCAAAATATGATTGAAAGCGTCTAAACTTAGCTGTACATCAATCATTTAATATTAATATTCCATGGTCACAGAGCTAGACATTATATTGACTGAAAGACTGATCTGTATCTTTATGCAGTTAGCATCTCTCGTGTCGAAACACTCGCGCATGCGCATAAATAAAAATGCACTGGGAAATGACTGTATTATACGGGGGTTGTTAGTAGCCAGCACGGTCAAAAATCGATAGCAACCTTTATTAAATGATTAACATTAACGTTAGTGGTGAAAAAGTTTTAGAAAAAATGTATTTTGAAATCAACCACTAACCAGTTAAAAAGGGTTCTATCGATTTTTGGGCGTACAGAAAGCGAAAACTGACTTTAGTTGATGTCAGCAATTGTTTTGTATGAAATTATGATGGTTTTGGACTTTATTTCCCTTCCAAAAAACTCTCCCCTTTAGAAAATAGAAGAATCCTATTATAGTTGCGGTTCCAAAAAAATAAAATAAAATTGAAAAACTTACTGTACGGATGAATAATGCTTAATGCTTGCAACATTAACACAATAATCAACGATCTCATTGTGTACATACTATTATGACCCATGGATCCTCTGGATCCGGACTGTGATAACCTGTACAATGTGTATGGGTACTCCAAGGTATGAGACGGCTGTAGGGATCGACTGTATGCATGGATCATAGAGTATCTTACTCTATGGTATGGATGGATCCAGCTCAAATCTCTGGCTATAGGCCATGGTTATGTGAGACCTGTTGGGTTCGGGGCCTTGGCATATGATGTCGAGTTCAGCACCTGGTTGGACCTTCCGAGGACAGCGGCCAATGTACTTAGCAAAACCTATTCTGCTAGACTGGTCACCCACGTCAAGAGTAGCAGTGTTGATGTACAACATGTAGGCTGTGTGCCAAGCAGTGTTTTCTGTCTTTAACTCTTCCATGAAGTTGTCTCCTCTGGCAATCCTTTGGTCCTTCTTGGTTGCTCTGATTACATTAGTGCCTATTAAAACAGGAACTTGTTGCCAGTAGCTGTCTGTTGGGACTACAAGTACTAGTACTTCTTCATAGGTTATTCCTAGGAGAGTGATGGAAACAGGAACAATTCCCAAATACGGAACGTCTTGACCACCGGCACCTTCGATCTTAATGTCGGCTGAAGAAAGACTTACATCACAAAGCAGGGAATGCCTTCTCCACAAGTCATCTGTGATAGATGTTATCTGCGAGCCGGAATTGATGAGTACTCTATATGATTCTCCATTGATCTCTACTGTGTCTTAATTATTTTGACCTATCAAATGTTGATGGTCTGACTTGGTTGGAAGTGTTGGTTTTCATCCTAGACACCATGCATAAATTGCTGCGTGAGCATGCTGTTTCGATTTGGCAAGGGTTTGCTATTGTTCATTTGTTCCTCCATGGTCCGTAGTGTTGCCTCCAATTCTACTGCGTATATACTTGGTGATTATTTTGCCAGTCTC
The DNA here is from genome assembly GCA_029582265.1 of Zoroaster sp. YZ-2022. Classification (NCBI taxonomy): domain Eukaryota; kingdom Metazoa; phylum Echinodermata; class Asteroidea; order Forcipulatida; family Zoroasteridae; genus Zoroaster; species Zoroaster sp. YZ-2022. Next base: position 10,488,202 of record CM055832.1, read on the forward strand.
AGTCACTCATAAAAGATAGCCAAGGGGTCTCCCATCATCGAGGTGTCTCCAAATTGTGCTTTCAGCTCTGCAAAAGTATAGTGTGGTATTTGTTGGCTTGGGGGTTCAACACTAACTTCCTGGCTGCACCTCCAAGATTTCTGACAATGGTGGAGAATTGCATATCTGGTGGCATGGCTGTGTTGTCGATGAGATATTTAGTGTCCCTCACCCAGTCTTCGATGCAGAAGTTAGATCCTTCGCGGCCGGTATATATTGGGACACTCTTTACTTGGTGTGAAGGCATCAGCTGAAAGCGGTTTGAAGAAGACATTAGTGTTTGAGGTGTGTAGTAGTAGTTGAACTTCGTTGTGGTTGTTTAGATGGACGAGGCCTACTCTGTGGGATTCTGTGCTCTACATGTAAATCCATCTGTTCTGAGAGCTATTGCTCTGCTAAAGGTGAAGCAAATGGTATCTCCTCTTGCAGTTTGTTGTGGTCAAGAGTGGCAGTGGCGGGTGAAGTGCGTTTTCGAGTTCCAGTTGTCGAATAGCGAACTATTGTAGGAGTTAGGTACATTGGTTCGTCTGGGGACCATCTTCTAGAACTAACCATTGTTTTTTCGAGAGTTAACAATGTAAGTCACCAATGCAAAAACAACATATGATCAAGAGAAACAAGGAAACAAAATGACACGGTTCATTCAAGTTAATGCGATGGTCAGTCAAATATCAATCAACATTCACGCAGAAATATCTCAAAAATACATAATGGTTGAATCAGAACGAGTAAAATTTGTCTTAAAAAAATTAAATTATCCAAACCGTTGGTAAAATACATCATCGAACTATAAATATGATTCAAAAGCAAGTGTTAATACACTAACTGGCTTATGAATGTCAAAAGGCAATCTAATTAGAGACTCTATTTGGTAAAATAATATAGAAATCAACTTAGTTTCAGTATTGAATCACAATTTCAACTTGCAACAATATAATTCAATGCAACAGTCACAAGAATAGTGTTCTGCCTTGTACTACGGAGGTAATTAAATCAGTGTGGAAAAAAATATATAAAATAGGCCTATACTGCATTTGCTTTGCTGTGTTGGGGAATAGGATCGATAGTATTTTTCCTGCCATAAATTCAAATCGATAATGTGGTCAAATACAAGCCTATAAACTTTAAGGCACTTACAATGGATTCTAAATGGTGGGATTAACTTTACCACAAGGATAAACTGACTATTCATGTTAATGTCTGCAAAGATTAAAATGCACAATGCAACAACATATCACCAGATGTGGTCTACCACTGAAGTGATTAAATTAAATCAAATACTAAACTTTACATGCATCTTTATATTGATTTTTGCGAAGAGGCTCGACTGGGTTTCAATCCGCTATTCTTTGATAACGTCTTGACATACTGGTTCATCTCGGCAGGGTCTGCAGTAACCAACCGGGTCGAACTAAGCCTGTAAAATATCAGTCTTCGCCAGCGTAACACACAGTTTAGTTTGTCGATCTTGACTTGATATAAATTATAGGGAGCGACGTATAGGCCCAAAATGTTCCGCGAATCTTAGTTTCTTGGAAAAGTGGTAAGGAAAACAACGATCTTATAATAATAATAATAATAATAATAATAATAATAATAATAATAATAAAGATTTGTAGTGCGCACATATCTACCCTGCTGGGCGCTCAAGGCGTGGAAACAAAGAAAAGAAAAAAACCGAATACAAACAATATACAATGATAGCATAGAAAAAATTATGTACCGAAATACATGTACCTACAATGCAATTACAAATATACATGTACATCATCCAACTACGAATCTCTTGAATACATTTCTCCAGTGTTGTAATACACGAATCGGCAGGTTCTTGAGAAGATTTGAAAGTAATGTAAAGCTGTGTGTCATCAGTGTAGACATGGTAATTTAAATTATACTTCAAAATGATATCACGACCCGGAAAGGTACAAACAGTAAACCACTGTGGGCCAAGCACAGAGCCTTGGGGTACAGAACAGTCAAGAAGAACAGGCTCGGAGATAGCGTTACCAATACAAACATGCTGAGGCCTATTTAAAAGGTAGGATATGATATTGAAGGCGGGAAAGAAGGATTTTGTGATCGACTGTGTCAAAAGTGGCGCTTAAGTCTAACAAAACAAATGCAGTGATTTTTCCATCATCCATAGCAGATAAGATGTCATTGTTGATGCGGAGAAGAGCAGTTTCCTTTCCATGAAATGGTTTATAGGCTGACTGAAATGTGTCCGGTTATTACAGGTTATTAGCCCGAACATGGTCAGAAATCCGTGATGAAACAACTCGCTCGATTGTTTTTCCAAGGTACTTTAAATTCGCTACCGGTTGGTAGTTCTTGCAAACTTCCTTGTCAAAATTGGGTTTCTTCAGGAGTGGCGTAACATGAGCAACCTTCTGGCTATCAGGGAAACAACCGGAAGAAAGAGATCTGTTTACAATAATTGTGATATACTTAGCAAACACATCAAATTTTGTTTTATTAGCGAAGTTGATACTGGATCAAGTTTTTGATGGCGATTTTTCATGATGAGTTTCTTGATCTCCGTAACACAAGTAGACTCAAACATAGACAGTCTACAATGTGGGTCCTTGCATGGCTGTGTTTGTGATAGAATGGCAGATACTGGGGAAAGAATGACGCATGCTCTTAATTTTTGTCACAAAAAGTTTGAAAATGCATTTGCGAGGTCCTGATCGGAGTGTGTAGATGGAAGTACTGGTGTTTTGGGTCTATGAAGCAGCTTTTCAACAAGAGATGAGTAGTGAGTTATTTTTGCCTGGTTAATCGTGTTCTTCACAATATCACGTTGGTTACAGTATTCTTGCCGATGTACTTGAAGTTTCCCATTGTCATGCCATTTTCGCTCAAGTTGACGGCGAATTTTACTTGCAGCACGAATATCATTCTTTTTTTTGGTCTGGGGATATGATGGAAAGAGTAGCCAGCAGGAGTGCACTCACGGGGTAGCAAGTCATCATCAGGTTTAAACCGTGTCTCGGATATGGCAACAAGATCCAAATTGTTTTGAAGTACAAAGTCAAAAAATTCATGTTACATACGGATTGAGTCTTCAAGACACAGAGCTGAAGTTTAGACTCGTAACATTTGGAGTTGAGGTTATGCCAATGTTGCTTGTTGATGTGGTTAAGTTCACTGTTGATGGTTTGTCAGACCAAAGTGCTAGTTGTGCAAGTTTTTCCATTCTACGGCGACCAGCTTTTTTACCTCTGTGTGCGGCAGTATGTTTGGGGTTGATTGGCAAGTATTCCAAGACAGTTCAATTGACTCAATGCTGAATAAGATAAAGCTGTAATATCATTCAGTGGAGCATTGCGAAGATTGAGTAGTTCATTGCGGCTGTAGGAAATGTCATGGAACTGAGTGGCATTTGTGGGTGTGTTGGTCAGTGTTTCAGGTCCAGGGTTTGGGTTTATGTCACCAGAAATTAAGAGTTCCAGGTGAAAGGTGGTAGATGAGTTATCATAATACGATACAGGACAACTCAAAAATTTAAGATGATGGATTTGTTGTTTTTTATGTAGCATACAAGCTGTAGGTTGCATGATGTCGCCATATTCTAAAGATGAGTCATTGAGACACAATGGTCCAGATAGCAAGAGTAGAATAAACAGGATGTAGACCTCCATTGTCTAATCTTGAAATATAGGCCCGCTTCGTGGTATCCTCAGAATGTGTGGCAACTGGTGTTTGACGAGCTCATGAATCCACAATCGTTGGCTTCTTCAGGCTTGTTTTAGGGGGGTCATTCGTATGCTGGCTTTGGAAGAAGTCGGGGTCGTCAGCGAAAATCAACTGCTGGGACATCCGAGTACAACAGTTAGGCGTAGATCTTTCACAAGGTAGGGGCCGTCAATTGATCCCTCATACCTGGATCTTTCACCAAAATGTGACACCGTTAAGTTGGAGTCAAAATAAGGGAATGAGACAGCTTTCTCTTTTACATTAACTCTTTTACAAATAAATGCAGAAAAAAGAATTTACAAATAAAAGTATATCGATTGTGTAAAGTTTGATATGAGTTTATATTATTAAAGTAAATAATTGAAATAAAATGTATTTATTTACCTGTAAATGGAGAGAACAGTTTGGATTATAACCTCCAACACAGAATTGCAAGTATGGGGGCCTCTTGTAGGACCGGCTAGAGCATATTGTTACATAATTTAAATAACAAAGAGAGGCGTAGGGATATTGATGAAGTCGATTAAAGGAACTAATACACATTAAAAGGAACTAACGAAAATAAAATGGGGGGTATATTTTTTAAACCATCACACATGGTTTATTATTTATTTTCCTTAAAAGATTTTATTTATAAAAACATAAGCTATGTTGATGTATTTATATAATTGTCAAATTAGTAATAGTACAGCCACATTACAAACTTTAAAATTGGACAAAGTCTGAATAAAATGTTAAATTAATTGGCAAAACAGATTGGAATTGGAATTTGTCACTTATATGATTAATTTAAAGGGGGTGTAATTACTCACAAAGAAACTGAGAATGAAAATTCTTTTATCTGAAAGTTAAAGGAACAGTATCGTCACGATTGAAACACCTAACATTGTCTCTGCACTTGTTGCCATGACCTACAGCAAAGCGTTGTTACAGTCATGTATGTGGATGATTTGACACTTACTACACCTGTCGATCCATCTGAACATATCCAGCAAGACCTGAGCTCAATCCAAGAATGGTCCATTGTTGGGGTGGACGATATCACGATAATATTGTAACGATACGATATTCAAAAAATGATTAGCTAAATCGGTTATGGTTTTGAAGATATCCAAATATCGCTATATTGACGATATTCCAAAAATATAGCTAATATCAAATTTATTTCACTCTTTTTAGTTAAAATATCACCGGAGTGACAAATTGTTTCCAAATTTCATGTCATTATACGGTAAAATCAACGAAGTTACGGTATCGTGAACAGCTAAAAAACAGTTTGAAATCACGACACAGCGCTGCTCATGTTCCCAGGACCATACCATTATGAAAATGCCATCATTTGAATGGGGAAATCAAATGTCGGCCGATAATTGCAGTCACAGCACCAACAAGTACTCGGCTCATTTTGGAGCAATTCAATTGCATTTTTGATAATTTTCAGAACCGTTTATTACGTATGCAACTTCCCTGTAGAACTTGCATGTAAAAGTAGTTCATATTTCGGTGTCCAATGTCGTTAATGTACGATACATACATTTTTTTCATGTATTTAAAAAATCCACGGACATTACACAACTGTACATGTACATATCTATGAAGCTCTTCAACAGAAACCACGCACAACAACAAATCGAGAGGTGTCTCTGTAACATCAGGGCATCGATGGCATTCTCTTATGACGTTATACATGTACTTCAAATATCACATTTCATTAATAATTGGCATTATTATTTTTATGATGTAATAATTACATCAGACTTACTGCCGTAATACATATGTACAGTACTTACTGCCATAGTAAATAAATGTATATATATATGGCAGTATGTATTACGGCAGTAAGTCTGATGTAATTATTATATATATATATATATATATATATATATATAAATTAAATCGGGAGGGTGGCCTTAGCTTTCGATCCAAACCGGACCTTCATCAGAGGCTTTGACAAAGTACAAACATAAAAAACACATCCATTTTTAGGGAAAAGGGAAAGCAAAATAAATGTTTGCCTCATATTCATTTTATTCCTTATTTATTTATCCCACTTCTCTCCAAAGTTTTTTTGTATTGACTCATTCTCTCCACAGGTATTTGTATTAACCCGCTCTCTCCACAGCTTTTTGTATCAACCCATTCTCATGTCAGATACTTCTTTTAACCCGTTCACTTCACAGGTATTTGTTCTATCCCGCTCTCTCCACAGCTTTTTATATTAACCCGTTCTCTTTTCAGGTATTTGTCTTAACTCGTTCTCTCCACAGCTTTTTGTATTAACCCACTCTCTTTTCAGGTATTTGTCTTAACTCATTCTCTCCACAGCTTTTTGTTTTAACCCATTCTCTTTTCAGATATTTGTCTTAACCCGTTCTCTCCACAGGTACAAATGTATTTGTTTTAACCCGTTCTCTCTACAGCTTTTTGTATTAACCCATTCTCTTTTCAGGCATTTGTTTTAAACCGTTCTCTCCATATCTTTTTGTATCAACCCATTCTATTTTCGGGTTATTGTTTCAACCCGTTCTCTCCATAAACTTTTGTATTAAACCTGTTCTATTTTCGGGTATTCCTTTTAACCCCCTCTCTCCACAGCTTTTTGTATTAACCCGCTCTCTCTTTAGGTATATGTTTTAATTCACTCTCTCCACAGCTTCTTGTATTTAATCTATTTTCTTTTTCAGGTATTTGCTTTAACCCGTTCTCTCTACAGTTTGTATATTAACCCTTTCCCTCTACAGCCTCTTATTTGAACCTAACTCCCTTTTCAGCAATTTCATGCATGTAGTGCCCATTACTATTCTCTGTCATCGCTTAATACTAAATGCCTTTTCCAAAAGCTGCACAAACTTGAGGAAAAGAGAATACGTTATCTATCTCACCTTGACAACTACCGTTTCTATCGTTTATACCGTATTCTCCCCAAGGGCCTCAAAATCAAAAGCAGCCCCTCCTTTGGGGACCTAGACCCCCGCATTCAGTAAGAAATGGAGTGACACACTAACCAAGACTTCCTTCCATTTACTTGAACTTCTCGAAGCCCAATGCCTAAAATGCATTGACAAGCAGTCACTTGATATTGAAAGTACAGAATCTCAATTGAAAGTGGCTTGCTCTAATGATCATGAATGGGACCATCTCCAAGCCATTCTATCGTCCAACATTAACCACCTTCAGTCCTCCCTACAGCACCAACAGAACAAGACACGCTGTAATAATGCCCAAGCTAACCATAAGAAATACATCTACAGGTGTTTCCATATGGTCACCACTGAACCCTCTAGTGGAAATACCCCTAACCCACCAACACATACTGTAGTTAATTTGTCTGATACTGTACTCAGTGATCCCCAGATTAAACTACTCTCATGGGGCCTTAAGTTTTGCCCTACACCCAAAGAGCCTAATCAACTCTCCCTCTAACAGGACATGGCTTAATTCAACCACAGACTACGACTCTGTGAATTCTTTCACGTTGAACCCTCCACAGACGACGGGCCCCCAGATCACAGTCCCTCTGGGGCCCTCAGCCACAACCGCTTCAAAGAAAAAAGTGTATGGGTACCCCCTAAGAATCGGGATGCAGCCCTTGATAATTACATCAACTCAGTCAATTCTGAGGTTCACAGGAAACCTCCTACCAGATGTACCAGCAACATTTCCTGTGCTGAACGGGATGCCATCCATGAACTCCACCAAGCCACCAACCTAGTCATGAAACGAGCTGACAAAGGGTCTGCTGTTGTGGCCATGAACAGAGATGACTACATAGCCGATGCCCTTAGACAACTAAGGGACCTTAGCCAATCTTGCCCACTAACTCCACCCGGAACAATCTAAATTCTCAACCGCAAAAATTCTCGCCCTCACTATTTGTTTTACTGCAAGTCTCCTACCAGACCTTCAGAAAAACCTTAACAATAGAAGAAGCTGGCCACATATAGTTTGATGTAGGGCTGTGCCGGGTATCCACGTGCGCATGTGATCAATTGGGCTTTCTTTTGTACAGTGTATATGGTACATTGTAACTTGGGTTATTAAAGACTTTTTTTGTAGCATTTTTTATGGTTTTATTTCAGAAATAACTTTCAGTAAATACAATGTTTTGTCACCAAGATGTTATACTTTAATAAAGATATTAAATATGGTATCCTCTGTATTATAAAGGTCAATTTTGTTAACATTTACATGTATTTGTACACTAAAGGAGGCATGTTTTCAACAAGAATGAAAACGGGTATTCGGGTATCCGAACTTTCCTGATTTCGGCTATCCGGTTCCAAAAATATCCGAAAACGCACAGCCCTAGTTTGATGTAACCACTTTTTCTGGCTGGGCATGGCCAGACCTTAATCCATTCACATAATGGAAAGGCTTAATTGGCAATTCAAAAGGTCTAAGCCCCACATGAACACTCTTTTGTCAATGGATTAGCAAGTTAACAATGGCAGTTTTTTGAGGACTACAGTTTCATCACTGCTTTCCGGGCAAGTCTCACAATAATACTGGGAGAATGACCCAGTGGTTTTTGTGGGCGAGATTGGCAACAGTCCCTAAGTAACACTGATCACTATATCGAATGTAATACTGATCCTACCCACTCCTTCACAAAGGAAATTTCTGACACCCTCTTTAGAATTCATAACTCCAACGGGATTAACAATGATACCCTTAACTATCTCCTCCCACAGGATCCTCGTATAGCCCGTTTCTATCTGCTACCCAAAATACATAAGGCAGGTAATCCGGGTCGCCCCATTGTGTCAGGTAATGGTAGCCCAACAGAACGTATCTCTGAGTTCGTTGACAGCTACCTTAACTCTCTGGTACCTCATATCCCTTCATTCATACAGGACACTACAGACTTCCTCCGTAAACTAGAGGGTATTAAACATCAAATACCCAATTCTGCCCTCCTTGTCACTCTGGATGTTTCCTCCTTATACACTAACATCCCCTGTAGCGAGGGAATAAGTGCATGTGCCAATGCTCTCAGATCCAACAACCAAACCAAACCCTCTGTGAGACACCTTACAGATCTCATCCGGCACATACTGACCAAAACCAAAAACAATTTCACATTCATAGACAGAAACTTTCTCCAGGTGCAAGGTACAGTCATGGGGACTAAGATGGCACCCTCATACGCTAATCTGTTTATGTCCGACCTTGAAGACAGATTGCTATCTACTGCGCCCCACCGCCCTCTAGTATGGTGGAGATTTATTGATGATATTTTCTCCATTTGGTGTGGCGGCCAAGATAGCCTAGATGAATTCATCAACTACATTAATTCATTCCATCCCACCATCAAGTTCACTGCTAACTACTCTCCTAATAGCGTGAACTTCCTTGACGTCACCATCAACAAATCTCCCCACAGCATCTCGACTGATGTCTATTGTAAACCCACCGACACTCATCAATACCTGCTTTCTAACAGCTGCCACCCCAAGCACTGCAAATAGGACGTATCTGTTCCACCGATACCTTATACAGGAGACGGTCGTCTGAACTGAGGCAACACCTTGTATCTCGGGGTCATAGCAAACGCAGGGTCTAACTATAGCAGTCAACAGTGTCCTCTGTACCCCTGTAGCACTCTCTTGGCTACCCCGTGTAACAAGAAAACCCTTCCCAACAGAGTTCCCCTGGTCACGACTTATCACCCCAGATTACCCAGACTTTCATCTATCATAAATGATAACATATGACTATTTTACACTCCTCTGACAGGTTATGCTCAGCCATGCCAGAGGCCCCTTTGATTGCTTTTGACCGTCCCCGCAACTTCAGCGATATTTTGGTTCAGGCTAGGTTCCCTAGCACCAACAGTGACCTTAACGTTACTGATCATGAATCACCACAGGGATGCTCTAATTGTACCCGCCAGAGATTCTCAAACCTGCTCAGAAGGTGAAAAGCCACAGTACTGGCCCCGCCAACACGATCAGAACTAAATCCCAGTATGACACACCCAATGTTATCTCATGTAAAAGATGTGGTATACAATATGTAGGGGAGACAAAGACCAAATTGTGTCTCCGCTTTGCCAACCATGTCTCATCTGTGAAAATCAAAAAGCCCTATCCTGTAGCAATCCACTTCAACAGCCCTAATCACAGTATTAAGGATGTTGAACTCATTGTGATTGAGGCCTGCACTGGCAATGACACATCGCAAACTTAGGGAACCACACTGGATACATCAACTCCACACACTTCAACCCAAGGGTCTATAAACATAAACACGGGTATCAAATAACCCAGTTATTTTACTTATATAATTTCTAGGACTAGATTTCATCCACTGCCACTACACTGTTACCTTATCTTGTATGTCATTTCTTTCCCACCTATTCTCTATTGCCAATATTCTATTTTATGATAATCTTAATCTGGGTAATTACAACCACACACCAGCATGTCATTTGTATGGTGTTGACCCCCTATGTTGTCATATCCCTTTGTGTGACCTATTCTATTCCTAGCTTCACCACAAGCCACTGCATCTACCCTGCAGCCCATCCTAGTATGTGGTTCACTAATTCCTCCTTTGTTTACTTCCCACACTCCCATTGGCTTCACCAGATTGGTGCCTATTTTTAATTGGCTGCTATTTTCCCGCTTTTTTTTTTATCCCTCCACATTATCCTTTGCTTTCCCTCTTCCCTATAAATGGATGTGTTTTTATGAATTCTTTTTTCGGGTCTCTTGAGTCAAGCACAGGCGAAATATCTTTAAATTAATTTCTTTTTTGAATTGTTGTTTTGTTTGAGTACAGACAAGAGAAGCTACATATCGTGGTCACACTGACAGTGTTGACCAACTGTGCTGGCATCCATCTCAACCAGAGCTTTTTGTAACAGCATCGGGTGATAAGACTATCAGAATATGGGATGCAAGAGCTAACAAGACTGTAGCAACAATTAATACAAAAGGTAATTACCTTGATTTTAATATAGTTGTTTATTTTGATGTATGTGTATGTACATGTATGTAGATTTAGACCACTGAGGCCTTTTGAATGTGTAACTGCAGTATACACGGGGTGGCTGTGTGTTCATCCCGTCTTGATCCTTGAACAAAAGACTTCCTTGACTACAGTAGTGCTACTCACTGAGTTTGAGTGCTTTCTTTGCATATCAATGAAACCAAATAACAATGATCCATCTTAGATCTAAACTAGAACAGCCAGTGGGGTTGAGCACAAATCGCAATCACTTACAAGTGATGATCGATGTATTATGGCATGGGGTCTGAGACCTTAAAGGGCCCCCCCCAAAAAAAAAATGTTAGTGTATTCTACACATGTACATGTTTGTGTATGCTAATGAAAACAATTTGTCTCAGGAAATAAAAAAATATAAAATTGTGCATACTATATGGATTGACAGTAGTCATCTGTAATATTATCTGAATGACTTTGGCTGTAAGGCATGTTTGCTTCTCACAGTGCGTACATTAGACGTGAGATCAAGTTGTAGATTGGCCGTATTTGTAGGGATGTGTGCCATTTCATAGCATGCGCTGTGTATTGTACATGTAGCATGTCAACTACCTCAATCCCATTGTGTTTATACATGTATGTGTGGTTTTGTTGATAATTGTGCATTTCATCACAGATATTTTTAACCTAGTAATAATGGAAGGGTCTACCAATGTTTTTGGGGCTCTCTCATTACGTTCTTGAATATATGAATAATTGATGCTTTACGACTTATTCAAGTCTGTATATTAAGTCGAACCTGTGCGATCAATGCCGCACATTGGGGTGCTACAAATAGCCCTATGACAGACAGATATGGTTAATATACAGATCTGATATCAAATCTATGTGTACATGTACATGTATGTGACTTAAAATACACCTTGCATGTCCAATGGTATGGTCCGGTGTATAGATCTTGTGTGCAAGTACATATGTTGTTCATCCTTCGTATTCAAAGATGACCATGACATCAGAAGTAATTTTAAAAACATTAAATATCTCAATGAATCCAGAGGTGACTAAACAGACCAATGTGTGCGTGGAAAGATCTTCCACATGTTGGATACATGTGTGGTGTTGTTGTACAAGAGGTGCTGGCGGCTCTTGACTTTCGAAGCACAGTTCTACTATGCTCAAAGGAAGCAGCACTTTGTTAATGAGGCGATGACAGTTGGAGCGGTTCTGGGCAAGTTCCTCCTAAGCCTCAGGGTCGATGTTGAGGCTTTTCATGGAGTGTTTTTGAAGTTTTTCTTTTGTCCCCATGTGAGCGTTTTCCCTCCACCCGTAGAAAAGCTTTTTATGCAGATGCTCGTCAGACATTCTTGCAACATGTCCTATCCTTCTGATCTGAGCTCTCCTTAGCAGAGAGTGAATGCTGGGTAAGTTGGTCATGCTCGGCACTTGTCGTCAACAGAAGAAGACCCTTGCTGTTGTAGTTACCAACTCCATCTGCTCCCTATAACTCCTTCCCAGGTCTGATGGTCTGTGCCAACTCTAGTATTAAAATCACCAAGAATGATGAGTTTATCTGCCCAGGGGCCGATTTCACAAAACTCTTCTTATCTTAGGATCGATCCTAGGATTTAAGAAGAGTCCCAGCTGTAAGATCGATCTTACCTAAGAATAATCCTAAGATCGATTTCACAAAACGCGTCTTAAGCAAGACGCATCGAAAATATAATAAAGACGTAAGCTATTTATTGAACGAGGCTAAATTTGCTCATGCGGCTAATTTATATTTATTTTACTACTCTAATGAAACGGCGTCCGGGACGTCATGCGCTCAACACGATTCAAGATGGCTGATTGGCGAGTTGACGTTGTACAACTTTTTGGCTCCAAACATTTTCATGATTTTGGGAAATGTCGTCTGCAAACTCTAGTGCGTGAAATGACCAAATGACGGATATAATGATCTGTAGCATGGTTACGCAATATATTTACACATATCAACACACTGACTAATGGTGGCGCTAAACAAAATTAAAACAAAACGCTTGCGGTGGTATGCTATTAATGGCATTAATAATTGACGGTCGTTAGAACAATAAGAAATAAATTACTAACGTCCGTTTATTATATTCTAATTTCATGTTGTATTTGTTCACCAACCCTGTCTGGCAGTTGTATTATCCCCTGCCCCGTGAATCAGTATATACGGACAATTTCCTCGTCGTTCAAACTATCTAACGGATTCCGTCTGTCACAAAAGAGTCGTTCTCTTCTTAACGCCCATCTGGCTTCGTGGTCGGCCAACATGTAGCAGCGCCATTATTGCATCAAGCGGCCAGCAACGTACGTACAAATATAACACAAATGCATCAGCTAAGACGACCCACACACCGATCTTAAGTTAAGAAGGGTTTTGCCCCGTTGTCAAGGTAGTTAGGACCCGTTAAACCCTTCTTATCTTTTGTGAAATCGTTCTTAGGACGCGTCACAAGTTAAGACGAGTTACTCTTCCTAACTCGAGATAAGACGTGTCTTAGTGCTTTGTGAAATCGGCCCCAGGGCAGACAAACTCATCATTCTTGGGGATTCCAGATTTAGGTTGGTCATCATTGATGCATAGGCACTGACAGTGACACATACATGTAATGTATGTCACAGATCACTACATGTAGCATGCCTTGCAACATGGCCATTTTTGGTGTTCCCCAAAAGAGCTTTCATGTAAATGTAAAACATTATATGTACATGTATGTATGTACATGGTACATGATGTGGCTGTAGCCTTAAGTGTAGTAAATACATGGTACATGATGTGGCTAGCCTTAAGTGTAGTGAATACATGGTACATGTGGCTAGCCTTAATAATAATAATAATAATAATGTATAGATTTATATAGCGCACGTATCCACCAACTAAGTGGCGCTCAAGGCGCATTATATTATTATCCCTGCTCATAAGGCTCATAAGGCTCATAAATCATTCCTGAAACCATCTCAGCTCCCTGGGGAGTATACAGCTCAATTGCTGCCATTTCTAGCGCATAGAGAGCAAACCATCTCTGCCTTCACAGGTACCCATTTAACCCCTGGGTGGAGAGAAGCAATTATGGTTAAGTGTCTTGCTCAAGGACACAGGTGTCACGGCCGGGGCTCGAACCCACACTCTGCTGCTGGCAACACCAGAACTTGAGTTCAGTGCGCTAGACCACTCGGCCACGACAATCCACTTTTCGTGCATTATACAACACTAAGTGTAGTGAATACGGTGTGGCTAGCCTTACATGTAAGTGTAGTGAATACATGGTACATGATGTGGCTATAGCCTTAAGTGTAGTGAATACATGGTACATGATGTGGCTAGCCTTACATGTAAGTGTAGTGAATACATGGTACATGATGTGGCTAGCCTTAAGTGTAGTGAATACATGGTACATGATGTGGCTAGCCTTAAGTGTAGTGAATACATGGTACAGTGTACATGATGTGGCTAGTCTTACATGTATGTAAGTGTAGTGAATGTACATGGTACATATGTGGCTAGCCTTACATGTAAGTGTAGTGAATACATGTGGCTATAGCCTTAAGTGTAGTGAATCTAATCTAATCTAATCATTTATTGTTTTAAGTGAACCACATACAATTATCTCAACACACTGTACACCTGTATAAGAGCCCTTTCCATTAAAACAGTTCCAGTAAAAGTTAAAAAGTTAAAAGATAAAAATTAAAGTAATTATAAAGTAAACAGCGACTACCATAATAAGAACGGAACAAATGAGTTTTAACCAATGACTTACATGTAAATGATTCATAGCTGCGGGCTGCACGAATGTTTGATGGAAGATCATTCTATACCATGGGAGCAACAACAGAGAATGTACGATTACCATAATACTTAGTCATTATAGAATTCACAGGTGGAGGCTCCAAACGAATCTCACTACTCTGCCTTGTTGATCTCTGCGGAACACGGAGATCAACCAGGTCAGTGAGGTAGATCGGCGCTGTGACATTCTCAATTATTTTTTAAGTAATGGCAAGGATTTTGAAACGAATCCGCTGTTCGACTGGCAACCAATGAGGATCCCGAAGCACAGGAGTAATACTCTCCCGAACTCTGGTTCCAGTTATCAGTCGAGCAGCGAATTCTGAATGAGTTGTAATTTTTTCAGTTGATTTGAATGAAGCCCAAAAGCAGACTATTACAATAGTCCAACCTGGAGGTAACAAAAGCATGAACAAGTTTCTCAGTTGAAGATTTTTCCAACATTTTTGAACCTTCCCAATCTTCCATAAGGCAAATGACGCGATTTACAAAGACTTGTTACATGGTGCTCCATGCTCGCAGCAGAATCTAAAAAAAAACTCCAAGATCTCGTACTTTGGACGAAGGATGGACCTGAACATCACCCACCCGCACACCGACCGCAGCAGCACCGTCGGACACAGTCTTAAACTTTGACAAGAACAAAACTACCTCTGTTTTACTGTCGTTGAGTGCGAGCCAATTGGATCGCATCCTACGTCTAATCTCGTCAACGCATGCCTCAATGGAGGCAATGACTGATGTATCTGCCGGCGTATCACAGGCGATGTACAGCTGGGTGTCATCAGCATACATGACACTACTGAGACCATGACGGTCGATAATGTCTTCAAGTGGCACCATATAAAGGGAAAAAAGGACAGGACCCAATATTGAACCCTGTGGAACACCAAATTTCAACTGGGCCTCATCTGACACCATCGATCCAATACACACACGCTGGGTACGATTTGTTAGGTACGACTTTAGCCAGCTTAAGACTGTTCCCCCGATACCAAAACGGGAGCACAGTCGCCTAGTGATAATATCATGATCGATGGTGTCAAATGTGGCAGAAAGATCTAACAATACCAAAATAACGTCACGGTGCTGATCAAGAGCGAGTGCCACATCATTCTGCACTCTCAAGAGTGCAGTCTCAGTGCTATGTCCCTCTCGGTAAGCGGAATGACATCTTGCATACATGGAATTTGTCTTGAAATAGCAGTTCAACTGTGATAAAACTATCTTCTCGAGCAACTTTGATAAAAATGGAATGTTAGACACTGGTCTATAATTAAGTAACTCATTTCGATCCAACCCATACATGTATTTCTTAATCAGAGGGCGCACTAGAGCTGACTTACACGCAGCTGGAAAAACACCAGATTTGAGTGAACTGTTAGCAATGCGACACAGAATAGGCGCCAACTGATCAGGAAACTCCTTTACAAATTGGGTTGGCATTGGATCAAGAAAACATGTTTTATCTGTCATCTTACGTACAAGTAAAATAATATCATTGGGTGTTACCGATGTAAATGAATTAAAAGACAAATTGTTTTGCACAAAATTGTCCAAAAACTCCGGGCCATCCATCAAAGCCATTCTAATATCACAGATTTTCTGTTTAAAAAAGTCCATAAATTGTTGTGGTAGTAGATGAGGACTAATATCAGGTAAGATCAAAAACGATGATTTCTTATGACCATAAATTTCATCTACGATAGAAAACAGAGTCTTCTGATCAGAGTTCTCTAATATTCTTTTCCGATGATATGATGCCTTGACCTCATCACAGTGTTGATTATAGATGGAATGGGCAGAAACAAAAGTTTGCCTATCAACCTCGAGACGCGTGAAGAGCCAATGCTTCTCTAAGCGTGTAAGAGTAGTCCTTTCCTCCAACAGCTCCTTCGTGTACCACTTAGCTCTCGGCTTGTATAGTAATGTCTTAACCTGAATCGGGGCAACTTCATCAAGGACATTGCTGAGAGCTGTTATAGAAAACTGTCAGCTGGTTTACATTAGAGACATGATCTGGTATATCCTTCAGCGAGTGGTCTAACCGCTCTTTGAAGTCCGTAATATTGATGGCACTCAATCGACGATGTTGCTTTATGACCTTCCGCGTAGGTGGATGGTGCATAACTGATGTAAAATGAATCGCAGTATGATCAGATGGCAGTGTGTGATGATCCAGGACAAAATTTGACAGGCGCGAGTCACCAGCTCTCGAAATCACCAGATCTAAAGTGTGGCCTTTCTCATGAGTAGGCTCACATATGTGCTGCACAAGACCAAGTGAAGAAATCAAGTCACTGAACCGCAAGGCATCAACACATTCTGGGTTATCCACATGCAAATTAAAATCGCCTGTAATAATGAGTTGATCAGGCGAAAATGTTATTTTTTCTAATAGTGTAGAAAATTCGGATAAAAAGTTGGTAGCAGTAAAACGGTGCTCTTCAGAATATGGTGGACGGTAAACCACTAAAAGGTGTATCAAATCATTACCAGTGTTTACATTTATGTCCATGAGCTCAAATGACTTGTAAGGAGCAGTTTTGTTGATTGTCACTTTCAAGTTAGACTTGGACAACACAGCGATACCTCCACCCCTCCGACGGTCTTGTGGTACATGGTGGATACTAAAACCGCTAATTGATGATGTGAACTCTGATTTGATGAAATCCGCATTCTTATCTGTCATCCAGGTTTCCGTCATCCAGGTTTCCGCTACATCAGTATGATTGTGCAAAATTGAATCACAAACTGCTGTGACCTTTTTCTCCAACGATCTGGCGTTCCACAATGAAAAGTTCATATTTCGACTTAGCATGTACTTACTCACTCTCTGAATTTGAGTGAGGTTTTGGTAGTTCACCGTATCAGTGTCCTTTGTTCTCACATTGTGATGGAAGAAAACATCAACAACAGTTGGAATCCTATGGCGCAACCTTGTACCTGAACGTTTACCTCGAGTGCGTTTCAAACTGTTCATAGATTTAAGTCTGTTTCTAACATCATCAGGAAGATGGAATGCAGATGATCGAAGTGAAATAATTTCTATCCGACTATACTACGACATTGTCACCGACACTGACAATTCGGGGTTAAAATTGTCCAGCACCAAGTACTCGGAGATTAAGGTACAAAACAGCACACTGATAAAAAAGCAGTTTAATATCATTGCGGAAGTGTATCAACAGGTTGATGTTAAAAAGACAGAGCTGCTGATACTGCAAACTTCATGGTCGATACATGTATACATGTACATAAATATCACCTGTTGTTGTATCCTGGCAGCCATGTTGACTCAAAAAGCTCTGATGATCCATATAAAAAGTCACTCAAGTCACATTACAGTCCAAAAAGACGATGAAAGTAATCACCAGTTCACCAAGATGTACAGTTAAAAAAGACATCAATGTTGAAGCATAAAAAGGATTACAACGGATATAAACTAGACAGACTCAGAGAGCATAAAAACACAACTGGCAGCTACAAAGAGCGCCCTCACAGTGAATACATGGTGCATGATGTGGCTAGCCTTAAGTGTAGTGAATACATGGTACATGATGTGGCTAGCCTTAAGTGTAGTGAATACATGGTATATGCATGACACCTTTGTTGTACATGTATGGCCACATGGCAGAGACGCACTTCAGGACTTTCTACCACAACGAGCAACATCCTAGCATCAAGTTCATGATGAAAGTAGAAGACAGCAAGATATCATTCCACACCGTTCGTACAGGAAGCCCACCCACACAGATCGATAGCTCACCCTAGCATCAAGTCATCGGTCAACTGCACCCTCGTGCAACGTGCCTACAACCTATGCGACCCGGACAGTCTACCCATGGAACTATGGCACTGGGTATCCAGCACAACGGCTACAAACCCAGCAAGATCAACACAGCGAAGCCTGTCCCAAACCCTGACTGCAAGGTTCTCCCCCAATCTAACCCTTTCTACTTGCCTCCCCTACCTACATGTAGGTTCCACGTCACATAAACTTCAGCACATTCTCCAACAAGCAGGCATCAAATATATGTGAATCAGTCGTTACTCGTGAATGTGTTACATGTACATGTTTTGTTGTACTACATGTGTACTTGCAAGTACTTTTGAGGTAATCGCAGCGGGACGATTAATCGAGTGGTTAAAAAGACATGAGTATGAGTACAATTAGCAATTACTACTCATGAGTACTCAAGTAATCAGATCATGTACCGAAATCCAAAGTCGATTGTGAACATGGCCATATAATTCCTTTAGATGGGACTTGCCTGTACATGTACATGTAGGTCCTGTTAAAGCATAAGTCATGTATGAAAAGAACCCAGAACACTTATTGTGGTAGATTAGGGGTTATCCCTTGATTACAGGTTTCCTCAGGCGTCCGAGCTACAGCTACATGTAGTTATTTATAATAAGTGTACCTTTAAGAAATTCTTGGTTTCATTACCAAATGTAGTAAATACAATATCTTTAATCTATCACAGTCTCGTTTGTTCTTCATTTAATACACGTACAGTGTACATGTATTTGTCTTTCATTTAACCAGTTCGCGTCGGAGGCCGTGTATACACGCAATTTGTTTTGCACCACGGATCGGAGAGCGTCTAAACACGCCATAGGAAACTCCGGAATATTTGTATGCATGCTCGGTTGACGTGACAACGAGCCGAGCGTACAGTGACATGCTCGGTAGACGTGGCCACGCGCTGTGGAAGCTTCCATTAACGTGTTTGTGTAGGAAAAAGAAACCTGCACAGTACAGGGGCCCAGAAAAACGTTTTTATTCCCGACGCGAACTGGTTAATAATGGACTAATTTGGAGTCATCACATTTATTTAATAATTTAAGGCTTTACATGTACATGTATACATGTACATGTTCATGTATTATTTAAACAAACTAGTGGTGACACCATAATGAGCAGGATGGATTTCCTGATTGACAATTGCAAAACCTAATATCATTATCCTACCAATCAAAACCCTGGCTAAATCAAATCTGGCTAAAGGCAGCAGAACCTTCCATATATGCGTACTTCAGCATTCATTATTCTCTGCATCCAAATCATAATGTCATCACACGGCAGTGCTCAACTGGGCAATTAAACAGAAAATAAACCCAGACATTGGCAGCAAAAATTTGTTTGGTCAATTTCAAGAATCATTTCATCGATTTTTGATTAATTTTAATATTAATTTTACATCACTACAAAAGTACAAGCAACTCCCCATATTTTGAAAGGTATTTGCAAATTATACAACACTGATTGATTCTTTTCTCCATGACATGTAGGCCTATATAAACCCCCAATTTTACAATTCCAAAATTAAATATAATTTTCTAAATTTCACACACTATAATATACATTTATTTTATATTTTGTAAATAATACAGGTGAGAATATAAATATTTGCTGGAGTCCAGATGGCCACACAATTGCTGTTGGTAACAAAGAAGATCTTGTGACCTTTGTGGATGCTAGGTCACATCGTATAAAGGCTGAGGAACAGTTCAAATTTGAAGTCAATGAGATTTCATGGAATAATGGGAATGACTTGTTTTTCCTGACCAATGGACATGGCTGCATAAATGTTTTAAGGTAAATATTTGTAGTCATCTTGAGACAACATGTACATGTACACTGTATATACATGTACGTAAGTACAATTACATGCACATATTATACATGTACTTATATGGACAATTCCACAGTTACTTTTAAGGTATTTATTTCAATGTTGCAACACTGTAACATACATGTAGTTTATTTAACCAGTTCGCACCGGGAATAAAAAAGTTTTTCCGAACCCCGTGGCGGGTTTATTTTTACCGCACAAACATGACCAATGATGCTCACCAGAGCGTGACCGGGGAGACCGCGTCTTCCACCGTATGCTTATGGCTCGTTGCCACGTCGACCGGGAATCTATACAAATATTCCCGAGAATCCTGTGGCGTGTTTAGATGCTCTCCGATCCGCTGTCCAAAAAAAAATTGCATGTATACACGGCCTCCGACGTGAACTGGTTAAACATGTTATTTAAATCTTGAAAATATTTTTTCGGTTTTGTAGGTTGGTTGCTTTTACAATAAGAAACCTTACATGTGTATGTACATGTACATGTACGTCATCAGTTGCCGAACAGTAGAGGGGAACAATGGATTAATTATGGGTTTACACATGTGTGTTTGTGGTTATTTATGGTGTAAACCAAGGACTTAACAAAAAGAAACAATGGGTCCTTGGTTAGCGGTTGTTTGCAAATGTCATCGGTTGAAAAACATGTAAAAAACGAATTGGAGTTGCCTAAAAAAGTCCAATAACCAAGGGAAGAAAAGAGGGGAATAACAGGAGGTCCTTGAATTGGTTTTACACCATAAACAAATGTTTGTTAGTGTGTGCATTTAGTAGGAATAATAGTCCCTGGTTGAAGTCCTCAGGGTCGTTGGTAGTCATCTGTGTACAATGGAAATGGGCAATTCTCTGGTAACGGAATGATGTCCATTCATGACCCAGCCAACATTTGCCCATCACCTAGAAAATATGTTTTATACTAGACAACTAATCTGTGTATGAAATGGGAGCCAAGATCCAACAGATTCATTGGACACAAATAAATTTAAAAAAATTCACCTGCTGGGTCACTTTAGGGAGGTCAAAATTTCGGTAACGGAATTACGGCAAAGGACAAGCAGTTTTCAGATCTTGCATAAATTAATAAATCTCTGTGAAGTTTAGTAATTTCCAAAAGGGGTGTTATTTGTAGTAGAGACTTTAGTTGGGTTAATAACTATAATGCAAAATAAAATTTGAAATATTATTCCTTCATTGAAAAAAATGACCTTCAATCATGGTAACGGAATTACGTCAGGACGGTAACGGAATTATGTATTGTATTTGTACAGGTCTAAAAATAGTGCTAAATGCAAGGCAAAAATAGTTTTAAAAAACAGTATTTTACTTGAATTTCTACATTTAGGCATATCCATTTTGTGTTTTTTATGGTATGCAATAATGTTCTCACAAGTACATATCCTGAACATACATAATCCAATTAAATCATGCAAACTTAACAATTTCCAACCAAAATAATGAGCGTTTACTACAAGTACTGCCCCATAACCACTGTACAAATACATGTACAATAGCATACTTTTGCATTCAAACTAAACATTGTGTCATATTTTTTAGGAAACGGTGTTTTTTAAAGTTTTTTATTGAAAAATATTTATTAATTAACATTAAATAAAAGTTTGTCACAGAAGATGTCAAAAGTCACAGTAAGTCATTTTAACAGTAATAAAAACTTGAATAATAAGTGCAGTGCAAATCCGTAACCATGGTTACCGTAATTCCATGACCGTATATTAAAGTACTAAGCAAATGTCCGAAAGTGAATTTTTTTTTTATAAAACTTGTAGGGAGGTATATTTAGGAAAAAAAACAATGTTGGGATTTTTATTTTTATTTTCTTTGCCCAAAAAATTACTTTTGTGCATTATTTTGGTAACGGAATTACGTGTGATTTTTTTTCATGTTTTATTTTTAAATTGTTGGAGAACACAACAAATATTTTTTGCATACAAAAGTAATCTTAGGTACAATGGCTATCTTGACACATAAACAATTATTTCCCACAAGGCCTCCACTAATCACAATGTCTAAGAGAATTAAATTTGAATTTTTAACGAAAATTCCACATTTTCAGACTTACTACCCAAAAATCAGATTTCTCCCAGAAAACACAGGTTTTTCGAATTTTAACCGCTTGGATTGGATTCCCTATGAAATTCTGGTCTAGGAAATATTTTTTCTCTCCCATGGAGAATTGCCCAAATTATTTTAAGCATCCTCTATTGAAATTGTTAAAACACTGTAGTATAACTGTAAATATTATGTTTAATTAATTGATGAAATTCTTCCGTGGATATTTGCCCTACTCTCTCTCAAAAAATAAAAATTGTGTTAAGTAAATACATTGTATTACCAGAATGATATAATTTAATAATACTTAAAACAATACTTTTTTAAACTTAAATGTTTAAAAATAAGTATTCAAAATGTATCCCGATTCAGTAAAGCCAACAGACTAAACTAACTGAATATATTTAAGTACATGTATGTTGTACTTGAAGAAATTAAGTTCATCTAACTTTATAATATAAAGTCCTGGCAAATTAAATTCTATGCAAGTTGAATTTACTTACAATCCAGGCAACATACATACATGATGTACATGTACTCGCCTTAATAAATAAAATTAAGTTGATTAACTTTTTTGAATGTATAGTACTTTATCCATGATACACATAAATGGATTTAGGGCAAAAATCAAATCATTATTCATACACTCATTCATTATGGTTTATTTCTATAAAAAAAATTAATAAAAAATAAAATCTAATGGCAGCCATATGCTGAATTGGGGATATATTTTACGTCCAAATAGTAAAATTTATATTAAAAATTATACAGTAAATTTGGTAAATAAAATAAAATGTCATTCTACAAGAGCAAGATTATCAGTTACATAATTAAAACCTAAAATAGTTCTACAGTCTCTTCTTTGGATACTTTCTGTCAGTTTGACTTGTTTCTGAGTAAGGGTCTTACTGAATACTGGTACACAATACTCTAGTACAGGTCAAATGTAACCATGTAAATTGTGATGAGATCAGCACTTGGTAAATTGTAGCGTTTTAAACATCTCAACATATACAATTTTCTGTTACATTTCTTGATCATTTGTGATACTTGAGAGTCCCATTTAAGATTTGCTTGGATTAAGATACCTAATAGTTTGGATACCTGGACATTTTGTATTTGAGTCTCCAGCAAAAATCGGAGACTGATACAGTCATTGTTAGACACTTTGATGGGTTGAGTTTCATGTTATTAAGTACATGTAGGTCCACTCCTGTAACTTAGCAAACTCGTGTTGAAACTGTGATGGTTGAGATTGTTTACAGCATTGTACAAGTGTTATATCATCTATATATATTTCCAATATGAAAGATCAGAATCATTGCAGGCATCATTGATCATGATTATAGTCATATATATGACCTTCAAATCATCTGATCTGACCTTTACTTCCGGTCTAAACAGGAAGTCAAATTCAACACATTCTAAAGCAAAATTGATAGGTCTTTCGAATATGAAATTGATATTGTTATAATATAAAAGATGATACACCTTTGCAAAATATGATTGACATCATCGATGATAATTTGATTGAACCGGAAGTTGACACAAACACCGTGTGTTTGTTCTAACAAACACTAGAGCTCTAGTTTCTTTTACATGTTCTTCAACATTAAGTCGGTTGTAAATTAGCTTTTTGATTTCATCAGTAAAAACTGAGGAATTTGTTTTTAAAAAAATATAAAATTTTGCCTTTTTTGTTCAGCTATGGTGGAACTAGAAATTCGTGCCGATTCTCAAATTTCTCTGAAGCTGAACCTTTCAGCAATATTTTGATACCAAAATTAGCTGCGACCACCTGCGACCTGTGATTTTGTAGCTATTTTTGTAAACCCCATCCCAACATTTTTGAACTTTTTGTTGAGCAGCACGGGCCACACATGACTTAATTTTTCCATTGCGGTTTCCGCTTCATAAACAAAGACAAGTCTAGCAAAATAATAGCCATGATAAATGATTGTGCAGTTACAATGATAGTGGAAAGCAAGATGTATCTAAAAAGTAATATTCAGTCAGTAATCCCCTATTGGTGAATTGGCAAAACAAAAATGATCACAGGTCTACATGAAACTTATTGGTGTTAAATTGATCATGGTATCAAACAGGGATGAAATATTTTGGTCTTGTGCTATCAAATTAGTAAAATAGTGAAATAATGTCCAAAATTAATTGCTGCCCCTCTGGAAACAAAAACAAATCAACATAAGAATGAATACGAAACATCTGAATGCATTTTCATTATTTTCTCTGAGTGACACATAATAAACTGCAACTTTGAGAACCTAGAGCATTATTTTTTCTGAGTGATCGTACCGGGCAGGACAGCTCTGAATTATTTGTTGTGTGTGTGAATGACTCAAGCTCGCATATTGCATTAATGTTCAACACGGAGAGCCTCGTTATCAAACCTGGAAGTGCACAGATCGACGTTAATTTCGTCATCTTGGGGATTTGTCTATTGGTCCGAGTTTGGAGCCTTGGGGTATTCCTACATGGCAGGTTCCCTAATCCGATCTTTGGCCATGGTTATTGCTTGTAAAATCCATGCAATCAGACAGGGTTGTAGTTGATGTTGTTTGTTGATTACAATGTTGTAGTCCACACGGCCGAAAAATCTGTGAGGATCAGTGTTGACATACTGTAGGCTTTTCAGCATTCTCATAGAGCGTGTGAAACAGATTGATGAGATCGTGATCATGAGTTGTTGATAGTCCATAGCGATTGCCAAATTGTTTGACATCGATGTATTCATTAGCCATTTGACTATGAAGGTCTCGGCGATTTTAGCAAAGTGTGTAGTTCGCGATATTGGTTGTATGTTGTCCACTGTGGCTTGTTGTGATTTACGTAGGTATGGGTGATACCATTACCAGTTTCCACCGATCGCAGACCTGTGCTTGTTGGAATGATTAATTCAGGATACCTGACAGCGGGAAACTTAGTTTGTACTGGCATTGATTTTTTGTAGTTGGTTGTAAAATTCATTCACATGGTTCAACAACTGGGCAATGGTGATGGTGATGATAAGTATGCTGGTACATTACTTTTGTCCAAATGTGGTAGATCATCAGCTATTGTGAGGAATTGCTGGTTAATGGCATTTGCGGCTTCTCTGTAGTTATTGGGGTCAGGGATTGCGATTAGTGGAGATTCATAAATACCCTGTGTAAGAACCTTGATTTGTTTATAATATATCACACAGCAGGATTTTTGCGCTTGGGATTTTGTACTCTTGAGTTGTATTATTTCGTTTAGGCACTGATAGATCTTTTAACTTCGTTTCGAAGGTATTGCCAGTAAGGTAATCTGCCTTATTAGTAGGCCAGTTGTTGTTTCTGTATGGTTTCTTTGATTTGAGCTGTCATCCAAGCTTTTTCTGTAATATGGTATTTAATAATTTTTGTTGGCATACATGTATGATAGCCAACACATGCCACAACAGATTTATATAACACATCATACATCAAGGTAGGATTGGTATTAGCTGCCTCCACCTCGTCCCAGTTATGATGTGTTATTCATCTGCTTAATTCTCTTGTTGCACTCTGCTTGGAGCATACAACTTTTCTCCTTAGTGAGTTGGGTTTTGTTGTTGGGGGGACAGGTTTCCAGAGAACACATTGGTTGTCACTCATTGCTGTTGGTGTTAGTGTACTAGGAGGTCGGTACAGTTGCGACATGTTGGTGATGATTTTATCCAGTATGTTTTCACCACATGTCGGTAATTCAACTGTTTGTTTAAAATGCTCATTAGAAAGCAATGGTTGGTGTCAAGATCATTGAAATCACCAACAATTACAAGACCTGCTTCATGGTTTCTGGTAAATAACATGTCAATAGTAGTGACCAGATGTTTGATGTACATGTACTGTGGTGCTGCTGGGCTTCTAGGAGGGTAGTATACAATGCTCAAAATGATACAAGATACATTCCATGGTAATCGGGGTGGGCACACATGTGTATCCAGATGATCTCAACATTGTTTGGTGTATCAACAGTTTGAATGCAAGGCTGGAGGTTGTGTCTTGCATATACAGCTATCCCGCTGGTTTCAGTACATGTACGTGAATGTGAGAAAACTGGGATAGTAAACTACATGTATGTATCAGCATTAAACCAGGTTTGTGAGATTGCAACAATATCAACTTCATTCTTCTGTGATGTCAATTCCAATTCATCGAATTTGTTGTTAATAGAGCGAGGGTTGCACAAAAATACCGTCAGTATACATTGTATCATACTTGGATATTGAGCACATACCGTAGTGCCAGCGATACGTTGATAAGATTGTTAAGTTCAACATGTAAGTTGTACTAGTATTAACCCTAACCCTGCCAGACGCAGCACAGTGCATCAGGTGGAAAAGTCTGGTGCACTTTGATGCATTCAGCTGTCAACACCAGTGCATAAGCAGCCAAGTCTGAGGCTATTGAGAGCTGGTCCCATTGAACAATGCCAGAGTTGTATCCTGCTGCGTTTGGTGACCACAGACTCTGAGGCAGTTCGGCCTTGAGATTTGTGACCTGATGGATTTTGCTGCACTGGGCAGTCAAGTCACTTTGACAAACGATGCAATCTGATGCGTCTGGCAGGGTTTCTAGCCAAAATACCCTGGAGGGTTAGGGTTAATGTGGCATGCATGATTTTTGCCAGCACGACATCCTTGTTTGGTAACTTTGGCAAGTTGTATGGCCTTTAATGTGCTCCATGATTGTGTCATCGGATAAGGTGGTTTTCACATACCGTAGAGCTTGTCTGATGTGAGAAGGGAAGCTACATTGTACTTGAATAAATCAGGCGAGACATAATTGATTCATTGAAGTTTCACTGAGAGTTCAAACTGAGAAAACTTGTCTAAAGATTATCAGGTAGTAGTTTGTACTTGCTGTACACGTACATATACTTCATGCATGTAGTATCATTATGTATCGTTATGTGGAATGGCTTACAGTTCTGACACCTCAGAAAGAAGAATCAAATTCTCCTCAAAATGTTAAAAGGCTGTAACGGAGATAGACAACATTAAAAGACAGCAATGTCCACAATAAATGAGAAATGCCACAACTCACAAAAATCTGGTAAACTGGAAAAACTCACACTGAAAATGACACAAAGTAAAAACTGACATGGCTGCCATTGGGCTCCCTCTACATGTATACTGTATGTATAGTATGTAGGTCTGTACTTCATGTCATAATTTCTTTGTGTACATTCCAAGTGCCCTGAGGATTGTACTTTTCAAAAATTAAGACAACTTTCTTTATGTCATACATGTATGTAATTAAAGTTCCTGTGAAGAGTGTATTTACAAACCTCCCAACATCTACGATTTTGGCGTACTTTTTACGATTTTTCACCGGAGGCAGAAGTTTTTGAAGAAGTACAGTGATGAATGGCCTTGCCTGACGTTCAGCAAACAGTCGGAATATTTTGGCTTTTGTACGTTGTGCGATGTTAATTTTTGTGTGAGTCACACTGGTAGAAATGACTGCCAGAAGCATAAGAAAGTACGATTTTTGAAAACTGAATGTTGGGAGGTCTATATTTACCAAAGTTTATTTTTTGGTGCTGTTATATTGATTGGTATGAATTAAAAACAATTTTAAATGTTTTTTTTTAATCGAGTGGATTATTAATGGTTTATCTAATATAGTAATAATCAAAAATTGACACCCCGAATTGTTGAAGTTTTAACGAAACGTTCGTGACATACATGTACATGTACACAAAGGCAGAGAATTTCTATACATTCTCGTGGAGATAGGCGGTATGTGGTTTGGTGCCAGACTATGATCGGGTAATAAACACTAAGCCCCATTGTATCATAGATTGTATGGAAATTAGACTTAACTCATGCTTTACAACATGCTGGCAACGTGTTTACACAAGACTTGCGTAATATAAACATGCACTCGAACAGCGATAACCCAGCCACGGATGTACCGTGAAACGCAGCACAACCCCCATCATGCAGTCGGAACACACACCGAAGGCAATGCTAACATTATGGTGTTATGCATGGTAGTATAACTAAATGGCCACTTACCCTGAGTCTTTCTCGCTTTAAAAAAGCACCTCTCTTCTTCGATGGAGCCTTCCCAGCCTTCTTACTTAGCGGGAATATCGTTGGAATTGCATCTGGTAGCAGCATGGCCTTATTTATAAGCCATACCGAACTGGCTGTGAAGGCCCCGTTCAAAGCATGTCTGCTCGAAGTGTGCAGTTTATATGAATGAGTGTTCCGTCGGTCCCGACCAATACGCTCTGGTCAGCTTCACTTTAGCCGTCCAAATACGTCAGTATTTTGGATCAGACGGAAATCGGTGTGGACTACCGTCTTTGGCAGCGACACACCTCGATGGCATTATCGAAAATAATAAGCTTCAAACCTGACAGAAAACTTTAGGAAACTTTTTCTCTAGCAACACTCTGCATGCAGTGTGCGCTGTATACGACGCACACTTGGGCAAGTGCTGTGGATCGCGGAATGGGAATTGCCTGAGTGTGCGTCACAAATTTTATGCTAATGAGGGGATATGGGCGTGTCGAAAAGCACCCCCTAAATTTAAAAATTAATATTTTTATGGTATAAACGTGAGGGGAAAAAATTACAAATGACAAATATATGTTCCAGTAGGCATACTTTATTGTATACAATGAAAAAAAACCCTATTTCATAGGACCTTTAACCCTTTCCTTACCGTAGGCGACTTTTGTCGACTGCACTCATAACCCCCCCTCTTCTTTAACATAGGCGACTTTTGTCGACCAAGCTTCCACACAAAAAAGCACTCTAGCCTGAGCATAAAGGCCATTTGTTATAAAGATGTAGTTTTGCCATGTTAACCCTCCATACCCAAGCTTACAATGGTTGGAAAGAGAAAGATCGGATCTTTCCATTGATGGTGAAATAAAATAAGGTTGCTATTATGCAATCCCTTGATATTGGTGTTGAAAGATCCGAAATGCCAAACACCTACGGAGTGCCATTTGTTTGTGTACAAAAAAGTGTTTGAGTTTACAGATCACACTGAGGAAACAAAGATTGAGAACTTGGACATTATTGACCGATCTTAATGATTTTTGGATTATATGAAAGGGAATTAAATAAGTAAGATAATTATTATTACTTATTTTTCTGTAAAACGATATCTTCAAGGTGATAATAGAGTTTGTAAAATTGGCCTTTGAACACAAGCTTTCTGTTGTGTAAGAATGTGTGCTTCACGCTTGAGTGGTCAAACAATGCGGTCACCAGTGGTTGCTTATGTCAAAACAATTCGGTATTGAGAGGGTTAAGTAATTACAAGGGGATCTTCTTTCGTACATGTACGTAGTGGATAGACATTTGTCTGTCCGTGTATGTACATGTAATGTACGTAATGTCTTAAAGATGATCCTGCAATTGTTTAGGAAAATAGTATATGCGCCATCATTATAAGGAGTGTACAGGAAAAGATTGGGACAAAATAGTTGCCTTTATTTGACCCTCCCATGTCACACTCCAGTAGTTATCATATGTTTTATATTCCAGAAGTACATGTACATGTACATATACGTGTAATAATACTGTCTTGTACACAATATTCGACCATTGGTATTGTACACCCTGTGGACAAATAGAACCAGGGGTGAAGCTGACGGTGCCATGGCCATCAGCCAAATCACAAAGTCTTTATTTTTTCTCTTGCAGCTATCCAGATCTGAAATCACTACATGTTCTGAATGCACATCCAGCCAACTGCATTTGTATTGAGTTTGACCCCACTGGAAAGTATTTTGCTACAGGAAGTGCTGATGCTTTAGCCAGTTTGTGGGACGTGGAGGAACTTGTTTGTCTGAGAACATTCGCAAGGTATATATTATTGCTGGATTGGCTATGCTACATGTATATAAAGTTACTAAGCCCTGGCCGGCCCTGCCTGATAATGTACATGTTTATAAATTAGCCCCATGATATAGATACTTTGGTCATAGAGATCTTGTTAAAATGTAGACAGCACATGTCCCCGAAAATGGTTGTGAAGGTGGCCCCGTATTATAGATAAACCTGTAATGAAGCTAGTCATGTTGCTAGAGTTCACAGTACTACCGCCCATGCTATAGAGAAAGTTCACACGTTAATGTGAACTTAAGCTTAATTACTTAATTGCTCCAAACCCCTGAATCAGGAGGGAAAAAAATGACAAAGATAATAAACTGAGAATGTTGCATGTTAGCGGGATTTCCCCCAACTGACTCAGATTTTTGAGGCATTGTGGTTAAAACCCTTACGGGTTGTAGATTCAACTCCATAAAGTTAACATAAAATGTTACACGCCTGAACTCCTGTGCTTTACTGTGTTACTGTCTACTCAGTTTATTATGAACTATGTTTGACACTTTAGCTCTATCAAACACGACTCCACATTTATAACAGCAAGTAGCCCGCTAGTACATGTTTCAACGTTTACCAACCTGTAGTAACAGCCAGTAGAATGTATACAGATGATGAACAGGTTCACTATAATAAACAAACAATATAGTATATAAGTCAACTTCATGTACGTGCCACTTTAAATTGTACATGAGAATGTAAACATTAACCCAATGGAATCAGTGCAAATCAATCCCTTGAAATCATGTTTCAACGCTACCAACCTGTAGTAACAGCCAGTAGAATGTATACAGATGATGAACAGGTTCACTATAATAAACAAACAATATAGTATATAAGTCAACTTCATGTACGTGCCACTTTAAATTGTACATGAGAATGTAAACATTAACCCAATGGAATCAGTGCAAATCAATCCCTTGAAATCATGTTTCAACGTTTACCAACCTGTAGTAACAGCCAGTAGAATGTATACAGATGATGAACAGGTTCACTATAATAAACAAACAATATAGTATATAAGTCAACTTCATGTACATGCCACTTTAAATTGTACATGAGAATGTAAACATTAACCCAATGGAATCAGTGCAAATCAATCCTTTGAAATCATGTGAGAATAAAAAAAACAGAAAATATGGAAAATTCACATAAAACCCCTTTACACTATGAACAGGGAAATGTCTTAAACGCTATTGTTAAGCCCTTTTCACATGAGGGAAATAAGCAGGGGGTCCATGGTCCTAAGAATACAACGTTGTCAAATACACTTCGTGTGAAATGTACCTCTGCTCTGCACAAACACAGGTCCGTAGTCTTTTCCTGACCACGGTCGAGACCAGCAACAAAAAAACACACCGAAGTTCACCACGATAGGCCGTGTGAATGAACAAACCGCACAGAGACCAAGGACCATTGTTTCGCGAGAGCTACCATGCATGCGCGCAAGAAGAAAATTTCCCAGGATGCCTTTAAATCAAGATGGCGACGCCCGAACAGTTAATGATGATGCTTTTGTTGCTAAGTTTAATGTGTAGAAAACGTCAAAACAACAACGTTTCCAGAGAAATTGATGGCATAAACCAACACTATAGAAGGCGGACGATGTTCTACCGTCGAAGAATGCTGTCGAGGCACAGAAAACGTGCCAGAATGTTCGTTAAAGTAGTGTTGCTCGTGACAACAACACTCGGCCGTAAGTTAAGCGTTCCCCATATTTTAATTTTATTGAGCATTGACTATTTGTTTTTGTATTGTTACTTTTTCTGTCATTTATATTGATAACAAGAAATTATGAGGTTGGAATGAATGGTCGGAGTAGCGTTCTCAACTACTAATAATATGCAAACGTTATTCCTTATCATTATAAAAAAAATAAAATAATAACAAATATTTAAAATATTTTTGGGGCCGAGGCCCTACGGGCTACGTCTACTGAGGCATGAGTGTAAAATATATTAAAATACAGTGAACGATTTCGTCCCATTTTTTGCATAGCAAAAGTGCAAGTTTTTTGCTATGCATTTTTTTGTACAGCAAACTCGTAACTGAAATAAATAAGTAAACAGAAAATTTCAATTATTTTGGAGGCAAGTGCTTTTATTAAAAAATGAGAATACTTTAATGATTTTAAAGAAAATTTCCCTGACATTTTTTGGTTTGTTTTATTTTAATACAGAAGTACATCAAAGTTTTGGCCGAACAATTTGGTCCCTTCCACGTCAAATGGATTTCTGGAAGCTTGATATGATGGACACTTTTGATGATGGAAGATTTTACGAATCTTTTCGTATGACACACGATACCTTCAGCCTGTTGTGCCTGCATTTGCATGACCACATTGCTAAGAAGAACACAAATATGCACAAGTCCATAAGTGTGGAGAAGAGAGTTGCGATAACATTGTACAGGCTTGCCAAAAATGCTGACCTTGGTGCGATATCGAACTTGTTTGGTGTAGGCATCTCAACAGTCTGCAGTATTTATCTTGAGGTTTGTCGTGCAATTTGTAAGGTACTGATACCGCTGTATGTAAAGGCTCCCTCTGCAGAAGACACTAAACAAATTATTGATGGATTCGAACAGAAGTGGGGTTTTCCACAATGTGGTGGTGCAGTAGACGGCAGTCATATACCAATTACATCACCCAGCACATACTGTACCGACTACCACAATCGAAAGGGTTGGTATAGTGTTGTGCTGCAAGGACTTGTTGATTTCAAGTACAGGTTTTTGGACTTTGATATTGAATGGCCTGGAAAGTGCCATGATGCATGGGTGTTTGAACATTCTTCCCTGAAGCACAAACTCAAGGCAGGAACTTTTTTTCCCAACAATACCAGGACTATTGAGGGTGTTGATGTTCCGGTGTTAATTCTTGGGGACTCGGCGTATGGTGAGGAGACGTACCTAATGAAACCGTACCCATACGGGAACTTAACCCAGGAACAGAAGCGTTACAATTACATACAGAGCAGGAGTAGAATGGTTGTTGAAAATGCGTTTGGCCGATTAAAGAATAGATGGAGATGCCTCCTCAAGAGAAATGAGAGTGACATTTCTAACATTCCACACATTGTAGGAGCTTGCGTTGCTCTCCACAACTTCTGTGAGACATGGCGGGAGAAGTATTTACTGCACTGGGAAGAAGAGGATGAATTTACCCAACCAGCTACTGCTACTAATGGCCTGTCAGATTGTAGCAATACAGAAGCATCCCAAATTCGTGAAGCACTTTGTAAATTTCTCAGTAAATAACAGTTGACAGTACCATCGCATCACTTTAAAGGTTGCCAAACAGTATCACTTCCACACCTCATTCTGTTTTCCCCTGTCAATGTACACTTAAGAACCAAGTTATTTTCACTGTGATTTGTATTAATAATTTGCCAAATTAAGTATAATAACTGACATTATTCCATCCATTAGCTTTCATGTACATCTACATGTTAAATAATTGGATGCATTTGTAGAAGGCAGGATTAATGTTCACCTTTGATCTTTGATATGTTGTGTTTATGACATGTGAATAATTTAACTCCCCATGTACTGGTTTTTTTTCTTTTGAGAAAAATTGTCAATTAATACATGGAACACAAGGCCATAATTTTTAACAATATTTGTTCTACATGTTATCTGTTTGTTTTCATGTGTTTTTTATGATAGATAATGGTTTCACACTGCTTTGAACAAATCATCCGAGTGTCGTGGCCGAGCGGTCTAGCTTACCGGACTCAAGTTCTGGTGTTAGCAGCAGAATGTGGGTTCGAATCCCGGCCGTGACAATTGAGTTGTATACTCCC
This sequence comes from Zoroaster sp. YZ-2022, assembly GCA_029582265.1. Classification (NCBI taxonomy): domain Eukaryota; kingdom Metazoa; phylum Echinodermata; class Asteroidea; order Forcipulatida; family Zoroasteridae; genus Zoroaster; species Zoroaster sp. YZ-2022. Next base: position 10,522,101 of record CM055832.1, read on the forward strand.
CAGGGAGCATGGTTTCAGGAATGATTTATGAGCCTTATGAGCAGGGGTAATAATATGCGCCTTGAGCACCACTCAGTTGGTGGCTACGTGCGCTATATAAGTCCACACATTATTATTATTATTACTGGAGGGATGGTTCAAGAGGGACAAAATTATAATGTAAAAAAGAAATATTTTCACTTGAACTTCTTCAAACTAAAACTTTATTAAATATGTAACTTTCCCTGAAATAGCATCATTATTGATAATACAAAAAACTGTACATGTATAAAGAAAAATAAATTAATAAATATCCACGACTGAATGGCTATAAATAATGCATTTAAACCAAAGAATGCAGTGAAAAATGCTATAAAAACAATGCATGTTTATGAGTTAAATCGTAAGAATATTTTCATGAGCTGACAGCTGGAATGTTCCATTCAACAAGATGAAGCCAAGTTGAATGGAACATACCATCTTTCAACAAATGAAAAACATTCAGTATTTGCTTCTGTAACACCCAAGTAGATATTTGTCATATGGCTGGAGGATGATACAAAATATAAATGTACATGTACATGCCCGCCTTAACTAAAGGCTAGAATGCAATAGATCAAAATGAATGGAACCAAAAATGCCACAAAAAAGAAGCCAAATTGCACGATTTATGACACACAAAATACCTGGCAAATTGAATGCATAATTGTTTTTGTTTTTTAAGTAAAATTTACTGACATGATTGGTATATTCCAGTTGTACATGTACATTGAACCAACAATATGTACAGTTTTACTTAAATTTTTCAGCTGCTTTCATAAATAATATTTCCTATACATGTGTAAATTTAAAAAATAAAGTGTACTACTGAAAAATAGCACATTCAATTTATGTTTTTCTTAAATGTGTAACAGTTAACATCAACTAAAAATTACAATAATGAACTAAACTACAAACATATTGTAATTATTACTGCACAGTTATAATTTCATGGCAAAATGAACATAACCTACAATCTTTATCAAAGTTAGTTTGCAAAGGTGAGTCTCATGGCAAAGAGAACAAGTTACCAGTGTGAAGTTTGATACATGGCAAAGAAAGCATCGAATAATAACAACAATTAATGCACTTGATTAAAGGAATAAATACTTGAGGTTAAATTTAAAAAAAATATATAAATTTGGTTTCTTAGCATGTAAGTGGTTAACAACAAAGTATTGAAAAATCTCTCAGGCAAGCTTACAAGAAATGTTTTTTGAGTTTGTAATTTAAAAGGTTTGACTTAATAACTGTGATTGCGTTCCAACATTTATTTGGTTCCGATTTGATTTTTGTTTTCCACCTAATATTATTTTGACAAATAATAAACTAAAGTGTCATTGTAAATGTGAACATACGGTACACAGATCATTTCTAATTACTTTTATAGTTCGAGTAATTGTTATGGCAGGATGAAAATATAACACTGATGTAAATGATGGTTTGAATTAAAACTGTAACCCACCCAAGATACTTCTACATGGAGGTATATGTCGGGCCACTCCAGTTATTATCACAAGATTGATAGTTGGGTGGGTACACTGGTTGCCGTATCATCTGCATCATTTGAACCATGAACTCTCGATGCTCTTTGATTCGCCTTTCTTCTTGTTCATACTCCCATCGCTGTCGTTTCTCCATGTCTTCTGTGCGTTTTTTCTCCTCTCTTTCCTCCATTATCTGAAGATTTTTTTCATCTCGGGCTTCCATTTTTTCATGGAGTTCAAGAATTGAAGACATGGCATTCTCGAGTGCACTGCTCACACCACGATTCTTCTTTCCCTTGCCTGTACAAGACATAAACAGAAAAGACCAATTAATAACATTTAATTAAAAGTAAAGAGAATTCTCAGACTACAGCTTGACAATTCCATTGTAGTATTTTCTTTACTGGTTTTTGACGATAAAATAACATTTATTAATTGACCATGAGCACCGCCATCTTTGAACCCTGTGACGTAAAAGGTTCCCATCAATCCAGACTGTCGCCACGGGCAAATTCTAAAAAGGCCGACATAAAAATACTCGATGATGATTGGAAATGAATATTGTAAAGTACTTTCACTACAGAACGCGTGCTTGGGAATAAAATCGGTATTTTCTCAAAAACATTTATTTCTTGAGTATTCAGGTTATTCACAAAAGGGTAAATAACAAAGACATATGCAGACTCTTTTTTTTCGAAATTGAAGAGGAATCTGGAATTGCCAATAAATAAATATGAGATAAATCATACCAAAGGGAATTTTCTTTTTGCCTTTCTGGGAAGCAGGAGCTGGCTTTGTTGATGGTCCCTGGACTTCATCTTCATTGACATTATTCAGTGAGTTTTCATCAAAGGAAGAATCTGGAAGAGAAAAGCATGTAGAGTGAAATCATAGTGCTGTTCAATGCTCAATGTAACTTCATCTTTTCACTCATCATACCAAACTTATAATCATACCTGCTTAAATAACAATATTATTGTTATGAAATGTGAAAAACTGGCAGTCACATGCAGGAGCTGACCCTTGTACTTCAACATCTTAAAAATTATTCTTTGTAGCATGATCAGAAAAATTTTAATGTTCTATTTAACGGAAAGTATAAATCACACTATATGTATAAATATTTAACTTTAAATTTGTGAACTCCGTCAACTGTTTTTTTTTTTAAATGAACAATTTTTTTGGGGGAAATTCTTGTGTCAAAGAAGCCAGAAGTACCTGTGGACATTGTCGATGTGTTGTCTGAGGGAAACTCCTGCATTGTTTCATCGTTGTCGCTGTCATCGCTCTCCAAGTCTGATGGTGTCGCAGACCCTGTTGCTAAGCTGGCACTGTCCAGGTGGCCATGGTTGGACTTGTCCATCATGGGACGATGACCTAAAATAAAATTAAAAATAACGGATAATGCAAAATGTCAGTGCCAAAATTTCTATCTGCAGGAAAATGTTAAACTCGATAAATATTGTTGTGCTGAAAATTAACATTTGCATTTATGAAGAATTTAATTATAATCTAAGTTGTAAGAAGAAAAAAAATTGCGGTCCATGTCACATGTGATTGTGAAATCTGCAAGGGGTTGGAAAGGTTCTGAAAACAACCGGTGGTTTCAGTACAATTCCAAAGTTTCAAATATTACTTATATTTATGGGATTATAATTATTGTTAAAGCTTATTGATTTACAACATTTGAACTTGGGGGATTTTGGAGGATATGGGGTAGTTAGGGTTATTATTTAATTTTTTGAATTTAACGGGAAAAAAGTCGCTAAAGTTCATTGTTTACATTGTCATTTCCGTCATTGTCAAGGGACCTTGACTGGAATCACAGAGGTCGCGCTGGTCCCATGTACAACAGGCCATTGTTGTACACAGGCTATGAAGGCTGTGGATATGTGACCCTCCCCATGGAAAATGTCTCCTGTTTGCAGCATATATAGTAAAACCACAATAATATATGTAAACATCACAATCATGAAACTAAAATTAGCTTACCATAGAGCCTGTGTAGTATCTGAACTGCTTGGTAGAGACTCTGTTTCATCATATGATTGAAAACAAAATACACCATGAAAGAATTTAAATTGTGGGGGGAAATGGGGAAGAAATAAATTAAAAGAAATTGTAAAAATAGTGGCCCGTGATTGCCTAGTCATTATTTATTTATTCATACTATAGTCATGGTATAATTGACAGATTAATCCAAAATAATGTTGGTTTCCATGCTTGAAAATATTTCATTTCTGCTTTTCCACCATTGCTAAAAAAAAATTCATTTATAAAAATCTCATAAAATTTCCCCTGAAAAAAACGGTTGCACAATAGTTTACTTTATTTCTCCACAGAATCACAAAAAAATTTCAATGACACTTGATTTAATTTTGCCCTACACCGACGTGTGTATAGCACTGTATGCTCAGTGCTTTCCGAGTGTCTGTGAAAAAACTACACAGGCGACTCGGGCGGGATTCGAACCCACGACCTCCTGCTTACTAGTGCAGACGTCTTAACCTCTCGACCACCGAGCATGCTCGATGACGATTGGCCGGCTAGAATCCTATATAGCAGCGGGTTCCACGATATATATAGATTGGTGAAATTCTTGCGTCGGGAGATAAACAATATCAATGACACATTTCAGCAAATAAATAATATTGAATAATTATAGCAACATAAGTGATTCTACAGAAGGGAACCCATTAGAAGCAGAGCTTGTAGTCATGGATACCTAAATGAAATTAATAATAAAATACATAAAGGTTTTGGCAATACAATTCACCACCCATGCTGCATAAAACAAAGTTACAAAAGACAACAAAAGACACATCTACAATACAATGTACATGTAATGTGCTCTTAAAGATCTACTGCACACACTGAAAAATAAAGCTAATTTTGTTTTATGTAATTGAATACCTGCTTAACAAGATAGATTTATAGCTATGTTTAAAAATAAATTAATTTTTGGAACTTTGGAGTGAAGCACTGAATGAATTCCATAAGTTGGGGCTCTCACATTTAATAGTTTTTTGAGCAAAGGAAGTTCTGATCGATGGAAGATGCAAAGCTTGACCATGGACATCAATATTCCATGTAAATATTGAATTTATGGAGGATGGGAGAGTATTAAAAACTGACTGATACATGAGGGACCCAAGTTGATGGCAATATATATCACTAATTCTCAAAATCTTATGTTTCTTAAAAAATGGGTCTGTTATGATCATAGAAATCTACAGAACTTATTATTCACAAAGCATGTTTTTGTAATTAAAACAAATGTATTTAAGTTGATGGAAGAACACTTGCTCCAAGCAAGTATACCATAATTAATATAAGAAAATACTAACGTATAATAGAGAGAAACTAAAACTGATGGGGGGGAAAAAGTTTTGATTCTATTAATCACACCAATGTTACGAGAATTAATTTTACACAAGGAGTCAACATGATTCTTCCAAGACATTTTATAGTCAATAAACATGCCAAGAAACTTTACGCAATTAACTTTTTGGATTACAGTGCCATTAATCACAATATCACATGGTAATTCATTAGCAAAATTTCTAAAGAGCATGTAGTTAGTTTTCTTAATGTTAAGAGACAATTTGTTAACTTAAACCACTTGGACACTAGCTCAAGTTCACAGTTACAATGTAGCTATGTCAACAAGAGGATATTATTTGATAAGAATAAGTTAGAATTATTAGCAAATAAAATAAAGGAAAATACAACAGATGATTTGATAAAATCATTAATATAAATTATGAAGAGTAACAGAAATTATGAATGTTATTGTTTTCCATTTCAAATTGTTGAGTGAAGTACTAGTTAGCACATTTTTATATTTGGTATACATGTACCTGGGATGTTACAAATTTTGGAGACTGCATGATCGTAAATATAGGCAAGTGATCTGATATGTCAGTTATAATAATACTGGATTTTGGAGATGGTAAAACATTAGAAAAAAGTTATCTATGAGTGTCGAGGAGGTGTTAGATATTCTTGTTGGCTTGTTGATTAAGGGAATAAAAGAATATGATGAGATTAAATCTAGGAGAGCATGAGGAACAAGGATTGCCATGAGAACTAGTATATTAATGTTAAAATCACCGGTAATGAAACATGTTTTGCTTTCAATGACAGCCTGGGTAAATACATTATGGAAAATTTTGCATGAAATCGGTATGGGTACACTTGGGGGCTTGTACATTACACCAGCGATAATATTTTTAGATTTAGGGATGGAGATCTCAATAAAAAGAGATTCAAGCGAATATTGAATATTAAAAATAAGAGTGCTAGAAACATGATGTGCAACACCACCCTAGCTCTAACCAATCTATTGTTTGTGATGAGTTTATATCCTGGAAGGGAATAATACTCACGTGGAACAGTTTTGAGGAAAGTGCAATGACAGAAAAATTATGTTTTAAAGTATTTAAGAATATTTTAAATTGATCAAAATCTTTTTGTAAACTTCGGATATTGACAAAATTAAAAGCCTTCCAAATTAACAGTATCAAGAAATTGCTCAGGAGAATAATACTGGGTATTATTACTAAAATGTAATGAGTTATCTAGATCAGGCTCAGATTCATATCCAGGATCATTAACATTATCAAATAAATTGTTATTATAGGTAAATTCATCAATAATAGATTGGTACTGATTGTTATCAAGTATATGCAAAGGTTCTCTTTCAATAAAAAATCATAATAATCAGAAAACCCACAAAATTACAAGCTGACCAAGTCAGCACTCGGTTGGACAAGAGTTGGTAGGGAATATAAAAATTAGATAGTTCTTGCACATACCATGGCCCTATCTTTTAAGGAATGCCTCTCCAGATCGCTTGCGATCATGGCTAACCATCTCAGCCAGTGGTTTGGTACATGTATATCTTGCAGTGCTGGTATTAGGCCTGGGCTCCTCAGTAATAGTAGACTAACTAGATGTCATACTCATGTAGAACTGCTTCCTCTTTCACCTTAATCTGGCTTGAATCCCAACATATTCTTGATGACTCCCAACAGAGTGAGTGAAATCTGAACCAGTGGAGTTCTCAAAGCGAACCTATTCCCAACGTCGAGTCACCACATTTTTGCAGAACTACGTACAAAAATATGTACGGATTTTTACCAAATGGTGTGTGCAACCACCTACTGTATAACACAATGTAGTGGCATTAGATAATGATGTGTAAATCTAAATCTCAATCAATACTTGCAGAATTCATCTAAAATGGAGCGAAATCAAAATGACACCGAGTGCTCCTGATGCTTCACTGTGAAAACACAACTGAGTTATTTCCAGGTTTGCGTCTCCACGTCATAATGTGTCAAGGTCACTGCACACATGTATCATTATGATGTCACTCCAGCGTTTTCATAAGCTGCTTGGTGTGGCACTTTGGAAAAAGTGTGGGTTTCCTCATTTTGCCCCATGTAAAAAGCTACATCAAAGTGAAAATATTCTCAATTCGAACTCGGTGACATTTCTTTTATTAATAAAATTATTAACTTTGCCAAATACAATCCCCGTTCATGACCTAACACCAGCTTCTAGCTGTTAGACTCAATTCGAGAAGAACGGTGGCAAGTGGTGGACATACAGGGACAGGGGCACAGGGATAACATGACAACTTGACTATATCCTGGTTGTACCCCCAGTTCTTTTCAGAACTAATTACTACTCAATTGAGATTCCACATGGTGTCACCGCAATTAGTCTTACTTATCATCCTCACCATGCAAAGCTACAAGTTTTACCTATATCCTGGTTCGTCGTAGAGGTTGAGGAGGACCCCACTGACCGATATGAGCGGTTTGTCAAGGCGAACGCTGAGGCAAAGCTCTGGGAGCCAAAGCATGGTCGGAAGAACAGAGGAGGCCAGAGGGCAAGCTTCATAGCTAGGCATGCTCAAACGCGATGTCAGAGCAGAAACGGTGGAAGAGCTGGCCAGGTGCATGGACGACATATATATATAACAGGTAGCGAGCAAAGAAAAATTGGCTGATGCCGAACTCTAACCCACGAACCTCTCGAATACCGCATGAGCGCTCTACCAACTGAGCTAACCAGCCCCAATGTTGGTGGGTGGTCCACTTATGCCAATTATCTATTGCTCTATGGGGCCAGGTCAGAGGCCAAACCATATCTGCCGAGTAGCCAGGGATTATGGCCCCGGTCAGATGCAAACAACCTGTGTAACGGCAGTAGCGGGGATCACACAACTTGGGACACAAGCCTTTTAAGTGGTTGTACACAAAGTAGATTTATATGGAGAAACTGACCTGAATATTACATAAACGGGTAGCGAGCAAACGCTATCAAGCGACCTTGATAACTACCATTTCTATCGTTTATACCGTATTCTCCCCAAGGGCCTCAAAATCAAATGCAGCCCCTCCTTTGGGGACCTACACCCTGCATTCAGTAAGAAATGGAATGACACACTAACCAAGACTTCCTTCCATTTACTTGAACTTCTCGAAGCCCAATGCCTAAAATGCATCGACAAGCAGTCACTTGATATTGAGAGTACAGAATCTCAGTTCAAAGTGGCTTGCCGTAATGATCATGAATGGGCCATTTCCAAGCCATTCTGTCGTCCAACATTAACCACCTTCGTTCCTCCCTACAACGCCAACAGGACAAGAAATGCTGTAATGCCCAGGCTAACCATAATAAATACCTCTACAGGCGTTTCCATAAGATCACCACTAAACACTCTGGTGACAATACCCCTAACCCACCAACACATACTGTAATTAATCTGTCTGATACTGCACTCAGTGATCCCCAGGTTAAATTGCTCTCAAGGGGCCTTAAGTTTTGCCCCACACCCAAGGAGCATAATCAACTCTCACTCCAACAGGACGTAGCCCACTTCAACCGCAGACTACGACTCCATGAATTCTTTCACGTTGAGCCCTCCACAGACGACGAGACCCCAGATGACAGTCCCTCTGGGGCCCCCAGCCGCAACCGCTTCAAAGAAAAAAGTGTATGGGTACCCCCTATGAATAGGGATGTAGCCCTTGACAACTACATCAACTCAGTCAACTCTGAGGTTCACAGGGAACCTCCTGCTAGATGTGCCAGTAACATCTCCTGTGCTGAACGGGACGCCATCGGTGAACTCCGACAAGCCACGAACCTAGTCATCAAACGGGCTGACAAAGGGTCTGCTGTTGTTGTCATGAACCGAGATGATTACACAGCCGAGGACCTTAGACAACTTAATAACACTGATCACTGTACAGAATGTGATACTGACCCTACCCACTTCTTCGCAAAAGAAATTTCTGACACCCTCGTCAAAATTCATAATTGCAACGGTATTAAAAAGGATTAACTATCTCATCCCAAAGGATCCTCGTACGGCCCGTTTCTATCTACTGCCCAAAATACACAAAGCAGGTAACCCGGGTCATCCCATTGTGTCGGGTAATGGTAGCCCAACAGAACGTATCTCTGAGTTCTTTGACAGCTACCTCAACCCTCTGCTCTCTCATATCCCTTCATTCATACAGGACACTATGGACTTCCTCCGTAAACTGGAGGGTATTAACCCTCCTACTATTGCTGCACTTTAGTAGGAAGTTGCTACAGAGGTCAAAACCAGTAAACTGCCTGTTTTGACTGTTGACCCAAATGTGCACACAGGGGCATTTTTGACTGATTTTTGCTGTCATTTTGACCACCCTGTACAATACAAGACAATGCTTTTACCAGTCAAAAACGGTCGACTCATTTTGACCTGTAAATGTACTTACTACACGTAAGGTTTGAGCGTATTCGACTTTTAAGTGCACTAGATATACCTTGGGAAGTATATCAAAATTGTGACCGATTTTGACCCTTGTAGTAGTAGGAGGGTTAAACATCAAATACCCAAATCTGCCCTCCTTGTCACTCTGGATGTTTCCTCCTTACATGTGTATATACTAACATCCCCCATGGCGAAGGCATAAGTGCATGTGCCAACGTTCTCAGATCCAACAACCAAACCAAACCTTCTGTGAGACACCTCACAGATCTTATCCGACATATACTGACCAAAAACAATTTCACGTTCCTAGACAGAAACTTTCTCCGGGTACAAGGTACAGCAATGGGCACGAAGATGGCACCATCATATGCTAATCTGTTTCTGTCTGACCTTGAAGACAGATTGCTATCTTTTGCCCCCCACCGTCCTCTAGTATGGTGGAGATTTATTGACGATATCTTCTCCATCTGGTGTGGTGGCCAAGAATTCATCAACTACATTAATTCATTCCATGCCACCATCAAGTTCACTGCTAACTACTCTCCCAGTAGCGTGAACTTCCAAGATGCAAGATGTCACCATCAACAAATCCCCCCAGGGCATCTCGACTGATGTCTATTGTAAACCCACTGACACTCATCAATACCTCCTTTCTGACAGCTGCCACCCCAAGCACTGCAAAGAGGCCATTGCCTACAGTCATGGCCCTCCGTATAAGACGTATCTGTTCCACTAATAGACTAATAAGACGTCTCTGTTCCACTGAACTGAGGCAACACCTTGTATCCTGGGGTCATAGCAGGGTCCAACTAGCTATCAACAGGGCCCTCTGTACCCCCCGTAGCACCCTCTTGGCTACCCGGGGTAACAAGAAAACCCTTCCCAACAGAGTTCCCTGGTCACTGCTTATCACCCCATATTACCCAGACTTTCATCTATCGTAAATGATAACATTACTATTTTACACTCCCCCGATAGGTTACGCTCAGCCATCCCTGAGCCCCCTTTGATTTCCGTCGCCCCCGTAACCTTGGTGATATATTGGTTCGGGCTAGGCTCCCTAGCACCAACAGTGACCTTAACGTCACTGATCATGAATCACCAAAGAAGTGCTCTAATTGTGCCCGCTCGAGATGCAAAACCTGTTTGTATCTCAAACCAGCTCAGAAGTTGAAAAGCCACAGTACTGGTTTCACCTACACAATCAGAACTAAATCCCAGTATGACACACCCAATGTTATATATGTAATCTCATGTAAAAGATGTGGTGTACAATATATAGGGGAGACAAAGACCAAATTGTGTCTCTGCTTTGCCAACCATGTTTCCTCTGTGAAAACTTTTAAAAAAACCTACCCTGTGGCAATCAATTTTAACAACCCTAATCATAGCATTAATGATGTTGAACTCATTGTAATTGAAGCCTGCACTAGCAATGATACACATCTCAAACTTAGGGAGTCACACTGGATACATCAACTCAAAATACTTCAACCATATGGCCTCAACATCAACACAGGTATCAAATAACCCAGCTACCTATACCTATATCATTACTATTCACCTGTATCACTGCTGGATTTTGTCAACTGCCTTGATATATATTTTTTACCTTTATGTTATCTTATCTTGTATATTATTAGACTCCTATACTCTTTTAGGACAATTTTAATTTAGCTATTTACACCCACACACCAACTCCTCAATTTGTGTGGTGTAAACCCCCCTTTATATATATATATATATATATATATATATATATATATATATATATATGTATGTATGTGTGTGTGTGTGTGTGTGTGTGTATATGTATGTGTGCGTGTGTGAGCGCATTCAAACCGGGGACGTATAACAAAAGGGACAATGGTCCCCGGTTGCTCTCACAATGGAGAACAATCCGTCCCCGTATTTTTGGACAAAGGAATTTGACAAAGGAAGTCCCCGAATGCCGGTGTTTACACACGTGTGTGTGTGTGTATGTGTATATGTATGTATGTATATATGTATGTATGTATATGTGTATATACAGTGCGTATCAAAAAAAAGGTAATCCGAATTCAGGGGGTTAATATGCCAAGGTTATTTAGTTTGACAATTTACATGTAGTGTACCAAAGAAGAGGAACTCCTCAGCTTTCCATTGATACCTTTATTGACCCATTGCTGTCACACATGACCGAGTACATTGTTATTGAAAATGACAAATTCAAATCGCATTTTTGCAAGTTTGGGTAATCAGTGCAAGGCAGGATAATTAGTGAAAGTCAGTATGATAAACCAGATTTTCTTTAGGAATGACTGGACATTATTCAAGAAGAATCTCTTCTAACATTGCCCTTTTATGCACCCACACCTTCAACATGTCCACCTCCTTTCGACACAAAGCTGACAGCGACGGAGCATGTCCTGCACTGCTCGTCTCACCATAGCCGGATTATTGCGTAAAGCATCCACTTCATTTCGAATACGCACCCTGCAATTCATCAAGATCACGGGGAGGAGTTGCAAACACCTTGTTCTTCAAATGTCCCCAAAGGAAATAGTCACATGGTGTGAGGTCAGGTGATCTTGGTGGCCATTCCACATCATGGTTGACGGCGATGACTCGTTCGCCAAAGAGTTCCCTCAGACGATCTCGGACAGCGATAAGGCGATGTGCTGGGGCGCCATCTTGGGCCCACCAGAGTTGTCTGAAGACCCCACGAACCTGTCGCTCAAAGTGTTCCTGCAGCTGCGGTAAACGTTATCATTGAGCATCTGCAGATACATGTTACCATTGACATTCCTTTGAAAGAAAAACGGTCCGATCAGCTGACCACTTCTACAAAGTCCTAACCAAACAGTCCACTTTTGTCGACTCATGTTAACCTCAAAATTTAATTCTGGGGGGTGTCTTGCTGGTGCATATTCAAGAACATTATGCGTATTGACCTTGCCGTTCATGGAGAAAGCAGCTTCGTCGCCGATTACGAGATTCCGCAGAAAATTGACATCTCTCTCGGTACGGGCTGTCAACCATCTGGCAAACGCCAGCCTTCTAGCAAAATCTCCTGGCGTAAGTTGATGTCGGATGTGAATCCGATATGGATGCTGGTGGAGGTCCAATCTCGTGATTCTGTTGAATGTCGCGAAGGCAATCTCAGCCCATTTCGCCTTGCGCTGGTGTCCCTAGGATGCTCCAAAAGTTGCTGCCTTACTGCTGCAATGTTCCTTCTGATCGCCGTGCGCCTCCTGCCAGAATTCCCCTTGTTGCGGTTGAGGCTAGTGCCATACTCTTGATATTTTCTAACATTCGCCCAGATGGTTTTGGCTGCTGGGGCTCCCGTTCTGGGAAACGTTCCTGAAAGCATCGCGAGTTTGCTGCAAACTGTGAGTTTGGTGAAATGTTGTAATCACGAAAACTCGCTGTTCAGTCGTTAGTTGTACCATCTTTCCAACTACCTGTCCCTAAACCCAGGCCCTTCTTAAATACCCAACTTGAAGAAAAGGATGTCGTAACAGACGATTACCGCACCAGCTTAAAAATCTTACATAATCATCTAGGCAGTCAAGTGATGCGTCCATTTCAGACTGCCTTGAACTGATTACCCAAACTTGCAAAAATGCGATTTGAATTTGCCATTTTCAATAACAATGTACTCGGCCATGTGTGACAGCAATGGATCGATACAGGTATCAATGGAAAGCTGAGGAGTTCCTCATCTTTGGTACACTACATGTAAATTGTCAAACTAAATAACCTTGGCATATTAATGCCCTGAATTCGGATTACCTTTTTTTTGATACGCACTGTATATATATATATATGTATATATGTATATATTATATATTTTAGTATGGCTTGGAAGCTTGTTACATGTATCTATGTGTTAATATCACTAACACATTTCTATTATTTTGTTTAGGCTTGACTGGCCAGTAAGAACACTAAGCTTTAGTTATGATGGAAAGATGTTAGCGTCTGCATCGGAGGATCTGGCTATTGACATTGCAAATGTTGAAACAGGTAAATTCTAAGTCTTATTTTCATTCAGCCTTATTGCAGTTTTTTGTGTGTACAAGACAAGTCTCACAGCAAGTACATGTATGTCAGACTTTGTTTATATGTTTAGAAAATCCTGTCATTTTACCTAAAACAAAAATAAATTTGTAATCTGCTTGTAATCTGTTGTTGGGTGAGGGGGTTTCAACATGAATGTAAGTCTGCTTTAGGTGTCTATGGAGATGTGTTTAATGTATCAAATAATAGTCAAAAGGAAAAGGGGAATCTGATATTCATAACTGAACCACTGAAACTTAACTTTCCTTCCAGTTTCAACTTGACAAATGACATCACACCTGCTACTACTACTCAGTCGACCCAAGTAGTCGCGGTGTCGCAGGCTTGAGTCGGGCTAAATAACACACCTATATAAATTTAAATTGGTATTCATATTATCTTTGTGCAATGGAAGTCAATTGCTTTAAACTAATTAATTTCATAAAATAATTACATTGCAATAATGAAAAATGTGACATAAATATAGGCTTGTTTATTTTCTCGGGTCATTGCTGGCCTCTTTTATTTCACAGTAACCTATTATTAGTTTACAATTCCCAGGAAGTTAAATTAATACATTTTTACAAAACACAAACCATTTGCGAGTAATCAGCAAGGGTCAAGATGTCTTAATCCCCCCGCAGTGTCACACTGTTTGTTTAGGTCGACTTGTCCGTTCTTGCCAATATATACGTCCTGCAGATTAGACTAAAATGATATTTTTTGACGTAATAATGAGGTAATTGGTTCTACAAACTGAGTCACATTACAAGCTTTCATGCTGCATGTTTTGTATTTATGTGAAAATGCAAAGTATGACAACTCCTGGGTCGAGTTTTGCGTAGGTCGAGTTGTCACAAGTCTCAAATGCTGTTGTGGATCCTAGTTGTTCGTGTCGAGTTGTCACAAGGGTCAAGACATCCTAATCCCCCGCAGCGTCACACTAAAATGTGAATAACATGATATTTACAGACGTTATGATGATGTACTTTGTTTTAGACACTAATTCACATTACGGGCTTTCATATGGTGTATGTTTTGTATTGATGTGACGATGCTAAGTATGACATCATCCATCAACAACTTTCACATGTTAAATCTGTGGGGTTTTGTCGGAAACCAGAAGAAAAATAATCGAACAAAAACTATAGGGTTTCGGTGACCAGGCTGAAACCCTAATAAGATCTACATGTACATACTGTGCATGTACATGTACAATGTACAATGTATGGGTTAAAAGGTTTTTATAATTATTATGTTTGCATTTGTTTTTAGGTGAGAAAATTGCCGAGGTTCAGTGTGAAAGCCCAACATTTACTGTAGCATGGCATCCTAAGAGACATCTTCTGGCATTTGCATGTGATGATAAAGATAAGTACAACAGAGACAGAGATGCTGGTACTATCAAACTGTTTGGACTGCCAAATGACCCATCTTAGTACTGATTATGTGGTTATACAGGTACTTCTGGGTAGTTTAAACATTTATCTTTATTTTGGCATTTCATGAGTGTTGTATGAGTTTTAAGATGTTTATTTGCTTCAGGGTTTTGGACAATGTGCTGATCAATCTGAAGACATTGCCTCTGTACATGTAGCACCCAGGGTCAGATCCAGGGTCAGATCCAGGCTGGTTAAAAAGAAACAAGTAGCACACACAATTAAAAATAAAAATAAACAGGGGGAGGAGGGGCTACTCACAGAAAAATGTTTGTTAAATTTGCATGCATGATGATTAAAGCTGTACATGTATGCCTGTGTTTGAACAGCAATTTCAAATTTTTTTTTTTAATGATATCCAAATTAAATGCCCAAAAGAATTTATGACCCACAACAAATTAATTTCAGGACATATTAAAGAGACACTATTGTCAGAGCATGGAATTGGTGTCCTAGTTTAAGATGAACACTGTGACTGAAAATTACTGGCTCATTTATGCAGCAGCAATATGACCTTAACCTGTGGGATATTATTGCAGTCACTGAGTTAATCTAAAACTAGCACTTCAGTTCCATTGTGTGTGTGTTACTTGTATACATGTACATGTACATGTATGTTGATCGTGATGCTTCTCATGATTATGTTTAATTTTAAAACATTAGTTTTCCTTTCCTCAAGTAAAATAGCAATGTTCTGGTGAAGAAGAAAAAAAAACACGGGCGAATACATAAAAAGGGGGCTCTTACATTCCTTTTTTGTAACTTTTAATCCACCAATGGTACATACATGTATGTAGTGTATACACACTTGGACATGCATGTAAACACATACTGTATACTTAAATACAGGGACACAAGGACAGATGATTTTTTTATGGGGGATGTTGGGGCTTCTTAGTATGTACAGTGGCAGGGTAATTATCTATGCTCTCATCCTACCACCATTCAGCCAAATGTTTAGGTTTGAAATTTTGGAGTTGATTATGTACATGTACATGGAGTTGGCATGTACACTGTACATGTAAATGTGGGCATGGATAAACTACAGTACAATAGATTGCTGCAAAACTGAACACTACTATAATAATGCTCCCATTTTAGCATTGCATTCATGAATCATTAACATATGACCACTATATAGTGGACATTTTATGTGGACCCCACTCAAGCTTTTTTGGGAGGGTAGTACGTGTGTAGTAATTTGATTTAGACATTGCTTTAACTAATAAATGTGCAAAGTAATGCAATTTAATAAATTAATTTGGAGAATACCAATAGTGTGTTTGGGGTTTTGGGGATCTGCAACCTACATGTACATCATGTGTATTGTGTCATTGTCTTGCTGCACAGAGGTAAATGTGCACAACAAGCGAATTATTTGTATTTGCGCTAAAATTATTTTGTTTTCAAATAAATAAAAAGATAACTGTTATCACCATGACTATTTTATTTGTGGAGGGAAGGAAAAAAAGAAACAGCGATTTTGAAGCTGACCTATGACCAGAAACCGAAGACTTTTTTGCTTCATTTATTTAATACCAATAGTTTATGTAGTATGTCCACGGAAGTGGAGAACTTGTTGAGGCCCAAGATCTCAACAGGGTAGGGAGTGATCCCCCATTGATAAAGAGGATTGGTTGTGTCTCCTTTATTCAGTTCAGATAAGTCCACCAATCAAAATAAACTAAAACTCCTGCAATAGGATACACATACAGTGTGCTAATACCATACAGAAACTATTGACAAATACATGCACAGTCAATGTTACAAGTGTAATAAAGGAAAATGATTTCACTTGGTCTCACCCAGCACCTAAATTATTTCCGATTGTGAATACAGCTCAGCTAGGCCTATACTCTATAATAACTTCAAAGCAGTAATGAGTGACCTAACGTCCTAGGGATATGATACACGGGTAGAATGTCGCCACTTTTTCTCATTCAATATAACCAGTAAAATAATGTTACATATACGTACCTATAGTAAGGTACAGAACATATACATGTATATGGGTCTTTCCATCAAATTGGGTAACAAAGTGTGACAAGGATGCTAAAATTTCAAAATCAATTTATTTTTGAAATGGCATTATATTTGGATAGGCTGTTAACGAGATTTCACTGGACATGTAACATCGGACACCACAATCAATTTCAATGGACGATTATTCATAAATATTTTGGGCCTACTGAAAGTTGGCAAATATCTTTAAAAAAAGATATCAGTAATCATTACAATTTCACGGTTAAAGATATATTTGAAGTTACAAGACCGTTTAAATGTTTTCAACAACAATACAAAATTTACAATTATCGGGTCGTGATTCGATACAAGGACCTCTGGCTCGTCAGTCACGCGCACTAACAACTGAGCTCAATGATGCTTACGCATTCAACAGGAATACACTTTTACAAAATAAACAATTCCCTGGTTGGGATTCGATCCAAGGGCTTATGTCTCGTCAGTCACGCACAATACCAACTGAGCTAACTGACTCTTGTGAATTCGCTAGGTTAAAGATATATTTGAAGTTAAAAGACCATTTAAATGTTCTCAACAGGAATACACTTTTACAAAATTAACAATTCTCTGGTCGTGATTCGATCCAATGACCTCTGGCTCGTCAGTCACGCACACTACCAACTGAGCTAACAAATTCCTGTCCATTAGCTAGGTTAAAGATATATTTGAAGTTAAAAGATCATTTAAATGTTTTCAACAGGAATACACTTTTACAAAATAAACAATTCTCTGTTGGGGATTCGATCCAAGGACCTCTAGCTCGTCAGTCACGCGCAATACCAACTGAGCTTACTGATTCCTGTGCGGTCGTTAGGTTCAAGATATATTTGAACTTAAAAGACCATTTCAATGTTCTCAACAGGAATACACTTTTGCAAAATTAACAATTCTCTGGTCGTGATTCGATCCAATGACCTCTGACTCGTCAGTCACGCGCACTACCAACTGATTTAACTGATTCCTGTGCGGTCGTTAGGTTAAAGATATATTTGAAGTTAAAAGACCATTTCAATGTTCTCAACAGGAATACACTTTTGCAAAATTAACAATTCTCTGGTCATGATTCGATCCAATGACCTCTGGCTCGTCAGTCACGCACAATACGTGCGCTATATAAGTCCACACATTATTATTATTATTATTATTATTATTATTATTATTATTATTATTATTATTATTATTATTATTATTATTATTATTATTATTATTATTATTATTATTATTATTATTATTATTATTATTATTATTATTATTATTATTATTATTATTAATAATAATAATACCAACTGAGCTAACTGACTCTTGTGAATTCGCTAGGTTAAAGATATATTTGAAGTTAAAAGACCATTTAAATGTTCTCAACAGGAATACACTTTTATAAAAATTAACAATTCTCTGGTCGTGATTCGATCCAATGACCTCTGGCTCGTCAGTCACGCACACTACCAACTGAGCTAACAAATTCTTGTCCATTCGCCAGGTTAAAGATATATTTGAAGTTAAAAGATCATTTAAATGTTTTCAACAGGAATACACTTTTACAAAATAAACAATTCTCTGTTGGGGATTCGATCCAAGGACCTCTAGCTCGTCAGTCACGCGCACTACCAACTGAGCTTACTGATTCCTGTGTGGTTGTTAGGTTAAAGATATATTTGAAGTTAAAAGACCATTTCAATGTTTTCAAGAGGGATACACTTTTACAAAATAAAAAATTATCTTGTCAGGATTCGAACAAAGGACCTCTGGCTCGTCAGTCACTAACAATACCAAATGAACTAACTGACTCTTGTGAATTCGCTACTTTAAAGATATAAAGATATATTTGAAGTTAAAAGATCATTTAAATGTTTTCAACAGGAATACACTTTTACAAAATAAACAATTCTCTGTTCGGGATTTGATCCAAGGACCTCCTGCTCGTCAGTCACGTGCACTACCGACTGAGGTAACTGATTTTTGTGAATTCGCTAGGTTAAAGATATATTTGAGATATATTTGAAGTTACAAGATGATTTAAATGTATTCAACAGAATTACACAATAAACAATTCCATGTTCAGGATTCGATCCAAGGACCTGTCTCTCGTCAGTCACGCGCAATACCAAATGAGCTAAACGATATGTGCGTTCGTTAGGTTAAAGATATATTTGAAGTTAAAAGACCATTTAAATGTTCTCAACAGGAATACACTTTTACAAAATTAACAATTCTCTGGTCGAGATTCGATCCAACGACCTCTAACTCGTCAGTCACGCGCACTACCAACTGAACTAAATGATTCTTGTTCATTCCATAGTTTAAAGATATATTTGAAGTTAAAAGACCATTAAACGCATTGCATGACATAGGCCTATTATTGCAGCCTGTGTATATATAAGCGTATGACGCACTGGTTTAAAGCAGTGTCGAAAAGTGGGGAGGGGGGGGGGCTAATGATACTGGAATTTGTTTGTTCCCTGCAAAACGGCCAATGAAATGCAGCCACCCCTAGTATCTTTGCATCACTGTGAGAGAAAGTACACTGGCAAAATTACATGTAAATTTACAGGAAAAAGTATACTGTAAAAAAATTCTGTATTTTTACAGAGAAAAATTCACAGAAACAGTATGTTGTTTATTTTCACAACACTTTAAATGTAAAAATTACATTTTTCTTGGATTTCAAATAACAAATTGCCTGTATTTTTAACATATGGATGTAAAATTATTTTATAGATTTTTGTAAACTATAAAAGCAAATTGGGGCGTTATCTTAAAAAAAAAAAACATCTGTATTTTTACATCAAAATGTCTGGCGATGCTGCTGCCATCACTTTTGATGTAAATTTACAGAATTTGTTTTTTACAGTGTATAGCTCAGTCGGTAGAGCGACTGACTGAAGCGAACGGTCACCAGTTCAACTCCCACCGGAGACAATTTTTTTTACCCAATTTATCCCTTAATACTTTAACACATTTAAATTGCATTCAAAAACGATCAACGTACTCGTAGCACGATCCGATAGTGCGCTGGTACTGTCCCCTCAGACCACCGGGGTCTGGGTTCGATTACCGTCTACGCCCGATTTGGAACTTGGCTATTCGCTGGAACTGGCACCGGTAATGCTTGGGAGCTGCCTTGTTTCTCCCCTAAAGGTGCAGGGCCTTCTTGGCTAGGAATCGGAGCAGGGAAGGATATATATCGGTGAGCCGGAACGCCAGACCAGAAGGGCCCTAATGGAAGCCGGTGAAGGGACTATACGACTTTAAAGCCTATGCCTTTAAAGCGCCGGTAGGGATCAATCCCGATAAAGCGCGGCTCATGAATGCCTGTTATTCGCTGAGTAACTTTTTTAATTTTTATTTATTTATTTATTTATTTAACAATGTTTGCACATAAAATCTCTTAAAACACAGACAAACCAGGGACTACACACCATAAACCCCCACAACGTCACCGAATGTTTGCTTGCCTCATACTCATTATCAAATATATTGAGAAAGTGTTAAATCATACTGGAATTTGTTTGTGAAGTATGTACACTATAGAGTCGTCTTTAAATACAAGGTTGGGGATGGTTATCTCTACAAAATGGCCACTGAAATGCACCCAGCCCGTGGACCTTTGCAGCGCTGTGAGAGAAAGTATTTTATCAGATTTGAGGCTTTGCATGGTGTAATATCGATATCGTTTCGGTTTGCGGTAACACCATGTGTTTATCTCAACCAACGTGAAGCTGAGGTACAGGTTCTGAACATTGGCGCACCCAAGGGGGGGAGCTTGGGGGCTCGAGCCCCCCCCCCCAAGGGCCCGCTGATGTTTTTTTTTTTTTTTTTAAGGAGCCAGGAAAGAGAACAAAATCTGAGCCCAAGTCTTGTCTACAGAGGAGTTCGGCAAGGAGTATAGGGCAGTGGTACAAGGGATGGGGACTCAGGAGACTCAAGCTCCCCTCCAAAAGTTTTCCATTTATTCCACTCACTATTATATTTTACGGCGTTGCGTATGCATGTGCATGTAAGCTTGAAGGGCCACCAGTATATATAACAAGCATTTTTACACA
Source organism: Zoroaster sp. YZ-2022 (assembly GCA_029582265.1). Classification (NCBI taxonomy): domain Eukaryota; kingdom Metazoa; phylum Echinodermata; class Asteroidea; order Forcipulatida; family Zoroasteridae; genus Zoroaster; species Zoroaster sp. YZ-2022. Next base: position 10,542,928 of record CM055832.1, read on the forward strand.
TTCTCCCCCCCCCCTGCCATGGTGCACCCTGATCAGGGAGCAGCTTTACTTAATTTTATTTTCATTTTCTGTTGTCCGTTTCTCTTGTTGAGGTCGTTGACTGTCGTTGAGGTTACTCGTAAAATTTAAACACGCCCGCATTATAATCAACTCCTTTCCAGTTTGTACACAATGGCCCAGGATTGGGTTTTAATTTACAAAGATTATGTGACACTCTTTTAGCAAACACCGATTGGATAATATTGGGATTTGGTTTTGTCGCCAAATTCGTGTTTGAAAATTTTTTGCTCCGCCCGGAATGATCACAAACTTTACGTCCACGCAATGAAAGTATTTAACTATAGAAATCTTGCAGACGAAACAAGCTCAAGTTCTTTACATCAAGAGGAGGAAATTATATGGAAGGTAAAACCCTACGAGTCCGAATCATGCCATAATGTCTTCTTTTTATGACTAGAAACCACCAGGAAACATTTAACATGTGCCGTAGGTTCACTGACGAGCACGACTAGGGACATGGCTGCAGCCGCGCCAGCGGTTATGGTTTGGGTCAGCCATGTCTCACCCCCATATTGGATTTCAAATAAAAATATTTTGAGCCCCCCCCCCCCCAATCAAATCCTGGGTGCGCCACTGGTTCTGAAAAGAACCTTATCGTACAACTCGTATCTCAACCTTCGTTAAGTGAGAAAGGTTCAAGGGAGAACCAATTTCGAGTAGCCCGAACCAATACAAACGGTGCCGAAGGTTTGGTGTGAGAGCACGATCACAGCACTTTATAAAAAAAAAGGTGCACACAAAAAATTACCGACCCTTGAGCGTCACAAGTATGATGAGCCGGCTGCTACCGATGTTGGTGTGCAAGCGACTCGAAAAGGCCTACAACAAGATACCGGACTGGTCCCAATATGGCTTCCGACGCAACCCATCGCAGTCCACATACTACACGAGTGCATCTCCAAGCGTGCACAGGAATTCTACATATTGTACGTGGACTTAACGGCGGCATACGATAAATTGCCGCGGCGGCTCCTGTTTGCCCTACTATATAAGCGATTTTCTTGCCACCGACAGATCGACTGATACAGGAAGCACCGCTACCATCAAGGGCAACAAAATCAAGATCGACGTAAGAGAGGGGTGCCGCCAAGGAGGAATAGAGGCGCACCTCCTCTTTAATGTCTACTTTGACTTCGTGGCTTGAATTATCGACCGCCGCCTCGTCGAAAAGCTCGTCGAAAAGCAGTGTACGGCGTCAAATTCGAGTACTGTTATAATTATCCATGGGGAATGTACAAACAGGGCTCAACGGGCATCCTGCCGCGCTATGTGCTAATCAAGAAAATCCTGTACGCCGACGATGCCGCCTTCCTCTTTGCCACAAAATAGGCAATGGAAGCCGCGATCGAGGTCATAAACGATACGCTGACGGAATATGGGCTTATCTTGTCGGTGAAAAAGACGGAAACACAGGCTGTCAACTCAACCGACTATGAGGCCGATAACCTAATAAGGCTCGAGGAGGTCACAATTAAGAACACCAAGGTATTCAAGTACCTCGGCGTCAATATTGACCCCGACGATGACACGGCCATGACGGCGCATCGGATAGCAGCAGCCTGGGGCAAGTTCAGCGAGCTCAAACGAGTCCTATGCGACCAGCGCACAAAAAAAAATTAATGTCAACGCGCATCAACTTGCGAGCGCACCTTACATACACAGCGTACACATGGGATATCAGCGAAAAGAACCTGGCAAGTCTGGAGGTGGTATGGCGCAAAATGCTGCGGAGTATGGTCAAAGGGGGCAATCGACGGCGCAACACGCCTCCCAAACGTGGCAAAAAAAAGAGTCCCAAATGACATACAACAAGCGCATTGGCAACAAAGACTGGGACTTTGCATACGTCTACAACAACGAGGACGTATATCGCATCACAGGTGCAGGTCGCCTAGACGTATTAGTACGAAAGCAGACATTACGATGGCTTGGGCACGTTGTGCGCATGGAGAACTACATGCCGCAGAAACAGATGTTATTCGCCAAAAACCAACGAAAGCACGCACAAGACCGCTGGCACAAAATAGAAAAATGGACAGGCCTAGACAGAGGCCAAGTACGAGCGATGATGATGAAACAGAATGAATTTCACAGCTGGATCGACCAATGGGCCGGACCAGCTACTCCGGCTCCCAACAGCTAGCCGTTTATGGAGCAACCAAACTGTACTGTACTGAATACAAAGTGATTATAAAAAATCTTTTTTTGGAGTTTGGGTGCAAACGCGTTACTTCCGTCAAATACCATAACAATTGTTATCATCTTCATCAAGTTTTCTGAATACTAATGCATGCAAAGTTTGACCGCACCAACATTTAAACCCTCAAAAGCTATCTTTAGTACAGTACAATTTCGGCTAAATAAACTAACTTATTGCGTCCTTTGAGGGCGCTATGTAAGATTAACGGTTACGTTGTAGGTATAGGAGAGATTTTCCACGTGGGTGCACCCAACTAAAGTGAGAAAAAAAGTCATACGCCGAGCTGTTTATCATAAAGTGTATACCCTCAAATATTTCTGAAATAGAAAACCATATTTGCAAAGTTCAGACAAACTTATAAAAAATACTTTTACATTGACATGAAGGAAAATATAGTTAATGTCATAATGAATTCGTAACGTCATAATGAATTCGTAACGTCATGATGACGTCATCAGATATCGAATTACATCAAATAGAGGTTTAATACTTTTAAATATATCTCATGAACCACATCAGATAAATTAATAATATTTGCATCATTATATTATGTGACATTTTGTACACAGACATGACCCAGTTTTGACCTTTCCTTCCCGTTGTAACCGGAAGTTCAACAGAAAAATATTCTGCAGCACTATTATATAGTCTGCAGCCAATGTGATAGGGAAGTTGAGTAAGACTTCTGTGAATAAAGTGACTAGTCACATCTTATCTTTAAAAAAATGTTTGATGACGTAATCACAGAGCAGTGCGCCCCCTATTGGCAGTATTAAAATTTGAATATTTTCATATCTCAGAAATTATCGAACAGAATTTCATCAAATTTAGTACAGTGATAAAAGACACCCAATGTACTTTTGTGTAAAGTATAAATTCAGTCACGTGACTGAACCGGAAGTTTTAATGTGTTCAGCATAGCACATTATATGTAATTTTAAATAGAAATAGAGACGTAAATGCCATGGAGATACTAAAATATGGTATTTTTAATGATAAAAAATAAATAGCTCATTGATTTTTAGCGAGCTACTTATAATTTGAAGCTTTTCCCAAGAGAATGTCGGCCCCCGATTAACACGCCCCTAAAAGGGGTCATTTGCACTGCATCCTGAACGTCTCTATGTGTGACGTCACATAAAGAAGAAGGCTTGCTTCCGGGCCGGGACGCCAGCCACATACATATATACAACAGCGAATGCGATAATTCACATGCCTGCGCTTATATTGCCCACGTTGGAAAATAACATAGAAATGGCTGAATCGTCGTCAGATGAAATTGTGATACTTTACTGAGGTATTATTAAGTAACTAATAAACAATCCAATGTGTAATTTTCGTTCACCAAACTGCTATCTTTGTGAAGAAATCGATCATTTAGTGACCCAAACTCGGTTGAAAAAATCGAAAATATCAAAATACGAAAGTCGCAAAAAAAGCACCGTTGGTGTACGGAAAATCTAGTCACAGTTTTCATCATCGAATTCTTCTAAAAGTCGTAAAAATTTATGTTTTTTTAGTCTGACGTTATAGTGTTTTTTCATGTATGATTTGTAAATATTTATTGTTAACGATGTCCAAAACCCAACATGGCGGCGCACACAGTACATACATGTAGATCTGACTTAACGTAAGTTACTTGTCTGTTCTCACGTTTTAACGAAGCATCGCTTCGTTGCTTTGGCTTGTCGTTTTCGTTGAAATCGAAGTTTTCTTGAGTCTGGGTGCCTTGGACATCCCAAATTCCCCATGAAGGCTCGTTTCGAAGTCTTCAGCGGTAAAATGATCACTACATATCATGCTGATTGGAGACGGCCCGAACCATTTTGCCCTCGTCAACCACACTTTTGTGGCCCAAATTTTTCATAGTGCCTCGTCTTTAGGGAATCTATGGAGGCTTACACCTTCGCTAGGAGTATTACTACAGCCTGCTACGACACATCTTGTAGGCATGATGTATATTTTCAAGGAAATTTAGGATGAAAATATGTATACACATATATTGGAGTTTTGACATAAGCGCATCGGACACTTAAACACAAACAAACAACTGTGCATTTCTAGGAAATCGTTCTTTAACTGGCGTCACGGTATCACGTGATGCATTACATCACTCAATTGCCAATAAAGTGGGGGGCTTGTGAAGTGGCATAAAAGTCTCCAAAATGAACAGAACAGACTTCAATTATGAAAAAAACTAACGAATATCTTGTTTTATTTGCAAAACACATTTATTAAGAGCCATAATTGTTTTTATTTCTGTGATCCTTTAATTATATATTATGAAAACTCATATCTCCTGAACTAAAGAAGGTACTAACGTTATTTTTTATGATCATGAGGAAGTATTATTGTTTCAGATATATGACTTTCAACTGACCTGATGTGACCTTAATTACTTCTGGTCCAAACATGAACTTCATTTTCAAGACATTCTAACACAAAAATAGATATTTGTATAGGTATTTTGAAGATGAAATTGATATTGTCATTAAAAAAGACATCAGACATTTTGAAAAATATGATTATGACGTCATCAACTGCTCACTTGATTGAACCGTAAGTTAACTCGAACACCTAGTGTTTGTAATTTAACACAAACACTAAATTCTAGTAAAATTTGATTTAGTGTAATTTGATATCTGATGACGTTACTATGACATCACAACTTTACCTGAAACTATATGTCACAACTTTATTGACAACTACATGTTATGGTCTAAGTATGTGTCAAGTTTGAAGGATCTGTGAACTTTGCAACAAGGCCTATATAGTATTTTTTGGCTGGATAGGTTTGGCGATGAACAATTTCAAGAGGTGTTCGCCCTGTTGCTCGCGAACACCTAAATACAAATTAACAGTTAAAAAAAAACCTAGAGCTCAAGTGTTTGTTGGAACAAACACGCGGTGTTCGTGTGAACTTCAGGGTTCAATAAAATTATCATCGATGATGTCAATATCATATTGTGCAAGGGTTTATCATCTTTTATAATAACAATATCAATTTCATATTCAAAAGACACTTCAATTTTGCGTTAGAATGTGTTGAATTTGAACTTCCTGTTTGGACGGAAAGTAAAGGTCAGATCAGGTGATTTGAAGGTCATATATGACCTCATGATTATGAAAAAATAACATTAGTACCTGCTTTGGTTCAATTTCTGAGATTGGAAAATAATCCTTTTTTAAAACTGCTGCTGAGGGCGCTCTAAACTTTGGTGACATTGGGTTCGATATTCTTTCCCTGATAAGGCTGAGGTGGAAAGAATGTCATATCTAAGCGCCACTGTTTTTGCAACCACTTACCAGTTACCAGTTAAAATATTATTCTATCTATTTTTGGGGTTACAGAAAGTGAAAACTATCTTTAAAATTTACTTTTATGATGGTTTTCGGACTTTATTTCCCTTCTAAAAAAATCCTCCCCTTCAGAAAATAGAAGAATCCTAACTTATTATATCCTCAATTTACCCTAAATGATGCACCCAAGGATATATCATCAACTGGACAGTAACTTACAAATGAAATTATCAGTTTGGTGTTTCAGTTTGTTTCAGTGAAGGATTCTCTTGTAAAATGCTGAATTTTAATGCGTGATCCATATGCGTGGACGTCTTGAGCGCCGTTTTTTGAGACGCAGAGAATTGTGGTCATCAAAATAATTGATGTTGGTATAATGACTCACCCCCAAACTGTTAAAGTTCATGGGGCACAGAAAATGTACCAAAGAAGACAAACAGTTGAATCATGTTTCATCTTATTCCAGATGGTTGTAAAATTGTTTTTAATCTTGAAAATAAAAATATTGTTTGAGATTTTTAAAATAAAATGGTATAATTTGGAGAAGCTCTCAAAACTTTTAATCAATATTCTTGAAAGACCAATAAAATGGAAGATGGTTAAAATGTTTGCACAAAGTACTTTAAAACTTTGAAATGTGTAAAAATGCTGTTAACATTTTGTCAAATAAATAATTTCTTTTCATAACCATGATAATAATGATTCATTTTCTCAATAATTTTCCACAACCAACGAAATTTAAGTAGTCTTCATTCGCTTCTTCTATGGATTGTGTCCATTTTGGGGTTCAGTATTTCTTTAAAAAATCATTGCAAATGCAAAGCATTCATATATTTTTGTTTCCAATGACAACAGCTTGTTGATGGCACAGAACAATAAAATCACAAATGTTCGTGAAAAAAATGTTGAGGTAATGTAAATCCCTTACTAATTTGACCATCAAAGCATTTATGGTAACTCATTTCACAAGAATTACAAGCTATTAATGTAAGGAATTCAATTGTGTTTTTTGTTTTCTAATAGGTCATTTAGTTCTTGAGATATTGGCTGTTGAACTTCGAAAAGTTGTGAGATTTAAGCAATAAGTTAGAAATTAAAAAGTGTGACTTTGGAACACTATGTTTTTTATTTTAAATTTGATGTTTTTGTGGTCATAGAATATAAAAAATAAAAATAAATAAAAGACAAGAGTTACCTCAGGAGGTATGAGTTTTCATAGTAATATAATAAAAATAACATATAATGTGCTATATTGAATACATTATCTTCTGGTTCAGTCATCCAATATAATTTTAAATTCTTCCAACCGCAAGTTCCGGTTCAATCATGTGAAGTCATTCATACTTCACAAAAAAAATTATCATAATATGGGTGTCAATTATGCCAAATTTGGTAAAATTCTGTCTAATTTTTTCTCAAGATAGCAAAAAGTATACATTTACAGAATAGTGATTCAGAATATTTCTTCACTTAAACATTTCCGGTTTCGAAAGGAAGGAGAGGTCAGATTAGGGTCATTTCTGTGAACGAAATGTGGCATAGTTCAAGGTCTTTAAGATGAGGCAAAGATTGTGAAAATATCTTTTGTGGTTCAAAGAAATTTTGGATTGCAGAATGTTGCTATCAAGTCGGGCCAACATGAAAATATCAAGACCTGAAGAGCTTCTCGAATTTATTGTTCAGTATGGAGATGAGAGCGTCTTCCCCAATCTTCGCATTGCTATTCAGATAATGCTAATCATCCCAGTTTCCATCGCCAGCTGTGAGAGATCATTCAGCAAGTTAAAACTAATACTTTCGTATTTGAGAGCCTCCATGGGTCAAGGCAAACTCTGTGATCTTGCTCTACTGAGTGTAGAAAGAGAAGAAACTGAAAAAACTGACTTTGAGCACATCATAGACCAATTTGCATCAGTGAAAGCAAGGAAGGTGCAGTTGTAATTTTCATGTAGTGCCATAATTTGTTAATTAAAAGATTAACAAGCTTGACTTGTATTTTTTGAGCTGATATTATGGTAAAGTTATCTAAAAGATGGGTGTCAGATGTTTGGACAGCTAGGGGCTCAAATTCAGTGCTTGCCATAGGCGCTATTTTCCGTATATACGCCCCTGCGTGTCGTCAACGTAGCGGAGCCAGAGTCTTGGTTTACGGGTTGCAGATTGAACAGCTGTGTTCTCGAATTCTTCCATAAAAAGGTTTCCTAGGACTAGAGGGGATCCCATGGGGGTTCCAGCAACCTTTTTATAGAAGTCTTCGCGCCTTTTGAAGCTAGTGGATGTGGTGCATATTGTGTGGATGAAATCTTGAAGTTGTTCTGGAGTAGGGTTGGTGCGGTCTTGTAGGGCATGGAGTGTTCCTGGAGTCTGTTTTTGGCTATGAGGTTGGCTTTTTGGGTGAACAGCGACTCGACATCGAAGCTCATCAGTGTGTTGGTATGTTGAATGGTGATGTTCTGGATGGTCTTGATGGAGTGGGTGGAGTTGTTGATGTGGTGTTCTGTTGCCAACAAGGGGGCGCAGGATGCTGGTGATACGATGGGTCGGAGGGGGTTTCCGGACTTTTCTCTCGATGGCTGGGATCGGGTTTTTGGTTACTTTGCAGTATGTATTTGTGTTGAGGATGTCTTGGATCTTTTTTTGTGTATTCTGCGCGTTGAGGATGTGGATCAATGAATCTTGGCTGAGGGGCTTGATTGTGCGGTCTTCGAGTTTTGTGGTGTTGGGCTTGGGTGGTTTGCAGTTCTTGAGTAGCTGTTGGACTTGGATGCGGATGTCATCTGCTGTGGTCTTGTTTTTCTTTCTGATGGCGGGTTCGATGCCTTGGATTATTTCTTCGACTAATGTCTTCTTGGGTGCTGTGCCAAAGCTAGGCCTAAGGAGAGTACTCCGCTTAGTTATATGCTGTATACATTGATATGATAGGCTTAACCTAGCTTTTTAACCTGCCACTAAGGCCAAAAAAGTCTCCGGTTCATAGGTCGGCTTCAAAATCGTTTTTTTGTTTTTGTTTGTTTGTTTGTTTTTTGTAATCTTTTTTTGCCAACCAGTGAAATACGTGATACATGATAATGCCCCCATCGGCCTCTAAAGTACCCAATAGTTAGCCAGAAGATCTGACGTCACGCTTTGAGCTGGAGGCGCGTGAATTACGCCAGATGCTGGCATGGCCGCCGTGCGGCCGCAATATTTTCCCCAATGTTCAACTTTGACGTTGGTTGGTAGTTAGCCCCCGCGAGCATCGAAGCGTGACGTCAGATCTTCAGCAAAATGTGTCCGATGAAACCCCTTGAATGGTACGCCTGGAGCCTGTCTATATCCTTGATACAGGGGCGCGTTTTTGCGACCCTGACCAGAAACTTATTTCTGACGTCATATTCTTGACCCAGAAACAAGACGGCATAGCTACGCGAAAACGCGAACGTAACCAGAAAATTGTTTTCAGTTTGCGACGTGTTCAATCATCAACGTTTCTAAAAAATATATATGGTGTAAATCAAATTTTTGAAAAATAGAACTTATATACTGTATACGAACAATCATTTCATCATGTTTTAACAAATAATTAACAGCTGGCTTTCGTTACTTTTTACAATCCGCCATCTTGAAACCAAGCGTAACCAATCACAAACTTAGGTTCACGTTTGGTCAGAACAATGACAACATATCGCAGCACAACCGAACTCACAAAAACGCTTAACCAATGACCGAAGCCCAAACATATGGTTACAGTCGCGAAAACGCGCCCCTGGATAAAGACAGGTGACCAGTGCAATCTACCCAATAGTATACTGTAAGTATAAGTTTACCAAAGTATAAGTTTACCACTGTACGCGCAAGATTCAAAGGGCGCGTATATACGCATATAAGCGCGGCCGGCGCACGTCAGAACGTTACTTTTTTTTAGTGTTCTGTGATTAGTGAGTTTTTGTTACTGTGTGCAGTCAGTGTGCAACGTCCGAGTTTTTGTTAATGAAGATGACGCGCAACGTTTATTTGCAAAAATGGGCCTGAAAACGCGCTCTTGAACCATTTGAGATTTCTCGAGAAAATGCGAGAAAGTGTTTGAAAGTGCTCCCACTAAAACTATCTGTTCGGTAGCAACTGTTTTCACTGTAGGACTGAAACTGATGGAACATTATCTTGAAATGTTGTTCTCACTAAATTAAAAATAAAATAATCGCTTTGACGATAAATTTGGGAGAAAACTCTTCTTATAATTTGGTATAAATTCAACATATTTTTGCCGATCCCTTCGTGTTATCCGTGCCCCTGACTGTTTCCCGTGGGTTGGGGACTTAAACAGGTTAAATATAGTATCTTGAAGTATCACGCTATATCGTAATGTAAAAACAAATTCACTGCAGTTTAACGGAAGAAACCTTTTTTCTCTCCTTTAAAAACCTTATTTTTAATTATTTTTGTTAAAAGTTAAGACACGCTTATGACGTCAAGCAAGCTTGCAGAGAAAGCAAAATACACACTTAACGTGCCGCGTGTCATTGTTACTATGTTCTATATCTATGTGGGTTTGCTGCACGCACAAGATTCAAAGGGAGCATATAATACGCATGAAGCGCGTACATGGCGCAAGTCGGAACATTACTATTTTGAGTGTTCTAGCCTGTGATTGGTCAGTTGTTGGCACTGTGCGATGCTTTTTGAAGTTTAAACCAATTACGTTTGCTCTTCGTTAAAGTGTATTTATCTATAATCTGATTATTTTTCTCAACATTGAATAAATTGAAGATCGCCCAAGCGAAATGTTAGCCGCGCTCCTGACTGACAGTAATTCAATAACATGTTAAAAGGTGACTTTTTCTAAAACCGAAATTTCCGTAAATAAACGTAAAAGTTTTTATCATAAAATCTCTCGAAATAAAATTGTATTCCCCTATTAAAAAATTGGGATCTAACAATACACTTGTTGGGTTTAATAATATCAAATCAAATATTGTTTTAAAAGAAAGGTTCAGATGTGACATAATTTTTTTTAAATTGATACTCACAGCTCATTATATAAGCAAATATCAATATTGTGCGCGCGTGCCGTGCATATTTACAATTAAACGGAAGCACTTTTCAAGTACGTTCACTCTTCATTGAAATATATTTATATACACCCATCACAACTTCTAAGTTCCCCCTAATATTTTTAAGAATATCTCAACAAGTATTGCATGAATTTTAAAAATTCAAAAAGCAAATGACAGAATGACATGTTCTACACAGCTCGTAATGAAATGGTTGAAATTCATTCATGCATGCACAATTGACAGTGATTTGAATGAAAATTCAGCTGAAAAAAGTTGCAGTACAAAGCATTGCTTCAAGGGCATGTTACACATGTAGTTTTCTGTAAGAACTCTTGCATCAATAACAATGGTATTGATGGCTGTTTCATAAAAAGAAAAGAAAATTCAAAGAGCAACATGCAACATGCATGTCCATTGTTTTAGAAGGGTAGAGCAAGAGTTTAATATGGAATTGGTCCTCCATTGTTCTCCATAACTGAGTTCTTACAGAAAACTACATGTGTAACATGCCCTTGAAGCAATGCTTTGTACTGTAACTTTTTTCAGCTGAATTTTCATTCAAATCACTGTCAATTGTGCATGCATGATTGAATTTCAACCATTTCATTACGAGCTGTGTAGAACATGTCATTCTGTCATTTGCTTTTTGAATTTTTAAAATTCATGCAATACTTGTTGAGATATTCTAAAGAATATTAGGGGGAACTTAGAAGTTGTGATGGGTGTATGATGCAAGTATTTTTCTCAACATTGAATAAATTGAAGATCGCACAATAAGCTATACGCCCATGACTGTTTCCCGTCACTTTGACAAAGGTAAGTAATTTTGTTTTGAAAGGGTAAACCTGTCTATCTATACATGATTGTATATAATGTTGAAATCTACATGCACTGCAGCAAATTCAATAACATGTTAAAAAGTGATATTTTCAAAAACTGAAATTTCTGTAAATAAACGTCAATGTGTTTATCAAACGCTCTCGAAATAAACTTTTATTCTCTTTTCCAATAAATGGGATCGAACAATACACAATATTTTTAAAGAAGAGTTAAGACCCTGGGTGCGACATAATTATTTTTTTTCAAATTGACACTCACAGTTTATTATATATGCAAATATTGTGCGCGGGTGCCGTGCATAATTATTTGCATTTTTTCAGAAGTTGCGCACTGACTGTAAATAGACCCTACCATGAAATATGCTAATTGCATTAACACATGCGCTCATCAAACACCACTGGTTGGCAAACTCAAATATTATATTTATATGCGGGATCGTCACGCAACGCCATGCGCGCTCTAGCGCCTAGCGCACGCTAAATTCAGTCAATTTAAGAGACCATGCATGCATGTGGCTAATAAGTGCAAGCAAACGCGTGACGATTGCTTGACGATCCCGCTTGCGCTTTTGAGTTGGAGTCGAGTATTGCCAACCAGTAGTGCTTGAGCGCATGCGTGAATAAATTAGCATATTTCATATAAGGCTACTATAGGCCAGGGCGCGCCTAGCCTAGCGCGCGCCTAGCCTATACGTATACATATAATATACACGTGTACTTAATTCAGCCGGCGCGCGCACCGAAATGTTAGCCTACATAATAGCAGCCTAGTAGTTTTGATTGGTGTTGATGATAAATCACTGAAAAACAGTTCTTTTGAACCAATCAAAGGCGTTATGTTTTTCTCACAAGACATTCTTCAAAGACGTGGGGGAAAGTTCGGAATAATTTGGTAAGTTTCTAGCCATTAACTAACGTTAGGCCTCGCATTAAGTTATGGCAGGCAGTATCACTATTATCAGTATCAGAATTATTATTCAACTCCGGCTTAGGCCTTAACGTTAGACCTACGAGTACGACTTAATGTAACGTTAACGTTAATCACTTTACGCTTAACGTTAACGTTAATTAAACGTAACGTGTTACACGTTTTGTTTGCTTTTGTTTTGTCTTTTGTTCTAACGTTACTTTGCATATATCTAGCCCTAGGATGAGGAAGTAGGATAGGGCTATTTCCTACAAATTATTCATAGCCGATAGGCCTAGGCCCTATTATTTTGTATTAAAGTATTAGGCAGATTCATGAAAATTTCAAGTTGTTTTGATCACACTGATGTTATTTTTATCTGAAAGTACTTTCAATATGCTTTAAAATGAGGGGTCAACCACTTCTATAGGGTGAGCCTAAGTGAGGTTACACGACTTTTAGTGTTCGGAAAATCTGTGCCATTTCATATGCAAAATGGGCAATACAAAGTTGTGACCAGATGAGCTATAGGCCTATATAGTTACTGTACATAGGAATATACTAACAAATGGGCCTACTATATCAAAATAATCAACAATGACTTATTTAAAAAAAAAATATCCAATTGGAAGATCGGTTTTTATTTAAATTTCATCCTAAATTGTACAAATTACATTTATAAATTGCACAAATCTGCTAACATTTGCATAATTTAGGTGAACCCCCTATTTTGGAAAATGGAATGACCCACTTCATGACATCTTTCGGCATGTGTGGGGCAGAGTCCATTTTTCATATGGGTTATACCATTTCAATACCTAAAAACGATGTGGCATAATATTTATCCAAATTACAACATTATTTTATAAATTTCACGATAAAAATTCACAAAATGACCCATTAGACATCATTTATGTGGTATTTTCCCCCTTAACAATCACGCAGCATGATAAAATATGCAGCAAAATTATACAATTTTTTCCCCTGGGATCTTCGATTCGCACATCGCATAAAACTTTTCCGCATCGCATTAAAACTTTTTCGCAAAACTTTTTCATGAAAAGTATTGCTGGTTTTAAGATGATTAAATAACGTAGATTAACATTTCTTCATTTCTAAATTTCTACGGGGTACCCCTATTATGCCTAAGTATGATCGAAGTTGGAGGGGGAAAAATAACGTTCAAATTACCTCGAAAACGGCGATCTATTTGGACGACGGCAAAAACTTTTGTCAAGATTTTCGCGGTATGCGATGCATGACTTTGCATGAAAACAAAATGGCTTCCATATAGATCAGGCCCCCATCACATCAACACTAAAAACGATCAATCCGCCGAGGAGGGTGTAATGCGGGTCGCGCCGGTTTGCCGCGAGCAGCGTTAGCACGGTCGACAGGTTGTGACCCTAAAGAAATGTAAGATGAAGTGCGCCGCCAACGTTGGCTTCCGTGAATCTGCCTACCTAAATACTAAATAGGGCCCTAACGTTAGTTCAATTTCTTTTAAATTTACTTGTTTAGCCTGCTGAATACATTAACTAGGCAGTTTCATGAAAATTTCTTTTAAATGTCATATCACTGGACATAGCAACAAATTAGAAAGAAAATGAGGGGTCAGACAGTGATCATGATAGGTTAACCCTATGCAAAGTTATGAATTTTTGTTGATTTAAATAGGCTATTTGGTCATTTTAAATTGGAGGCCAGTTTCATTTGAAAAGTTGTCTATAGGTCTATAGCAACAACAAAAAATCACATTGAATACCAAAATCCACCCGTGCGGGACACCCTGATTCAGCGTGCGTGACACCCCGACTCAGCGTGTCAAATCGCCGATAGCGGTGATTTTTTAATTTATTTGCCGTCGGGTCATTTTCCGCAGGTTGCACTGTTTTTCTGCCAACGTTACAGTTGGCATCGACTGACCAATGAATTGATAACCACGATGTGTAGTATCCTTTTATCGACACTAGAACATCGATAAACTACCCTTTATATTAGTATTTTACCATGAAAGTTGGACAAGAAAATCGTAAAAACTTGCCGAAATTCAGTTGCCTGTATTTCCATAACGAAAGGTTTCCCATCGCTGATTTTTTTTTATCGACTGCATAATTTAGTGCTCATAAAAATGGCGTCCAGGAAAACATTGAAGCCTCATCAGCGTAACCAGGCGCTAGCGATATTGCACCTATGCATTTTCACACATACTATCGGGTGCGTCAACGAACTTTCGGCGGGTCACAACTTCGACAGACAAAAGGGCATAAAAAATAGCACCACCATCGGTGGTTTGCGTGAAACTGCCTACATTAACCCTAACCTTCCCAAATCCTCCAAAATCCTCTTTGCCAAAGTGAAGGATTTTGAAGGATTGAGGTTACATGCTACATGCTCTTTGCTAAAGTGAAGGATTTTGGAGGATTGGGGTTATTAGGCATACTTGCCTTTCCACGGTACATGTACCGTGGACACTGTTTATTGCTCCATGCATGCAGGGAGGGTCCCTAGCCATGTAATAATAATAATAATAATAATAATAATAATAATAATAATAATGTGGACTTATATAGCGCACGTATCCACCAAACTGGTGCTCAAGGCGCATTATATTATTACCCCTGCTCATCAGGCTCATAAATCATTCCTGAAACCATCTCAGCTCCCTGGGGAGTATAAAGCTCAATTGCTGCCATTACAGCGCATATGGGTCTTTCCATCAAATTGAGGAACAAAGTGTGACAAGGATGCTAAAATTTCAAAATCAATTATTTTTGAAATGGGCATTATATTTGGATAGGCTATTAACTAGATTTCACTGGACAAATAACATATTTGTCATAACATTGACATGTATAGCAATATATAGCCTTGTTTTACCAATAGGAATGGCAGGTTGTGGATGTAACATCGGACACCACACTCAATTTCAATGGAGGATTATTCTAAATTGAGAAAGCATTTTCATAAATATTTTGGGCCTACTGAAAGTTGGCAAGTATCTTTAAAAAAAGATATTAATTAGTAATCATTACAATTTCACGATTGACTCAAAGAGACATGATTAGTGAAACTCTAAATGCAGATTTTGCTTTAATATAATTTGCAAAATTTTAATACAACATCAAGAAATATATTTCATGTGATCCATTCTGGGTTTTATCTGATGTATTCTGGGTTTTATCATCCATATATATGACCCTAATTCCATACTATTACATATTGAGACATAACAGTTTCAAGGAATAAAAACCAAGTGTAGTTTGTGAAGTCACTTCAGGTGGTTGTGGATGTAACCGGACACCATTTCTTGATACATCCAAAACCTAATCCTAATACATGTATTTCTTTAGTGTTTAAGTCTCTTTGTTATCAACAAAGTTAATAAAAGTGTTGTTATTAATTCAATTTAATGATCAATACTAGAAACACACAACCAGCTGAACTTTATACATTAAAATGCAATACGTTCAATAACCTTAAAATCATACATTCTTTTCAGTAAGTGGAATGACATTTTCCCCTTACATACCAAGTAGTTTGAAGACACATAAATTAGTCATTGTTTCTAATGACCATATATGTATGACTCTAATTCCACACTACTACATTTTGAGGAATAACAGTTCAAGGAATAAAAACTAGTGTAGTTTGTGAAGTCACTTCTGGTGGTTGTGGATGTAACGGGACACCATTTCTTGATACATCCAAAACCTAATCCTAATACATGTATTTCTTTAGTGTGTAAATGTCCCTTTACATGTACTTCATTAAAATAAGTTGGTGATTGAATAAAATAAATGAAAAAACAACTGATGACATGATGGGAGGTAAATAAATGAATACTGAAACCAGAAACTCACAAATGGATCTGTCAAACCTACCAATGATCCACGTAGGCCTACATGTAAGTATAGCGTTAACACTGCACAAATTGTGTAGTGCGTCATTGTTTTTGTTGGTGTCTGCACTCACTGTGCATTTCTGTATTTCTTTAGTGTGTAAGTCTTTTTGTCAACAAACAATGAAAGAATTCAATACTAGAAACTATTTACTAGAAATACTAGAAACACACAACTGTCTCAACTTTATTCATTAAAATGCAAAAAGTTAAATAACCTTAAAACCATACATTGTTTTCAGTAGGTGGAATGACATTTTCCCTTACAGAGTACATGTACTAAGTAGTTTGAAAACACATTTAGTCATTGTTTCTCAATTTTCCATTAGTTACAAACTTATTTAGCTGAAAAAGTTACACTTTTGAGAATACTTGCAACTAGTTGTGGATGTAACAGGACACCATAATTCTTGAATTTTGTGTAGTTTATTTAAAATTGAAAAACAATAAAATTAATCGTTTACTCTAAACGTTAATACAATACAATCCAATCAGATTTTATAAACATTAAATTCTTAAATTATTGTTTTTCAATTTTAAATTAAATGTGAGTGAACTTTCATTCTACTTCATGTGAGGTACAACTGCTTCAGTTCAGACCAACAACACTGGCATTTAAGATAAGGATTTAAGATTTATTGTTCAATTAGTTGAAATTGATTCTTTGTATCTGTCAAATCAAATTTTGAAAATATTATCGTGCCAATGAAGATTAGGGATTAATATCACAACTAGGATGTAGAAAAAACATTTCCTCCCCTGTGGGCCAGGTGTACAGCTAGCATGTCATGGTGATTATGTCATGGAAATACCCTAAAATTCTCAGGGTATTTTTCAGCAGGGCGTAGCATTTTTTTTATGTGTGGCGGGAAACCAATCATACAATCATGTTAGTGAACTTTATTCCAAAAGTGTCTGCTTGGGCAAGTTTACCTAATCACAAAATTTTTCGATTGTAAAAATTAGCAGATCAAAGGTTGAAAAAAAATCATCCCTTTTTTATACATGTGGGGATAAGGTCAACGATACGGAGGGAGTCTAGTGTATTGGCCTTAGAATGGGGCTAATAGTAGAATAGTCCACGTACTAAGACTAAGTACAAAAAATGTACTAGATGCAAAAGTTTCATCTATCGTTAACGTTTCCGTAACGTTAGTATCGGAAAAGCGTAGAAGTGAAACTTTTGCCCAAGTTTGCGATCTCAAAATTAACAATATTCTTTAATTTATATCCAAAATAAACAGTAGCTACTACAGTATGTATTATTTCCTACAACAAATGTTATAAATACTTGTCTTACCTGCTATAGTTTTGAAATGACCGACGACAAAACTCAAAGAGTCCAGACAACACTTCGCGGAAATTTTCGTGAATGGTGTTTTATAGTATGGTTCCTGCTTTTAACAAGCGCGCATTTATGCGTATTGATACCAGGGACACGACGCATTGGCAATAACGATAAAGCCCCACTTGTAAACACGGAATATACTATTTTATAAGAAGGGATGTCTACTACTTAACCTCCTAGTTCTCCTTATTCTTCAGAATAACCATGTGATTTGAAAATTAAAACATTACCAGTTGTCGTGGTAATAATCCAAACGAATACCGAATTGCAAAATATCTGCAAACAAAATTTGTTTTGCAGTTTTGGGGTTTGACCCCTCAAAAAGGTACGCATAATTTTCCCCCTTTCATTTGATAATGATACAGTCCGGAAACCCCGTGCGGACGTAACGCGGCCATGCCGGCCACCGTGGAAATTAAATGCTCAAAACACTTTCTAGATCAACAAACGTGACACAGGCAACGGATAATATTTTTTTATTGCGTATTTCGGTCAATGTACCATATTTAAAATGGAAATTACGAACATCAATTTCATAATTCAACTTTATAAATTAAAATCCACTTTGGACGTAACTAAAGCCTCGGACGTAACGACTGGAAACACGTGATTTAACCATGGATAATTTCACGAACGAACCAATTTGAGATGTGATTTTGGTTTTGTGGTTTCCCCGCCCCTTGTCCTGCATCATGGAATAGACCATTTTGAAAGAGGCAAGTTTGTAGTAATTTTAAGGAAAGCAAAAGGTTGGGGACGTAACAAAACGTTCACGGAAACCAAAACTAGTATTGACATCGATATAAATTGTATTTTATGATTGAAAGACAACGATGAAACTTTGAACTGTGGGAAGATATACCAGATCTTGGTTAATAAATTTAAATGTCGAAAATTTTAATAAACCTTCAGGAACACAGATTTAAACTTCCCTCTCGGACGTAACGTCTAACTTTTCTTTCGGAAACCACATGTTACGTCCGAATCCGTCGACAAAAGTAGCCGCTCTTTGTAAAACCAGGACAATCAACCAGTATGAATGAATGTAGCATGAAGATCTTTGGTTATTACGTAGGAATAAACATGAAAGACAATTTTAAACAAGCATTTCAACCACTGATTTTCGTTTATAAAATACCCATTTCTCTTGTCACACTTTATTTCATTTTTACATCGTTGGAAACCACATAATAACGGCTTTTTGGGGGAAAATGGTCGAACCTGGTTTGATAAAATTTACTTCATAATTTACCTCTATATGTGATCTATTTTTTCAGGCAAGTAAAATACTTTAATCTTTGAACATATTTGTGAATTACTCCTTTGTTTAATGGCATGTGGACAAAAACCAGGTGTTCCTCAACTTCGTGGAATGACCCATATAGGGCTAATCAAACACAATAACCAACTCTGCCCTCACAGGTACCCATTTACCCCTGGGTGGAGAGAAGCAATTATGGTAAAGTGTCTTGCTCAAGCAGGCCTCGATCTTGGGCAAAAAAGGGGCAGGCCACTTTGGCCTTGCCCTCATCAAAATTCCACAGGGCACCAAGCAGGCCAACTCAAGGGGGCACCAAGGCCAATCATTTCAAACCTTTAATTTACATTTATTTACAGCCAGTGTATACACGTCTACTTTCTAGGTCACATGTATCAATCAAGAGTATTCAGTTCTTGTACACCATGTCCAAAGAGCCAGTATAACATATTCTTTACGATCACTGCGCTGTTTACCGTGCATTCATGTATGCAAGACTACACCACGTGCGGCTGGCTGTATCTAAAACGTGCGCTGGTATCCGACCCGTTTGTGGTGATTTTACAATCACGACACTGGTACCTTGTACACATACAGCCGGCTGTTCAGCGCATGGGGACGAGATTAGAGCCGCTTGTACAATCACAGCAACGCCGCGCCGTGTGTGTGGGGCCGCGGCTGTGAGATCGAGAAGGGCCGGCTAGCCGGGGTACGGTGTGAGTCTGATCTGACATCGACATGGGAGCTAGCTAGCATGCAAGCTACGACGCGTGGTGTACGGTACGAACAAACGACAATAACGATAAAAAGACATGTATTATTTTCACCGCCGTTTGTTGAATGGTGTTTGTATGCACGGATCATCTACACAATGTCCGTGATGTATGATTGTCATGATGGGATGTAGAGGTAAATACAAAAGGGCACGCTGGCCAAGTTGGCCGTGACATGTGTACTTTTTGAGGGGGCATTGCGGCCAAGTTGGAAGGGCATGCGGCCATTGGCCGCGGTGGCCGCGGTAAAGATCGAGGCCTGCTCAAGGACACAAGCACCATGGTCGCGGTTGGGATTCGAACTCACATTCTGACGACTCAGCCATCAGAACACAAATCCGATGCACTAAATCGCTCGAGCATGGCACTCCATGTACATATATCACAGATTAGAAACACATGCATTACGTGAAACTCCCATTAGCCAAAAACTCTGAATTCTACTCACCAGTTTCAACCCAACTTTATCAGTTGTTATCAGTGAAGTAATTATAAGATAAACAATGCCCCAGGCACCTTGAATTCTCCAAGGCCCAGTGTGGTAATGCCTGTCAATCAAAACACCTTCCACCCGAAGCCCGGACTACTTTCAGCCAATAATGTAATGTATACGTGTGGATCACACTGACCACAGAGAATGACAACCCATGCTCGTTCTGTTATTTGCCCACATCATCAGCAAAATAACACTGAAGTATCGCGTTGAAAGTTCTAAGCGGCCGTCGTAAGTGTTATGGGTTTTTAAATACATTCTAGCACGCAATAACTATAATACAGGTGTAGCTTTTTCCTGACTTTCCAAGCTGTATGATTTTGGTTGAATGCGGTGCTGATTTATGGCAAAATTTTCATAAAAGAGGCAATAAAAGTTGTCTGCGAAAATCTCATTTGAATACAGTGTGCATACTCGTTTGAACATTAACAACTTCGATTCCATCCACGCACCTCTTGTCGTATTCCGAGGGCAGCATTTTAACAGCACCTACGAAAATTCAAAGAGTCGCTTGAAGCGATCTGTTGTGATTTTAACTTAACGACATTCTTCTGTCATCGCTATGACTCAAGAATTATACTCTCTGGAGTAGGTCGCAATCCTATTTTCAGTATTTTTGCCCCAAAAATGATTACGCTTGTTTTCAACTTAAAAACCAAAAAGTCATGATATCACGACAGGAGTTCACATCATGTCTGAAAATTTCAACGTGGTACATGCACAAAATAAATTGTTATGGAGAAAATTGAAAACATTTTAGGAATTATACTCTTAGGAGTAGTTCCAATCCTATTTTCAGTATTTTTGCCCCAAAAATGTTTTCACATGTTTTCAGCTTAAAAAATAAAAAGTCATATCAGGACAGAAGTTCACATCATGTCTGAAAATTTCAAGGTGCTACATGCACAAAATAAATTGTTATGGAGAAAAAAGGGTACGAAGACTTGCACATCTACGAGTTCGAGTGAATCACGTGCATCGCCAGTGTGCCGAGAAGGCAAGCTTTTTAACCGGGCCCAACTCGGGCTGATGGTACAATCAACTCGTTCATCACACTGGCACCTGACTAATGTCAGAACATGTACAGTACATGTACATGTACAGAGTACATAATTATACTGTACAGTGTACATTGTACATTGCAACCGTACTGGCTGGGTGGATGGCGGGTGTTGATCAATATGCTTAACTTCATCCTTCTTTCCGTCTACCTCTTTCAATACTCTCATAGCCTTGGTTTACGCTTGTTTTCAACTTTAAAAAAACCAAAAAGTCATGATATCGAGGCCTAAAGCTTTGTTCACATTTTGTGAGTAACATGATCCAAATCGCTTAACAAATATTTCTATTGGTTGTATGACAAGGTATGTGTTCTCGTTCGACCAATAAGAAAACGTTTTACGCGCTATAGGCATTGTACACAGCGTGAATATTTATATTGGTTATATGATGACGTATGGTTCTCGTTGGCCAATAGAAAAAATTGTTACGCGCTATGCATAGAGCATTGCACACGTGCTAACTCGTACATACCCTGAGTGCCTTCCAATGACTGGATCAAAATAGCGCGCTGGATGAGAATGTAATTCCAGTTGGACGATAATTTGTTTGGTGACAATACACGCAAGAATCGAAATTACAGGTACACGTACATCATCTGACCAAAACATTTAAAGAAAAGTAGGATGCATGATATCTACAAACATTTATTTATATTCATAGTTACTTTTTAATAATAATAAAGTGCATGATTTTTACCCGAAATACCGGTTTTCAAAAATAAAGCCGCTGTTTATAAAATCACCCGTTTTTGAGCCCCAGAGCGGGTCAATTTATCCCGACAGTCGAGGCTTACGTTTACTGGTCCTCATCGTATCCTTGTTCTTCGGCAACGATTATTAAAACAACCCATGATAATTAGGAACCCCGATGGATGAATTGTTATTTTAAGTCCAGTTGTTAGTATCTGTTTGGCCCGCAACATACCTCAGTTCGGTAGTCAATGCATTATAATTATTGTTCATTTCCTAATTACAGAGGGCCAACATTATTCATGATCAACCGAACAGCCAATAAGAACAACATAAATTTGCTACTATGCAAATCTATCCAATCACGATCTGCGAAATAGGCACATGATCATCAAACACGACATCTGCACAATGCCCACAAATTTCAGCGCGTGGTACACGTATATGTATGCATGTATACATTGTATATGTAATATACGTATACATGTACATGTGCACATGTGCTAGTGTTACTGCGTTCTCTGTGAGGAATTCCCTTTCGAGTTTTTCGTGTTTATAAATCTTTGAGTGAAAGTTCCCGATTCTAGTGTATTTAAAAATGAAGAAATTGTGGCCCAGTGGATTAAGATTTGTAAAAAAAAAGGTGTAGTATTGGCACCATAATCCAATTAGAACGTCAAAATAACTGTATAGATACAAAAGGGTCAACAATGGAGCAGTCGGGAAACCTCCATACATCATATACATCATGGTGGGATGATCCACAATTTTGGGTCAATATGTCTTTGTTCGAGCCCTGCTTCATTATTCATGACACTCTGGAATATGATATATATTATTCTAAACGTATCCCGTTTCCGATGAAAAACAGATTAACTAGTATACCTAAATATACACCTATCACGTCCGCCTATCACGTACGCCTGTCCCAGCACACCAACCCACAGACACCTATTCTCATATGGGCAAGGTCAGTGGTATTCTGAGCAAATTGCGTGCATGTCCCCCGTTGTATACCAGTGTTTGTTTAGATTGGAAATTTACAGACACTTCGTAAGTGTTTTTAATCTCTTTATCGCCTCTTGTGTGCAAGTTGTACCGTTACGTTTTATACTCGGTTAAACCATGGTTAAACTTGCATTATCATTATCACATTGAACAAAGGTTTACAGTCATGAATAAGAAAGGAAATCCTGGCAGGGAACCACTCGGTTAAAACGCGATGAGAATGCGGTTGAATAGCCAGCTGAAATCAAAGGGTTAAACATGGGTTAAAACACGGTTAAAATACATTTAACCGAGACTCTTTATATTTTAACCGAGGGGATTTTCATAGTGTAATGGATTAAACGGATGTCAACTGTACAATTAAACTGGCAAAGAAAGGGACTTCGTTCTTGAAGAAAGAGGACAACAATTTTTGCAAAAGACGAAATTTGTACGACGAGCTGCTGAAAAAGATTCGACCGAAAAAGCTTCACAGCACCCTTACCGCTTACCATGAAGGAAGTGAACTTGTTGACACTCCAAGAAGAGCACTTCCTTAGTGAGTTTAGTAGCGTATCACGCAATCCTGATGTGCCCATGTGACAGAAAATGTAATCCTCAAATAATCCCAAGGGATTTTTTTATTCATGTTCGTTTTCATTATTATTATTATTATTATTATTGGGCAAATAATACGATTATTTCTAATAATACATTTTATTTATTGCGAAATAATTTATAATTTTATGTTTTTTTAAATATCTGAGTGGACCTCTCAGTTTCTTACTTGTTTTGTACATAGAGAGAGGACCATCTCTATGCTTTGTAACACCATGGAGGAAGCGCCGAACATGTTTATATATCCATACGCCAATAAACGTGGGTAATCTCTTCAGAGATCAGTGGCTGGAACAGGCTGGGACTGGTGCCTGGTATCAATTTACGAAATGTGGAAGAGCATGGACGAAATCAAACTGTTTCTTATTTAATTTCTTGAGATATACTTGGTCAATTTTTATGATTCAAA
This sequence comes from Zoroaster sp. YZ-2022, assembly GCA_029582265.1. NCBI lineage: Eukaryota > Metazoa > Echinodermata > Asteroidea > Forcipulatida > Zoroasteridae > Zoroaster > Zoroaster sp. YZ-2022. The sequence continues at coordinate 10,566,805 of CM055832.1, forward strand.
GCTGCTTTTCTGACAACTTTTGACACTGTTTCCAATACTATAGAGTATAAATAAGAAACTGGTAAAATTGTGGAGATAATTTTTGTCAGTAAACTCACAGGCAGTGAGACACTAAACCTCACGTTCACACCTCATTAACCACAATCAGATAGGAGAGATCGTGTGAAAAACTGCTCCATCCCAAACCGGTGAGTACCGACCCGAGTTTGTCATAGGCAAACTCGGGTCCATTTCTAATGGGAGATTCACGTAATGTGTGCATACATGTCATATGCTTGCTTTACTACTGAAGGATTTTGGAGGATTCACGTTATGTGTATGCAAATGGGCCAAGGGAGTTAGGGTTAATGTTGCTAAGGATTGTCACAAAGTAGTCTGAATGCTTCATCCGTTCACAGCGACAAATTACATCATAAATTCTAAAAATAGGAGACTGTGAACAGAAGAAGCATCAGACTAGTCACAAAGGGTTTCTTGGAAATAGGAAAACTGATGAAAACATTGTTTCCAGTAATTCCAGTAATTTTCAGTAGGGGCGGACGCACCAACTCGGAGACTGCACCCCGATCCACAGATGTCTCCCGATACGGAGACAGTTTTGGCCCCCCAATTAGGAGACTGTCTCTGACTTCGGAGACATTTTTTTCAGGACGCAAATTGGCCTTGGTGAGTTTGAATTGGCCTATTTACACACGATAAACTGATTCGTTGTCAAAATACCTTCAAATCCACCATTTAACTTCTAAATTCCACTGTCTACTTTTCAAGTTACAGGCCGCCAAAGTTCATGCCGCTGTGCGTGAAGCAGAGTCGCCACACTCCATTAGCCACTGTACTGATACTGTATTTATTCGGTACCGAATAAGTGTCGATATAATTAATGCATTACATTTAAAGTACCTTTATAATATATCGATACCGCATATACCGATACCACATATTTCGATAATAATTATGGGCAATTCTCCATGGGAGAGAAAAAAAATTGTAAAAATTTTACATCAGCAATAAAGGAATATTTCATATCTAGACCAGATTTTCATAGGGAATCCAATCCAAGTGGTTAACATTTGAAAAACCTGTGTTTTCTGGGAGAAATATGGAAATGTGGAATTTTCGTTAAAAATTCTAATTTAATTATCTTGGACATTGTGATTAGTGGAGGCCTTGTAAAAAAATTAAAATTATTTTTTCGTGTTCTCCAAAAATTTTAAAATAAAACATGAGAAAATCACACGTAATTCTGTTACCAAAATAATGCACAAAAGTAATTTTTTGGGCAAAGAAAATAAAAATAAAAATACCAACATTGTTTTTTTCTAAATATACCTCCCTACAAGTTTTATAAAATATACGGTAACGGAATTACGGTAACCATGGTTACGGATTTGCACTGCATTTATAGGCCTATTCAAGTTTTTATTACTGTTACAATGACTTTTACTGTGACTTTTGACATCTTCTGTGACAAACTTTTATTTAATGTTAATTAATAAATATTTTTCAGTAAAAAACTAAAAACACTGTTTCCTAAAAAATATCACACAATGTTTAGTTTGAATGCAAAAGTATGCTATTGTGCATTTGTACAGTATTTATGGGCAGTACTTTTAGTAAACGCTCATTAATTTGGTTGGAAATTGTTAAGTTGACATGATTTAATTGGATTATGTATGTTCAGGATATGTACTTGTGAGAACATTATTGCATATTATCATAAAAAACACAAAATGGATATGCCTAAATTCAAGTAAAATACTATTTTTGCCTTGCATTTAGCGCTATTTTTAGACCTGTACAAATACAATATGTAATTCCGTTACCGTCCTGACGTAATTCCGTTACCGTCCTGACGTAATTCCGTTACCACGATTGAAGGTCATTTTTTTCAATAAAGGAATAATATTTCAAATTTTATTTTGCATTATAGTTATTAACCCAACTAAAGTCTATATGCTACAAATAACACCTCTTTTGGAAATTACTAAACTTCACAGAGATTTATTAATTTATGCAAGATCTGAAAACTGCTTGTCCTTCGCCGTAATTCCGTTACTGAAATTTTGACCTCCCTAAAGTGACCCAGCAGGTGAATTTTTAGGTGTTCGGGTACGTGCCCGAAACACCTCTTGTTTTGTTCGGTTTTTTTTTCGGTCCGATTTGGTGGATTTTGTCATTTTTACAGTTGGTTTAAATTAGTGTCCAAATTAGCACCTATTTTTTACCCAACAGTTCATAAAAAGCAGTAAAAATAACAAAATAAAAAAACCTATACAAAACAATGATTTTCTGAAAGTTCATACATTTTTGGTTATGGTACATGTCTTTATTTTTGCTCAAGTAACTGCGCATTGTTGCGCAAGATGTTTTTTGAAAGGGGGGTCATTGCAGATTTCATTAGTCTGATTGACTGAGACAAGGTGGGTATTCCATGATTGGGTTTCACCACAGAATTATCAGGATGTTGTTTCGATTTTGTGATAAACATGTCAGTTAAAAAAACTAGCACTGAACTGTTCCGATTTTGGTTGTTTATGTTTTGGAAGAGTAATGATCGATGTATGTAAAACCATCCGGTGAACAATAAAGATTCCATGGCCAGTTTTAAAAAAAATTCAATTTTTTTTTTAAATTTCAGGGTAATTAACATCTGTTGGTCTTGAAATTTCCTTGTAACCTTGTTGAGGATCTTCTAGGTGTAGTCTGAAGAGAAGTTTTATTCGATCATTATCATTTATTATACCATTGCATTTGAAATGAAGTTTGAATTTGGTGTAGGGCCTAATGTGATTAAGTTCAAATCATCGTTGGTAACCACATCATATTTTACAGGGTACTCTTTAGTATAAAAAAAATAATAATAATGCAAAGTTTCTTTAAAAAAACATTCTGACGTCATCATCACTGCCCTGACAAAACTCGAACACTTATGTGTTTGTAATATCACAAACACTTCCGTCTAGTTTTATTTTTATTTGTGTCCAATGAATCTGTTGGATCTTGTCTCCCACTTCATACACAGATTAGTTGTCGAGTATAAAACATATTTTCTAGGTGATGGGCAAATGTTGGCTGGGTCATGAATGGATGTCATTCCGTTACCGGAGAATTGCCCACACGTATTTATGATATTAATATTTACCCATATTTTAACATGCCTACATGATGTTTGGGCAAAAAACATGAATGAAAATCAGACACTTGAAGACTTCTATTGACCTTTGTATGTCTGACTAATATTCACGATTTAAAAAAATAATAACTTTGTTTTCACCAACTTTAAAAAGTTTATTAGCATAATCCATATTATATCCATTTTTATGTTATTCTTAAAAAATAACAGCAATTAATTTTTAATAAAAAAATAAATAAAAAAATTAAAAAAAATTATTTTTATTTTATTTTTTTAAATCACACAAGAACACTATAAGCATTTCTATTAATCTGGCACTTTAGGCAGTTCCAATTTTATTAGTTGGTTTACGGATGCTGCAACTTATTTTGTTGAAAAATCTAAAAAAATAAAAATATCCGGCGACGAATATTCAAACATTGGTCCGAATATTTGAATTTTTTATTTTTTTTCCCCTGTCTGACAACCTTTTTGGATCAGCACCTAAAAAATCCATAAACCAACTAATAAAATTGGAATGGCCTTACCAACGAATAATTTATTATTATTTCATGATGCAGGTTATTAATTTAAAACTAAATGACATCCAGATATTAAAATTAAGTTGTGACACGTCAGTTTCGATCAGTATGCTCTGATCGTCTTTAGGAGAACACTGGACTCTGGGAGATGCTGCTGCTTAAGTAGGATGCTGGAGGATTATTGCATTGTAGCGTGCAGGCAGGAAACAGTGGAAGTGAGATCCTTAGAGTGGGGTTGAGAAGTGTGTGCTCACTGAACCAAATCAGTTGTTAACAAGCACTGGGAGCGGGAGGGTGGTTGACTTAGGATGTAGGAGATCCCTCAGTCTGGGGTGGGTTGTGGACTTTGGATATAGAAGATCCTTCAGTCCGTAGTAGGGGTTGCCAAATATCGCAGATGTAAAAACCGATGTCCTGTGGAACAGTGTTATGCTTGATGAAACTGAAGTAGAAGAGGACAATAGAAAAGAGACAGGGGCAGACCAAATGATAAAGTGCTCAACATAAATAAAATTAAAGATTTTATGAAGGCATTGATGGTAGAACACAATTCAAACCTCTCTGATTTGAAAAGGGTATTAATTAAGTGTCAGTCAATAACTCAAAATAATATCAATTAGTTATATTTTGTGATTACTTAGTAACTTATTTATTGTTCTTTCGGGTACAACAGCATGTAAAAATCTCTTTTTGGAAGAAGTGATGGCTCTGAGAAGAGCCGGTTGGTTTGTTCTCAACGTTTCAACTAGTGTGCTCGAGCTGTCGTCAGGAGACAAGAGTGTTGAGTGCAGGAGCTTTTATCTTGTGTTGGAGGATCGTGATGTTGGCAGGAACTGCTGTGATTGGTGCTCAGAGAAGCGTGTTGGCCGTCTGTGGGTATTTGTCAATCAGCATTATAGTTGCTCTGTCAGGACCCAGTTCTCTTAAGTTATCTCTCAAGTTGACTTCCTGCTGGTGTAGTAACTACAAGGCTGTTTTGAAATGTGAAATGACAAACAAAACGGAGAATTATTATTTTTTATTTACAGGTTAAGATCTGTAAACTCATACAAAGGTTCACCTCAAGATTACTGTCAACCTCTGACTCTTACTGTGTTAAACAGATGTCAGTCAAGCTACAATGTTTGTATCTTGTATCAGTCAAGATCTCAATTGAAGTTAGACAAGGATGATAACTTGAATGCACCAAGTAGACAATCCTTACACACCAATGTAACAAATCCAGGGAAAATATATAGGTAAGATACACACCAATCATACCCACCTATTGAAGAAAGTAATTAGGTGTTCGGGTATGTGCCCGAAATACCTATTGTTTTTGTTCGTTTTTTTTTCATTAGGTGTTCGGGTATGTGCCCGAAACACCTATTGTTTTTGTTCGTTTTTTTTAGGTGTTCGGGTATGTACCCGAAACACCTATTTTTTTTTTTTTTTTTTTTTTTTTCTTTTTTTTTTTTCTTCTGCTTCTCCACATCGATTGTCTACAAAAAAACACATACTTGCAAATTTCACATGAACTTGAAACTTGGCATATACTTAGAACTTAACACGTAGATGAAACAAAATTTGTGACGTCATGATTAGGTCATCAGATATCGAATTACGATAAATCAAAGTTTAATATTTAAAAAAATCATATCTCAACAACCACAAGAGGTAAATTCAAATTTTGTGTACCATTGTACAGATCGTTAATTGTCAAAAAATATTTACAAAAAGGTGACCCCATTTTGACCTTACTTCCTGTCCAAACCGGAAGTGAAAGTTTAATATTTAAAAAAATCATATCTCAACAACCACAAGAGGGAAATTCACAATTTTTGTACCATTGTACAGATCGTTAATTGTCAAAAAATATTTACAAAAAGGTAACCCCAATTTGACCTTACTTCCTGTCCAAACCGGAAGTCAAAGTTTAATATTTAAAAAAATCATATCTCAACAACCACAAGAGGTAAATTGACATTTTTTGCACCATTGTACAGATCGTTAATTGTTGAAAAAAATTTACACAAAGGTGACCCTAATTTGACCTTACTTCCTGTCCAAACCGGAAGTCAAAATTTAATATTTAAAAAAATCATATCTCAACAACCACAAGAGGTAAATTCACAATTTTTGTACCATTGTACAGATCGTTAATTGTCAAAAAATATTTACAAAAAGATGACCCCAATTTGACCTTACTTCCTGTCCAAACCGGAAGTCAAAGTTTAATATTTACAAAAATCCTATCTCAACAACCACAAGAGGTAAATTGACATTTTTTGCACCATTGTATAGATTGTTAATTGTCGAAACATATTTACACAAAGGTGACCCAAATTTGACCTTACTTCCTGTCCAAACCGGAAGTCAAAATTTAATATTTAAACAAATCATATCTGAACAACCACAAGAGGGAAATTCACAATTTTTGTACCATTGTACAGATTGTTAATTGTCAAAAAATATTTACAAAAAGGTAACCCCAATTTGACCTTACTTACTGTCCAAACCGGAAGTCAAAGTTTAATATTTAAAAAAAATCATATCTCAACAACCACAAGAGGTAAATTGACATTTTTTGCACCATTGTACAGATCGTTAATTGTTGAAAAAAATTTACACAAAGGTGACCCTAATTTGACCTTACTTCCTGTCCAAACCGGAAGTCAAAATTTAATATTTAAACAAATCATATCTGAACAACCACAAGAGGTAAATTCACAATTTTTGTACCATTGTACAGATCGTTAATTGTCAAAAAATATTTACAAAAAGATGACCCCAATTTGACCTTACTTCCTGTCCAAACCGGAAGTCAAAGTTTAATATTTACAAAAATCCTATCTCAACAACCACAAGAGGTAAATTGACATTTTTTGCACCATTGTATAGATTGTTAATTGTCGAAACATATTTACACAAAGGTGACCCAAATTTGACCTTACTTCCTGTCCAAACCGGAAGTCAAAATTTAATATTTAAAAAAATCATATCTGAACAACCACAAGAGGTAAATTGACAATTTTTGTACCATTGTACAGATCGTTAATTGTCAAAAAATATTTACAAAACGGTGACCCCAATTTGACCTTACTTCCTGTCCAAACCGGAAGTCAAAGTTTAATATTTAAAAAAATCAAATCACAGCAACCACAAGAGGTAAATTCAGTTTTTTCACCATTGTACAGATCGTTAACTGTCAAAAAATATTTACAAAAAGGTGACCCCAATTTGACCTTTACTTCCTGTCCAAACCGGAAGTGAAAGTTTAATATTTATAAAAAATCATATCTTAACAAACCAAGAGGTAAATTTAAAATCTTTGCACCATTGTACAGATCGTCAATTGTCAACAAATAATTTACACAAAGGTGACCCCAATTTGACCTTTACTTCCTGATGTCCAAACCGGAAGTCAAAGTTTAATATTAAAAAAAACATATCAACCTAACCACAAGAGGTAAATTACAATTTTTTGAACCGTTGTACTGATCGTTAATTGTCAAAAAATATTTACAAAAAGGTGACCCCAATTTGACCTTTACTTCCTGTCCAAACCTGACCTTTACTTCCTGTCCAAAGTTTAATATTAACAAAAAGCGTGTCTCAACAAGCACAAGAGGTAAATTCACAATCTTTGCACCATTGTACAGATCGTTAATTGTCAAAACAATTTTACACAAAGGTGACCCCAATTTGACTTTTACTTCCTGTCCAAACCGGAAGTCAAAGTTTAATATTAACAAAAATTGTATCTCAACAACCACGAGAGGTAAATTGACATTTTTTGCACCATTGTATAGATTGTTAATTGTCGAAACATATTTACACAAAGGTGACCCAAATTTGACCTTACTTCCTGTCCAAACCGGAAGTCAAAATTTAATATTTAAACAAATCATATCTGAACAACCACAAGAGGGAAATTCACAATTTTTGTACCATTGTACAGATCGTTAATTGTCAAAAAATATTTACAAAAAGGTAACCCCAATTTGACCTTACTTACTGTCCAAACCGGAAGTCAAAGTTTAATATTAAAAAAAAATCATATCTCAACAACCACAAGAGGTAAATTGACATTTTTTGCACCATTGTACAGATCGTTAATTGTTGAAAAAAATTTACACAAAGGTGACCCTAATTTGACCTTACTTCCTGTCCAAACCGGAAGTCAAAATTTAATATTTAAAAATCATATCTCAACAACCACAAGAGGTAAATTCACAATTTTGTACCATTGTACAGATCGTTAATTGTCAAAAAATATTTACAAAAAGATGACCCCAATTTGACCTTACTTCCTGTCCAAACCGGAAGTCAAAGTTTAATATTTACAAAAATCCTATCTCAACAACCACAAGAGGTAAATTGACATTTTTTGCACCATTGTATAGATTGTTAATTGTCGAAAAAAATTTACACAAAGGTGACCCTAATTTGACCTTACTTCCTGTCCAAACCGGAAGTCAAAATTTAATATTAAAAAAAAAATCATATCTCAACAACCACAAGAGGTAAATTCACAATTTTTGTACCATTGTACAGATCGTTAATTGTCAAAAAATATTTACAAAAGATGACCCCAATTTGACCTTACTTCCTGTCCAAACCGGAAGTCAAAGTTTAATATTTACAAAAATCCTATCTCAACAACCACAAGAGGTAAATTGACATTTTTTGCACCATTGTATAGATTGTTAATTGTCGAAACATATTTACACAAAGGTGACCCAAATTTGACCTTACTTCCTGTCCAAACCGGAAGTCAAAATTTAATATTTAAAAAAATCATATCTGAACAACCACAAGAGGTAAATTGACAATTTTTGTACCATTGTACAGATCGTTAATTGTCAAAAAATATTTACAAAACGGTGACCCCAATTTGACCTTACTTCCTGTCCAAACCGGAAGTCAAAGTTTAATATTTAAAAAAATCAAATCACAACAACCACAAGAGGTAAATTCAGTTTTTTCACCATTGTACAGATCGTTAACTGTCAAAAAATATTTACAAAAAGGTGACCCCAATTTGACCTTTACTTCCTGTCCAAACCGGAAGTGAAAGTTTAATATTTATAAAAAATCATATCTTAACAAACCAAGAGGTAAATTTAAAATCTTTGCACCATTGTACAGATCGTCAATTGTCAACAAATAATTTACACAAAGGTGACCCCAATTTGACCTTTACTTCCTGATGTCCAAACCGGAAGTCAAAGTTTAATATTAAAAAAAACATATCAACCTAACCACAAGAGGTAAATTACAATTTTTTGAACCGTTGTACTGATCGTTAATTGTCAAAAAATATTTACAAAAAGGTGACCCCAATTTGACCTTTACTTCCTGTCCAAACCTGACCTTTACTTCCTGTCCAAAGTTTAATATTAACAAAAAGCGTGTCTCAACAAGCACAAGAGGTAAATTCACAATCTTTGCACCATTGTACAGATCGTTAATTGTCAAAACAATTTTACACAAAGGTGACCCCAATTTGACTTTTATTTCCTGTCCAAACCGGAAGTCAAAGTTTAATATTAACAAAAATTGTATCTCAACAACCACGAGAGGTAAATTCACAATTTTTGCACCGTTGTACAGAGCGTTACTTGTCAACAAATATTTTTAAAAAGGTGACCCCAATTTAACCTTTACTTCCTGTCCAAACCGGAATTCAAAGTTTAGTATTTAAAAAAAATCATCCACAAGAGGTAAATTCACTGTCTTTGAACCATTGTACAGATCGTTAATTTTCAAAAAATATTTCAACAAAGTTTACCCCAATTTGACCTTTACCTCTTCCCGAACACCTCGTGTTTGTCAATACAAACACCGGTCTCTAGCTTTACTTAGTAATATTCTAGTGTGACAGGAAATTCCAAACAAACCTTTGTTTATTGTTGCTAGTCTTTTATTTTGTAATAAGTTTTATGTTTATCTTGTATGACAAGAAGCTTAACATAAATATTTACTGGAACAACGGGATGAAATAAATATATCTGTATCCAAGATGGCAGTAATATTACAAAAACTTGCCCTTTTCAACAACCAAGTCTCATTTGTTGATTTCAGTGGTGGGTCTCCCTTTAATCCTGTCCTTGCTGTGTAAGTGAAGGGCTGCTCAAAGATAGAAAAGAAAGCAATTCAGTTTAAGCAGAAAATTATGTGAAAATGAAAGTGAACTTAACAGAAACTATCATGATCGAATGTATTTGTGGATAATATTTTAATATGAAATTATGATTATGGCACCAGAAATAGCCACAAAAATAATCTGTTGTATAAAAAGCAATTTTATGCCAACTTTTCATCATACATTCAAACTTTTACATTAATCTGACAAGCAGAACAATCAAACCAAAATGTATTGCCTTTCAATGTAGCAGTCCGAAAAAGACAAATAAACAACAAATCTAAAATGTGATGAAATCAATAAGTTCAAAAATAGAAAAATCTGAATTTTTCAGAAAAATTTCTTCGCATTTTGAAGAGCAAAGTATGTTGTCTTATTTATCTGACCATTTAAAATTAGAAATGTGCACTAGGTAGTTTAATACAATAATGAAAAAAATAAACAAATAAGAAAACGTGGCCAATTATCAATAACCAAGTTCAGAAATATGAAGTAAAAGGAAAGTGTTTACATACCTGAGACATTCCAAGTCAAAAATGGCCATAAAGCTGAATTGTTTAGAACTGAAAAATAAGTTTTAATAAACAATAACATTTGTGATCAGAACAGTGAAACAATTATGAAAGCGTATCATCAAGTTTGGATGGCCAAAACAAATGAAAATGATAGTTTTCCAGACTAATGTGTATGTGTATCAATGGCAATACTCACACAGAGGCTGCAGTAAGACTTATACTTTAGTTAAGCAAATGTTCATAATTGCTTCAAATTATGTCAAAAGATAGTGTTTAAAAAAATTACATTTCAAATGTTGAAAAGGTAAGTTGGGCCTAATTATCATTTATAGTTCATAGGTTGTATACCACTTTATCTTTTCTAGTTAAGAAAAAAAATTCCCCAAGAAAAAGTCTCCATATATGGAGACATGTTTGTCACAGATGACCTCCAACATAATTTTACGGCGCAACTGTCTCCTGATACGGGTACAGTCTCCGAGTTGGTGCGTGCGCCCCTACTGATTTTGTTTTTGTCTGAATTAAACTATTTCTCTTCAAGACATTAACAGTTAACATTACTTACCAATTAAATATTTTTAGCAACTACAGATGGAACATAATGTCTGACATTTTTTATTCGTAAAAGCAAACACTTGAGTTTGCAAGGCCTCGGCTAATTCCTAAGAAGAATGTGCTACACAAACTTTCCATCCACAGGTTATGTCTGAAATAAAAGTTATGTACGAAACATGTCCAATGCAAAAAAGAAAATGTTTTTAAAAGGATAAGGTAAAAGTGTGATATAACAGTAGTCTGCTCTCAAGAAAATATGTTTTAAATGGAACATTGATACAATACAAAAAAATTCAGAAATATTTGAACAGTACTTTAACGTAATTTTGTTTCACATAGAATGAGGAATATATTGGTTTTGTTTGATGATTACAGTTACTTTGAACTGCATACATGTAGTTTGTGTCATTTCTTAAATCCAGGTGCAGTCCTACAATTCTCTTCAAGACAGAAGGTGTTTTTTTTCCAGTCAAGATGATGACATCTTGACTGGAAAAAAAAACACCACTTTCCTCATTTACTCTGCAATTTGTATTATTTAATTATATTTGTACACCACAATGGTGTACAAATGAAACATTTACAGGTTGGTCATCTTGATATGATTCAGTAATAGTAAGTATAACTTGAGGTATTGAGTTTGTAGAAAACAAACTCAGGGTGTTCGAGTGTGCATCATATAATGTGATGACGTCATCACCTAAAGCTGTTAAAAGACAAGAGTTACTTCAGGAGATATGAGTTTTCATAATATATAATTAAAACCTTCCTACTGTCAGTGCACTTTTATACAGAACTAATTTATTCCACAAAATTCTACTTGTGTAGAATTTTGAAGAATATGTGTACTACTCTGACATTGTAGTTAGGTTCCACCTACACAGCAGATTGTGGAATTTTGAAGAATATGTGTACTACTGTAAAACTGGTAATTTTCGCGCGAGTAATTTTTCGCGCTCAGCCACCTTACCGACACATTCGCGGGTTGTTGCTTTCGCGCACGGTAAATATTTGACTTGTAGTACAATACACACGATGTGGTTGACAGGTACCGGAATATAAGCCGCACTACCCCCAAAATCACCAAAACAAGATTCATATGTCAACATATAAGCCGCACCGCGTATAAGCCGCACACACAGAGGCCCGCCGGATGCCACTCACTGTCGGTACATCGCCACAAAGGGGGTCATTGTGTTGCATTAGAGTCAAAATGTATTGAAAGAGACACAATAGCATACCTTGACAAGTGAAAATTCGTAATACTAATACTAATAGTAATAGTAAAGTACATCCGAAATACATGTGCATGTACAGGAATCAACGGCACTGCTTGTGGGATCGATGTTTCTTCGACTCCACGTGTTTTTTGACATCGTTAAGGCCACCATGGCTCATGCAGAAATCCGTGCAACAATTTCAACAGTCACTTTCAGCTCACAAATTGAAAGCATTTTTCATTAAATGAGTGATTAGAATCAAAATGGTTAATGTCTTCTGTTTGAAAACTTGACAAGACCTCGGACTTGCGTTTCTTTTGCTGTCCTCGGACTTTTCTTTTGATGTTCAGTATATATTCTTATGAAATTATATTTTGTCTTTTGTCCTTGAACCTAAAATGCCCAAATTTTATTTCCATAGAAGTGCTAATATAATAGATAATTATGTTTGAAAAATAGCATGTGCCTAGGATGATCTCCAGCAGCCTACTCTTTGAAACCATTGAAGATTTATGTATGTTGTTCATCTCTGCAGAATAATGAGTGGTTTAAAAATCCAATTTTTTTGTTTGGCCTATTTTCAGTGGCAGCTCCCGTGAAAAAAATTCTACTGCAAGGGAAATTTAGCTCTAATAGGTGAAATACATTTAAGGTTATAACATCTAATTTTCACTTTAATTCTTTCCTCTCTACAATAGGATTGCTGCCACCAAAAGTAGGTCAGTTTCTCTGTCAAAAAGAGATTACTTCACTGTAAGCGTATCAAAAACATGGTAAGATCATTTAAAGCTTGTTTGTGTGAAAATTGTCATTTCTTAGGTGTGAAAATTAATAATTATAATTTTTCACAACATGCCTACATTGTAGTTAACCACCTCATGTAATTCCAATTAAATATATATATATATAGGCCTATATATATATATATATATATATATATATATATATATATATACATATACATATGGACGGTATGTCCATTTACATTTGAAATTATACATGTATTTTGTCTTATTCATCGAGATGACCCCTGTATACTGTATTTCAAAGCTGAGCTTAAGTTATGACTGGTTACAAAACTTTTGATGTTTGAATGTTTCACTTGGAGAAGTTTGTGAAAGTTATTTGTAGAGGACCAGTCTGCTGCAAATAAAACTTGAGCAGCATACACACCAAATATTGCTGCTTCTGATGTTGAATGCAAATTGAAGCAGGGGTCGAAATTGCCGGTAGCCCGCTAGCCCGGGACTAGTGGATTTACAGCCGGGCTACTATTTTTTTCAGTTTGATATCCCGGTGGGTTAGTGGAAAAGCGAAGTAAAAATGCATCATCACAAATAATAATGAACTGTCTGACAATAAGGTTCGGCTCTTTACTTTGTAATCAGTAGTGAAAATTTTGTTGTCAACTCGCCATTGCATCAAAACATGCTAGAGATGCATATATCGGCCATGGATTCTTTTGATCGTAGGGCCTACAGCGGTCTGTCCGCAGTCCCGCACGGCGCGGCATGCACTGCAGTGACGGTGTCACATAAAATACTGCTCACCTAAAAATTTGCTTCCCTACTGTAGAGTGTGCGCATTGGAATATTCGGTCCTGTGCACGTGCACAATTTCATGGTGTCTATATGACACACCCGGCTTCGTATACCGAACTGGTTCTCGCACTCGTTCAGCAGGTAATCAGATTGCTGTGGTGAGAACTAGGCACAGTGTAGCCTTTAGTCAAACTTTCAATCAATCACTAACCAGGTAAACCGATTCAGCAGAGTATAGTGCGCAGATAATTATAATGCGGCATGTTCTTCGTCCGCACTGTGCCTAGCCTTTAGTCAAGGCGCACGTGGCACCCCGGATACTGGCGTACAGACAACATGAAAGACCACCACAGCGCTGTGGTGGTCTTTCGTGTCGTCTGTACGCCAGTATCTGGGGTGCCACGCGCGCCTTGACGAAAGGCTACACTGTGCCTAGTTCTCACCACAGCAATCTGATTACCTGCTGAACGAGTGCGGGAACCAGTTCGGTATACGAAGCTGGGTGTGTCATTAGATATAGACACCGTGAAATTGTGCACATGCACATCAGGACCGAATTTTCCGCTGCGCACACTCTACAGTAGGGAAGCAAATTTTTAGGTGAGCAGTATTTTATGTGACACCGTCACTGCAGTGCATGCCGCGGCGTGCGGGGCCGCGGCGTGCGGGACCGCGGACCGCTGTACAATCAAAGGAATCCATGGCTGATATAATGCATCTCTAGTTTTGATGCAACGGCGAGTTGACAACAAATTTGTCACTACTGATTACAAAGTAAAGAGCCGAACCTTATTGTCAGACAGTTCATTATTATTTGTGATGATGCATTTTTACTTTATTTTTCCACTAGCCCGCCGGGATATCAAACTGGAAAAAAAAGTAGCCCGGCTGTAAATCCACTAGTCCCGGGCTAGCGGGCTACCGGCAATTTCGACCCCTGATAATATAAGTTGTGTGAAGTGAAGTAAAAAATTTTCCATCTGTCATGCTGGATTAATTAAACTACTGTGTAATTAGTAAATTACAAGTTAATTATGTTTCAAAGTTTGCATTTCATTTTGAACTATGAGTATTTTATATTTGAACATGATGAGGTGTTTTTAGGTTTACGAGTGATTTAGGTTTACAAATGTATCTCCAGGAAGATTTCAGTGGATGTACTTTAGAGTTGAAAAAGATTTGTCCCATCTGCCATGCTGGAATTGACAACATTTCATTTTGTTTACCAATAGTAGGCTACAAGTACATAGTTTGCTTGAATGGGTTTGACTTTTTTTTGGTGTTTTTCTCCTGGCTAATTAATTATGCTAAACACCAAAGTTGTAACAATAATATGTACTTAACAATGTTGTATATTTTAGTGATGATATCGTCAAGTACATTTGTCTTGAGGCTGAGCCAGTTAAACCTCATGGAGCACGCCCCCGTCTTTCTCTCTATCTATCTTCACAGCTTATGTTTGGTGTGGCCAAGGTGTATGAGAAACAGATTGATTATTTTAGTGGTAAGTACATTTACACAGAACTGTAAGATATTATGTGGGTTTAAGTTGCTCACCTGTTTATTTTGCCATATTGGAAAAAACAATGAATTACATGTTCAACCCTTGAGAGTGCACTTTGATATAGTAAGTGGGAATATTGGAGGCAATATCTCCTCCCCAGTAAATATGACAGTTCAGAGTTCACAAAGTTCCAAAGTTCAAACATGAGCTAAAGTATATTGTTCACATTCTTGGAACAGCATTTTTTCATGAAAATCATTGCAAGTGTTTCAGTTCAGAATAAATTGCAGGATATGAGAAATATAATTTGTTTGATTTAAAATTTTTTTTTTTTTTTTACTTAAAACACTAACTTTACTGAACAATAACAATATAAAAACAGGGTGGCTACCCAAGCCTGTGGGAACCTCTTATCATGTACATGTATGTTTTAGCAACTAGCTAAAGGTTAACCCAGCTAACAATTTGACGTTATTACGTTGTAAAAACGTCAGACTTTGGTATCAGCAACGTTACTAATGTACATGTAACGTTGTAGCAACGAAACTTTGTCGACTCCCCTATACGTCTTAAGAACGTAATGATGTAATGTAATAAACATGTTGTTGCAACGTTAAAGACACGTTTCCAGTGACCATATAAAAACATTATTACAACGTTGCCACAACGTGCATTTTTGGTTGTGATAATGTTGTCCAAATAACGTTGTAGCAACGAAATTGTCCAAATAACATTGTAGCAACAATAATTTGCCAGCTCCCCTATACGTCCTAACAACGTTGAATAAATGTAATGAAGACGTTGGAACATTAAAGACTTTTCCAGTCACCTTATGGACAATTCCGTGATAAAGTGGACATGAATTTAAAGGCAATCACTCATCTTATTTTGTGGTTTATACCTCGAAGTTTGTAGAACAAGTGAAAATTCTTCATTTCTATTTGTATCTTTTGAGAAATGATCATTTGAAGTGGAATGATGTGCAAACTCAAATATTTTTCCAAAAAATGTGTTGATTTGGTATTTGTCCTCTGAGTTAATCGATAGGTGATAGTAGGGCTGTGCCGGGTATCCGGGTATCCGGGTATCCGGATACCCGACCGAAACTGTCATTACCCGGTTCCGTTTTTCGGTTCCGAGTACCCGTAAACGACTTTTTAAAATTGGGACTTACCATTTCAGTGGTGTGAACAGAAATTTTTGACTATTGAACAATGTACTGTTTACACTTTTAGGAGCAATTTTATTGAAGATAACGCCTTTGTAGTATTTTGTAGTATTTTAGGACATTTTCCATGCACTTTTGTCCAACCGATACATTGTATCCAATCATTAAGACTCAAATAGCCTGGCTGGGCATGCTACAAACAAGTATCAAACTAGCTGCTCAGGATGGAATGTTTGCCTTTTGTTCACAGAAATTGGATTAGTGGGACAATAACTGCTGGTTTATGTCTGCACTGGATTGTGCACTATGATGTGTTAATAGAGGGAATTTTATTATCGGGACGTCCACATTAATTGTTGTCGTAATAAAAAAGTAGTATTGAAATTGGTTTTGTTGTGTAATTATTTTGATGTGCCACTGACCATCCCTCAGCATATCACTAACATTTACATTTATTTACCCGCCGATACCGAGCTCTCTTGTGTATTACATTTGCCGACAAGGTGACAGTTTGTTTCAAAAGAAAGACATAAAAAAGGAGGTGTTAAGTCGGTCATTGTCTTTGAAACCAACAGTAGGATCCATAATCAGTCGGATTTGAAAGGTATTATTGGTTGCGGGTTTAATCCTTTCAATTGGGCAGCATATTTTTACAATCACCTAATCTCCTATCAGTTGAAAAGACATTTATGAGGGACGAAATCACGGTTGCTTATGATGAGCTGCGAATTATGGATTGTCAAACATTGATGGAGGACAAATTGGCTGAATACTAATTAAAAAGTAGACAAAACTTACACAACGATCGTTATGTTAAGTTATTTTTGATGAGTGCGCATCATAAATTTTAGACTCATTTCTTGACTGACCGATCAACACGGCCACGCTCAACAGGGAATAGTCAGGTTTGGTCCCATTTGAGAAAAAGGGCCCAAATTGGTAAAAATTATTTCTTTCAAGAAACAATGTTTATTGACAGGTTTATTGACATTTAACTAAAGTTCATTGTGATAGAAACATATTAATGTTCAAGTTCTGATTTTAGATTCGTTAATTTTTGCAGTTTGTTAGTTAATAATATCAAATATTATTTTAGTACATAAAATCATGTCCTTATCCAAAGCCAACATAGGCGTGCAGGATATCCTTATTTAGAAGGCAGGCGCGGCAAGGCAAGCACATGAATGTTTTCTCACAACGGGTTAGTTCCGCCCACATTGCCTTTGACCAATGACATTATTCAACACGTATTTTGTGACATGAACATTAAAGTCAACTTGCTATACGCATGCGCTCTGATCCAAAGCCAACATGGCGTACGGGATATCCTTATTTAGAAGGCAGGGCGCGGCAAGGCGCGAGCACATGAATCGTTTTCCCCACAACGGGTTAGTTCCGCCCACATCGCCTTTGACCAATGACATTATTCAACACGTGTTTTGTGACATGAACATTAAAGTCAACTTGCTATACGCATGCGCTCTGATCACGCACGCACCGGTGATTATTGTCTTCTGATGATGGTAGTCACTCCCGATCCCTGACACAGTCACGTGCGAGGCCGCTGTAGCTGCGTGATTAACTTTCCGTAAATTAATACAATATTTTGTCACCAAGATGTTATACTTTAATAAAGATCAAATTAAATATGGTATCCTATAGTATGTATTATAAAGGTCAATTTTGTTAACGTTTACATGTATTTGTACACCAAAGGAGGCATGTTTTCAACAAGAATGAAAACGGGTATCCGGGTATCCGAACTTTCCTGATTTCGGGTATCCGGTTCCAAAAATATCCGAAAACGCACAGCCCTAGGTGATAGCCCATTGAAATTTTGATTTCCTAAATGCATACGGCACCTATACTCATATATAATTTTTTTTTTGGCATATCTAGTCACGTAAAGTTTTCAGAAAGCAGGATATCAGACACTTGAGGGTAATGTAACGTGAGTAACCAAAAACATGATTTTTTTTTATAGTTGAACTTTTCCTTTGATTCAGAATCTGACAACTTCAATTTTCTTCCTACTTATGATCTCTAATATGAAAACAGTTAAAAAAATTATCTTTATACAAACACTTTCAGAATATGAGGGATTAAAAATGGTAACGTGAGTAACTACATGTATGTAACATGAGTAACGGGTTTTGTAACGTAACCATGATAATCGTGTCAATAAAGTGGTAAACAAGTTTTACATGTATGTGAATTAATGAAAGTGTGGTAATGTTTTAAGGAATTTACCCATCATGCATTGCACTTTCTTCTTAAACACATGGTATTATCTACATGCGCACATATGCAACAACTTTGTCTGTATTAATTTTAACTAGTCCATCTTTACCAGTAAATCATTTAGGTATAATGCGCCGTACTTTTGACCGCGTGAGGGCGCTGCCAACTTTTAAAAAATCACTTCCGGGGGTTTTCGTCTGTTCTCGCTTCATGCATTGCTGTTTACGTTTGTCAGCTGCATGCTGCCATGATTGATCATGGAGGAAGGTGGATGGTCTGATTGTATACGCTCTTTACAAGCTTTAGTAGTTTTTTGAATAATTTCTCATCAAATATGAAACAAGAAGACATCCCAGGTGCACAACTTGGCAACCCCACTGTAGCATCAGTTATTCAGCTCAAACGCTGGCTAGCTTGCAGAAGAGGAGCATCAACTTCTGGTAATAAACCAGAGCTTGTAAAAAGGTAAACACAAGTAATGTAAAATACATGTAATGTATGTTTTCTGTCAGCCTCAGACTATATACTGTATATACCCTTTATATGGCCAAAAAATAGACTCCGATCTATTAGTAGTATATTTTGGCAATTTTTAGTCGAGCTCAAACTGGAGACGCACAAGTTTGCACAATAGTACAAATGGGACATAACCATGATAACGTTAGAGTGGTTTTTGTTTTGCTGATGTAGTTGAACTTGTACTTGTACATGTAGTTGTACAGTGTATTTGGTTTCTACAATGGGGGCTTGTTAGTCATGAGATCATGTCAGTGTCAATAGTTGGGTGGTGTTGGGGGGGGGGGAAGGGGGAGTTTATACAAATGTTGGGTTCTCAAACAATGGGAACAATGCTATAGCACACCACAATGTGGTTCTTTGTTTGAGTCAACCTCACAATGAGAATTCTAAAGAAACGGGGCAATAGAAGAAAAATGCGATTGTGCCACAATGTACCTCATAAATTTGTCCGTAGGATGGGTGGATTTAGTTTGGCAGGGCCTGCACTCTTAAGGTTGAACCAGTTTGAAAATGGAAAATGCATGTGGGCAGTATTCCTGATGTTTTAAATTCAGTCCTTCATTTTAAGAAATACGAGGAGAGCTTTAAACTGTGCTCCTTAAATTATTGAGGAGAGCTGTTTTCACTCCTCAGAACCAAACTTCACACATTAGTCTAAAAATTGAAATTAAAACACGATTTTATAATCTGACTGTTCATGATGTTTAATTTAAGCACGTACATGTAAGTACCTCTGACAATTCATTGACTTGTATCGGATTGCGGGATTGGATTGGCGGATTGCTTTTGCTACATGATCAAAGCAAATAAACGCTACATCAGTACAGGTAATTTCTGTTGTGAATAAAATTGTGTTTTTTCCAAATTTTTAAAAATCCACTCTTGGAATTTTAAGGAGTGCTATTTTTCGCACTCCTCAGACAAGATTACTGTGAGGATTGCGATCGCACTTGCAGCTTTTATTGGAACATTCGTAACCTATATGGCCTAATAAAAAATAGCTACATCACATGAATCTGTTTTCCCTTTCTTTCCATACTTTAAATGTGTGAATTCTGTCTACATATTCATGCACTTTTTCCTTTAGTAAGGGATGGTAGAGGGTTAGTTTTGGATGAGTACACTTATTCCAATCCTCTAGTTTTTAAGGACATACATGTAGATGTATCATAAAACCAACCTGTGGAAATGTCATCACAATAGGCACTCACTTTTTTGAAGAAAAAAAAACAGCAAATAACGGTTCCATTTCTTGTGATGGTTTTTGCTTATAATAAAACACAATTTTCTCGAAGATGACAACATTTCAGACGAAAACATTTCTCATGACAATTGGTACGAGTACAACTTTATACCAAGTATAAGCTTTTAGATTCAAATTCGATAATTTTTGTTGTGATTAATCACCAATCCTCTATACCATGTGTTAAATTTATTGTTCTTTTGGATGTTTTCTTTAATGAAGCTTTTACATATAAGAGGAAAGCATCTCTTAGCTGGTATGTGATGCAAATGTCCATAACATAACATACACGTACGTACACATACGTACACATGTACACACGTCTATTAACACAGATCTACAGTGTATGCACCTGCAGTTGCTTATAACCGTGGCCACTTCATATGTTCCATGAAGCTTTAGGAAATGGTCATGAAGCAATCTGAGAATTTTTTTAATTCTTGGACTGTGTTAATCAAGTCTGATTTCCAAGTACATTTACTTAGTTGCATTGTTGCAGTAACCAACATGGATGCAGATTTTAACTAAAACAGAGATTGACTAACATTTTTCCAACAATTTATGGATTTGAACTGACTAAAAAAGTAAATAAGTTTACTTTGTTAATTGTTTCCAGTAGACAAAGGAAGTGGAACAATTCTTGTTTGTTTGAGAAATTTAAAGGAAATAATCTTCACTTGACTACATTGCAACATTTTGCATTGTTAGTGAACATTATGTAATAATAATAATAATAATAATGGCATTTTAAAGCGCTCTTAAACAAGGTATCACAGCGCTGTACATTATTATCCCTGCTCATCAGGCGCATAAATCATTCCTGAAACCAACTCAGCTCCCTGGGGAGTATACAGCTCAATTGCTGCCATTTCGGCGCATATGGGCTAATCAAACACAACAACCAACTCTGCCCTCACAGGTACCCATTTACTCCTGGGTGGAGAGAAGCAATTATGGTAAAGTGTCTTGCTCAAGGACACAAGCACCACGGTCGCGGCTGGGATTCGAACCCACATTCTGACGACTCAGCCATCAGAACACAAATCTGATGCACTAAACCGCTAAAAATGAAAAACAAACTAATTTTACCAAAACATAAATTTTTGGGGCCATAACTGACATAAAAAGTAAGCATTATAAGCTAGAATTTATTTTGTCATTTATTTTGTCAATTCCCTGAAAATCTTCAATAATAAAATATTTTGTTCACACCTAATATGTGTACCACTAGGTAAGGTATATCAACAATATAACACTTATGTAGTTCCAAGAGTACTTGGTATGAGGACACTTTTTGAATAAAGCCATTTGACGTTTTATGCATGTCCGAAAAATGTAGCGTGAGTAACCAGCGCTTTTTCTGATGTGTAGGGTACCTATAAAAAAAAATTAAAATTATTATTTTGTGCTGAGTAAGGTCTGGGCATAATGCAACTACATGTACTATGAAAAAATTGATGAGTGAAATTTATAAGTAAGGAATTTATGGCATTAACAGTGGGCCCAATACCTACAAAATGTAACATGAGTAACTGTGGAATTGCCCTTATGCCCACATATATAAACGTTACTGCAGCGTTGCATTTTTGGTTGTAGTAACGATGTACAAATTACGTTGTAGCAATGTTTCTACAACTTACCAGGTACATGTACACGGGCTTTATACACAGGATCTGAAAATCAAGCATGAAATAATTCATTGTTCATATAATGATTTATTGCACATAGTGATCAGAGCGGAATGCCCTATGATGGTCTGTTAAATTTTTATTGTGTATTACTTATTATTTTTGTAATTGCAATATGAAAAAATTGTACTGCACTGAATTGAGTTAAACGGAATTGCATTACATTGAATATAACCTGTTTATGGTTCAAGGGAAGACATAGCGCGAAAACCAGACTGATTGAGGCAACGAATCTTCCGGGTTATTGCTTCCTTTGAACCAAATTGCAATAGGCAAAGCGTTTTTCAAAAACGACAAACTTCATATTTAAATCAAACCAGAAAAACTGCTACGAATTATCCAGGATATGCAGTTCAAAAAGTAAGCTCCTATTGTTCTAAATCATCACTGATTTTCTCATATTTTTAATGTAAAAAGTAATGATTCGGAACACATGTACATGTAATACGTTACAATACATGAACTGATACAATTTTCAGACAAATGCCTCAAAGTAAATAATATATATAAAAGGTCTGACGTTGGATGTTATCAATTGTATACAATATCAGTTTAAAGCTATTCAAATACACACCGTTTAAAATTAGATAAAAATGAATTGAAAGAGAAATTAGATCTGGTATATTGATCAATCTGTTAATGCAAGTGTGATAAATTTTTACTATAATTATACGGACTTACTTTTTTGTCACTCAGTGCCCTCCATATTGGTTAAACCTGTGCCTATTTTCATGAAACTTGGTACGAATGGTACATAATAATAATAATAATAATAATAATAATAATAATAATAATAATAATAATAATAATAATAATAATAATAATAATAATAATAATAATAATAATAATAATAATAATAATAATAATAATAATAATAATAATATTAATAATAATAATAATAATAATAATAATAATAATAATAATAATAATAATAATAATAATAATAATAATAATATTAATAATAATAATAATAATAATAATAATAATAATAATAATAATAATAATAATAATAATAATAATAATAATAATAATAATAATAATAATAATAATAATAATAATAATAATAATAATAATAATAATAATAATAATAATAATAATAATAATAATAATAATAATAATAATAATAATAATAATAATAATAATAATAATAATAATAATAATAATAATAATAATAATAATAATAATAATAATAATAATAATAATAATAATAATAATAATAATAATAATAATAATAATAATAATAATAATAATAATAATAATAATAATAATAATAATAATAATAATAATAATAATAATACAGAAGATTTATAATGTGCACATATCCACCAAGAAGTGCTCAAGGCGCTTTACAGTAAACAAGAAATCATACAATAGCATAACAATACAATAGCAAATGAAATATAATACGAAACAAAATGCATAAATAAATGTTAGTAGTCCTTATAGGCATTAAGCAATACACATAAGATGAGTTTTTAAGTTTCTCTTGAAGGAGTAAACAGTTTGAGATTCACGAATGTACAGAGGTGTATCATTCCAAAGGCGTGGAGCCACAACTTCGAAAGATCTGTCACCCCAAGAATGTTTTGACTTTTGTTCAGCCAGCAAAAATTTTGCACTGGAAGTCCATAAAGCAGTGAATTTGCCATATCAAGACGAGATGTTATGAAGGAATGAACAATTTGTTCTGTTGCATCATAATTAAGATATTTGCGTAACTTTCCAGTGGTCCTAGAGTGAAATGCTACGGTGCGAGGAACATTTGAAATATGAGGTTTAAGTGTCATGTTTGCATCAAAAATAACTCCAAGGTTCCTTGCTTGAGAAGAAGAATGCACATGAGTCACCAATAACAATAGCACAAATTCAGTTTTATCATCATTGAGTTTTAAGAAATTTTCCTTCATCCAAATGCGAATATCATAAATACAGTTTTCAAGGCAATTAATTATAGAGGCACTCTGTTGTTGTGATGGTTTGAAAGCTAGATAAATCTGAGTGTCATCTGCGTCGACGTGATTCATGAATATGTTACAAATTGGGTAAGTGTAAATTGGAAACCACTGAGAGGGCTGAGGACAGATCCTTGAGGTACTGAGTAATTCAAATGAAAAGGTTCAGAGACGGCATCACAAATACAAACATGTTGAGATCTTTTAGACAAGTATGAATGACACCATTCCAGTGCATGGCCATTAATTCCTACATGTATATGATGTTTTAAACATGCAAGTAAAATATCAAATGCAGCGCTAAGATCAAGAAGAATGAAGGCAGTTATATTTCCATCATCGAGTGCAGATAAAATGTCATTGTTGACACGAAGCAGTGCTGTTTCTATTCCATGGTGTGCTTTACAGGCAGATTGGAAAGGATCGTATAAATTATTTACATGCATATGATGTGATATTCTACAAGATACAGCTCATTCTATAGTCTTTCCCAAAAACTTCAAGTTTGATACAGGTCTATAATTTTTCAAAATTTTCTTGTTGAGATCCTTAGCCAACTTTAGTGCCGTTTTGGTGCCAAGTTGGTGCAGCTTTAGTGTAGGCATTTGAAAAAAATTGGTGTACCCCAAAACTACACCAGAGCTGTGTTATTGGTGCACTTTTGGTGTACCCTCGAAACACCCAACCTAAAATTTGTACTGGTTGGTGCAGTTTTGGTGTAGTCCCAATTATTTAAATTAGTACTAAAGAGCACCAGTGGTGCATTTTGGTACTGAAAAATTTGGTGTAGTATTGGTGCATATGGTTTTGGTGTAGTTTTGGTGTACATGTAGTCCCAACAGTGCACGAGTGGTGATATTGGTGTAGCATTGGTGCATATGGTTTTGGTGTAGTCCAAATTATTTAAACTAGTACATGCACCAAAGCATTGGTCTAGCTGTTTTATTTTATACTTCACATTGGAAAACTACCAAAATGAGTGCAGACTTCGTGTATATACATGTAAAAATAACTGCAGTATACCCTTACAGAAATATCATGGTGCTTGATTGCTGGCTTCCAAAAATGCAAATTAGTTCAAGCTTGCAGCAAGCTTGCGGACAAGATTGCAGCAAGCTTGCGGACAAGATTGCAGCAAGTTTGCGGACAAGCTTCACGGCAAGCTTGCAGACAACATTGCAGCAAGCCTGTGAGCTTGCAGGGGTTCCAAAAATGAAAATTAGGGCAAGCTTGCTGCAGACAAGATTTTAAGCTTTCTGCAATCTTGCAAGCTTGCATGAATATGCAAACTAAAACTACAGACACCTTGCAGCTTAATGGAGCTTGCAGATATTTCTATTTGCCAAGATCTAAATATTAAGCTTGCACATAATATGCAAGCTGACATACATGTATGTCGATCTACAAGATTTCTGATGAAAACATCAGCTTTGCAAAGGCTAACTTGTAGGTTAGTAAAATAAAACCAGTAGCTATATATACATATCTGACATCTTTGGTGGATAATAATTTAGCTTGTATGTAGGCTAAGGGATACATTTTGATTGTGACCATGCAGGGAATCATTTTATTGTAAATCAAATATGAATTCATTGTTTGTTTTTTGGCTAAATATTATCTTTACATATGTGCAATAACATTTTTGAAATAATAACAATAACAGTATAGCCAAAAGATAATAATACAACCATTTAAGAATGAACAATCAAAATTTAAATGTTCATGTTATGTCAGTATATTTGTGCAACAGCATATGAAGTATATATAATCTCTTTTTGGAAAATGTTGAAATGCTGTAGCTTCATCAGGGAGATAGAGGCTGGTTGTCATCCAATCTTTGATCACAGTAGCAGCATCAGTCATATGTAGTTTATCGTAGAACAACTTAGTCTGTGTATTCAAAGAAAGGAGACAAATATTAGAAAAGCCAGATATTTCAATTTCCACCAATTTATATTTGAAATGTGGCTACATGCAGGTACATGCATGCTCTTTCCATGATGTAAATCACCCCCAAATTATTAGATTTTCGAAAAGGAACCTCCTGATGAGTTCTTAAATATAATGATAATGGATATGTACATGTAACTTCTTGTATCTATCCATCATGTGGATATGTAACTGCAATATTTTCTAGAGGCAATATATAGAGCCATGCAGTATTTACACATGCTTTTCAATCATCATTCAGTTAATTATTCCTGAATTACCATATGATTACACCATGTAGTTGTTAATGAAATCATTACAATACAACATGAATAGCAAAACTAATTAACACCCCTTATAAAAATCCACTGCAGTTTTACTGTAATAAAACTGTAGTTTTACTGTGGTATTTAAAGTTTTACTATAATAATTGAAGTAAACATGAAGTTTGTGTTACTACAGTTTTATTACAGTAACTGTAGAAGCAAGAAACTATAGTAAATTTACACTAAAAGTGGAGTATATTTTTTACTGTAGTTTTACTATGATAATTTAATGTAGTAAAACTACACTAAAACTGTAGTAAAATTACAGTAATCCTATGTTACTTTCCCTTTAATAATACTGCATTGTTACTACATTTTCAATGTAATTCAATTATAATATTATTGCAGTAAAATTGTACTATTCCTGTATTATACTCATTTAGTATTACTGTAGTTTTATTATGATCTAACTACAGTTTTTAATGTCATATAACTGTATTAATACTACAGTAAAATTGCAGTATTCCTGTATTATACTCATTTGGTATTACTGTAGTTTTATTATCATCTAACTACAGTTTTTAATGTCATATAACTGTATTAATACTGCAGTAAAATTGCAGTATTCCTGTATTATACTCATTTGGTATTACTGTAGTTTTATTATGATTTAACCAGAGTTTTGAATGTAATACAACTATAGTAATACTGCAGTAAAATTGCAGTATTCCTGTATTATACTCATTTGGTATTACTGTAGTTTTATTATGATCTAACTACAGTTTTTAATGTCATATAACTGTATTAATACTGCAGTAAAATTGCAGTATTCCTGTATTATACTCATTTGGTATTACTGTAGTTTTATTATGATTTAACCAGAGTTTTGAACGTAATACAACTATAGTAATACTGCAGTAAAATTGTAGTATTCCTGTATTACACTCATTTGGTATTACTGTAGTTTTGTTCTGATTTAACTAGAGTTTTGAATGTAATACAACTATAGTAATACTGCAGTAAAATTGCAGTATTCCTGTATTATACTCATTTGGTATTACTGTAGTTTTATTATGATTTAACCAGAGTTTTGAACGTAATACAACTATAGTAATACTGCAGTAAAATTGTAGTATTCCTGTATTACACTCATTTGGTATTACTGTAGTTTTGTTCTGATTTAACTAGAGTTTTGAATGTAATACAACTATAGTAATACTGCAGTAAAATTGCAGTATTCCTGTATTATACTCATTTGGTATTACTGTAGTTTTGTTCTGATTTAACTAGAGTTTTGAATGTAATACAACTATAGTAATACTGCAGTAAAATTGCAGTATTCCTGTATTATACTCATTTGGTATTACTGTAGTTTTGTTGATTTAACTAGAGGTTTGAATGTAATACAACTATAGTAATACTGCAGTAAAATTGCAGTATTCCTGTATTATACTCATTTGGTATTACTGTAGTTTTGTTCTGATTTAACTAGAGTTTTGAATGTAATACAACTATAGTAATACTGCAGTAAAATTGCAGTATTCCTGTATTATACTCATTTGGTATTACTGTAGTTTTGTTGATTTAACTAGAGTTTTGAATGTAATACAACTATAGTAATACTGCTGTAAAATTGCAGTATTCCTGTATTATACTCATTTGGTATTACTGTAGTTTTATTATGATTTAACTAGAGTTTTGAATGTAATACAACTATAGTAATACTGCAGTAAAATTGCAGTATTCCTGTATTATACTCATTTGGTATTACTGTAGTTTTATTATGATTTAACTAGAGTTTTGAAAAAAATAAAAATTAGAAATCTGTACTTTTTTTTTTTTTTTGTTGTTGCCCGGCGACGAATATTCAAAACATTGGTCTGAATATTTTAAAAAAATTAAAAAATAAATAAGTTGATTTTTCGTGTCGAGAAAACAATTGCGAAAAAAAAAATCGTGAAGGCTACGTGTCTGTGTACTTGAATACCATACGTTTCGATCACGCATCCATACGTGCCGTCCTGATGATGTGCATCGCCCCGCCGGCCAGCGGCGATCCGACTCCGTGCCTCCCTCATATCTTGATATCAAATACATACAGCGCAGCGGGGCGTGCTGAACCGTGAGAACAGCCCATGTGCACTGTTCGGTGCTAGACCAGCGGCCGTGGGATTGGGTGTTAGACGGAAAGTGTAATCTGCGATGTACACATAATAGTTTGATACCCGTCCCTTTATACTTGTATGTAATCAAATTCCATGCTGTTGCACGTTCGTTCTGTCAGCAACGAATACTTTTCTGAATTCTATGACTGTAAAGGAGGGAGGAAAGCTGGATAAATGCTTTATTGCCGCATCCCTTGATGTGAAAGTATTGGTTCATTGTCCAATGCAATGGGCGTCGGTGAACAATCCCTTGAATCACTGCAAGTGCCGTCGACATGACTGCCACCGGAACGGCTAGAAATGTGATAACTGACGTTAGGCTATGGCCTAACTAAAGTAATAATGGCCTACACCGATGGCTGTAATCCACAGCTTCGTTCAGGTGGAAATTTATCGAAATGAAGATAAACCCTGCAGGGAAGAAGGAAGAGAAGCAATCCACTTGTACTTCTGCTAGTGCTACTGAAGAATGTCGTCTCCGACCGCCACTTTTTAAGAGGATTTTTGGATTTTTTTTGCAACCACTAACCAGGTAAAAAATTATTCTATCGTTTTTTGGGGGTACAGAAAACATAAACTATCTTAACTCCACTTTTTTTAGTGTTATGATGGTTTTCAGAATTTATTCCCTTCTAAAAAAATCCTCCCCTTCAGAAAATAGAAGGATCCTTGGGTAGAATGTCGTATCCGACCGCCACTTTTTCTCATTAAATATAACCAATTATGTTAATCTTACGTTACCTACCTAGTATTTTTTAGTAAGGTGAAGAACATATGGATGATGATGGAAATATACTTCAAATTATTCCAGGATATTTATTTCATTAAAAATCAGGCATTTTTGGTATACGATGACTTCCTCAGTCATGTCAGTCTGATCTTGTAAACTCCACAAATTTAGTGACCAACACAGTCATTGTACATGCGTAGTGGCAACTAGGAGCCTATAATAGGATCATCCTTCTATTTTCTGAAGGGGAGGATTTTTTTAGAAGGGAAATCAAGTCCGAAAACCATCATAAAAGTGGATTTTAAAGATAGTTTTCGCTTTCTGTACCCCCAAAAATCGATGGAATCATTTTTTAACTGGTTAGTGGTTGTTAAAAAAATTCCAAAAAACCCTTTCCAATTCGCAGTAACAATTATTAAAATAATACAAAATAATAAATAAATTATAATGGGTATTAAACAGAAATTTAAAAGATGCATAGAACTTAGGCTTATTATAACTGACATGGAATTGCGAGACGGAGGCAAATCCCAGTATAAAAAACACCTTATGATCGTCGTCCAATGGATTTACATGTACATGTATACAACACTTGCCATCATTTTTTTAATTTTATTTCCTGTCTGACAACTTTTTTCAGCACCTAAAAAATCCGTAAACCAACTAATAAAATTGGAATGGCCTTACCCCTGAATGGCACCCTCACACGGTTGAACATACGGTCTACTGAGCTGTCAAGATGCTGCAACACCTACAGGACTCGGATGTTTGTCAGAAATCCTTTTTTAAGTGGATATAAGTCAGTTCATTTTACCTGTTTGGTTGAGCTTTAACATTATTGATCATTGATTTTAGATCTCATATTCTAGAGGTTTGCTATGGCACCATGTAAAAATGAACAAAAATTCATGTTTCAATTAGTGTGTTCTAATTGCCTTTAGGAGAGTTGAAATAACAAGTTCATACCAGTACCAAGCCTGCTGATAAAACAGTACTAGTTGACCTCAACATTGAAAGTGTGTCTCTCCCTGTTTCCATAACCCTTTTTACCAATGGCCAGCATTGAATGTTCATGTTCCGTACATACATTGACGTGACCTAAGTTTATATGAGACTGGCCTATATTTTAATTAGCATCTATGGAAATAAACTTGCCATTTCATAGTCTAAAACATTTATTTTATAACAACAATTTGTTGTTTTACTCAGGTAAATTTACATTACATTTATTTATAATCTTATAGACATATTTTCTTTGCACATTCATAAGATAAAGTGCAATCTCAAAGCGAATGTACCAAAGCATTACTTTATCTTTAGTTTTTATAATTCAACTTTGTATTTTGTTTTTCATGGTCATCAGGCGACTGTTACAAAAACATTTTTTAAATTTAATATGTGTTAATTTTAAACTATGTATTTTATTTTATTATTTTGTTTCATGGTGACCAGGTGCTCAAGAATAAGACTGAAGATGTATCATGTACCAAACGATTTTGTTTGTGTTATGTAATTTCGTCTGATAGAATCATCATGATTACTGTCGGTTTATTGTTGCTAGACCTGTTTAAGTCAGTGTAATGTTATAGGAACCTGTTAATTAATTGTGGTCAAGATCCACAACAAAATAATTATTTTACAGCAGTAGGAACAGGAAAAATACAGTAAACTTGCAGGTACTCAGAAACCTGCAGTTATATTACAGTGAAACTACATTGTAGTAAAACTGTAATAAAACTACAGTACAATTACAGTGATAATCTAGTAAAAATGAATTAAACTACAGTTTCAACATTGTTTTACTACACAAAAATTGTATCAAAATTAGGCTGAAACTATAATAAAAACTGCAGTAATATTACAGTGAAACTACAGTGTAGTAAAACTGTAATAAAACTACAGTACAATTACAGTGATATTCTAGTAAAAATGAATTAAACTACAGTTTCAACATTGTTTTACTACACAGAAATTGTAGCAAAACTATGCTGAAACTATAATAAAAACTGCAGTAATATTACAGTGAAACTACAGTGTAGTAAAACTGTAATAAAACTACAGTACAATTACAGTGATAATCTAGTAAAGATGAATTAAACTACAGTTTCAACATTGTTTTACTACACAAAAATTGTATCAAAATTATGCTGAAACTATAATAAAAACTGCAGTAATATTACAGTGAAACTACAGTGTAGTAAAACTGTAATAAAACTACAGTACAATTACAGTGATATTCTAGTAAAAATGAATTAAACTACAGTTTCAACATTGTTTTATTACACAGAAATTGTAGCAAAACTATGCTGAAACTATAATAAAAACTGCAGTAATATTACAGTGAAAATACAGTGTAGTAAAACTGTAATAAAACTACAGTAGAATTACAGTGATAATCTAGTAAAGATGAATTAAACTACAGTTTCAACATTGTTTTACTACACAAAAATTGTAGTAAAACTATGCTGAAACTATAATAAAAACTGCAGTGATATTACAGTGAAACTACAGTGTAGTAAAACTGTAATAAAACTACAGTACAATTACAGTGATATTCTAGTAAAAATGAATTAAACTACAGTTTCAACATTGTTTTACTACACAGAAATTGTAGCAAAACTATGCTGAAACTATAATAAAAACTGCAGTAATATTACAGTGAAACTACAGTGTAGTAAAACTGTAATAAAACTACAGTAGAATTACAGTGATAATCTAGTAAAGATGAATTAAACTAGTTTCAACATTGTTTTACTACACAAAAATTGTAGTAAAACTATGCTGAAACTATAATAAAAACTGCAGTGATATTACAGTGAAACTACAGTGTAGTAAAACTGTAATAAAACTACAGTACAATTACAGTGATATTGTAGTGAAAGTGCGTTAAAACTACAGTTTTAACATAATTTTAACATAGTTTTATCACACGATTTTGGCCAAAACACTATAGTTCTACTACAGTTACTACAGTAATCTATTATGATAAAACTACAGTTATTCTGTAGTGTTATTACAGTACAAATAAGAAAATATTGCATGTTTACTGTGTTTTTACTATAATACCACTGTAGGAAAACAACAGTAAAATTATAATAAAAACTATAGTAATAATGCAGTGGTTTTTTATAAGGGACCATTTCAAAACTAAAAAATGTTTGCACTCATTTGCAAAATTCAATAGGTTTACAGATCAATTCAAGACTAGACTGCATTCAGCATTTCTGTATTTGCAGCACTCAATAGCCAGTGTACAATGAACATTCACATGAAGTAAAATCATTCATACAGTTCATAAGACTGAAAAAGTACAATCATCTTACCATCATTAATCCCATCCTGCTTCACAAAACTTGCTTGAAATTTCACTGCTTCCATTGAAAAACTGCTGTATACTGTAGATCTGTTTCTTCCAGTTTGAATTTAGAGCACACACTGCAGAGGCACATAGCTTGACCATGAATTAAGGTCCAATGATTGGCCAGACAGCTATGGCCACAGTGTCAAGTTACACACACTACCCCATACAGTGATAGTATTACATAATCAATGCAAATTATGTGCACTGCACTATAGGTATCAATTACAGCTTGCTTGCCTGTAGTCTGTAATTCCAATAAGTGGGTTACACACAAATAAACAACTTACTTAATGTATTTGGGTATGAGGAAAGTCATCATGTAGTTGTACATGTATAGTATGTATTAATGTACACCTGTACATTTGATAAATATATGCTGCCTCCACAAATATACTCATCAGATCACAGCTAGGTTAGTAAAATGATTGACCATCAGGTTGTTTATTTATTCTCCATGTATAGGCTAGAGAATGATGAAATGATGAAAAAACACTTTAGTTAATTGGTTCAAAATCACTTTGGTAGCAATTACAAATATGGTTCATTTCAAACTTGTGTATACTTTAGGCATGAACAATATATGATTCTGCTATACATTAAAGGAGGCAGAATAGAAGGTATATAGAACTTTATATAGTCTTTTTATTACTAGATTTCATGATTTGCCAAACAATATTGAGGGATTTAATATCATACATAAATTGAATATTATGTGTTATTTCAAAATTGTACATACATAATTCTACATTTACATATATGTATGTACTTTCTGAAAATAAATTACTTTTTGGACTATGAGTAATTCACTGATTTGAATAAAAAAATTAATTGCATATATATATAATATATATAGGCTGAGGATTATACATGTATTTCCTTGAAAAAGCATATGCATTGTAAAATGCAAGACGAAGTTTAATTACAGAATTATACATGAAGAATAAAATATAGTACAATTATTAACAACCAGCAAGCTTGCAAGAAGGCAAGCTTGCTGATAACCAGGCAAGCTTGCTGCTTGCAAGCTTGCAAAGAGCTATGCAGCTTGCAGATAAGCTTGTGGCAAGCTTGCAGCAAGCTTGCAAGCTTGCAGTGAGTTAGTTTTAACCTTGCAGAAAAGAGCGCAAGCATAATATATAAACTTGCGGCAAGCTCGTTAAGATTGCCGCAAGCTAATTTTTCTATAAGGGATAGACCTAGCTGGTCAACCATGTCCACACTGTAGAGTCTTTTAAAGTGGAATCAAGTTTTAAAGTACATTTGGTGCCTTATTGGTGTAGGGGGATTCAGGCTAATATAAGTGTATCTGCAGTTTGATTCAGACTAAGTATATCTGGTGCATGTTTGGTGTGGTTACTTTATTTGTAAGTAATTTTGGTGCCTTATTGGTGTAGGAGAAATTCAGAATAGGCCCAAGTGTATTTGGTGCACTATTGGTGCACGCTGCAAATTGACAAAGACAATTTGGTGCTCTATTGGTGCTCTATTGGTGTCCATTGGTGTAGAGTTTGTATTGGTATACTTCTGGTGCAGACAACAGGTACACTAAAAGTACACCAGAAATGTACTAAAAACGTTGGTGTACACCAGAGTTGGCTAAGCGCGCGACCACCTTTTTTGAGAAGTGGACGAACATTTGCAATTTTCAAACTGTCAGGAAACATTCCATGAAGCAGAGACTTATTTACAATCAAGGTTATATACGGTACAAAAGCATCAATACATTGTTTTAACAAGAAAGTAGGCACAGGATCAAGTTCGCATGATTTGGATGGTGACTTCATAATTATTCTTCTGATTTCTTCTTCACTTGCAGATTGAAACAGAGAAATACATGTAGATGTGTTCAAAGAATTAGTTATGTCATTTGTTGTTAGGGACCATGGATAAACTATGTTACGGGCACGGCCACGGCCACGTGCGAACACGTTCTTTTTCGTGCCAGCTCAAACAAAAGAAATCAACCAGAAGTGTCACGCAGTGGCATGCAGTGGCACGCAGTGTCACGCAGTGGCACGCAGTGGCACGCGTGTCATGGGACGGACCCATTCTGGCAGAGAATTCACTGCATAAACAAAAGAACAATGAGATGGTCCGGCACTCAGTTGACTGCTATTGTGGTGTTTAATCTGCTTGGTAAACTGGTAAAGAGTCCTGTAAATGCTTGGGCGTGTTTAGATGATACAACAGTAGCATTTTCCCCCTGCCCATTATGTGAGTTGGCCCACATCGGCATTAAAATGAATGTTATTGGCCGCCTTCGCTCTTTCCCTGCGGCAATCATTGTTGCCAATGAAAATTAATTTTAAAAATGTGCCTTTTTGCCATGTTTCATTCGCAATATTTAACTGCGGTACTTACATTTTCAAAATAGTAATTGTAAAAGAAATAATAATAATAATCACAAACAAAATCCCTTTCATACAATGTCTTAAAACGCGATTTTAACTGCCATGCGAAAGGCCACGCTATTCTTATCCTCGTCGATCCCCCGTACAGATTGCGTATCCAGTGTGCATGAACACATGTAGTAGTTTTGGGAGCAAGTCTGACACAGCGCGGCGCAGCATGGCATAGACTGGTCCCTAGCTGTCTATATCCTATCAAGGATATAGACAGGCTCTAGGAATACCACCCAAATGATTTCATTGGATATGTTAACGCATGTGCTCCTGAAGATCTGACGTCACACTTTGAGGCTTGCGTGCTAGCTACTAACCAAGGTCAAAGTTCAGCATCGGGAAAATATGGCGGCTGCACGGCAAGTATCTGGCGTAATTCAAGTGCCTCTAGCTCAAAGCGTGACGTCAGATCTTCAGGCTAACAATTTTACTGCATAATCTTTCCCGCCCACAGTCCTAGCAAAAATGGGTTCGAGTTGTGACGATAGTCGAGTTATCTCATGGGTCACGTTGAGAGATAGAAGTGCCAGCATAGAAGCATGACATCATGAAATATATACTTTGAATGCTGATATGGCCTGCGATTTTTCTGCAGTACATTTCGTCCACTATATGCTTTTGTGTACTAAAAATGGAATTTTGACATTATTGTAATAAACATGTGGTCTTTTCATTATGCCCCGGTAAGATTATTTTTTCCCTACGTTGTCATCAAATATAATGTTAACTTCTGTAATTCAGATTTACTGTTTATTATTAACTCTGCAAAATTAAAAAAAAATGTAAATAAATTTCATACCAAAAACAAAAACAAAAACAAACAAGGAATACGTGTTAAACCTATGGGATATTGGCAGAAACAAGAAGAAAAATAATCGAACGAAAACAATAGGTTTCCTAATAAATAAAAAATAAAAAAATAGGATGTTTTAGTTGTCATGTAACCGGAGATAAAATCATTCCTACATGCCTATTTTATAGTTTTATCAATGCAGAAAAAAATACTCTTACGATGAAATGGATTGCCCATAAATGAATCCTCTTCGCATCGATGATTGTTAATTTGACTGCATCAATTGCGAAAAAAGCAAAACATCAAATTTCAGGATGAGATAATTAAAGTCATGAATGCCAAAAAACCAAATGCAGTGGTGAATGACAGGAACGAAATAATGACTGCTTGGAAATTAATTTAAACATAACAATATAAAATATCAATTAAATTTCAATAAACAAGTAAACTTGTTAAATATGAAAACAAAACACTTTTGACAAAATCAGTTGACATTTTGCAAAACATTTGGGGCAATTTAGGACATTTAACAGTTGCTGTAATTTTTGTACATAGGCGAGTATTCTTAACACAATACCACCATGCCATTCAAAATTATTCAGGAATTAATTATAAGTATCTTTTTTTAATCATCTTATATGGCAATGCTATATTGCAGAAACAATATTGTGCATGGACCATCCACTTTACAGTGTATGCTCCATGGGTTATAGTACACACATACTTGTAATACTGCGGGACATGTACTGTAGAAGTGTACATGTACCCTGCCACGTTCAATTGTATACAGTACATTATGAGAATATGGTTCAAATTTTCACGTATTTTCCCAGAGATAATGTCATACATGTACCTTAACTTGTAGGAATTCTTCAAGTTTGATATCTTGAGAGATAATAACTTCAGGGAAGGAATGTTTATGGGTGACCCAATGTCATATGTAAAAAAGAGAAATTTTCTACGCTTATTTCTTTCCGTTGCTGACTTTCTGTATGTATCGCGAATGCCAGAACGCGCCGTAGGCCTACTAAATAGAATCTGACATGAATACGTCATGAATCTGACATGAATATGAACTTCCTGTTTGGACAAGTAGTAAAGGTCAGATAAGCTTTATTTTCAAAGGAGAAATTTCAAATAATTCAATATCTTTAAGATCATGAAATTTAAAAAAAAAATTATAAAATGAATCAGGAGATACAAATTTTCTAAATGTTTTTAAGTGAATATTACACATAATTTAAAATTATTCCCACCATAACTACCAGTTCAATCATGTGACATCATTCATACTTCACAAAATTGTTCCTTATAATATGGGTGTCAATTTGTGTCAAATCTGGTAAAATTCTGTCTAATATTTTCTCAAGATAGCAAAAAGTGACTTTTTAAAACCTGCTGCTAGAGGGCGCTGTTAAGAGCGATGACATCACCAAATATATTTTTGAAAAGAGCAGATCCCACTTACCGGAAGTAAAGGTCAAAATAGGGTCATATCTGTGAGGGAAATGTCGAGTCCCCCATGTTCTGTATGATTATAAAGGAATCAAGAAATTATCTATTGTGGTTCACAAGATATTTAAATATATTGTTTTAATTATAATTATTTACGTAATAATTCATTAGATGATGTCATAATGATGTCACAACAATATATAATACTACTTTTCTAGGTTAATAATATTGCCAAGTTTCAACACGTTGTGAGCTTTGGAAAGATGTTGAAATCCCGCTACAAGAGATATTCAGAAAAATAACAAGAAAAAAAACAAAAAAACAATAACAATAGATGTTCGGTGTATACCGAACACCTAATAATAAATAATAATAAATAATAAAAACTCAAACAAAAACAAGAGGTGTTTGGGTTGTACCCAAACACCTAATTATTCACATGAGAACAGATAGCTTTTTGCAAATACATGTATCTACATGTAAGTTGCGTGAAAATGGGATGGAAAAAAAAGTCCCGTCTGTCATGCTGGACTATAATTATGCTCCTGTGTAATTAGTAAATAATTATGTTTCAAAGTTTTCATTTAATTTTGAACTATGAGTATTATATTTGAACATGAGGTGTTTCATTTAGGGCAATTCCATGAGGAAGTGGACATGACTCTTAAATTTAGAATTGTGATTTTTAAGTAAAACTTGGCTTTACATCAGAGCATATATGAAAGGTTCTGGGGAAAATGCTTAGGATGTCATGGCTTTGAGAAAAAATTGCCAAAAATTCATTTTTATGTGATTGATGTTTCAGTGTGAAATTATTTGCCAAAAAGAACTAGAACTTGAATTAATTACTTAATGATAAAGAAATCAATTTATCTAATCAATCTAATCAGATTTTTTAAATTGATTCAACCTAAATACCAGCTGTTATAGTCATAAGTTGTGATTCGGATTGATTTAGACCACAGAATAGAGAGACTTCTACCCCATTAACATGTATGTAACGTAACTAACCAAAACGTCTTGTTTTTTTTGCCCACAGAAGAAGCATTTTGTTAGAAATTTGGTTTCTTATTTTTTCCTTCTTTGTCCAATCCTTAGTTCAAAAAAGCAATGTAGATTCCTGTGTATTGCTATATATATTGAATAAAAAGCATTCAAAATCTGTAACGTAACTAACCTTGTAACGTAACTAACCAAGCGGTAACGTAACTAACCATTGTAAAATTGATGTATATGCTGCTTCATGGAAATTAATACAAATGTTGAAAAGTTAAGACAAAGAGGGCACATTACAAAACTGATTGTGCCCATGATGTAACTGTAAGAACATTCTAGATTCATGCGCTATGTGCATCATCCATGTGCAACAAATCTTGCTACTTTCTCCTCCATTGACTTTGTGCACAAACGTCAGAAATCAGCTGAGAAATCCTCCGTTTAAGTGGTTTATGGGAATAAAAAATGAATCTTTTTTTAATTATACAAATGTTCTGTATGTAATTTAAATAATTCTTAATAATTTTCTCCATAATTTTGCTATAATACGTAAAAAACATCAATTTTCTGACCGACCACCTTTCTCCTCCATTGACTTTGTGCACAAACGTGTGCATTTGTTTACAATACAAACCATACCACTTACAGTATTTTATATATTGTTTTTTGCACTTGCAGATTAATTAAACAACTGGAATCTTGTTCTTGATCTTGCTCTCAACATTTTGAAAGCATTTGAGACCTATATCCCTTTTCAAGTGTGATTAAAAAGGAGCTTTGAAAATGTGTGTAGGCATGGACAAACTGTAACTTAACTAACCGTAACGTAACTAACCATGATTTTTTGGCAGTCCTTAAAACTGATAATAATAATTGCTCCATATTTTATGTGAAAACATTTGCCAGTAACCAATCAATGTTAGAGATATTACACTTTCTTTCAGTTGTATCCCACTTGAGGAAACTTTTTATGTAAAGACGTGAACTTTTTTTCCATGTCCTTTTTTTGTAACGTAACTAACCGAGATCAAAGTTGCTTTTACAATTCACATAACATGTCTGAATGTTTTGAATTATTATTATGTGATAACTCTAGGTAGAGATGTATTAATGGTACCATAATGAAGAATTGATAGGCTTTCATCCTAATATACATGTAGGAGCCCAAAGAACTGTGCAGAGTCACTAAAAATGTAACGTAACTAACCGTGGAATTGCCCTTTAGGTTTATCTCCTGCAAGTTTTCAGGATATAAACTTCAGAGTTGAAAAAGTGCTATGTTTTGTCCCGTCAGTCATGCTGGAATTGGCCATGTTCCGAACAAATACGCGGGATGGATTCACTGTTTCCATTCCTATAGTATGTTTATCTGAGCATGCGTATGATTCTATACCCCTCACTCACTCACACACATGCATTGGATTACAGGCAGTGACCTCATGCTGTGTTGGCTACCACGCAAGATTCAAACTAATTCACCTTCCCTGTGGTGAAGGGTGAATACTGTAATAGAGGACAATATTTACGACACTGTATTCCAATTACTGCCCTCCATGCACCCGGCCATCTCTTCTACTGAAAATAATATCATGAAAACAAATTGTTTCAAACACCATGCAGTAAGATAATTGTTTTGGCTTTAGCATTGAACAAATTCATGATTGTGACCAAAATATGACAAATTATACATCAAAATATACATCAAATATGGTTGCAAAAGCTGACAACTTTTCATCAAAGAATACAAATACAATATGCAGTTTACAGTAGATGTTTGTGAATCTAGTACAAGTGCTAACCTGAATATTCTCAGCAGTATAACATTCAAACTACATATATTCAGTTATTGTGACCCAGATGATCTTGGCTCTGTAGTTCTGAGGATAAGAATGCAAGGATAAACCTTCATTAAGTAAATCTATTTCATTAAAATAAAGCATCCAATCTTACTAAAAATGGATGCACTTGTTTGAATAATCTTTTGAAAATGCCAGTTTGAGTTTAAAATCAGTGAATTCAATGCTCAAACTACAGAGAACACTGTGGTGGATTTTCCCAGAAACCCCCTGCGTCCTGGGATATTTAACCCTAAGGCCATGTACTCAGGCGACCGGATTTGTTTGGGTGGAAATGTACCGCCCTTGCACTAATACTTCTACATGCTTTTACCCAAGCCTAAATGAGCCAAAAAAAACCCACCAAGCCAAGTATAATGAATCTCAGGCAATCATTCTCTTTCTAGTGACTACAGTGTCTTTAATTAGTGCAACTGACTCTGTTTTCTTACAGTGTATATGGCTCATTTCATCAGGTTGGGATACAAGGTGTGACATGAAGGTGAAATTTTCAAAAGTGATTAACTGTAACTTTTTTACAGTTTTTATTATGGAAATATATTATATTTTTATAATTTAAAAGTTTTTTCTCCATTGAATTCAAAACTAAAATGATCCATTGGTGTCAACATGAAGGAAACAAATCACAGTACGGATGTAACATGGACACCAAAACATATTTCAATGCAGCAGATGTTAGTCAAAGCTTATGAATCCCTCATCTCTTTTCACTTCAAATCAGTCTGGTTTCATGCATTTACCAATTAATATTATGCTTTTTAATGTCTGTCTTACATCGAAGCAATAAAAAGAGTCGACAAAATGATCATTATTTGTTTTTTTGGCATCTAGAGGCTTTATTCTGGAATTTTTTCTTTATTAAATAATTTTTCAATAAAATCTATTTAAAAGTGACTTGGAAAGGACAATGAGGTTTATTGCTGTGGTATTGGGGTTTCTGGTGAATTACATTGACCTTCAATTGAGTTTATTCTGTCCTAAACTGGGCTATGCGGATGTAACACTGACAACATTGGACACCGTGTCCACGTTACATACTTCATGAACAACGATAATACTCCAGTAGACAACACATTACTATTCACAATGAGCAACAGTTACAGTTCTTCAGAGATTATACAGACCCATAAGTCACTTCTCTATGCAGAAATTGACCTTTAAAGACATCTGTAGAATATTTAAGAGTACACAAAAGCTATCGGACGAAACCTGAACTACGTATACACCTTGAATTTTTTTCAAGAACCTACTGCAGACAAGGATCTGTGTGTGATTTATGTGTCATTTTTTAAAACTAATTACTAACTTTAAAATTGTTTTAAATTTTGGGTCATTACTAATTGTATCCACCATTACACATTATTGGTAAAGTGTCTGTAAATGTTTCAATAATTTGTTAGAATCAAGAGAATAAAACCAAATTTGGGGTGGGGAGAATTTTATTTTCACTCTGAGACTCATTTCATTTCTATAATAAATAAAATGTTATAGACCTGATCAATTTCTCACGGACAGAAAGTTTCAAAAATTGCCTTCCCTAATTATAGTTTATTTAGTGCTTAATTTCAAGTCTATCTGCACATTACATGTCAACTATAATTTGTTTGTGCCATGGACAAATGGGATAAGATATTCATGCCTTATTTTGACTCTGCTTTAAAAATGGTTTGATCTAGAAAATTTGAAGTATTATTTTGTGAAAAAGATGTTTTGACATCCCAAACCTTGGTAATACTTTTTTAATGCATCCTCATACAAATAGTAAGTTTTGGCCAGAATATTTAATGTTGGTGGATTGATTGGAACACCAGATAGGCAAACTAAAAGAACTAGGAAAACAACTGTTAATTTTTTTTTTTAATTCAAGCTTTCAATAATCCAATGTTTGATTTGGGAGGGACAAACTTTTTCACTCATTACACTCAAAATACAATTTTACCCGTTGATGTAAGAGTATTATTGAATATATTATAAATAGTGAAAAAGTGGAGGTTGGATACTGCTTTCCCTTGTGTGTGTAATCAAGCAACAATGGTTGGCCTTGTAACCGACGATGTTCACACGACCGTAAACACCATTGTTGCCCAGTTTACGGACACGTGTGGTATGTCATTTCGGCGAAGACTACACAATGATTTTGCCTTGGTTTGCTCCTAAAATCAATGAGAATTCCCCCAAAAGTAAACGTAGTTTATTTCTATTATCAGTGCCGCGGCCGAGCGGTCTAGCGCACCGAACTCAAGTTCTGGTGTTGCCAGCAGCAGAGTGTGGGTTCGAGCCCCGGTCGTGACACTTGTGTCCTTGAGCAAGGTACTTAACCATAATTGCTTCGTCCTTCGGATGGGACGTAAAGCCGTAGGTCCCGTGTGTTGTATAATGCACGTAAGTGGATTGTCGTGCGGTTCAGCGCACTGAACTCAAGTTCTGGTGTTGCCAGCAGCAGAGTGTGGGTTCGAGCCCCGCCGTGACACCTGTGTCCTTGAGCAAGACACTTAACCATAATTGCTTCTCTCCACCCAGGGGTTAAATGGGTACCTGTGAAGGCAGAGATGGTTTGCTCTATATGCGCTAGAAATGGCAGCAATTGAGCTGTATACTCCCAGGGAGCTGAGATGGTTTCAGGAATGATTTATGAGCCTTATGAGCCTTATGAGCAGGGATAATAATATAATGCGCCTTGAGCGCCACTTAGTTGGTGGATACGTGCGCTATATAAATCTATACATTATTATTATTATTATTATTATTATTATTATTATTATTATTATTATTATTATTATTATTATTATTATTATTATTATTATTATTATTATTATTATTATTATTATTATTATTATTATTATTATTATTATTATTATTATTATTATTATTATTATTATTATTATTATTATTATTATTATTATTATTATTATTATTATTATTATTATTATTATTATTATTATTATTATTATTATTATGTAATATTTGCATGAGGCAATGCCGACTCATTTTCGACAATGATTTCGGTTTGCAATGCTTCGGGCGATGGCCACGTGCACGCTCGTTCCAACACTTGCGCAAACATTGTCACAGTTGCGCATGCTGCATGCTGGCGATGCATTTTGAATAGCATTGCACAATGAATGCACTTTTGCGCGCAGTTCAACGCAGCGCAAGTCGGTGCTTGTGGCATCGACGTAACATGAGACTCCGGCTCAATTTAGTTTTATTCGATGTGAAAGAGTTTTCGACAGCTTTGTTTAGTGTCCACAAAATAAGTACTCCGTTTAAATGTTTAAAAATTTTTTTCCCCTCCTCAAAAGCTTTAAAAACAGTTGAAACTTGGCATAATATTTTACAACCAATGGTATTTGCTGTTTTCGACGTAATTTTGATATTGGTTAATTTATCGACGTAACAAAAGACGCCAGGGTTTCAGACAGCTTTTCCCGCCAAATTAAACCTCGGTAGAACAGACTTAATGAGTTGAAATCAAGACGGTCGTGTAGACATCAGTTATGCACCATACTATTTTTAATGTACGCGGTGGAATATATTTTTTTTCTACGAATTGTGCTTCGATGTAACGAAATACGGATGGACACCAAATTCGGTCGTGGTATTTCAACTTAATTTTTGAGAAAACGGTACAGTTGAACTTCCAGCTGACACTTTTATTCATTAAAGAGGGGTTTGGACATGAATATTATGATGCAATGTTATAGTTTTGGGCACTGGCGAAAATCTTTTACACCATTCTGTCGACGTAACACAGATTTACCAAAAAGACACCATGCGTTACGTCGATGAAAGAAAATTTGAGCCGTTGCTGAAATAATTTATGCAAATATTCCAGTATGGCTACCTTTATGTGAGAATTTAAACATCATATAACACATATATTAACAGAAAAAGTTTACTTTGATTTTTTTATATTATTCTTCATCATCATAATATGCATATTTTTTTATGTCACAATTTTCATCACTTTTATTTCCATGGACACCACAACATTCTTGGATAGAAATAATAAATTTAAACCCGAAATTATTAAAAAAACAATTCTGATTCATACTCTAGTATATAATTAATCAGGATAAACCATAATTTTCCTCTAAACATAGCCCAATCCTTATACAATTGTCCCTTAAAAAGTTGAGTTCAGCATATTTTGAGTGTATCCCAACCTGGTGAAATGAGCCATATGTAAATGCAATGAATGAAACACATCAACGAGTATTACTACTCGTCTCATCAATACAACTACATACATGTATCTATAAGGAGGTTACATGTATATATGCACCAGTGATAACACTGATCATGACGTAGCTAAATAACTTTTGTAAAATGAGGTGTCACTCATGTGTTTCCTTACTGTGAGGTCACCATGGCAGCCCCTCATTTCTACATGCATCATAATCACACATACAATCAGATACTCACAGAAGACTCTCTGTACGATTAGACCGTAACAACTAAGACACTCCGGTCCACAGAAAAACTCCGCCTCTAAGCCGCTATCCAATCATCCTATTATGTTTGACTATTTCCCTATGTAGCATTTGGAACACACTGTCACCCACTTCACTCAGCTGCCAAAGTGTATCCCTATCTATTTATCTATCTATCTATCTATCTATCTATTTATCTATCTATAGCGAACAGGTGGTGTATCGAGCTCTGAAATAAGTAAGTTTTTCTCTTATTTCCAGACCTCCCTAGGTCATACTTTTTACACCC
The DNA here is from genome assembly GCA_029582265.1 of Zoroaster sp. YZ-2022. Lineage (NCBI taxonomy): Eukaryota > Metazoa > Echinodermata > Asteroidea > Forcipulatida > Zoroasteridae > Zoroaster > Zoroaster sp. YZ-2022. The sequence continues at coordinate 10,611,407 of CM055832.1, forward strand.
TCCACTTGTTTCGCGACATAGATTTCTCTGAGCTTTTTAGATCTGCTTTTTTTCTTGTCCTTTTTTCTGTATTTTCTTCTGTTTTTTTTGTGGCTCTCTCGGCCGCCATGGCCGGTCAAGCGAAACAGACCAATTTGCATAATAATCCTGACAATGTTTTCAGACTCACTCGTAAGCACGGCGTTGTGTTCCCCGCCATTGACACTATCCCTTTGTCAACGTACGTAGATTGTACGTTTGCCATTGTGTTTGCCAGCAGAATCTCTAATGTCAGAGTGGCTGCATATTTTGATACAAAGGAACACGCCGAGGAAGTTGTTCTATAGTCTCAGATGTAAATCATACCTTTGTTGAAATATTGCCACTTGTTAAACCCACTACTAAGCTCGTTTTCCCCGAGATCCCAAATGCCGTGATAGCGGACAATCTCTCTACTTTCTGCAAACATGTCTCGCCTATCCGGCCAATACCCCTTGGAATGAAGAACAAAAACCTGTCCCATGTTCTCTCTTTCAAAAGACAGGTCCACATAATCATTGAGCCTAATATTACACTCCCTGATCACATCAACATCTCATATTCAGGCATCAACTACAGAATCTTCATATCCACAGAAAGAGTTACATGTAAATGTTTCTTTTGCGGCGAGTTTGGTCACATCAGCAAAAATTGCAAGAAAGAACAACACGACTACACGACTACATCGAACTCCTCTAAATAATACTCTTCTTCCCATGCAAACACAAATCCCCTCAATCCACCTCCAGTCTTCCATCATGGTAAATCGGACCCTAAACATCCACCAAAGGTCTCAAAACCCAAAACGACTCCCAACAAAGGTAGAACCGGGGTAAACCCCCCCGCTCTCAAATCAAGTAAGGCCAACCCCAGCCCCGTGACCCCTTCACGTAGTCCTGCCCCCTCTACTTCTGCCTCTACCCTCACCCCTTCCCTTAGCCGCCCCTCATACACTCCACCATCCACACCTGCGCATAGCCACACCTCCGCCCCACCATTAGACAGCTCTCCGCCCAAAAATACTGCCCACGAGGAAACTCCTGATACTCTTTTAATCTGGGGTTCACCTCCTGGCCCATCCAGACAAGGTTCCCCGCTCTTCTCAGAAGTAGTCCTGAAGCAGAAAAAACAAAGCTCACCTCCCCAAAAGACCAGTCCACTTCCTACTCTTGTGCCCCTGAAACCAAATTCTCCGCCTAGGAAGGTCTCTCACTCAGAGGAAACACCTATGGATGGTCCTTCCCTCTCTCAGGCCATTGACGAGCCGTCCCCTATACCTCTGGCTACAGCTTCGGCCCAATATCCCGAGACCTCTCATGATAAACAAGGCTCGGACAGTGAGAGTGACCTGCTTTCCGTCACCTCTGAAGCCTCACAATTCAGTGATGATGCAGATGCTTTTGTTGATGTGGATATCCCCAAAGGACCTCTCTCTACCCAAGACTTGACAAAGTTCCTCAGATGTGTTAAGGCTCGCAGGAAACCCGGAGAGGTATAGCCAGGAAGTTCACCAACAACCTCTCCGGGCTGGTGAAACAAATAAAACCTCTCCGTAACAGCCCTCTCTACAACCGAAATACGCAGTAAAGAGTACGGAAGCTCATCAAAGCCGGGACATCGATGATCCCTCTCACATTCTCTCAAAATTAATTCCTTCCTCCATTTCTTTACTCTCATGGCACTCTCCTTTCTTTCCCTCAACACTGGAGGGTGTTCCATGCCTACGAGGAATGCTTCTCTCTGTTCTTACATAAAACACTCTTGCCATAATCATGAAACAAACGACCTCATGCAAGTCCCACTCTCCAGTATGGAAATTTTGGCATTACTTGATACACTCCTCCGAGAGTGCTGCCAGGGGAGCGGGAGTGAGTACCCTTATCAAAAATGCTCCAAACAACACTGTGCTTTCCTCTTCCGTCATATTTGACGACTATGTCATATATGAAGAAGCCCTGATTAATAACACTACTTACCGTATACAATATTCTCATCCCACGACGACAGAAAAGCTTTCCAGACACTGACTGCTATTAAAAACCATAGCGAACAACTCAGTGAAGGTATCTGTCTCCTCGGTGGCGATTTCAATTGCACCGTAAACCCCTCCCAGGACCGGCACTTCATCTGTCATGAAAAGCGTCACAAAGTCGCCTCGACACCATCCTCATGCCCTCTGTCCTCTCCTGTCAACACATACCCTGCTCTCTATTCGACCACAGTGCTGTCTCTCTCAAACTCAAACTCAAGAGAGGAAGCGCCTACTGGCATTTCAACAACTCGTTTCTTGACGACATTGTCTTCAGGAACACCCTCACACATTTCTGGTCTAATTGGCGAAACCAAAAGGCAGAATGTAGCAACCTTTCTACCTGGTGGGACCTAGGCAAGGTGCACATTAAATCCTTGTGTCAAGCATACGGCTCTAGAAAAGCCGAGGAAAAATGCATTGCTATCCTTAAACTGCAAACCGATATTGATTTATTGCAATCTTCTTCCAATCTAACACCAGCCATGCTCTCTACCTTACAGGAACAACGCAACTCTCTCAATGTTATTTTCAAAAAGGAGGCACAGGGAGCTCTGATAAGATCTCGTTTCCAGTTTGTGAACGAGACAGACACTTCCTCCACCTTCTTCAACCTTGAAAAATCTAAATCTAGTAGCAAATCAATAAATACCATCCGTCTAGCATCTGGAGATGTAACTGACGACCCCTCAGAAATAAAGAATCATGTTCGGTCATTTTACAAAGACCTTGATGCTTCCACACCTATGGACGATCTGGCAAGGGACTCTGGAGGGATTAGCTTCTCTTGACCATACCGATGCAGAAGACCCGGACACTCCACTCTTTCCTGAAGAATTAGATCTTGCAGTCAAACAGATGAATAATAACAAAAGTCCCGGGCTAGACGGACTCACTCCAGAGTTCTATCAGTCCTTCTGGCCTGTTCTCAAATATGACCTTTTCTCTGTCCTGTCTGCTTCTGTCGCCTCTGGGAACCTCCCAGTTTCCTGCAGGAGAGCAGTCATCTCTCTGCTCCCCAAAAAGGGCAACCTCCAGGATATCGGGAACTGGCGACCCATCTCACTCTTAAACACAGATTATAAAATCCTCGCCAACATCCTTGCCAACGTCCTTGCCAACGTCCTTGCCAACAGACTCAAAATTGTTTTTGCCAGTGTGGTCCATATAGATCAAAGTTACACAGTACCTGGCCGCTCTATCCATGACAACATCGGCCTCATCCGTGACAGCTTGTTGTACACTAATTCCGAAAACATTCCCCTTGCTATTCTCAATCTGGATCAGAAAAAGGCATTCGATAACACAGACCATTCTTACCTGTTTCGGGGAAAATCTCTTACATCAAGCTCTTGTACAACAACACAGAAAGCTTGGTTAAAGTCTCCTTCTCACTCACCTCCCCTTTTCCTTTCGAGAAAGGCATCTGTCAAGGTTGCCCTCTCTCCTGTCTCTTCTTTTCCATCGCCATTGAACCCTTATTTCACTCCCTTCAAAATAAAGTGGACAACATGGGGCTCCGCTCACACCAGAGTGACAAACACCTGGTCGTAACTGCCTACGCAGACGACATAACTGTCTTCATTGGTTCAGAACGTGGTTTTAAAGTCATCAGCGAAGTTTACGACGCTTACAGCAGAGCCTCGGCAGCCAGACTAAACCTACATAAATCCCAAGGTCTGTGGGCTGGCTCATGGGTCTCCAGAGAAGACAAACCCCTTAACTTTAAGTGGAACAGTGAAGGTCTAGTCTTCCTTGGAGTTCATCTAGGAAACTCAAAACAATTACACCCAACTGAACTGGCAGACCTGTAGAGATAAACTCCAAAAGGCTCTTGGCCGTTGGAGAGGAATCTCAAAAACTCTCTCCTTCAAGGGCAAAATCTTGATTACCAACCAAATAGCTGCCTCTCAAGTCCTCAACTCCAGAAAACACTAGTTGATTTTGTCTGGTCGGGAGGGAAACATTGGCTCGACAGGAAGACCCTCTTCTTGTCACCTGACAAAGGAGGTCTGGGCTTGACGAGTCTTCACCTTTCGGCTCTCTCTATTACAACGTTTTCTCAATATGAACAAACACCCAGCCTTTCACTTTGTTGCCTTCTTTCTGCGCCAATATCGCAATCTGAATCAAGACTACCATCTCTTTCTTACTAACTTCAAACCACTTTACCTCTACAGCTTACCTAAATTTCATAGTGAGATCATCCATGCTTGGATCCTCTCTGGAACTCAAACTGATACACCACCTGTTTCAGTCAATTTCCTCCTTCACAGCTCATACCTTGAAGGTATAACACGCGAATGGGCTCTTTCACCTCAGCTCCTGGTGTGCGGGATCACACTAGTTGGACAGCTTATCGACCTTCACACCGGAGCATGGAAACCTGAAGAAAACCTCCAACAGCAGAACCTGATACCAAGCACTTGATGGAGACATTCAAATGGAACTGAACTACATCCACTCAATTCTGGCAGACGCCTTCCCCGGCACTTCGACCAACATGGTCTACTAACTCTCACTTTTCCGGCAGTGATTATACCACCAGACATTGATGGACTCAATCTAGCACCCAGAAACATCTATAAATTGCTGTGCTGTCCTGTCCACTCCCTACCGGAACAACCACTAAAGACACCCTGGCACAATAACGCCACTATACAACCCTCCACCAGAGTCATGGGGAAGGAAGTATACAGCCCACCAACATCCAAGAGAGAAGCCGACGTACAATACCGGCTTCTGCACAACATATTTACCATCCATGCTCGTGCTACATGTACATCACATCAACCGCATCACTCCCAAGTAATGCGGCTGGTGCGGTAAGAGGGGAACCTGCACTCACATGTTCGTCGACTGCCCATCAATCCGGCCTGCTTTACTGCTTCTCCACAGACTGCTCAAGAGGATCCTCCCAAATGTGAACATGAACTTTGAACATTACTGGTGTTTGGTAGCGCACACCAGAGGTCGAAAGAAAGAGCACGTTTGACTCTCCAACTACCTCATAATCAGCCTGAAAGCCACCATATAGGCCTACTGGATGTACTCTAACCACAATTTCCTCTCCCCACTCATTGTCTGGAAACACCGCATCCAAAGTCGTATCATCCTCGAATTTCACTTCTACAATTCCCATCATAATGGGGTGCCCAGAGCGCCCTTTTTGCCCTAGACAATGAGGGGCTAAATTGGACATTCTGACAACTAGGCCTGGGCGAATAGTGAAATTTACTATTCGATTAATCGGGCGGCAACTATTCGCGAATATTCGACTATTCACGAATAGTTGGCAAAATTTTTCCCGCGGTTTATAAATACGGAAACATGTGCTTTGAAAGTAATTTTTGGCCTACTTGTAAGCTTCAGACATAGACAAATACATACAATGAGGTCTTGAATGCCTGTTACTGTTTCCTCTTTATTTCTTGCAAAATTGTACTCGAAATAATAGAATTTCATGCTACTTCGCTGCGCTCATACGCATTAAAAACAGTTTGGTTATACAGAACGTCCAGGAATAACACACCGGATACAATAATTTTGATTCAGAGTTTTATTATACATAATAGGGAGTTGGCCTGCGCACAACCACGCGGGCTGTCCACATACATAACGGCATCTGCCGTGGGTTAATCTAACAAGTACATAGAAAAAAAGGCATTAATGTTTACAAGGCATCTGCCGAAGTTACATCTGAAAATTGACAATACTCCGTTACCACAGTTTCCACCTTTGGATCCTACCCCAATGGGGTATGCTAGCACCCCTTCGGGGGAAAACGTCAAATGTCTCCAACTTCACAATTGAGGATCAGTAAATTAATTATTCTTGAATGAATCTCGCATCATAACAGCTTTTGCAATAGATAAGCGTTGCTGTGTTTCACGTTGCACATATCTGTTTTTTGCTCTAGTCGTCTTCCAACGACCGTGCTGGAGGATAAGTTCTTCTGGCACCCCTTGGTTAGCAAGGTGAGATGCACCTCCTGCCCTTAGGCTGTGCAAACCGTAATCTGTGACTTGTTCGACTCCAATATCTTTAAGAGCTTCTAAAAAGAGCTCACGGCAACGTGTATAACTCAATGGTCTATTCTGGGTGCGTTTATACGTCTTGGTTTTTGAACAAAAAGTTAGAGGAGTAAATATAAACTTGTCGTCACCAAAGGAGATTCCCGATTTATCTAAAAATGCCTTCAGTATGGTTACTGGTGAGTAAAGATCGCTAGTGTCGTAGACATAACCAAAATCCCCTTCTCTAAAAACATCCGTCTTGGATTTGGGGATAAAAATCCTTAAGCCCTGTTTGTTAGGTAAAACTGAAATATGGTTAGCTTTGAGACCCGACATCTCATTATGTCTGAATAATAAGGCGTATTTTAGAGATACATAACAGGCAGTGCGGCTGCATAAGTGAACTATCGTGTTTCACAAAGACATCTATGATGGATTGTAACTGACTCAGGGATAAGGGACACTTTTGAGCTGGAGGTTTGTGTAAGGCCCTTTTTGCACTTGATATGATTTGTTGTGCCAAAGGCGAGTCTACCGGATTCTTTCTTGTATTGGCGAGTGAATGAAACCATTTGATGGCTGCAGCAGCACCGTTACAACACTATCAGATGAGGCGAAGCTTTCAATTCACAAAGATATTTCGCCAAACTTCGTCAGCCTATGGGGAATTTATTCGGATATCTATGTGAACGAAGCCATCGAATAAATTGGCGGCATTTGTACATGTATGTGTTTATAGTGCCCTCCGATTTGCCCAGAATGGCATCCAAAATCATCTGATTTCTTGACCCCTTAAGCCAGTTGGGAAAGTCTCTCCAGAAGGGTTGGTCGAGGATAACCTGCAGAAAAATTGTTGCAAAACATTATTGGATTGTTTGGAATTGGAGTGTTGCAGCTGCAACAATGCCCTCAAAATTTGGGGAACCCAACAGGGAATTAGTATTCCTACCATGTTTAAGTGCTAAATTACCGGGCATTGTAATCATATCCTTAATATATGGCCGAAAATTTTGTCCAGAGTAAAGGCCACCACAACCGAGTGCAAATCCCGAACCGTACAGAAGGGTAAATGCAGCAAGTGGTAAATACAGTATTTGAGTTTGTCAATGCGCTTGTTAGTGATCTTGAGGGTGCTGTGGGTGGAGTCCCAAGTCATACCCAACCAAACAAGGGAGATTTGGGGCGACCATGTGCATTTGCTTATATTATAAATAAAGCCGGCACGCTGTAAGTCTGATCGGACGTGATCTGAAATTTGCCTAGCCAGATCTAGGTATTTCTCTACAGAGTTTTAGGCCTGGGGAACTACAATAAAGCCATCATCTAGATAGACTGTGACCAGAATTCCACAGGAAAGCGCCAATGTGAAAATAGTGGCTTGAGCATTTTCGTGAATATGAAAGGGGCAGAAGATAGCCCAAAGGGCAAAACCGTGAATTCAAAATATCTTTGTACCCTATCTATGCACCAAGAGAAGCCCAAAAATTTATGATGCTGGGGGGCAATTTCAATGTGGTGGTATCCCGATTTTAGATCAAATGAGAACAATAATGAGTTAGGGGAGAAATACTGCAACCCCAATTTTCCAATCATCTATTTTAAATTGTTGAGTTCTGACAAATTTATTCAACATGCTTAGATCCAGAATTAGTCTCTTTTGTTCTCGTTTTGTATGCGAGACCGATAACAGAGCTCACAACATAGGAGGGAGAGGCGGTTTCTTTGATTCTTCCCGATGACAATAATTCTAGTACCAATTAGTGACAAATTCATGATAACGCAGGGTCCGACAATTATTAGAAAGTGCCATGTAAGGTGGGTTTTCGATAAAGGGAATAAAATAACCCTTGGAAATAATTGACGTGATCATAACATGAGCACCAATTAGGGACCATAAATCAATACGTGATTTTAATCTTCCTTTTACATGAATGTCGTCCGAGATTAATGGGGGGCAAAAAATATCACATTGTACCTGTATAACATCTTCGAATTTATCAAGAAATCGAGGTTGAGTGCGATCCTGGTCCTGCTCAAGAGGTAGTCTGTCCGTCGGGTCCCTTGGCAAGTTGGGTGGTAGTGGCTGCGATGGAGGGCAGCAGAGGTCTGGGTTGAGCGGTTAACTGGGAGAATCCACCTCTCCTTGGGAAGTCGAAGAATGGGGTTGTTCTAGCTCTTTGTCTGAATTGCCACATACTGTTATTGGTGGTGTTGAAGGGGCAGCTGTTGGCCCAGTGTCCCTGCATGCCGCAGGAGTAACAGCTGACACGCCTGTCACTTAGTGTCAGGAAATAGAGAAAACACTGAGAATTTTGAGGGTGGGAGGGTGGGTTGATAGCACAAGAAGGTCGATACAGGGAGTGGACATACAGCGTGTGCGCCAGAACCTGAAGTGGCTATTGTGCCTGGTTGAATGCATTATATAGGCTAGGAGTGGAATGTGGTATATGAAAGGAATGAGGGATAATAGGGGAATTATGTCATCACACCTGGGCAAACTGCCTAACAAAACTACATTTTCATGCTACGTTGGCCAGCTGGCCATACGCATGAAAAACAGTTTGGTTATACAGAACGTCCAGGAATAACACACCGGATACAATAATTTTGATTCAGAGTTTTATTATACATAATAGGGAGTTAATTGGCCTGCGCACAACCACGCGGGCTGAATTAACAAAGTATTGTGGAGGAAAGGGGGAAAATACATGAACCTCGAAAAAGATGACGATCCGCAGAATATTGATAATCGGGGCCATGCTGGTATTCTCGCTTCCTTTTTGCGTTGTTCGAGTATCTTTTAGGGCTTCCTCCTCGGCTGCTTTTACGGATTTCTGCTGGTCGGCAGAGAGGTGCTCGGACGATCCAGACGATTGACTGTGGACCACCCTGCTTTGCTTCGGCTATCTTTATTTTCTGTTTGCGATCGAAAACCAGTTGTTGACTTTCTGGCGATGGCGTCTATACCTGCGTCGGTGTCGTTTCTAGAAATTAGGGCCGATTTGATATTGTCCAAGCGATCTCCAACTTCCCGCAGAACTCAAATTGTGCTTACGTTGCCTGGTTTAGACAACTCCTTGGCCTCGAGCTTATTCTTTAGTTCTCGTGCTGAAGCGGCGTCTCGTTTTTGGCGTGTCGATAGCCTGAAACTTTTCATCGAAATACTGCTTAAATTTCTGAAAGATTATCGCTGGATCTGGTTGCGAAGTCTCCTCGGTAGACATGTTAGCTCCTTGATAGCACAAGAAGGTCGATACAGGGAGTGGACATACAGCGTGTGCGCCAGAACCTGAAGTGGCTATTGTGCCTGGTTGAATGCATTATATAGGCTAGGAGTGGAATGTGGTATATGAAAGGAATGAGGGATAATAGGGGAATTACGTCATCACACCTGGGCTAATTAACTGCCTAACAAAACTACATTTTGTAAGTGAAAATCCAATGGTCGTCACAAGTTTGTTATTGCTTTGGCAGCGCGGGAAACTTCCAGCACAATTAGCACATGCTAATTCACGCACACATTTATGTTCATCCCATATCGACAGAGGGAAGGCCAAATGAACGCGATCGAGTTGTATTCAAGTCGTCATTAAGAGTATGTTAACGGTCACCCCTATTATTTCAAATCAATCAGTCCTTCAGACGAAACAAAAAATCACCAATGTAAGCAGTGTTTATGCTCATGTAGGGGCCACTCTTTAGACGTTATTCGTTGTTGACAAAAATACAAAGCTTCCACGGTGTGCCCCGCACTATGCTTAAAAAGCACCTGAACTGATTTTGTACTGTACAATTGTAAATGTATTTTTTGAGTTGCATGCATTGAGCTGCAGACTGTGTGTGCATTGTGTTCAAGGTTGTAATTCAGGATCCCAGTATCACGTGCCCATTTCATCGTGTCGTGATTGGATAGATTTGCATAGTTGCTATTTTATTATTTTTCTCATTGGCTGTTCGATCATGAATATGTTCGTTATGTTGCATATTCATGATTTTGGGGGTCGATGTTTCACTATGGTTTCACTGGTGCCCGTCTTTGGAAAAGAAGCACCTGTCTATTGGGTCTGGGAAAGGGAATCAGCGAATCGCTATTTGGCGCCTGCACGCTGCATTTATGTTACATTAAACATGCTGACATGTAAACAGCGTGTTCGGTGGAGGAGCGAGTGCACATGAAAGTTGGATTATAACTTATTATTCCCCGGACCACTCTTTTCACTACAAACAATAAAGGTACTAAAAGAATAGAGCGTACATCAGGTGAAAAAAATGTGCTCGGCAATTTTGGCAGCGTATCGGCCAAACATCTTTGCATATCAGGCCGATACGCTATAGTTTGTATGTGGGGAGAACCCTCTGTTGCATTTTCCCAGGCATTATACTGATTGAATTCACAAGTACTAATCACCTAGTGAAGTAGGAAGCTAGCATTTGTTTTTAACGTTACCTTATAATTTATAATTCCCATCATAAAATAAGCAGTAGATAGTTATTTCTTCTACACATGTTGGCCAAGGTAAAGTGATTTATTCTTCTTCATACACAATACAACATATTCGGCCCATTTACTTTATTAAGTGTTTTTAAACATCAGCCAACCCACGAACTGAACTGGCAA
>CM055832.1:10622587-10672322 GCA_029582265.1 Zoroaster sp. YZ-2022
GTAGGCTAAAAAATTTTTAATTGTACTTACCAAATACTTTCATTTTTGAAAACCCCCAAAGAAATCACTGAAAACAGGTATCCAGGTATCCGAAGTTGCCTGAATTTGGGTACAGTATCTGGTTCCAAAAATATCCAAAAACGCACAGCCTTAGAAAAAGCGAGGGCGTTTACTATGGCATCTTGAATCATCATCGCTATCAATACCATTTTTTTAATTTAACAAAATCAAAGTAGATGATAAATATGAGCGAGACATTCGGGCACAAACTAAATCCATACCGGCGACTGAAAAATTCAAAAGGTGTAAAGGGATTAAGACAAAAAGTTGTCATCACAAACAATCTGAGCACCATCGATGAAAACCAACTGTTGATGGTTCGTTTCCCAAATTTGGGGAAAGACGACGTGATCATCTCCGGTTCGGCCAGATTGGCTTTTAACACTCTAGAATCTACTGAAGATAACGACCGAACCATCGTACATAATATAGGTATCTGACTTTTGCAGTTAGTCATTGATGACTAATCTAATTAGTCACATGACTAAGGATTTATTTTCTGTAAAACAAAAGAAAATGAAGCATAATTTGTTTTATTATCGATACAAAAATAATTATTAAAATTTATTTATGTTCTTGGCTGTGCCTTACAGTTTAACATCAAATATGACAGTTGAAATTTGTTACTTTCATTTAGGTAGTTTAAAATTTTAAAGATGTTTTTAAATGACAACTATTTTAAAGGAACATTGCCGATTTACTTGAGGAAGTGAATACAAATGCTGTAAAATTATTTCTCAAAATAATCGTGAGAAACATGCTTTTACAGTAAATGTATCAAATTAAATTTTTGGATGTCCAATCATGAACTCATTTTGGCACTTAAATGTTAAACCAAACTTCTGACAAATATTGTGTAAAATATTGAATTTCACAAAAGTATAATTTGTATTCCTTTCTAACAGGAAATTAACAGTTTCAATGAAACAAAAAACATTGTAAATTCCTGGTAGAAATTGATTAATTTTACGATGTACATGGCATATGCCAAAATTGTAAAATACTAGCATTATTTTCAGATCAAATGTTATATCACCAAAGAATACAATTGGGCTTACCTTACATTATGACATTACTGTAGTCAGATGAAATACCAGTGCCACGGTGCATCAAAAGTAAATGTATCGTGGGTTTTTCCCATACTAGTCCGTTTAGTCAAGATGTTAAAACAAAGATTTTCGTTTATTTTTTTCATGATTCAAATGATAATCAAATGAATTGTACCAAATACAAAACAGGTTCTGTTTTGACTACCTCTGTCTTATATAAATGCTGTAAAATTGTTTCCTGTTTAATTTTTTTATAACAGTAATTTTTTATATACGTAATTAAGAATTATTTATTATCAAAATTTGCAGAAGATTCATTTAAAACTAATATTTAGTGATAACATTCATTTTTTACTTTATGAATGACTAATTCTGATTAGTAAAACTTTTAGCTTTGCATGGTGAAGAGGATAAGTAAAGACTATTTGCGGTGATACCATGTGATATTCTCAATTGAGTAGTAATTAGTTCTGAAAAGAACTGGAGGTTACAACTTGACGTTTCGATCAGTATGCTCTGATGGTCTTCAGGAGAATGCTAGACTCTGGGAGATGCTGCTACTTCAGTAGACTGCTGGAGCATCGCGCAAAGACTAGATGCTGGAGGATTAGTGCGTCGAAATGTGCAGACAGGAAACAGTGGGACTGGGATCCTTGGAGTAGGGGAGAGGAGTGTGTGCTCATTGAACTGAATCAGTTGTTAACAAGCACAGGGGGAGGGAGGGTGAGTGACTTAGGATGTAGGAGATCCCTCAGTCTGGGGTGGGTTGTGGACTTTGAATATAGAAGATTCTTTGGTTCATAGAAGGGGTCACCAAATATCGCTGATGTAGAAACCGATGTCCTGTGGAACAGAGTCATGCTTGAAGATCTCTATGGCCTCTCTGATACGTCTGGGGTGCCATGTGTTGATGGGTGTGATGAGTTGAGCTGCCTGCCAGTCGATTTGGTGGCCCTTGATGTGAGAGTGCTCTTTCCCTGATGTAAACTTTGCCACACTCACAGGAGATCCGGTACAATCCTGCTCTGTTGCTGGGATCTGGTTTATCCTTATGGGTGTGGAAGAAGTCCTTGGAGTTTGTTGGGGGCGGAGTGGTAGACCTTGATGCCTTCTTGTTGGAGGATTGTGAGGATTGCGCTGGAGTTTGTGTAGAACCTACATGTAAGTAGGGAAGACATGTGGTGGGGGTTTGACTTAGGGTAGAGGTGACCCTGCAGTCGGGGTTTCGGACAGGCTTGGATGTGTTGTTCTTGCTAAGTTTGTAGCCGTTGTGCTGGAGGGTAGTCTTGATGTGTAGTAGTTCCTTGTGTAAACTACATCTGTGTCGCATAAGTTGTAGGCGCATTGTACGAGGGTGCGGTTGACTGATGCTTGGGTGATCTGATGGAAGGAGCGCTTGTTAAGGTATCAATCTGTATGGGTGGGCTTCCTGTGTACTTTGTGGTGTTAGAAGCCATCTGGATTCCTGGAGATGTCAACATCAAGGAACGAGATCTTGCCGTCTTTTTCTACTTCCATCATAAATTTGTGCTAGGATGTTGCTTGTTGAGGTGTTGTAGGAAGTCCTGAAGTGTGTCTCTGCCATGTGGCCATACAACAGAAGTTTCATCCACATAGCGGAACCACAGGCTGGGTCTGGGTCGGCGGCGTGGAGGGAAGAGGTTTCAAACTCTTCCATGAAAATGTCAGCAAGGACCGGGGATAGAGGAGATCCCATGGAGGTCCCAGCTGTCTGCTCTTAGAACTTGCCCTGAAATTGGAAACAACTAGAAGAAACACACATTACTGTAGTAACAGATCATGTATTTGTGCAGGGGAGAGTGATGTGCGGTCATCAAGGGAAAGGTCTTGTTCGAATCTCTCCTTCACCAGGAGGCATGTGTCATCAGTTGGGACATTGGTGAAAAGAGAGACATCAAAACTAACCAAGATGTCGCTGGGTTTTAGAGTGAGACCCCGGGTGATCTGAACGAACTGACTGGAGTTGGACACATGGTGCTGAGTGAGACCCACCAAGGGTCGGAGGATCTCAGCTAGGTGCCGGACTGTGTTGTATGTGGGTGAACCTCTGGAGGCGGAGAGGAACATCAGGTTTGTGGATCTTCGGTTGGCCAAAAAATATGGGGCAGGATGAGCTAGAGGGTCTGAGCTGTTGGTAGAGTTGGATGGTAAGGGCATCGGCACGGTGGAGAGCAAGGAGTTTGATGGTAAATCTCTTCTCGATGGATGGGATGGGATTCTTCTTGAGGCCATGAGGGGGTGGTATGAACCAGATTATAAAAAATCACTTAACTTGGTGGTGTACTGCGATCGATCCATGATGACTGTAGCATTGCCCTTGTCCGCGGAGAGGATATGCATGGAGCTGTCCCGTTTGATGTCATGAAGAGCAGAACCCTTACAGAAATTTCATGGAGCTTGCCGCAAGCTTGCCGGCAAGCTTGCCGGCTAGCTTGCCGGCAAGCTTGCAGGGTTCCAAAAATGCAAATTAGACGAAAAGCTGGCTTTACCCGGGCAAGCTTGCCGGATAACTGCTGCTAACCAAGCTTGCCTGTATACAAGAAATATCATGGAGCTTGCTGTGCAAGCTTGCCGACAAGATTGCAGCAAGCCTGCATAGCTTGCGGGGTTCCAAAAATGAAAATTAGTGGGGCAGAAGCTTGCTGCAGACAAGATTGTAAGCTTGCTGCAATCTTGCGAAAGCTTGCATAGAATATGCCAACTAAACTTACCGCGTACACGTACCTTTCAGCTTAATAGAGCTTGCAGATATTTCTATTTTGCCCAAGATGTAAATATTAAGCTTGCACATAACTATGCAAGCTTGCAACAGCTTAAATACAATTTTGTTAACTGTAATTTGCTGACTTATACATGTTTTCTGATGAAAACATCAACTTTGCATAGGCTAACTTGTAGTGGGTTAGTAAAATAAAACTACAGTAGCTATACACATATCTGACTCTTTGGTGGATTATAATTTAGCTTGTACAATGTTAATGTGAGCTATATTCCTGAGGATACATTTTGCAGTTGTGACCATGCAGGGAATCATTTGTATATAAATCAAATATGAATCATCATTTGTTTTTTGGCTAAATATTATCTTTACATACTGTATGTGCAAAAACATTTTTGAAATAATTACAATAACAGTATGGCCAAAAAGTAATAATACCCAACCATTTAAGAATGAACAATCAAAATTTAAATGTTCATGTTATGTCAGTATATTTGTGCAACAACATATAAAGTATAATCTCTTTTTGGAAAATGTTGAAATGCTGTAGCTTCATCAGAGGGAGATGCATGCGAGGCTGGTTGTCCATCAATGCTTTGATCACAGTAGCAGCATCAGTCATCGTGGTTTGTCGGTAGGAACAACTTAGTCTGTCCAATATTCAAGAAAAAGGAGACAAATATTAGAAAAGCCAGATATTTCTCCTTCCACCAATTTGGTTAAATTTGAAATATTAGCTATTATATGTTGCACAGATAATTACAATTACATGCGGTACATGTACACGTACTCTTTCTATGATATAAATCACCCCAAATTATTAGATTTTCGAAAGGAACCTCTGATGGGATTTTTAAATATAATGATCAATGGATATGTACATGTAACTTCTTGTATGACTGCAATATTTTCTAGAGGCCATGCAGTATTTACAGTTCTTCTGGTGAATGTGAGTTTTCAATCATCATTCAGTTAATTATTCCTGAATACCATATGATTACACCATATGAAATCATTACAATACAACATGAATAGCAAAATAATGAACACCAAAATTTCAAAACAAAAAATTGTTTGCACCCATAAGGTTTTGCAAAATTCAATAGGTTGACGTACAGATCAATTCAAAGACTGCATTCATGTAGCATTTCTGTATTAAATGCAGCACTCAATTATGTTTAGCCCATTAGTGTACAATGAACATTCACATGGTAAAGCCCGTCATTCATACACAGTTCATAAAGGAACTGAAATAGTACAATCATCTTACCATCATTAATCCCATCTTGCATCCCACAAAACTTTGCTTGAAATTTCCTGCTTCCATTGAAAAACTGCTGTATACTGTAGAAGTCTATTTCTTCCAGTTTGAATTTAGAAACACACACTGCAGAGGCATAAGCTTGACCATGAAGGTCCAATGACTGGCCAGACAGCTATGGCCACACAGTGGCTCCAAGTTACACACCTACCCATCGGTGATAGTATTACATAATCAATGCAAATTATGTGCACTGCACTATAGGTATCAATTACAGCTTGCTTTATAGCCTGTAGTCTGTGTAATTCAATAAGTGGGTTACACACACAAAATAAACAACTTACTTAATGTAATTGGGTATGAGGAAAGGTCATCATGCGGATTGTACATAGGTATGTATTAATGTACACCTGTACATTTGATAAATATATGCTGCCTCCTGGTTATATATACTCAACTCAGATCACAGCTAGGTTAGTAAAATGGTTGACCATCAGGGTTGTTTATTTATTCTGCATATATATATGAAGCTGAAATTTCTGTCATGATGAAGAAAATAACTTAGTTGGTTCCAAAACCGCTTTGGATGTCGACATTTCAAACTTGTATATACTTTTAGGCCTGAACAATATATGTAGTTCTGCACATACATAAAGGAAGCAAGAAGGTATAGAACTTTCTGTTCTTTTTATTACTAGATTTCATGATTTGCCAAAACAATATTATTGAGGATTTAATATAATACACAAATTGAATATTATGTGTTATTTCAAAATTGTACATACATGATTCCAACATATGCTATAGCCTTGTGTGTGCTTGCTGAAAAATAAATTACTCTTTAGGCTATGAGGTAATTCACTGATTTGAATAAAGGTTTTTAATTGCGACATTAATTTTGTTTAAAATTTGTTATATATATTATAAGGCTGAGAATTATGCATGTATTTCTTGAAAAAGCGTATGCATTGTAAGATGCAAGATGAAATTTGTTTACGCATTATGAGAGGATATAATACTGAGTACAGTATGTATTAACAAAATCAAAAGGGCTTGCAAGAAGGCATGATTTATACAGCAAGCTTGCCCCTTGGCTGATAAACTTGGCAAGAAGCTTGACGGCTGCAAGCTTGGCACTGGAAACGCCTTAAGGCAGCAAACTTGCACAAACTTGAAAGCTTGGCAGAGAAAGCAACAGAAGCTTTGCCATAAAGCAACGAAGTTGCCGCATAGGCAACGAAGCTTGCCGCCAAACTTTCCACAAACTTCAACGAAAGCTGCGAAACTGCAGCAGTTAGTACTAACCTTGCAAGAAAATAGCGTAAGCTCATGTAAACTTGCGGCAAGCTCTTTACAACTGCGGCAAGCACTGGCAACAAGCTTGTAGGTGGCTTTGCGTGGCGAAGCTAGCAAGCTCTATTTTCTGTAAGGAAGCTCTTCCTTGGAAGGTTGGGCTCCAGCTGGCTTGGCTCTGCGTAACACCTCACTCATCTTCACCCATACATTGTCTGCTTCCAGTCCTCTGTCGGAGCGTCTCAAGGCTGGTTCTACGAAGACTGGATAATCTCTTCTGTGCGGATGGATTTGGGGTGAGGTGGGAAATTCATACCTATGGACAGATACAGATGTTTCGGTGAGTGGCAGGAAGGGGTATGTTGGCTAAGGTTAACGACAGTGTGCTTGCAGAATGCGATCCTATGAGGGAGGTGTGGTGGTTGCCCATGAGGATACAGACGAGTCCTGTGGGTTGACCCGAGGAAATGCGGTTATAAATATAGGAGATCTCTCCAGTTCTCCAATTCAGAAGGTCGTGGGGATATAGGAGATCCCTTAGATCGGTGAACGCATGACGAGGGAATATAGAAATGTAAGAAGATCCCATTTCCAGTTTTTTGAAGACATGAATATTGTTGAGCTGCTTCACGTGGGGTTGTGATGAACGTGTGTCTGCTGGAAGAAAAGAAGTAAGGCGTAACTTCTATGCAGGATAAACTGCGGTCGATGTCAGCGAGAG
Organism: Zoroaster sp. YZ-2022; assembly: GCA_029582265.1. Taxonomy (NCBI): domain Eukaryota; kingdom Metazoa; phylum Echinodermata; class Asteroidea; order Forcipulatida; family Zoroasteridae; genus Zoroaster; species Zoroaster sp. YZ-2022. The sequence goes on from CM055832.1 coordinate 10,629,712, forward strand.
AGGCACCAGGTGGAACGATCCTACATGTATCCTGAGTGAGGGAGCGCTGGCTGAGCGATGGGATGAGATGCGAACGGTGGCTGCAAACTGGATCTGACTGGAGGCCCAACAGGGATATAACGTTAGAGAGTCTCACCATACGTTTGAGGAAGCAACGAATTGTTCCATGAATTTAGAAACGTCTGATCGACATTTGTTCGCCTGGCCTGACCTGGATGATGCCAGTGCAATACAATGGCAAAATACAATGAAGAGCATTTTATATGGTGCTCTTACACAGCGGTATGCACAGCACTTTACAGTATAATTTAAAAAGACAGTGCCTAAAAATAAGTGAGTCTTGAGAGAGATGTTTTTTAGGGTGGCTCCAATGAAGCATGACAGATGCAGCAGTATAGAAACCCCATAGAGCTTAGATATGTAAAACTTGTAGCTTTGCATGGTGAAGAGGATAAGTAAAGACTGTTTAGGCGGTGATACCAATGTGAAATTCCCAATTGAGTAGTAATTAATTCTGAAAAGAACTGGAAGTTACAACTGATGTTTGGAGTCAGTATGCTCTGATGGAAATCTTCCAGGAATATACCAGGACTCAGGGAGATGTTGCTGCTTTGATTTTTGATTGAGAATCAAAATATGGAGCAGTGACTATCCTTAATTGATAAGTGATGACTTATAACATGCATTGATGTAATTAGTAATTTGAGACTTGACTGATCTAAATTATTTATTTTTGCAGTTAATTTGTTGGCTTTCCAGCTGACTAGAAAGTTTTATGTGAGGCCCTACACATCTCAGCTAGTGATAACACACATGTACTATTGTTTTGTTGTTTATTCAGAACAAATGAGTTTTGCACACTGCAGGATCCACTGATTGATGTCAAAAAGGATTCTGAATTTGGATCATTGAGGTTCCCCAAAGAAAGTGTTGATCCTTCACAGCTGCCATACATTGTAGAAGTAAATTGTTGATATTTGTGATTTTGTTTTTTCAGGTGTATAAATGTGAGTAATGATCTTACCACGACCTCTCAGAAATGTACATGTAAAGGTACAGTTAAAACATTACAGTTAATAACTAACGAATTAAATGTGTCTCCAACAGTTTTTCTTTAACTAGAAAGCTTAAAGAGGTTTCCTACCGGCACGATAAGGTATGCAAAAGGTGTTCAACTCAAGAGGAAAGATGTGAATGTCACTTAATAAAATTAAAAAATTTAAATACATGTAATATCCCTGATGCAACAATTGCATCAATCAGGTAACCTCTGCTACTGTGTATAAATGGTGGCCAATTATCATCAACCTACAAGTATCGGTATCTATAAGGAGATCCTGTTTATTATTTGTTCTTAAACAACATTTTGACAGGTGATATGCACACTTCCCCTGATATTTACATATAAAGTGAAAGTGATAATAATAATAATAGTAGCAGACTTACATGTACACATGTATATAGTGCGTATCCACCAAACTGAGTGCTCAAGGCGCATGACATTGTACCCTGCTCATCAGGCTCATAAATCATTCTGAAACCATCTCAGCTCACAAGGTGTGCAGCTCGCTACCTGTTTCAGCGCATATGGGCTAGTCGACACAACAACCAACTCTGCCCTCACAGGTACCCATTTTACCTGGGTGGAGAGAAGCAATTATGGTAAAGTGTCTTGCACAAGTACCTCGGTCGCGGTTGGGATTGAACCCATTCTGGCGACTCGGCCATCGAGAACACAAATCGATGCGCCTAAACCCTTTCGACCAGTTGTAATCAGAAAAAAAAAACAACAGTTTGTTTATTTCCATTTTTTTCTCGGTGACAACAGAGCAATACATTTGTGTGCTAAGTATATTGTAAAGTGCACAGTTTTGTGTTCACATATTAAACCATTTAGCAGGAAGTATGCGTGTACATGTATTGTACATGTAGCAACAGTGTGTCATGAGAAGTAGATGATGTAATCAACGTTTTGAATACATGTTCCGGAATTGGCCCTATCCTGTTGGTGTGATGTTGTTCCAACATGAACCCATCCCACTTCACCGCGTGCAGCTCAACGATCATCAGAAGCCATTTGGGAAATGCGATGATGACTATCCTTTTCTTTAAGAAGTTTGTATTTATATAACAACATGGCCAGACACTGATACATTTTATAAGTAGTGTAACTCTACTGACAGCATATGAACATCTCCTCCATTGAATGCACCGTTAAAGCTCGGTGGGTGCACTTTCCGATAATTTCACGGCGCTCGTTCCCATTTCACGGTGTAGTCACGGGCGTGAAACACCGTGACTGCGGCGGTAAAACCACCGTTAAAACAAATCTTTGTTTGGTCCTCGGTGAAAGCTGGGTTAACGGTGAACCTCGAAGCTCAGTTGAGACCGGCTCATTAACTACATCAAAGTTATCCTGCCCATTGTTGTGCTTTTGTGCATGTGGGATAATCCCTCTTGGATGGAAAGGGTAAACACACTAAACATAACAGTACTGTTGGATTTGGAGCGAGTTGGGTTCTGTGTTGGTGGGAGTTATAGGTTGCTTTAAAAAATTCTGCCGACTTGACAGTTACATTTTCGGCATTGCAATTTGCGTGCGCTGATGGATTTGCACCAGATACAGGGCCCCATTGCTTTGGGGTTTAGCTTTCTTTAGCAGTAGAGGAAAATACAGTAAACCTTCGATGTCCGTTAACAATAAATGTAACTGTGAGCGGAATTAAATTAGCTGCCAAGGCTCATAGAAAACACAATTCTGGCAGCTAGCAATCCTCTTTAACCCGGCAGGACTTTGGCGAAGAAGCGGTCTATTTTTGTATGTTTGCTAATTGTTATTGTTATTGTTTATGAACCGGTGAGGTTTATAGTTTGCGATATGGCTCGATTAGCGAGCGATAGGTTTTATTCACGTGTCATTGCCATTGACTTGTATGGTGTGAGGCCCGGCGAACTGTTGTTGCAATCATTCACCAGGGTTTTCCCTGCTTTTTTCACTCCGTGACCGGGCTATAGTAAACCAAACTTTCACTAACCCATAAGCCTTTTCACTCGCCATTATGTTTAAAAAAATACTTTTTTTTAATCAAATCACTGTTTTAGTAATTTTAGTAATTTGGGCATTTTGCATCAAACGTGCATTATAAACAACAGTTGTCAGTTACCTTATTATTATGTGCATATTTGTTTTGAGTTCAATGTGATAATGAGGATGCAAGTTGCTTGGTATATACCGAGTACAACTTGCTAACACCCAAAGGCGATAAAGAATTAAAAACACATTTTACAAGTAATCTGTAAATTTCAATCTAAAAAACACTGGTGCACTGGTAGTGGTATACAACGGCGGGGACATGCTAATTTTGCTCAGAATACCACTGACCTTTGCCCATATGAGGAATAGGTGTCTGTGCTGAGAATGGGTTGGCGATGGCGTGCTGTGATAAGCGTGCGTGATAGAGGTGTATATTTGGGTATAGGCCTACTTGTTAATCTGTTTTTTCATGGGAAAGGGGGATACGTTTAGAATAATATATATCATATTCCCAGAGTGTAATTGGGAAATGGACAATAATTATAATGCATTGATTGAACTGAGGTATGTTTTGGGGCCCAAGCAGATGCTAACAATTGGACTTAAAAATAACAATTGTCCATCGGGGGTTCCTAATTATCTCATGGGTTGTTTTAATGTCGTTGCGAAGAACAAGGATACGATGAGGACCAGTAAGCAATACCGACTCGTCGCGGGATAAATTGACCCCGCTCTGGGGCTCAAAAGCGGATGATTTTATAAAACCGGTTTTATTTTGAAAACGGTGTTGGTATTTGGTGTAAATCCTGCGCTATTATTATTAAAAAAGTAACTATATGAATATAAGTAAAATAAATAAATAGATATCATGCATCCTACTTTTCTTTAAATGTTTTGGTCAGATGATGTCACGTGTACCTGTAATTTTAGATCTTTATGATGTAAATACTGATTGTCACCAAATAAATTATAATCCCAACTGGAATTACATTCTCATTTTGATCCAGTCATTGGAAGGCACTCAGGGTATGCATATACGAGGATTGCTTAGGTGTGCAATGCCTATGCATAGCAGCGTAATAATTTGTTCTGTTGGCCAGCGAACAATGCGTCATCATAATAACCAATATAAATATTAATTCTGGCGCTGTGTACAATGCCTATAGCGCGTCGCGTTTCTTATTAATTGACGAGAACACATACCCTTGTCATGCAATAGAAATGGCGCTAGCGATTTGGATCATGTACTCACAAAATGTGAACAAAGGGCCTCGATATCATGACTTTTTTGGTTTTTTTAAGTTGAAAACAAGCGTAAACCAAGGCTGTGAGAGTATTGAAAAGGTGACGGAATGAGAGGATGAAAGTGGCATATTGATCAACACCGGCATCCACCCAGCCAGGGGTTTAAGCAATGTGTAAATTTTTCTCGTCATGTACATTGCATGTTTTAATTTTCGTTTGTGTGATGAACGGTTCACCATCCATTTGCCGATTGGCCGGGTTAAAAGCTTCCTTTTTGGCACACAGCGGGTTCACCGAACCGAGATGAAGGTTTTTTTTTTTCCCCCAAAAGTTGTACCCCGTTGGTTTTGGGGAGGAATTTCGCGATATCAGACTTTTTTTTTTAGGTTGAAAAAAGCGAAAATTTTTTTAAAAAAAAAAGATTTCCCCACCACAGGAAACTTAATTTTTTTAATTTTCCATAATTTTTTTTTGGGAAACCCGGAAACCAATTAACCCCTTTGCGATACGCGGTTTTTGAAAACAAAGGAAACAGGTTTAAAAAAAGAAAAAAGGAAACCCCTCCCAGGAAACAACCCAAATTTTTTCCCAAAAAATTTTTTTTGGATTCCCCTTTAAAACAGACATGTCCCTCCGTGGAAAAATCTTTTTGGGTTTTGTTTAAAAAAAAATAATCATTTTTGGGGCAAAAAACGTAATTTAAACCACTCCCAAAAAAACAACTTTTTTCCAAAAAAGGCAACCCGAAAATTAAAAGGTGAACCCTGCGCGAAAAAGACTTTTTTTTTTTAGGGAAAAACTAATCATTTTTGGGCAAAAAAAGAAAAAAGGATTTCCAACCCAAAACCCCAAAAATTTTAAATTTTTAATTTTTTTTTTTTCTCCAAATAATTTTTTTTTTGCAGACCCCTTTAAACAGACGTTGCCCTTAGGTTTATGACTTTTTTTTGGTTGAAAACAAACGGCATTTTTCAAAAAAATGAAAAAAGGGACCCTCCCAAAACCATGGTATATTTTAATTTTTTCCCCTCCACAAAACCAAAGTCATGTTCCCGGGCGAGACTCATCGCTTTTACGTGGTTGCCTTTTGGGGTTTTTTAAAAAAATTTTTTAAAAGGGCCGCCCTTTTTTTTCCAAAAAAAAAAATAAATTCCAGGGTTTCCCCTATCTGTTCCCTCAGGAAAAAAAATTTGGAGAAAGAAAAAAAAGTACCTGGGAGATGGTTTTTCGGCCCAAAATGATTAAACGTTCCAAACAAAAGTCATGTTCGGACAAAAGTCTGCTTTGGCTGACAAAAAAAATTTTTGGGGAAAATAAAAAGAATCTGGGGGTTAACATTTGTTTTTTTACCCGGGGCCCAAACCAAAGGGGCTGATTCAAGCCCTCAAAATTACGTGCGCCAAAAAAAATTTGGGGAAAAAGGAAAAAAAAGAAAAACTCGGGTGGGTTTTTTCATTTTTCCCAAAAAAAGGGTTTTTTTCCAAAAAAAAAAAGATTCCCTGTTCCCGGTTTAATCCCAAAAAAAAAAAGGAAAATTGTTAAAAATTTTCCTTGGTCTTGGGTTAATCCCATTTTCTATTTTTGACCCAAAAAAAGATTACCTTGTTTTTAACCTAAAACCAAAAGTCATATTACGGGTTCCCTCTGTTGTTTAACGGGTTCATGCCAAAAAAAAATTATTATGGGGGAAATTGAAAAAATTAAGAATTATCTCTTGGGGTATGGCAAACCTATTTTCAGTATTTTTTTACCCAAAAAAGATTCTGTTTTTTCCCAAAACCAAAAAATCAGTTCGCGACAGGAGTTCCCTCATGTCTGAAAATTTCAACGGGTACATGCACAAAATAAATTATTATGGAGAAAATTAAAAAAAATTTAAAAATTTCTTATGGTCTTGGTAGGTGGAATCCTATTTTTAGTATTTTTTACCCAAAAATATTCCTTTTTTAAATAAAACCAAAAGTCATGATATCGGAAGGGTTCACATCTTCGAACATTTCAACGTGGGACATGCAAAAATAAATTATTATGGGGAAAAATTGAAAAAAAATTAAAATTTTACCTGTGGGTAGGGGGAATCCCATTTTTAGTATTTTTTTAAAAAAGATTGGTTTTTTAACTTAAAACCAAAAAGTCATGAAGCGACAGGGGTTCCCTCATTTTGAAATTTCAACGTGGTAAGCCAAAAAAAAATTTTTATGGGAAAATTGAAAAAATTAAGTTTTATTTTGGTCTTGGGTAGGGGGCAATCCTATTTTTAGTATTTTTTAAAAAAAGATTAAACTTTTTTCCCAAAAACCAAAAAATCATGATATGGGCAGGAGTTCCTCATGTCTGAAAAATTTCAACTGGTACATACAAAATAAAATTATGGGGGAAAATTGAAAAAAATTAAAATTATCCTTGGTGGGGGGCAACTATTTTCGTATTTTTGACCCAAAAAAAGATTAGCTTGTTTTCAACTTAAAAAACCCAAAAACATGATTCCCACAGGGTTCCCCTGTCTGAAAATTTCAAACGGGTACATGCACAAAAAAAATTATTATGGAAAAAGAAAAAAATTAATTTTACTTGTGGGGTGGTGGCAATCCCACAGTATTTTGACCCAAAAAAGATTACGCTTGTTTTCAACTTTAAAAACCCAAAAGTCATGATATCGCACAGGGTTCACATCATGTCTGAAAATTTTAACTGGGATCAAAATAAATTATTATGGAAAATTGAAAAATTAAAATTATACCTGTGGGTAGGTGGCAATCCTATTTTCAGTATTTTTACAAAAATGATTGTTTTTTTCAACCTAAAACCAAAAAAATCGATTCGCGACAGGGTTCCCCTCATGTCTGAAAATTTCAAGTGGTACATGCAAAAAATTGTTATGGAGAAAAAAAAGGCAAAGCCTTGCCCTCTGAGTTCGGGGGAAACAGCCATCACCAGTGTGCCCCCAAAAGGGAAGCTTTTAACCGGGCCCAACCAGGCTAATGGCAGTGGTGAACTCGTTTATCACACTGGCCCCACAAGTCAGTACGCTGTAATGAAAGGGAAAAATTCACATTAATTCAAGATGGCTGGGGGATGCGGGGTTGATCAAATGGGTTTCGCTTTTTCAACAAAAAAAAAAAAGTCATGATATGGGGTGTTCATTTTGGGTAACTGATCCCAAAACGCTTAACAAATATTTTTATTGCAGAAAGGTATGTGTTCGTTTAAATAAGAAAACGTTTCCGCTTAATTTTACCAGCGTAAAAAATTTTATTGGGTTTTTATGATGCGGGCCCGTTCCCAAAGAACAAATTTTCGGCTATGCGGGCATTCCCGGCCTCTACATCCATGCCCTTTCCAATGACTGGATCAAAAAAAGAAATGTAATTCCAGTTGGGCATAATTTGTTTGGTGACAATCAGTATTTTACCAAAAAATCTAAATTACTTCATCATCTGACCCCAAAAATTTAAAAAAAAGTAGGATCATGATATCTTTTTTTTTACTTATATTCATAGTTACTTTTTAAAATAATAAAGTGCAGGTTTTAACCAAAAAAGCCCAAATCGGTTTCAAAAAAAAAAACCGGTTTTATAAAATCATCCTTTTTTGCCCCAAGGGGGTTTTATCCCCTTGGCTTCGTTTCTGGGCTCTCATCCTTGCTTGCACATTATTAAAAAAACCCATGATAAATTGAACCCCATGGATAATTGTTTTTAACAATTGTTATTCTGTTTGGCCCAAATACCTCAGTTGGTAATCAATGCTTTTAATTATTGTCCATTTCCATACACTCTGGAATATGATAATTTTTTTCTAACTTTCCCCTTTCCGATGAAAAAAAGATTAACAAATAGGCCTTACCCAAATACACCTATCCGGCCTATCCCACCGCCAACCCATTTCGCACAACACCTATTCTCTATAAAGGGCAGTGTTATTTCGAGCAAATTGGTCTCCCCGCGTTGTATAACTACCAGTACCCGTGTTTTTAGATTGAAATTTTTCAGACCGTAAATGTTTTTTAAACTCTTTATCCCCTTTTGGGGCAAGTTGCCCCCGGTTTTCGGGTTTAAAATTGCATCCTCATTATCACATTGAACTCAAAACAAAATGCCCTAATAATGGTAACGCAACTTTTTTGTTTATAATCCGTTTGATGCAAAAACCTAAATTTCTAAATTACTAAAAAAAGTGATTTGATTAAAGTATTAAAAAAAAAATTAAATTGAAAAGGCTTTTTAGTGAAAATTTTTTACTAAGCCCCGGTAAAAAAAAAAATTTAAAAACCCTGAATTTTTTGGGATTTTTTAAAATGGTATAGGATTACGCCCGCCCCACACCAGCCGTGTTAAGGCCTAAACGGGGAAATTTAACGACGGCCGTGTCACGCCGGGGGGACCCGGGATCCTCCAGAAACGCGGAATCTAGTCTGTGTTGTGTGGGTCCAATCTTCAGTCCGGGCTGAAAAAACCCAGGGTTTTTTTGACAGACTAACCATTCACCAAAAAAACCCAACAATGGGAGAGGTTTTTGTACTAACCCCAAACCATGCCTTGTTTTTGGCAAAATTAAAAACAAAACGATGGGGAGACATACCCCGGGTGAATACCAAAACCCCGTGAACGAAACCACTGGGGCGAAGACCGGAATCGCCAAAGCTTTTTCCGGAAAATGCACCACCGACAACGGTGCTTTCCGGAGGAGATTTTCAAGGTAACACCGGAAAGATGCTTTTTCCGGGGGCAAAATTCTTTCCAGGAATGGCAATGCTCCGTATAGTGAAACTTTTTTCAGGTTCAATTTCATGTGACCCATTTGCATTTTTTGAACCATCAACCCCCGTTACAGAACCCAACCAGGATCCACCGAAAAGGGCAGTAGATGCTGTTTCAAAAACCGAACTATTATTTACAGGTCCTGGACACTTTATGTTTCAAAAAGATGAAAAAAGGTTGTTGAGTTTATACCACCAACTAGTCAGGCCACATTCCCTTTCCCTTCTTTGCATGCATTACAATATTTGGGTGATGAAAACCCAAGGGTTTATTAACCACTTTTTAAGGGTTAACTAAACTGCCCTCATGGGGGGGAGATGAATTTTTTAAACCAGGAAGGAACGGGCCATTTTACAAGTCTGGGGGTTGAGGGTCAGTTTTACGCACCAGTGGAAGAGCCCCTTTTAGGGATATACAAGATGAACATCAACAAGTTGTATATTCTCCAACTTTTAAAACAAGATCCGTTTGCGCGCTTTTGAACAGGGTTGGGGCAAAATGCACGCAGTACACAGACAATCAGCTAAATACAGACTTTATCTCGCATGTAATTACCCCTTGGGGCAGCACACCGCAAACGACAAAAGGGATGTCCAGCCAGACAAAGGGAAAATCGAATGGTTGTCCCATTTCTGCCGACAAAACAAGTTACCGAGGCCGAATCAAGGAAAAGGGAAGTTTAGGGGCTTTATGGTACCAACACCAGGAAGAGGGCAAGATTTTTTGCCCAGCAATGGATACACCTGCAGCTAATGCAGAGAAGAAAGGGGCATGGCGTTAATGGGGTCCAATTCCCCCTAATGTCAAACAGGTTCAGGGTTATCCTTACCAAGTACTTTTTTTAGAGGCTTTGATCCCCCCACAAGAACACAAACTGTTATTGTTTACTCAACACAGTTGTTGGTTATTTTGAATGTCAGTGTGTACCGATCATACAAAGACACTACTGTCTTCTCATGTTCATGTTGTAAACAGGTACAGATATCATGGGTAGAAGAGATCTCGTAAAAGCTTTGCAAATTTATATTGATGGTTCCACTCTGTCTTGTAAACAATGGAAGATAACGAAAGCAATGTTAAATTACCTGCAAACGTGCAAAACATACTCAATGTTCAATGTTAATGATGAATTGAAACCTGTGAGTGGATTTGTTCATAAAATCAAGGTCAATGACAAAATAATACAGCCAGTTAACCCAGAAATTACTGAAGGTACCCTTTGCTGTCAGAGAGAAAAAGTATCGAAAGAACTGAACAAACTTGAGAAACAATTGGGTGTGATTGAAAGAATCGAGTTCTACTGAATGGGTATCTCTGATAGTTGTGTCGTGGAGTAGTGTACATATGAGTGCTGATTTGGAAGCAGTTTAATGAGACTATAATACAGATAAATAATCCACTACCAAAAATTTATAGAAATTTTCAGCGAACTCAAGCTTGACACAGTTTTTAGTCAATTAGATCTAGCCTCAGCTTATCACCAACTAGTTTTGTACCAGACTCTAAGGCGTGTCTGAAATTCCTAGGTCACACTTTAAGTTCAACTGGTATTCAAGTTGATGAGAAGTATTAAGCAATTCTCCCAATTCAGATCGTTTTAGGTTTAGCATGGTATTTCATGAAATACATTCCTGAGTTTGCTACATTAGTAAGAACCTTTAAAAGCATTGTTGCGTAATGATGAGAAATTTGTGTGGTCATAAACAGCGACTTGAAAAGCTTATGATGGTAAAACCAAAGCCTGACCCCTAGTATATTTACGACTTGGAGGTAATGCTAATACAACAGATGCATCCAGCGTGTGGCTTATAGGTGCAGTGCTCACTCAGTGAAGAATGGTAAAGAAGTTACGACTGAATGCACTAAGCTGCACCCTGTCAAGTGCTGAAAGAAATTATTCTGCAGGAGAAAAACAAGCACTAGCTTGCGTTTGGGATGTCTGAAATTTAATACTTACCTTTGGGGTAGGAAATTTGAGTTAGTACAGACCATCAGGCATTGATAGCAGCTGCTAAAAGGTTCCCCAGCCTTTAAATTCCTTGTCACATACAGGGCAATTTTCAGGCAATTTTCAGGCAATAAAAGTTGCTGGCAATGCAATTACTCAGAGATTGCCCATAACAGCATTTAGGTGCAATCCAGCACGGCAATGAATGAGCATACGAAACAACTTAATTTTTGGCTTTCTACTTCGGAGCAATCTGTCGCGAGGCAGTCTCCAATCACATTGCGTATCAGTGATCACGTTTTATTTATTTATTTATTTTAGTTTATTTATTTAATTTGAATTACAGTGGCCAAAGGGCAAAAATATTAAAATTTACAAAGTAAAGAAAAGGTGTAAACAGTAAAATTCATTTAGGCCTAATTGAAAACATTACAAATATTAATATAATTAATTCATTTAAAAAGGCTCCTGAACATTTGTACCTGTCTTTTCTCCACCAAACCAACCTAGGCTGGACATTGCCTTTTTCCTGTTGGCTGCAGTAACATCATTTTGCAAACTACTATTTTGAAAACTATAAGAAATAAAATTCTAGGAATCTAAGGGACTGATATTCATTGCATACAAAGAATATTTAGAAATATAGAAAATGATGTTCACAAAATGCGGACAATAAGGGGGATAGTGGAGCTGAGTATACCTTTCAGTACACAGCATTTGGGCATGTGAAGACCAGTTAAGGTACTAGCTCTAAGTTCCCTACTAAGATTAGTTACTTTTCAGGAGAAGCATGTTCCTAAATTTAGTGGACTCAAGTAAATTATGATTAAACTTCATCAAAGGTCCTTTTTCTCTGGACTCTCCTGGAGGGGTGGGATACATAACAATTCAAGTGCCATGGTATAGGAATGATATTTGACCAAGTATAAATATATACAGACAGCTCGCTTTCTGAATTTAAGGTTATGCCCTGTAAGACATTCTGAAGGCTGCCTGGGCTTCTTCTATGTTTGCCCTGTGGTACCTCTGAGGCGTATTTAAAAGCGGTGCCCACGTGGCTCCGGACCTTGGATAAATTGACGCTTACTCACACTTAAAGAATAAGAGGACTAGGTAACCCAACTAACGGCGGAGCAGAGGGGTCTTGAGGGCACTCTTTGTGTGATCTAACATTGGAGCCCTAGGGCTAGAGATTATTTGATTTGGGGGAGTTTTGTGATTTCCTGAGCAAAAAACGCATACAAACGTAAATTATATTTTAGTTGACCTATGTTTTGATTAATCTTCTAGGACTACTTTATACAGGATGGAAGCCCATTGTATCCATCATTTACTTCTCTGATATGATCACAACTCAGGATGGACGAGTGAGTATAGAACTAATGTGTGTGGAGATAATGCTATATTGAGGGAATAACACTGTAGGTGTGCAGTCTTTACTGCAGGTTAAACCTACTGGTTTTGGGCATTAAGCGGGAGTCCTTGCGTCTGTGATCATGCTGGCTGGTCAAGTAACCCTGCGGTAAAACCCAAATGTCAAACTGTTATTCCCATTCATAAGTACTGTATTGATAAAGAAAATAAAGCCAAACGAAATGGGCAAATTCACGCTTTGAGGACACATAAAACACTTCCCAAACTACATGAATCAGGTGCATGATGGCAATCTTTGTCACTCTGATTGGTTGAAAATCTGTGTCACGCTTCCCACAAAACAGCTGGTGAACTCTGTTACATATGTGCTGTTCTACAGTTTTGATAAGCCAGTGCCATCCATTAATACATCCCCGTGATTCGTTGTGTCTAAACTGTCTTGAGCATTTATGAATAAGAAATAAAAAATTTGTCACGGGTCCTTACCTCAATTTAATGACGGTTTTGAAATTGTCACAGGTGATATTAACTGACCCAAAGACAGGAAGCTGAATTGGGCGTTATGATCATATACCATCCCTAAATCGCGCATGGAAACAGGTCATTATACTGTGTTAAGACCAAGTATCAAACTTTTTCATTCCCATTCATAAATACATGTACATGTATACGATTTTATTTTCAAAATGTTAAAAACTGTAATTTTGTAAAGCCAAATATAAAATAGGTGAAATACAGTTTTTGGGCACACACGAAACACTTCCCAAAAGGACATGTCAGCATGATGCAAAACAATCTGACAAATGCATACATGTAACATGCTGGCTAAATAGAACAGCTTGCGAAGTGACATATATCGAGCTGATCTGTCGCACATCCGTTAATAAACCCCAAGGTTAAGTTTTGTGAAAATCAGATTGTCTAAACTGTCTTGGGATTTATGAATAACTAATCACAGTACCTGGTACTGACTGCCATGATTACGCTAGCTGAGAACAGGGATGATATGGAAGAGTCTGGAGGTGGTGGTAAAATGGACGACATATCTCTTTGATTTTGGCGATATTTTTGGAATATCATCATCCAGTACACGTGATATACATGTATCTCCAAAAAACTTAATCTAATTTTAGCTTGATAAATTATTAGTGTGTATCTTGATGATATTATTGTGTATGTGTCCAGGCCTACTGGTGATGCAAATTACAATGTAATTGAGTAATCTACATGGTAAGGTCAATGATGATACAATTTTCAAGTCACTTTTGAGGTTCGCTTGTGGGGTAAAATCTCTAATCATAAAATCTAAATTTTCCAGCTTTGACAATCACATGTGCATTGTTACATGTATAAGCATGTATATAGCATTCATGAGCAACCTGGTCCACACGGGTTTACTTCGTCATGACTATGAGATAGGAATGGGACTGCTTTCAGCCTGGGGATGAAGATAGTTTGTTAAGAGAGGGAGGGGGCAGGGGAATCTTAAACATATAGGCCCTACTAGTAAAAATTCACTATGCGGTGTAGAAAGTTAGGATTTGTGTTTCACATTGTTAATGAAAGTTTTCTAGGTGTATTAAGGTCTTTTGCAACTGTGGGAATTATGAAAGCTTGTTTGTTTCAGAAAAAACCTTCTTTTAGACCTGAAATTAATGCAGCGCATTAGGGCAAAAAAAAAAAAAAGTCTCCGGTTTCAGATCTCCGAACACTTGTGCAGGCATGTATGAAATTTCCGCGTTCACAGCGAGAGAAATCCATCCTTTACGGCCCTGTTCCCTCGTTCGCGCATTCATCTCGGGGCTCCGCTTTTTCCCGGAGCGCCCGTGCCATGATTGTAGACTCCGCTTTGTATACCATCCAAACACATACAACTTCTTACACACAAAAAAGCGAACCGGGCATCGGCTGCACATCGTTAAGATCGCGCTGTGATTTTGACACGTGAGTTGGGGACTAGACCCGCAAAGCGGTTCGGCGTGTGAACATGTGAACTAGTCCGAAAAAGTGGCTAGGGCAGTGTGGCGTTCAACGCATGATGGCGTGCCCGATCGAGCCGTAGCCGTTGTCATATAGCCGCTTAATTCGATCGCGGTCGGGCCGCGACGTCTGAAAATTTCCGGGTTGCACAAAAAGTACACGACGTGGCGTCGTGCGGACGACTTGTCTTTTCTCAGCCACACTAAAACATAAAGAAAAAATCTTCAATTGCCAATTGTAATCATCTATAGATATCAGACAAAGACAAGTACAGATGATAAATATCTCCCCTGTCTCAACATGGGCAAAACCTGTGTCTTCTGTAATTACTGAATGTCAACAAAAGTATTTGAAAAATGTTGGTTTCTGTTATGCTTGTTTATTACAAAATGAAGGGCATTTGCAAATAAATCAAAATTAAAAGATTTGGTTTGTAATGTATACAATGTTTCTAGAAACTATTGTCTGTATGTACTTTTACATTTTCTGGGACACTCTTCTCACTCCAAAGTCCAAGTCTTCCAAACATTGGGATATTGCAAAGATCGTGACAAAAATAATGTGTTCCCTCTCACTTTGTATTGTTCTTAGTTCAAACACCTCACTTAGAATTTTACAAAAGAAAAAGGGGATAACACCATTACAAAAAATAAAGAATTTTGTCTTAGAAAGTGGTAATAAAAAGCTCAAAATGCACCTCAGAGCTTCCAGATGGCAAAATACTCAAGGACTGCAAGTTTTCGGGTTTCCGCACCGCGCTTGCCAGGTAACAAAACATTTTCCTCTTTTTATTTCACTGCCCAATCACATGCCTGGCACATGTCGCCTCAGACCCGCGTGTTGGCAATTGCAGCCAAAATTGCTGGATCGATTAGAATTCTGCTGCGCAGTGTTTTAAATGACCTTTTCTCATAGGGGTATAAATGTATGCCCAATTTGTGAGGCCTCTCTTGGCCACCATACTTGTGTATACATGGGAAATTTGGTCTGGTTCCAATAACCGTGTATACATGTGTCACATGTATTTCACTGGTTGGCAAAAAAAAAAAGGATTACCAAAAAACACCGCAACGATTTTGAAGCTGACCTACATGTATGACCAGAAACCAAAGACTTTTTTTTGTTTGGCCTTAGTACTAGTAGGGCCTACTGTATTCAGCTCCATGCAAATGTACATGTACACTGTATGTACAGTAAATGAGAAACAATGTGTGTACGAACATAAAATGTACACAAGGCCACTGGCATAAATCTGGTGGATATACATGTATATCTCCACTATTTGGCAGGGGGGTATGGACCATGGGATCAGAATTTTTCGTGCAGTAAAAAAAATTACAATAAAAAGTGAATAATTTGTGAAATACAAGCAAAAAAGAGGGAAAACTTTGTTTAATTAATATCATCCCACTCCCACTTTACGACACTTCACGAGGCAAATGCATGCATACAAAATAGACACACGCTATGAAAAGTGCATGCACATGTGCATTGTGGTAATTCCACATTCATGTCCATTGCGTCTGAGGCGTTGAGGGCACACTTTATGTATTAAAACTAAGTACTAATAAAATTAAATAGAGAATTAAACTGCTTACCAACCTAAAGGACCTGCACTGTAAATGCATAAGTAATAATGGTTATTGGCCTTGAAGTTATGTTTCGAACCTAGCAGGTTCTTTCTCAAAGGCAAAATGGACGATATACATGTACATACTTACATTTGTGTATACATACAATGACATGAAACACAATAAAGGGGGCCACTTTCCTACCGTCACGTTAGCAGTTTTTCTAATGGTTGTAATTTTTTTTTAAATATCTGAAACCACCCAAAAAGAATTTCAACATTTGAATAGACATGCATGCTTATCCTAAAGATAATTTGAGTTGATTATTACTATTTTTTAATTACCCTAAAATTTCCATCAACAAATGGACGGAAAGTGAGGTAACTTTTTCCGTCCAATTTTTATGGAAATTTGAGGGTAAAAAAATACATAAAAAAATAAAATAAATCAACTTAAATTAGTTCTAGTATAAGCCTGCATGTCCATTCACATGTTGAAACACTTTTTGGTCGGTTTCAGGTACTTAAAAATAAATAACAACCATTGGGAAAAACTGCTAACGTGACGGATGCAAAGTGGCCCCCTTTATTGTATTTTATGTCATATACATTCAGTCAAACCTGGATATAGTGGCCACCCAAGGGACCGGAGAAAAGTGGCCACTGTGTACAGGTGGCCACTGTGTACAGGTAGCCATTATATAGTAACGTATGAGTATATTGTGTAGACACAATGGCCATTTACTATAGTAATATGCATGGCGCTCATTTGCATATATTTAAACATGAAAAAGGTATGCAATGATATTATAAACACAAAAATAATGCATGTAGTCAAATAATTTCATGTGTTTATTTTTATTTTTAATCGACATCTACCACTGGGTCCATTGTCAACGTTAAACAGTAGAAGATACTCTTCTTTCCTTGCATCTACATGTACATGTACATGTATGTTGTTAATTTTGGTTTTATCTCCTCCATATCCATGTCTAGTGTTGTCATCTTTCTGAAGTCTTTGGTATCTCTTTAGAGCAAATGCTGTTGGCCAATAATGGCTGGATGACACAGGTGCTCCTTGCATCACTGTGTCATCCAGCCAATAATGGCTGGATGACACAGTGACTGCAGGAGCACCTGTGAAAGCAAAAATATACATAAATAAGGCTAAACAGTTTGACATGAAGTAGTAGGGATCAGATGGGAGGTAGATTGTGGAAAACACATTCCCACCATGTACATGTACACCTGGCATATCAAGTCACTCAACTTCCTGGCCACCTTCATCGCCCTCTTCCTCTTCAGTTGAGCGCCCTCTGTCACTAGAATCATCATTACTATGCTCAGAATTACTTGAAGGAAACACTTCTTCCTCGTCAACACGATGTTCAGCTCATGACCGGCTACTTTCCGTCATTTTTGGAGCATTTCGTTTTGTTGTGTTCAAGCGATCGATGCAACTTGCGTGTATATAATACAGCTCACACACCAACTTGCCTTCGCGGGAGGGCACTTTCACGTGTGTCATCAATGAATAATGTATGAGACTGACGACGCGGGGGGGAATTTTTCAAAACTCGCTGTGAGGGAGACGCAGATCGCTGGTTTTAATGATGTTTTTGTTTTTACATTAAGGAATCATCTTTATTGAATGTTAACTTAAATATAGTAATCATTAAGCATATATTGAATGAATTTTGGCGAGAATTAGCCGTGCCCAGTACCGTTCAAGTGGGTCTTTAAACACTAATGCAAAATGTATAGGAAATCTGAAAATGTTTAAACTAATATTTTATTATTTATATGCTATTTGAAAAGTAAAAAACGGATAAGCATGGTTTGTGTTTTCCTCAAAAGCTACTTTTCTATACCAGCTTTCATTATAAAAAAATAATTACCTTGAAACATTTAACACCAACAACTTAAACATGGTTAAATAACTACAATGTAGCAATGTACCCATGTGTCCCAGGTTCATGGAGTGACCCATAGGTCTTTTGAATATGAAATTTTTATTGTTACAATAAAAGATGTCAGACCTTTTCAAAAATATAATTGTGATTTCATCATTGATCATTTTGATTGAATTGGAAGTTTACCCTAGCTCATACCTACATGTAGTGTTTGTTAAAACAACACTTAAAATAAATCTTTGTATGCAGTCATTTTATAGATTTTAAAAATCTTTTAAAACATTTGAAAACACAACCATTCAATCATGTCATATGATTTTTTGTTTGTTTGACAGTATTACAGAGATCTCCTCACACAGTGTCTAGTCCATCTGAAATCAGCATTAGAGAAATTCCTGCTGATATACCAAATATACTGGTAAGTATGCATTTGACATTGAGTATGTTGGGCAAGCTTTGTGACATGGTGTCCCTTGTTTAATACATAGGTAGATGTACCATTCATTATCCTTATAATGAGTGCACATTCTCAAATGTTCTTCAAATTAGAATGACATCAATCTCTGTGCCTTGAATAGTAAGTTACAATGATGTTAATTACATGTAGGAGTAAGGCTAAATGATAATAAATGGTACATTGACCTACGTAACAAGGGACACCTATCACAAAGCTTGCCCCAACCTGGTGGAATGACCCATATTCTTTTAACAAAACAAAAGATTTTAGGCCTTGCATGGTGGAGTTTCATTATTTGCTTGGTTTGCAGGTACACCAGTGGGTTTATATCAGCTGTCGCTAAGTGAGATTGTTGGTTCAGATAAGTCGGTGTTGGTTTCTGAATTGATCAAGACAATCTTCAGAAGCAAAAGCCCTTTTCACACGAGCACACCTCGGTCGTTTGCGATTTTTTTAAACAAACTTTCACACGACTTCCACTCATGCCAAAACTAACGTCCCTCGTTTTCCATGGAGGGTCAAAGGTCATGATTGTGCAATCCAATATTTCACTGGTACTGCGTGCAGAGCTTATTCACTGAACGCTTTTTTCTACATTACCAGTGCTTTTCCCGCGAAGATATACACTGTACACATTGTGCGAAGTCAAACGTTACTTTCTCCCACATTTTGTTTTCATTTCCTTCCCATTTCCCGAAAATTTTATTCTCGTTTTATTATGGATATCGAATCAAGTATACTTGCAACAATTCCGACGGATTCACAGAGCCAGATTTCTAACGTAAGGCCCATCCAACGAGAAAAATAAATGTGTCCGGCCAAGAAAGTCTCTTGGAGTTAACAATGAAACCGTTTCATTCACTGATCAACGTGATGGGGATGTACAAGTTGTTTACCAACACACATTTTTTTGAGGAGGTCTCGATCTCTGTTATAAATAATGAGGGTCCATGGTAATTATTTAACAAGGATAGGCCCTAGCTTTCACACGACTGGGATTTGCTATTTTTTAACATGGATGCGATTTATAGTTAAGGTCACTTGTTAAAACGGTCTCGTGTGAAACGGCCTATAGATAGTCTGCAAATGATGATGCATACAGATGAATATAATAAATTAGCTACCCTCATGGCTAAATCCACTGAGCTTATATACCTTTGAAGCCACCCACCAGAAGCAAACCATCAAATTTGAGTGCCTTTGATCCACATATATATCAAGAAATGGACACACAGCAACTCGCTACCTAAACATCCACAAACCATACTAGAGAAGTACAATGTAATTGGGGGCCGTACTCAAGTTCCCTCAGCCCTATGTTCCCTCATCCCAAAATAGACCCTATGTTCCCTCAGCCCTATGTTCCCTCAGCCCTATGTTCTCCCATCCCAAAATAGACCCTATGTTCCCTCAGCCCTATGTTCCCTCATCCCAAAATAGACCCTATGTTCCCTCAGCCCTATGTTCCCTCAGCACATTGAGGGAACATAGGGCTGAGGGAACATAGGCATGACCCCTGTAATTGGATATAGACCTCAGTCAATGCCACCTTTAATGACAATTCATGACATCATTTTAAGGGTCAACAAAGAACTTGAAATATCCGAGATCCACTATAAACAGACTTGAATATCCAAGCAAAGTCACTTTGATACACATCCTAATAACTGCACCGAATACGATCCCAAAGTACAAGACATTCTCAAGACGGACTGCCGTCTTATGAAGAAACTGATTCCAGCCTAGCAGTGGAGAGAAGGGATACTTCTGTCCATAAATCGAAGCACTGTCATAACAACACCACTGTACAGACACCTCTGCCTGTCTAGTTCGAAGTGCCTAAGGGCAATTTCATGTTTACATTAATTGTTTTAGGTTTTGGGGCCATTCTTAATTAATGCTATAAAATATATTTCACTCATCATTTTTTTCACAGGAGGCTTGAGGCGATGACACGATAATATCGAATATCACGATATTTTTTTTTCTTCGATTATGATATCGAGAACTTTTCAAATTATCGAGATATTGGCAAATCGCGATGAAAAAAATATATCGCGATGAAAAAAATATCCTTGATTGTCAGTCGGGTCAGAAATTCCATGGAAAAAACTTAGGGAAGTCTTTTCAGCTTTCGGAAGTGAGAAACAAAATCAAACTACTTCTGTGGTAAGCCGACAGTCAGATCACAGTCAGGGCATTGTTTAAAATCCACCGCCACTCAAAGAAATCTATTCAAACGGATTAAGTGTAGGGGATTGAATGGGGTATTTGATCCAACAATGTGTAGACAATGTTCACGTTTCACTTCTAGCCATGGTTGTCTGTGACTCTGGTTGGCGCACCACGTGAGAGTACATTATATCGTGCATATTTAAATATATACAGAATATGGGCGTTAATTTAAAAATCGACAACAAAATACCATTTTGCAGTAATTGCAGGTGCTCTGTCCTCACATTAGTCATGAATTATTAATTTAATATCAAAGCATGGATCGGCAGCGGCTCGATCAAAGTTGGGGGATTAGGACACTATTCTATTATACCATATTGGGACTCTTGTTTAGTGACAAAACACATACACGTACTCTTGATAAATACGTGACGTTTATTTTAAATAGTGTGAGTACAATCCAAACTCGGGTCGGTCTCATTTTCAGAAGTGCAAATGATGTGTCACAATCACATGGTTTTATTCTATCCATGGTACTATGTAGGAATAAACCTAGTCACGTGTTTATACTGACGTGACCCAGTAATGTGGAACGCATGACGCAGTAACCGTTAGGGCTGTGCCGGGTATTCGGGGGTCCGGATACCCGACAGAAACTGTCATTACCCGGTTCCATTTTTCGGTTCTGAGTACCCATAAACGACTTTTTAAAATTAGGACTTACCATTTCAGCAATGTGAACAGAAATCTTTGACTATTGAACAATGTAATGTTTACACTTTTAGGAGCAATTTTATTCAAGAGATTACACTCTGATAATGTGTATTTTTCATACACTTTTGTCCAACTGTTTGTGATACATTGTATCCAATTATTAAGACTCAAATAGCCTGGCTGCAGCATGCTACAAACAAGTATCAAACTAGCTGCTCAGGATGGAATGTTTGCCTATTGTTCACAGTAATTGGATTAGTGGGACAATAACTGCTGCTTCATGTCTGCAAGGTAGTGTGCACCAAGATGTGTTAATAGAGGGGATTTTATTATAGGGGACGTCCACATTAATTGTTGTCCTAATAAAGTGGTGTTGAAATTGGTTTTTGTTGTGTAATTATTTTGATGTGCCACTGACCATCCCTCAGCATATCACCAACATTTACATTTATTTACCCACCGATACCGAGCTCTCTTGTGTATTACATTTGCCGACAAGGTGACAATTTGTTTCAAAAGAAAGACATAAAAGGGAGGTGTTAAGTCGGTGTCTTTGAAACCAAACCAGCTGGGCTCAGTGATGATCCATGTCATTGGTGGCAGTCAAATGCCATTTGGTTTCCATCAGTCGCAAGGATCACCAAGAAGTATCTTGATATTCTGGCGACGAGAACTTTTCAAATTATCGAAAAAATTTCAAATCGCGATGAAAAAAAAATATCCTCGATTGTCAGTCGGGTCAGAAATTCCATGGAAAAAACTTAGGGAAGTCTTTTAAACTTTTGGAAGTGAGAAACAAAATCGAACTACTTCTGTGGTAAGCCGACAATCAGATCACAGTCAGGGCATTGTTTAAAATCCACCGCCACTCAAAGAAATCTATTCAAACGGATTAAGTGTAGGGGATTGAATGGGGTAGCCTATTTGATCCAACAATGTGTAGACAATGTTCGTGTCTCACTTCTAGCCATGGTGGTCTGATGTGACTACGTTGGCGCACCACGTGAGAGTACATTATATCGTGATGAAAAAAACGGTCAAATGCCGTTTGGTTTCCATCAGTCGCAAGGATCGCCAAGAAGTATCTTGATATTCTGACAACGGCAGTGCCCTCCTTCACAGCAAAGTGGAGCTGCTTATATAACGCCTGATAAGGTGAACATGCTGGTATTTCTGTCAATGAACGCCCACATAACTGCCACCCCACCAAAGTGAACATGATTTATAACTTATCAATAATAAGTAACAATCAGTACACCGCAACCGATTTTGAAAGAGAAATATTAGGTTCTGAAAATAATCTTAATTCTTAAAATCATTGTTTAGCTTTATTATTATTAGTAGTAGTAGTAGTAGTTGTTTTTAATTATTCCTAGCTAGGTTTCTTATAGTAAATTCATTCTTTCAGGAAACAAGGTTTATTGACAGGTTTATTGACATTTAACTAAAGTTCATTGTGATAGAAACAAATTAATATTCAAGTTCTGATTTTAGATTCGTAATATTTTTCAGTTTGTTAGTTTCATAATATTAAATATTATTTTAGTACGCAAAATCATGTCCTTATCCAAAGCCAACATGACGTACGGGATATCCTTATTTAGAAGGCAGGGGCGCGGCAAGAAGGCGCAAGCACATGAATCGTTATAATTCCCACAACAGGTTAGTTCCGCCCACATCGCCTTTGATTGACCAATGACATTATTCAACACGTGTTTTGTGACATGAACATCCAAGTCAACTTGCTATACGCATGCGCTCTGATCACGCACACATCAGTGATCATTGTTTTCTGATATGGTAGTCACACTCCTGACACAGTCACGTGTGAGGCTGCTGTAGCTGCATGATGCACCGGCCGTGCGCGCGTGTGATCAATTGGGCTTTCTTTTGTACAGTGTATGGTACATTGTAACAATTTTTACGGTTTTTATTTCAGAAATAACTTTCAGTAAATACAATATTTTGTCACCAAGATGTTATACTTTAATAAAGATCAAATTAAATATGGTATCCTCTGTTTGTTAACATTTACATGTACAGTGTATTTGTACACCAAAGGAGGCATGTTTTCAACAAGAATGAAAACGGGTATCCGACCTTTCCTGATTTCGGGTATCCGGTTCCAAAAATATCCGAAAACGCACAGCCCTTGTAACCGTCCCACATAATTATTAATCAAATGAATTTGCCAATGACCATGGTGCACTCATGAATGGTGCGATTCCACTTGTTTCTCAGGAAAGCACTGGCAATTTATTGTGACGCTTGTAGATGGGTACATCCCTGTAATTATCGGCTTTAAAGCAATCATGCGTGAAAACAAAATAATTGCGATATTATCGAAAATCGCGATATATGTTTGACAATATATCGTGGATGAAAAAAAAATTGATATCGCCCAAGCCTATTTCACAGTAGTTGCATTATACCCAGATCTTACTAAACACAAAATATAATTTAAGAAATTTGTTAGATGTATGCTATATAAGACAAAAACTGACATTTTACATGTATGCATGTCTGAAAAATGTAACCTGAGTAACCAGCATTTTTCTCTTATATATAGTGTGCATGTACATATAATTTCTGAAATTAATTTTTTGTGTTAAGTACAGTTTGGGTATAATGTAACTACTGCGAAAAAAATGTTGAGTGAAATATATACATTGTAAGTAAGGAAATATATACATTGTAAGTAAGGAAATTTATGGCATTAAGAGTGGACCCAATACCTCTGAAATGTAATGTAACTATGGAATTGCCCCTAAGAATTTTTGGGATCCACAAATCTCACAATTCACTCATTCCAATTGTATCATCCAGAGGTCCCTGGCCCCACATACAGCCTCATGTAACACTTGACCATAATATGATGCAGACTTGTCGGTAACACACTTCACCATGTTCCTAATTCAGCATGGTTACTTGATAAAGGGAATCACACTCTTGAGTTTTGGCATCAAGTCATTATTTCCCAGTGTACCCACTGACGAAGCATGCCTCATAATTGAGTTCTCGCTGTGCATGGAACATATTGACCCCACGTTTTAGACGGGTAAACCTAAATATATAGCCGCACTCTTTGTGTATTTTACGCATGGGTTAACAGGGCCATAACATTATAAAAAAGATACCATCCGAAAGGGGAGAAAATATGCTTCATTTTGAGGGGTCAAATGAAAAAATCAACCAAGAATTACCGAAATGGCACCAAAAAGTATACATACTTGAATCAATTTTTTCCCAGTACAATAATTAAATCAACATTTCTTCCATTTGCCCCCTCATTATGACTATCAATTATTACAAATGTAATAACTGCAAATAATTTGTTGATTAATTGAGAAGTCATGTGTAAGTCACTATTTTCAAAAGGTATATTCCACACTTTCACCTGATTTCTCATCGCTCAATGTACATGTGGCAATTGCATGTGCTTGCGCTGAATGAACTGTCAATATTGATACGTTGGCACCGTTTCTAATTATTGTCAACATCAGGTAAGACAAGTTTCCTCTTCATTTTTGTCAGGGTAGATACTTCACTCTTTGTGTAAAATATTATGTTTTTTGATAAGTAAGATGCCTTAAGTAGACTTACAGTATCAGCCAAATAACTGGGTAATAACTATGGGTACAGTTGAGTTGATACTATTGTTGTATTGACATTCAAAATAGGTCCCCTATTGTTAAAAAAACATTTAAAAAAAAAGTAACACATGCCCCTCAACGATTGTAAACAAAAGTGCATCAGAAACCAAATCACCTAAAAAAAAATTGAATTTTACTGGTAGATACATTAATAACTGGAATTGTGAGTAAATATAGGTTTTCCCAGTCAATTTCGGCAAATAAGCAGCCAATTTAAACACTGCATCATTCTGTTTCGTGCAAAATTGAATGCTGCTCAAAATCATCATTCAATTTCGTTTTAATGAGTAGGCAATAGTACTCTTGAGTCATGCGATTTAAACAAAATAACCATCCAATTTAACAATCCACTCAAACAGCATTCAAATTTGCAGGAGCTTATTCACAGCACTTATTTGGTCATTCAAATTTATTATTGGGCAGGCATTTGTGGAGTTTGTGCAACTTAATTGACGCTTTGTTAAACTTCGTTTAACTTGATTTACCTATAGATTTTTAAAGGTATAAAAACTGTTCACTAAAAATAAGAAACCAGGATAAAAAATCATAAAGACACACTCAAACAATAAAACAGGTTAATGAAATAGTCCAATATAACATAAAAAACACATTACAGAATTAGGCCCAGGTCAGAAAACCAATAAAGATTCTAATAGAATAAACAAAACAAAGTATGATAAAAAGACTGATAGGTCCTTTGTACGAGAAACGCACATGAATAAAGAAAACAAAATTAAGTTTGAATTAAAGTAAAGATATGAAACTATTCGGTTGTCTTGTACAATTAATCTATTTGTTTGAATTTTTTCTCGTATTTATTTGAATTCTCATTTTGCGAAATTGATTGCATGTTATACGAAAACGAAAATAACATTTTTGTGAAAATCTCCGTCAAACCAACTCTGCTAAATTTGATGATGATTGTGCATTACTAAAAGGAATGTAGTATACATGTATTGTACATGTATGCTAAATTGAATATAATGCTAAATGAACTCGCATGCCTGAAAATGAAATTGAATGCTTGAATTCTTAATTCGAAACACAGTAGCAACTGGAGAGGCAAAATCGCTTTAATATGAATGTATGAAAGTGAAATTGGCTGCTTATTTGTCGAAATTGACCAGGAAAACCTATAATAATTTTATAACTAAAATATTGCCCAAATGATAGTCAACAGTTTTTTTCCAAACTAACTCAGTAAGTCAAATGCCCCTTTTATTATATTTTTAAAGACATTTTAAATGACAATGAGTTTATATTGAATGTTGATCCATACTGTTTCAGGGGATTGGGACAATTATGATTTTTATTTTCAAGGGGCTGAAGTAATTATGGCATCTCCCATCAGTCATCACCAAGGGTGACATCTGCAAGATTATAAGGATCATGTCCAGTGTGTTTCAAACACTTAATGTACTGTAGGCAACTTCCAAATTTATTACTCTCAGAAGATTGAAAAGCTCAATCATGGCTTGGTAAACAGTAACTCTCAATTTACTTGTTATTTTGTTAAAATATTTATGTCACCAAGGTTTCCATGGTAACAGGGCTATTTGTAATGCATTACACTGTAAACATAAATTAGTCATTTTGACTAATAAAAATTAGTCCTGCCCTACGTCTGAAATGACTAATAAAAATTAGTCAGACAAGCCAGATGACTAACATTAATTAGTCAAATACAAGACAAATATTAGTCAAATGTGACTTATTTTAATTAGTCATCTGACTAAATCCAAAAACGTCTGAAATGACTAAACGTTAGTCATCTGACTTTTGCAATTTGTCATTCAAAATGATGACTAATCACATTAGTCACGACTAAGGCTTCATTTCATGTAAAAACAAAAGAAATGAAGCAAATTAAATCATATAATCTTGTCAAAAATATTTATTTCAATGTAACCGGGTTTTACCTTCACTTAACTGTGTAACAAAATGTGTATACTCTTAAAAGACAGTTTGAATACATTGCATCATCACAAAGACTTTGTATTACGGGTTACACCTCGTTGAGGTATCATGCAGCTTTAAAAGTGTTTTTTGTTTCTTCTTTTTTCTTAGATATGTGATGTGTCATACATCACATATCTAAAAAAAAAAAAATAAAAAAAATAAAAAAACACTTTTAAAGCTGCATGATACCTCAACGAGGTATAACCCGTAATACAAAGTCTTACTATAAAGTAAAAAAAAGTAAATTAAATATATCCACAAGTTCAGCTTCAGTGAATCTCTTCAAATTGCAATAAGTTGGCAAAACAGCAAAACAAATGTAGACACGAGGAATATATGCCACATCTGTTTATTACCCCAGCAGTTGGGTTGCAACAGCAAAGGCGGAGATAATAAGCGCACCCCCACACACACACAATAGTAGTACACGATACATTTTTGCAATCCAGGTTTCCAGGTTTCTTAGTGGCAAGTAAATTTAGTAACTTACAATTTTGTGCAGTAAATATAAAAACCAAGTTCAAATATAATGCAACAACTATAATGTAGCACAAGTTATTGTAAAAATAAAAGTATAACTGGTTTGCATTTAAACTTATAAACTGAGTGATAAAATGACAAATGTAATCGAATGAGTCAGAGTGTAACAAACTTCATACATGTACCATTACTCAAATTAAATTACAAATTGAAATAAGATTTGGCCCTTCCAGACATTGCTTATTACCTTATAAAATTAGGGTGATATTGCAAAGGAACATTATTTTGGCAAGTGATTTTCCGTTTTAATGAAAAAGGCAAGAATAAATCTCACGAATAGCACCATAACTGATTCCAAATGTGTTGTAAATTGAAAACCAGGGAGTCTTAATTCTTTTCACACATTCAGTGAATTCAAAAGACACCAAGACAACCCTCTGGCTAAAACCATGTTGTTGGTCGCATTACTTGTCAAGATGCTGGTTTAATCTCTCAAGTAATGTGACCACTGCACGTTCGATCTTCACATTATCCTGTACATTCAGGATAACTTTCTAGAAGAAGGTTAGCGTCTTCTTAAATCTTGCTGGATATGCCAAGTTGAAAATATAAAAACAGGCCAGGTATCTGAGAGGTCTGAATCGTCTCCTTTAATGTATGGTGCGCCATCTTCCTGTATATCTATGAGAACATAAAACCAAAAAATACTTTACAATTAGATTGTGCGATGTCTTTTAGGCAAATGATGTCTTTTAGGCAAATGATATTCAACAGATGTTTTGTGAGCGCAACAGCTCCAGTTCCAATGTAGCAGAAAAGGAGGTCACAACCAAAAACCAGTGGTTGAACTGCCACTATGCTTTTGAACAGCTCTCAACATGAATCAGGAGACAGCTGCTCATTGAGGTGTAAAAGCATGAAAGAGTAAATCTTGCTGTAACGCCCA
Organism: Zoroaster sp. YZ-2022; assembly: GCA_029582265.1. Lineage (NCBI taxonomy): Eukaryota > Metazoa > Echinodermata > Asteroidea > Forcipulatida > Zoroasteridae > Zoroaster > Zoroaster sp. YZ-2022. Next base: position 10,657,920 of record CM055832.1, read on the forward strand.
TGAGCTACAGGGCTGGTGTTACCACTGCTGTAAAAAGTTCAAATTGGGTATAAGCATTCTCAGAGTATACTGACTGGAATGTCAAATATAAAAAATTCTCAAAACCACTTCACTCCAAAGGAGTACATGCAGTTTCACAGCGTTGCATATAAGGTACCCGAAAACTCCTTAGATTGTTTATATAATACAGAAGCCTCAATTTATTTTTAAATGTTTAATTTATTCAATACAATATTTTCAAGCTACACTGTAGTTCTTTGCATATCAAACACAACACACATTATGTACTTACACTCTCCTTAGCAAGTAGCAACATACTGCCTGCCTTTTCTCTTAACAAAGCCGGAATACCAAGTATGACTGCGACAGAAGTTGCCTCTGAAACAATGTTTATAAAAGACCACATTTAGTACAAAAATATAATCAATCATTTGACAAAAGCTTCTTATTTAACCCTTTGAATCCGAGCGGCCGGTTTTCCGGCCGCGCGCAAGAAGTCCCTAAACCCCAGCGGCCGGTATACCGGCCGCTGATCACGTGCGTTTACTGGGGATCAGTGTGGGGTAGCCACACAGCCATGGGGGTTCAAAGGGTTAAAGCCCCTCTACAATATTATTTTGGCAACTCTGATTGACTAACCGTGCTTAAGTTTCACCCAAGTGCAAATGTGCTCACATTATGGATAAAAACCTAGAAAAACTGAAATGGTGATTGTCTGTAATGTTGAGGTGAATCACGCAAGACAGCAATTTCGCAGATTCTGTTTTTCTGCCTGAATCTTATTTTCATAATTTCTCTTAAATGTCTGCACTTCCGGCAGAATAACTTTAATATCACATAATCTTCACATCAATTAAGACTTGCTTACATTTATTTTATTCTGGAATAGTGGAACTAATAATGTTGTATAGGGGGCTTTAACTAGGTTTATCATCCTAAAACCAACTGACCTTTTCTAGCAATGTCATCCCGTTGCAGAGGGATGTTATCCAGAGCCTTCTGGTGTAAGTCTTCCAATTTCTTGGCCGACCCAAACAGCTTCAGGATGGCACTTTCATACTTCTTCAGGCCTTCGTCCAGAAGTTCTTCTACTCCAGCTCTTGTTCCCTGCAGTCTCTTGAACTCGGATAACATCTGTTAATATCAAATCAAGAAAGAAAAAAATTTAAAATAAAATTACAAATCGAAATATGAAACCCACATTTGCTCTTTAAGTTACAGGCCTCTTTACATGTAATGTCCACTTTATATTTAATCATTTTATTATTATTTCTGTAATAAATATTTATTTGCTTTTTAGCACTGATTGACTGAATACATTTTTTTTTTAAATGGAAGCGATATAAAGCTCATAAAAGTAGTAGGCCTAGTCTGCATTTCTTTATTTAATAAAAAAACAGTAACAATTATATTTACATTTAATTGACCAAGCTAAACAAATGTATTTATCAAAACTAATGAAATAAACAATAAAAACAATAGAAAATAACAGAAAATAATAAAGAAATAAAGAAACTTAAATAAAGAAATCAAATAAAGAAATGAGTAAAAAAGGAAATTAAGAAATAATAAAAAAACAAAAGCAAGATTACAATGTGGGTCATTCCCAACCCCTACAAACAGTGACAAAAACCTAACACAATGGTGCGGTCTGATGTCATTGCGCAGGCATGTTCGGACAGAGAAAATCGGTTATTTTTACGAAGAAAAAACTATTTTTTCCTTGAAAAATAAGTATGCATGAAAGTGCAAATAATTTTGAGCCGTGTTTCCAGATACACTCTGGCAATAAATACCGCATTTGAAGGTATTTTGTAACTTGTTGTCTTGAGTTGTCGTGGAGTTGTATTGAGTTGTCGTGAAACTGTCGAGTTAAATAGTGTGACCGAAAATAAGGCCTCAACTAATAAAACATTCACTTAATACAACGAAAACTGGACTTACCTTGCAGTTGATGACATTCCTGAGTTCGTTGACATTATTTTGATGTTTGATGGCTTTGATGAATCCAAGATTGCAGTAGATTATGACAGTGTTCTAGCAAACAATATTGCTGTACACACAATAAGCAATCGAACAATGCATTGACACGTCGATACAATGGCGGCCAATAATGCAAACGTGGCGCGGTTCAATTTCAATGGTACCCGTTCAATGCATGGACAATACGCGAACCGCAAACTACCAGTTGTGTTCAACCAATAGGAACTTAGCAGTTGCATAACCGTACCAATTTCGTTTTTCTTAGTCGTATGACGAGACACATTAGTCATTGACGAAGTAATAATGTTCCCATCCAGGCAAATTATTTGTGATTTTGTCACCGATTTGAAAGAAATAACATTCAATTATCACTGAATGAATCAAATGGTACACAAAATGTATCACAAAAAATTATCATGACCATTTTCATATGAATTTAATACTACAAAAATGTTTAAAAATATGTGTTTATGAAAAAGATCGTAAGTCCGAATGACTTGAAATAAACCCCAGCAAAAATTCATTCTGAAAGCAATTATAAACTTGAAATAATCAAGTTTTGCTCATAACGAATGACTTATTTTTATTAGTCACAAACATCAGCAATGACTAACCTAAATTGGTCATTTGTGACTAAACATTAGTCCTACGTTGATTTAATTAGTCATTGAGACTTGACTAATCTAAATTAGTCGTTTTGACTAATTTATGAGCACCAATGACTAACTTATGTTTACAGTGTACCAGTATCCATGCAAAATGATGGTATCATAAACAGATCACTCTATAACTGAATTTCCTGAATTTTATATGAAAATATTACCAAAGTTGTGTTTACTATTGTTCATTTGGTAAAATAATAATAATTTGGTTCATTTCCATAGCAACAGCATAATTGTGTATGTGTAACATTTTCAGAGATTGTACATACTGAACATGTATCATGTTGAAATATATAGGTTAATAAAATGTGTATAGCGTTTTACCTGTTTTGCAAAATAAAACACTAAATTACAGGTGTTATTGTGTCTGTTATTTTAATTCATAATATGTCATGTTTCCATAGCAATGGCTTTCATTCAGCAATTAAATATCATATTAGTTCATAGTCCAGTGACCTAAAGTTGAACATTTTGTGCAAATCCATAAAGAAAGAGAAGATACACAGCATTTATTAAAATTGTATGCTAAACAGTGACGCTGCCCTTCTTATTCCTCAGTGCTTTAGGAATTCAAGGCAAAAAAAAGGTGTGTACATATTTAGTTTTAAAATTGTTTTATCTCAGCTACACTAACTCTGATTTGTACCCAATAACGTGCATTGTTCAATATTAATGAGATCTTCAAATAATATTACTCTTGATGCAGTTTGACACATGGTTAATTTTCACCTGAAAACCCTGTTAGTGATACTGTTAGTGATATTGTGCCCATGGCTAAACAAAAAGGTAAAAAGAGACATCCTTGGATTTCAGCGGAAATTATCACTCTTAGTAGGAAAGAAACATCATGCTTTTAGAGCAGCTAAACGTAATCCTGCAAACATTAATTTATGGACAAAATATAAAACACTATAATAAAGTATATCACTGTACAATCATATTTTTCTTATGTTCAAGATTTGGCTCAGAATTCCTCATCTAACCCAAAACAGTTTGGTTGTTAGTATGCCAATAATTTCAATTCTGTTTTTCAAAGTAATTTCACTGTTGACACAACTGATTTTGATTTTAATAGTACTTTGTGTAGCCATTCTCCCTCAGGAATTAGATTATGTGATACTACTAATGCTGACGAAGTTAAGAAATTGTTAAAGGAAATTAATATGTATAAATCTGCTGGCCCTGACATTGTTGCTTAACTTAGCCAGTAACAACTTAGCTGAACCATAAGCTATTTAACCGTTCACTTTCATCTGGCACTGTGCCTACAGAGTGGAAACTTGCTAATGCTGTACCTCTGCTAAAATCCGGTGACCCCCATGACATCTCAAATTACAGACCGATTTCACTTTGTTGGACGGTTGGCAAAATTCTAGAGAAGATTGTCTGCAGACACATTGTCAATCATATGTACAGAGGCGGCATTATATCTAATTTTCAACATGGTTTCTTTCCGTAACGTTCATGTGTAACTCAATTGTCAACATTATAACATCATTGGTCAGAAATACTAGATAAAACTAAACCACCTCGAATTGATGTAATTTTTTTAGATTGGTCGAAAGCATTCGATCGTGTGACTCATCAAATATTGTTAAACAAGTTACCTAAATGCTGACTGAGAAAAATTATTGGGGGGGGGGGGTGTTACACCCCCACACCACTTGCTCGCTACTGCCCTGCATGGGATTGCAGTACAACCAAACTTGTGAAAACACTCATGCGATGACCAAAGCTGAAACATATTTCATCACGTGCCCGGTAAAAGGTTGTAAGTGTGCGTGCATCCTGAATTTGAATTTTTGAGAAAGGCCTGTTTGAAAGTTTAAATGCAGAGCTGCCAACCAGTACGATTTTGTCATATTTCGTATGATAAAACGATTAAAATACGACACTACGATATACATGTAAAAAAAAATACGATTTAAAAAAAAAAAAAAAACTAAAAATTTATATTGCCTGGTTACTACTTCTTTCCGTCCGCGTGCACAAACCTTACGGTATTTTTCTTCACCCAAAAAGTACTGAGCCAATCTAAGGGCAAATTATGTCATGAAGTAAAGTTCAGTGACAAAGTGCTCCTCAAGTGCAAGAAGGCAGCTGCTCATTTCAACAGACAATAGGTGATGGCCACCTAATCTATGCTTGTGATTTGTTTGTTTATTAAGAATATGATTTTTTGTGTTAAAAATAGTATTTTTTGGGATTGTGAATATGATTTTTTTGTCTGCTGGGGTTGGCAAGCTCTGTAAATGCTTCTCATAATTTAATAAGCAATAATAAGTAATTCAAATTAGCCACACCTAAAGAAAAGTGTATTTAGACTCACATTAGACTTACTACCTTTTGCCAGGAAGAAATGTGTTTGAGGAGAGCAATAACATAATGGCATTAGGTTCTTACATCCTTTTTCCGGGAACAAAAGTAAACATCAGATGGGCCAATTATAGGTCATAAGAACCTTACGTCCTTTTGCCGGGAACAAAATGTATCATTGGTGAAGTCAGTGAACGGTGGGTCGTAAAATAGATCTTTCTTCAAAACAATTATTTAGGCCTAATGATCAACTGCGGCCTATGGATGACATAGGCCTGTGGACGATCGACTTGCACTTTAGAATAAGAAGCCTACATGTACACTCCACTCATCTGTCCCTTCCACCCTATCCATTCCTTCCAACCCATCCATTCCTTCCACCCATCTGTCCCTGCCGCCCCATCCATTCCTTCCACCCATCTGTCCCTTCCACACCATCCATTACTTCCACCCATCTGTCCCTGCTGCCTCATCCATTCCTTCCACCCATCTGTCCCTTCCACACCATCCATTCCTTCCACCCATCTGTCCATGCCGCCCCATCCATTCCTTCCACACCATCCATTCCTTCCACCCATCTGTCCATGCCGCCCCATCCATTCCTTCCGCCCCATCCATTCCTTCCACCCATCTGTCCCTTCCACACCATCCATTCCTTCCAACCATCTGTTCCTTCCACCCATCTGTCCTTGCCATTCCTTTCCTTCCACCCCATCCATTCCTTCCACCCATCTGTCCCTTCCACACCATCCATTCCTTCCACCCATCTGTCCCTTCCACACCATTCATTCCTTCCACCCGTCTGTCCGATCACTCCATACATTCCTTCTACCCACCTGTCCCTTCAACCCCATCCATTCCTTCCACCCATCTGTCCCTTCCACACCATTCATTTCTTCCACCCATCTGTCCCTTCCACACCATTCATTCCTTCCACCCATCTGTCCCTTCCACCCCATCCATTCCTTCCACCCATCTGTCCCTTCCACACCATCCATTCCTTCCACCCATCTGTCCCTTCCACACCATCCATTCCTTCCACCCATCTGTCCCTGCTGCCCCATCCATTCCTTCCACCCATCTGTCCCTTCCACACCATCCATTCCTTCCAACCATCTGTCCCCCTTCCACTCCTTCCACCCATCTGTCCCTGCCATTCCTTTCCTTCCACCCCATCCATTCCTTCCACCCATCTGTCCCTTCCACACCATTCATTCCTTCCGTCTGTCCGATCACTCCATACATTCCTTCCACCCACCTGTCCTTTCAACCCCATCCATTCCTTCCACCCATCTGTCCCTTCCACACCATTTATTCCTTCCACCCATCTGTCCCTTCCACCCCATCCATTCCTTCCACCCATCTCTCCCTTCCACCCCATCCATTCCTTCCACCCATCTGTCCCTTCCACACCATACATTCCTTCCACCCACCTGTCCCTTCCACCCCATCCATTCCTTCCACCCGTCTGTCCGATCACTCCATACATTCCTTCCACCCACCTGTCCCTTCCACACCATCCATTCCTTCCACCCATCTGTCCTTTCCACCCCATCCATTCCTTCCAACCATCTGTCCCTGCTGCCCCTGCTGCCCCATCCATTCCTTCCACCCATCTGTCCTTTCCACCCCATCCATTCCTTCCAACCATCTGTCCCCCTTCCACACCGTCCATTCCACCCATCTGTCCCTTCCTTCCACCCATCTGTCCCTTCCACACCATCCATTCCTTCCACCCATCTGTCCCTTCCACACCATTCATTCCTTCCACCCGTCTGTCCGATCACTCCATACATTCCTTCCACCCACCTGTCCCGTCAACCCCATCCATTCCTTCCAGCCGTCTGTCCCTTCCACCCCATCCATTCCTTCCACCCACCCTGTACCTTCCACCCCATCCATTCCTTCCACCCACCTGTCTCTTCAACCCCATCCATTCCTTCCACCCACCCCTCCCTCCATCCATCCATCCATCCATTCCTTCTGTCTGTCCCTTCAACCCCTTCCATTCCTTCCACCCGTCTGTCCCTTCAACCCCATCTATTCCTTCCACCCAGCTGTCCCTTCAACTCATCCATTCCTTCCACCTATCTGAACCTTCCACCCCATCCATTCCTTCTAGCCGTCTGTCTGATCACTCCATCCATTTCTTCCACCCATCTGTCCCTAATTCTGCCCCATCCATTCCTTCCACCCATCTGTCCCTTCCACACCATCCATTCCTTCCACCCATCTGTCCCTTCCACACCATTAATTCCTTCCACCCGTCTGTCCGATCACTCCATACATTCCTTCCACCCACCTGTCCCTTCAACCCCATCCATTCCTTCCACCCATCTGTCCCTTCCACACCATACATTCCTTCCACCCATCTGTCCCTTCCATCCCTTCCTTCCACCTGTCTGTCCGATCACTCCATACATTCCTTCCACCCACCTGTCCCTTCAACCCCATCCATTCCTTCCACCCATCTGTCCCTTCCATCCCTTCCTTCCACCTGTCTGTCCGATCACTCCATACATTCCTTCCACCCACCTGTCCCTTCAACCCCATCCATTCCTTCCACCCATCTGTCCCTTCCACCCCATCCATTCCTTCTAACCATCTGTCCCCCTTCCACTCCATACATTCCTTCCACCCATCTGTCCCTTCACTCCATACATTCCTTCCACCCACCTGTCCCGTCAACCCCATCCATTCCTTCCATCCATCCATCCATTCCTTCCACCCGTCTGTCCCTTTCCCATCCATTCTTTCCACCCACCTGTCCCTTCAACCCCATCCATTCCTTCTAGGGCCGGGTATCCGGATACCCGACCGAAACTGTCATTACCCGGTTCCATTTTTCAGTTCTGAGTACCCGTAAACGACTTTTTAAAATTGGGACTTACCATTTCATTGTGAACAGAAATCTTTGACTATTGAACAATGTATTGTGTACACTTTTAGGAGCAATTTTATTCAAGAGATTACACTCTGATAACACCTTTGTAGTATTTTAGGGACATTTTCCATACACTTTTGTCCAACTGTTTGTGATACATTGTATCCAATCATTAAGACTCAAATAACCTGGCTGTGGCATGCTACAAACAAGTATCAAACTAGCTGCTCAGGATGGAATGTTTGCCTGTTCACAGTAATTGGATTAGTGGGACAATAAATAACTGCTGCTTTATGTCTGTGCTGGAGTGTGCACCATGATGTGTTAATAGAGGGGATTTTATTATAGGGGACGTCCTAATAAAAAAAAGTGGTGTTTAAATTGGTTTTGTTGTGTAATTATTTTGATGTGCCACCGACCATCCCTCAGGGTTTCACCAACATTTACATACCCACCGATACCGAGCGCTCTTGTGTATTACATTTGCTGACAAGGTGAGAGTTTGTTTCAAAAGAAAGACATAAAAAGGGAGGTGTTAAGTTGGTCATTGTCTTTGAAACCAGCCGGGCTCAGTGATGATCCATGTCATTGGTGGCAGTCAAATGCCGTTCGGTTTTCTTGAGTTGCAAGGATCGCCAAGAAGTGTCTTGATATTCCGGCATCAGTGCCCGAGATCCGAACGTGATAGAAACAAATTAATATTCAAGTTCTGATTTTAGATTCATAATATTTTGCAGTTTGTTAGTTTCATAATATTAAATATTATTTCAGTACACAAAATCATGTCCTTGGCCTTATCCATCCAAAGCCAACATGACGTACGGGATATCCTTATTTAGAAGGCAGGGGCGCGGCAAGGCGCAAGCACATGGATCGTTTTCCCACAACGAGTTAGTTCCACCCACATCGCCATTGATCGAACAATGACATTATTCAACACATGTTTTGTGACATGAACATCCATGTCAACTTGCTGTATGCATGTGCTCTGATCACACCCACACCAGTGATCATTGTCTTCTGATATGATAGTCACGCCTGACACAGTCACGTGTGAGGCCGCTGTAGCTGCATGGGCAGGCGGGACGTGTGCGGGTGTGATCATTGGGTTTTCTTTTCTACAGTGTTTCTGGTACATTGTAAGAAATTTTTAGGGTTTTATTTCAGAAATAACTTTCAGTAAATACAATATATTGTCACCAAGATATTATACTTGGTATTCTTTGTATTATAAAGGTCAATTTTGTTAACATTTACATGTATTTGTACACCAAAGGAGGCATGTTTTAAACAATGAAAACGGGTATCCGGGTATCTGAACTTTCCTGATTTTGGGTATCCGGTTCCAAAAATATCCGAAAACACACAGCCCTAATTCCTTCCACCCGTCTGACCCTTAACCCCATCCATTCCTTCCACCCACCTGTCTCTTCCACCCCATCTGTCTCTTCCACCCCATCCACTCCTTCCGCCCATTGTCTGATACACTCCATGCATTCCTTCCACCCCATCCATTCCTTCCACCCACCTGTCCCTTCCACTCCTTCCACCTACATGTATCTGTCCCTTTCACTCCATTCTTTCCTTCATAAGTAAATAAGTAAATATAATTGATACATGTGTATTTAGGTAAAACTTGTAGCTTTGCATGGTGAGGAGGATAGGTAAGACTAAATTGCGGTAACACCATGTGAAATGCTCAATTGAGTCAACCACCCTCCTTCCCCAGTGCTTGTTTACAACTGATTCGATTCAGTGAGCGCACACACTCCCTCCCCCAACTCCCAGGATCCACAGTTCCCGCCTGCATGCCTCAACGATCTAATCCTCCAGCATCCTGTCATCGCGTGATCCTCTAGCAGCCTACTTAAGCAGCAGCGTTTCCCAGAGTCCGGCTTTCTCCTGAGGACGATCAGAGCATACTGATCGAAACGTCGAGTTGTAACTCCAGTTCTTTTCAGAACTAATTACTACTCAATTGAGCATTTCACATGGTTTCACCGCAATTTAGTCTTACGTGTGTATTTGTTTTATTCCTTGCAGATCCCTGATGATACAGAACTGCTCCCATTAGAATATCCTATTGAAGATTTCATGGAACAAATTCAGTTGGCAAGCCAAGATGCAATGGAATCTTCCCAAGAATTAAGCATGGACAAGCTTATAAAAGAAATTGATGGTCAAATGGATGAATCATCAAGCTTATTAGATGGGTAATTTCTTCTGATATATTTGTGTGAACGTTGAATTATATTAACTTTTGAAGTTGATCCTTGTAATACCTGCTCATACTTCGGCCACAAGTACAACTCGAATGCATGCAAGTACAACTCGAATACATGCAGGTACTTGGCCTGTACTCGATTTTTAGTACTCAAAAATAATTTGGACTCTTTGTACTCGGATTTTGTGCAGACTTGAGAGTCTGGTATTCGGTACTCGAATCCTGTATTTGCAAGTTCATATCATTTACATGCAGTTTATCGATCTAACAGTAACCAAAACATTATTTTGTACTTTGCTGATGCCCCTGGTTTAATGTTGTCTGGTAAAGATGGCAGAATACTAGTGAGTAGGCCTGGGCGAATAGTAAAATTTACTATTCGATTAATCGCGCGGCAACTTTTCGCGAATAATCGACTATTCGAATAGTTGGCCAATTTTTTCCTGCGGTTTATAAAAGTACTAAAACATTAAAAACAATTGCTTTGATAGTAATTTCTGGCCTATTTGTAACATTCAGACAATAAACAAACACATACATTAAGCTCTTTAATGCCTGTTGTTTTTTCTTTTTCTTGCAAAATTGTACTCGAAATAATACATTTTTGTAAGTGAAAATCCAATTGCCATCGAGTTATTACTCTGGCAGCGTGGGAAACTTCTAGCACAATTAGCATTAACAGTGCACATTGAGCACATGCTAAGTCACGCGCAGTTACGTTCATCCCATATCAACAGAGGGAAGTCCACCTAAACCCAATAAAATGAACGCGCTGAAGAGATCTTGTTTACATGTATATTTAAGTCGCCGTTAAGAGAAATACCAATAAGTTAACGGTCCCCCTGTTATTTCAAATCGATTAGCCTAGTCCTATACACAAAATAAAAAATAACCATGCAATTAGTAGTGTTTATGCTCATGCAGGGGCCACTTCAGACGTATTCGTTGTTTACGTCCAAAGCTTCCGCAGTGTGCCCCCCACTATGCTTAAAAACCTTTGGTTCAGGCACACACGTGGTGCGTGTACCCTGAACTGATTTTGTACGACGGCCTATGTGTTTTGTGATTGACTTATGGTCAAAAACGTTACATGATTGTGTAGTGTTCAAATTTAATTACTATTAGCACAAGTTTATGCTACAAAAACATGAAGTATGTTCATTCAGCACTCTGCAAGTACCCCCTGCAGGTGCAGAATTTAGAAGAAGAAAAAATAGGTCACTGTTTGAGACTGCATGATTCAAGTATTGATATTCCCCCAAGAAAAAGTGGTGCAATCCCTAGTTCCCCCGATTGTTCCCCCTGCTCCAGGATGCCTATTGTCCAGTTGCTGGCAGTGATGAAGTGATTTATTCCTCATACAAATGTATTACACTGTATTACATTTATTCTTAAGCGCTTTAGACATCAGCAAGGCTATGAACAGAACAATGACAAGACAGTTACTTAGGACAAAAATTAGTGCAACGTTGTCATCATTCAGCAGGTAAACAGTCGCTGCAGTCACAGCCAGCCAGCCTGCTATGGAAGCTATGGCAGGCTGGCTGGCTGTGACTGCATCGACTGTTACCTGCTGAATGATGATAACTTATATGCGTGTACTATTCGCGAATACTACAATGCGTACCACTGCCTTGACAAAACGGTGTAATTGACAGTGTTACTCGCGAATAGTAGTCACGAATAGTTAGACAGTTCGCGACTGCAATTTTTTATGCAGTCCAAATGCAATACATGTACGGTAACAGTCACTGCAGTCACAGCCATCCAGCCTGCCCTGTCGCTTCCTCAAAGGCATTACTCGCGAATACTACAATGCGTACCACTACCAGCAGTGCCTGGACAGAACAGCACAATTGGCAGCATTACTCGCGAATAGTATTCGCGAATAGTTCACGACCGCAATTTTTATGCCGTGTAAAGGCAATACATTATTGCAGGTAACAGTCGCTGCAGTCACGACCATCCAGCCTGCCATGTCGGCTCCCTCAATGGCATTACTATTTGCAAACACTACAAGTACAAAGCTTACCACCATGACTAGACAAAACGGTGTAATTGCCAGCTTAATAGGATTGTGAATAGTACTAGTAGTCGTAATAGTAAACAAACGCTTCACGGCCATAAGTTATGAATGGTTCAATTAAGGCAATTGATCATTATTCGCGAATAGTTGCAGGTATTCGCGCCTGCGCGATTAATCGAATAATTAAAAAACCACGAGTACGATTAGCAACAACTATTCGCAAATATTTGAATAATCGAATTATTCGCACAGGCCTACTAGTGAGTCAAAAGCAATAAAGTATATGTATGCCAGCCTGAGAGAGCAGTGGGATCGACAAATCCTGATACTGCTGCAGATGGCTGTGCTCAAAAACCTAACTGGGGACAAGGTGGAATGTATGCTGCCTTCGCTGCCATGCGCCTGCATCATCACCACATGATGTGCTAATGTAATTAATGGTGTAACATGTTTTTGTTCCAACAAGTAAAAATTAAATTATACCAATCTATTAAATACTGCCATTTTACTTCTGTGCTTTTTTGCACTTTGAAAATGGTTTAAAATTGTAAATTTTTTGTATACTGTTGTTTTTGTACAGATTGAGTTGGTGGATTTGATTGTTACATATTGTACGCATCAGTATAAACTTATTGTGTACCATTTTGTATAGAACTCGGATGGGGTGGGGGAGGCCTAGGCACATGCTGCCCTACTTCAAGAATTCTTCTCAATGAATACTGAAGGAATGATGTCATTGATACAGGGTACAACAGTAAAGTGTAAATATAAGTGTGACAGCTGCTTATAGTCCGACAAACTTATTTTGGAACAATGGTTGTCAGGCAGGCAATTATCAACTACATGTATGAACCCTCCAGAATTTTAAGAAAAGGCAAATTAAGAAGTATAAATGGTCTAAAAGTTGTCAGACATATGGACTGTCAGAATATTGAACTTAGAATTACTTTTTAAAAAAGGGTTGAAAAAATTGACCATTTTGTATGGTCTTTAATCTGAGGCAGCTAATTACTTTTGATTCCCAAAGAACCAATTATCAAACACAATTGCCATCTCTGTCCTCGCTTGTTTAAACATTGTAATGAAGAAAATGTTTTCATTAGTGATCTGGATTCTTTGCCTGATGAAGTCTCTTTGTCTTGTCCATGAACTGCCCGGCTGGCCTCTGGTATGAGTTTCACTCGATGTTCCACCAATTGTGTGTGACAAGGATAATTTGGCACGAGGGAGGGAGCTGTCAACATACCCATGATTTCTTGATCTGTTTTGTTTGAAATTAACGGTGGTTTGTGTGATATGTTCCTTTCTCCAGTCAATCATGTCAGTATGTTTTTGCCTGAAAACTCATATGATCCTCATCCAGCAAGCATAGCGAGAAGTTGGTTCTCTAGGTGAGCATGGAAGGCATTACGCTGGATAGCTGCTTTTGCAGTACGCTTCTGTGGCATTATGATCTTTTCAGAGTGTTATCCTGAAATGAAGGTTCTTAGGCCCATCGGTGCATAATGATTGATTTGATTCTTAACCAGCTTTGAGCGTAAAAATTAATGACAGCTGTTGTTAGTCGTCTTAGTGCAAAACTTGGACGTGGAGTATGAACATCAAGACATAGATTTCTTTGTGCCAAAGTCAACCATCGGGAATGGCAGAGAGGGCCGGGTTCTAACATAGCAATATCATCATCCCATTCCCCTATGATAATGGCCTGCAGTGCACACATCTACATGTATAAAGCTGATCCCAGCTGAGGTCTACCACTACTTCTTCAGGTAGAAGTGGGGAGATGATATTGGTTGAAAGTCCACTATTCCTAGCTCTGCTGTTTCAGTTGTGATCTAAGTACTCCACTGATTGTTTTTGGTTCTGTAATACTACTATCATAGTGGTTAAAGGGTGCCCTGAATGGTACATGTAGTTCATTGCCGTGTAACATGCATATCTGCCACTGCAGTGGCGCCTGCCTATAGTGTAATTCATCACCTTAAGTGGATGCTTGGTGGCAGCAGATAAGCCGCCATTATTGCGGTGGTACTGTCACGGCGCACGTAAATACAGTGCAGGATCGTGTAAATCGCTTCACATTTTTTGCGTCAGTAATTTATTTGAAATGTGCTAGCCGACCGCAGATGAAAATATACATCACTGGACTCATCTCTTCTAGCATGTCTAACATGGCCGCTGGTAATAAAGTGCTGCACTGCTAAAATTCCTAGACAGCATCCCTTTTTCGTAAAGCTTTTGTCTTTCCTGGCAACTGACAAGAGCTCAAGTCAGACAAAGTTAACTCAATGTTAAGTGCACCACTTAG
>CM055832.1:10672822-10688324 GCA_029582265.1 Zoroaster sp. YZ-2022
ATTTCAATTTCAATACCTTTCAAAGGGTATTGAAAGGTGTGGTAGTTCAGTAGCAACAAATTCTGGAGTGTTTTAAAGGGTTCATAATAATTGATAGCCATTTTGCCAGTAAGCAGATTTTGAAAGGTTTTGAAAGGTCAAACCATAGGAGGGTTAATAACTGGAATTGTGAGTAAATATAGGTTTTCCCAGTCAATTTCGGCAAATAAGCAGCCAATTTAAACACTGCATCATTCTGTTTCGTGCAAAATTGAATGCTGCTCAAAATCATCATTCAATTTCGTTTTAATGAGTAGGCAATAGTACTCTTGAGTCATGCGATTTAAACAAAATAACCATCCAATTTAACAATCCACTCAAACAGCATTCAAATTTGCAGGAGCTTATTCACAGCACTTATTTGGTCATTCAAATTTATTATTGGGCAGGCATTTGTGGAGTTTGTGCAACTTAATTGACGCTTTGTTAAACTTCGTTTAACTTGATTTTCCTATAGATTTTTAAAGGTATAAAAACTGTTCACTAAAAATAAGAAACCAGGATAAAAAATCATAAAGACACTCAAACAATAAAACAGGTTAATGAAATAGTCCAATATAACATAAAAAACACATTACAGAATTAGGCCCAGGTCAGAAAACCAATAAAGATTCTAATAGAATAAACAAAACAAAGTATGATAAAAAGACTGATAGGTCCTTTGTACGAGAAACGCACATGAATAAAGAAAACAAAATTAAGTTTGAATTAAAGTAAAGATATGAAACGTATTCGGTTGTCTTGTACAATTAATCTATTTGTTTGAATTTTTTCTCGTATTTATTTGAATTCTCATTTTGCGAAATTGATTGCATGTTATACGAAAACGAAAATAACATTTTTGTGAAAATCTCCGTCAAACCAACTCTGCTAAATTTGATGATGATTGTGCATTACTAAAAGGAATGTAGTATACATGTATGCTAAATTGAATATAATGCTAAATGAACTCGCATGCCTGAAAATGAAATTGAATGCTTGAATTCTTAATTCGAAACACAGTAGCAACTGGAGAGGCAAAATCGCTTTAATATGAATGTATGAAAGTGAAATTGGCTGCTTATTTGCCGAAATTGACCAGGAAAACCTATAATAATTTTATAACTAAAATATTGCCCAAATGATAGTCAACAGTTTTTTTCCAAACTAACTCAGTAAGTCAAATTCCCCTTTTATTATATTTTTAAAGACATTTTAAATAACAATGAGTTTATATTGAATGTTGATCCATACTGTTTCAGGGGATTGGGACAATTATGATTTTTATTTTAATTAAATTTTTCTTTTCAAGGGGCTGAAGTAATTATGGCATCTCCCATCAGCATCACCAAGGGTGACATCTGCAAGATTATAAGGATCATGTCCAGTGTGTTTCAAACACTTAATGTACTGTAGGCAACTTCCAAATTTATTACTCTCAGAAGATTGAAAAGCTCAATCATGGCTTGGTAAACAGTAACTCTCAATTTACTTGTTATTTTGTTAAAATATTTATGTCACCAAGGTTTCCATGGTAACAGGGCTATTTGTAATGCATATACCAGTATCCATGCAAAATGATGGTATCATAAACAACAGATCACTCTATAACTGAATTTCCTGAATTTTATATGAAAATATTACCAAAGTTGTGTTTACTATTGTTCATTTGGTAAAATAATAATAATTTGGTTCATTTCCATAGCAACAGCATAATTGTGTATGTGTAACATTTTCAGAGATTGTACATACTGAACATGTTTCATGTTGAAATATATAGGTTAATAAAATGTGTATAGCGTTTTACCTGTTTTGCAAAATAAAACACTAAATTACAGGTGTTATTGTGTCTGTTATTTTAATTCATAATATGTCATGTTTCCATAGCAATGGCTTTCATATTAGTTCATAGTCCAGTGACCTTCTAAAGTTGAACATTTTGTGCAAATCCATAAAGAAATAGAGAAGATACACAGCATTTATTAAAATTGTATGCTAAACAGTGACGCTGCCCTTCTTATTCCTCAGTGCTTTAGGAATTCAAGGCAAAAAAAAGGTGTGTACATATTTAGTTTTAAAATTGTTTTATCTCAGCTACACTAACTCTGATTTGTACCCAATAACGTGCATTGTTCAATATTAATGAGATCTTCAAATAATATTACTCTTGATGCAGTTTGACACATGGTTAATTTTCACCTGAAAACCCTGTTAGTGATACTGTTAGTGATACTGTTAGTGATATTGTGCCCATGGCTAAACAAAAAGGTAAAAAGAGACATCCTTGGATTTCAGCGGAAATTATCACTCTTAGTAGGAAAGAAACATCATGCTTTTAGAGCAGCTAAACGTAATCCTGCAAACATTAATTTATGGACAAAATATAAAACACTATAATAAAGTATATCACTGTACAATCATATTTTTCTTATGTTCAAGATTTGGCTCAGAATTCCTCATCTAACCCAAAACAGTTTGGTTGTTAGTATGCCAATAATTTCAATTCTGTTTTTCAAAGTAATTTCACTGTTGACACAACTGATTTTGATTTTTAATAGTACTTTGTGTAGCCATTCTCCCACAGAAATTAGATTATGTGATACTACTAATGCTGACAAAGTTAAGAAATTGTTAAAGGAAATTAATATGTATAAATCTGCCGGCCCTGACATTGTTGCTTAACTTAGCCAGTAACAACTTAGCTGAACCATTATCTAAGCTATTTAACCGTTCACTTTCATCTGGCACTGTGCCTACAGAGTGGAAACTTGCTAATGCTGTACCTCTGCTAAAATCCGGTGACCCCCATGACATCTCAAATTACAGACCGATTTCACTTTGTTGGACGGTTGGCAAAATTCTAGAGAAGATTGTCTGCAGACACATTGTCAATCATATGTACAGAGGCGGCATTATATCTAATTTTCAACATGGTTTCTTTCCGTAACGTTCATGTGTAACTCAATTGTCAACATTATAACATCATTGGTCAGAAATACTAGATAAAACTAAACCACCTCGAATTGATGTAATTTTTTTAGATTGGTCGAAAGCATTCGATCGTGTGAGTCATCAAATATTGTTAAACAAGTTACCTAAATGCTGACTGAGAAAAATTATTGGGGGGGGGGGGTGTTTATACACCCCCACACCACTTGCTCGCTACTGCCCTGCATGGGATTGCAGTACAACCAAACTTGTGAAAACACTCATGCGATGACCAAAGCTGAAACATATTTCATCACGTGCCCGGTAAAAGGTTGTAAGTGTGCGTGCATCCTGAATTTGAATTTTTGAGAAAGGCCTGTTTGAAAGTTTAAATGCAGAGCTGCCAACCAGTACGATTTTGTCATATTTCGTATGATAAAACGATTAAAATACGACACTACGATATACATGTAAAAAAAAATACGATTTAAAAAAAAAAAAACAACTAAAAATTTATATTGCCTGGTTACTACTTCTTTCCGTCCGCGTGCACAAACCTTACGGTATTTTTCTTCACCCAAAAAGTACTGAGCCAATCTAAGGGCAAATTATGTCATGAAGTAAAGTTCAGTGACAAAGTGCTCCTCAAGTGCAAGAAGGCAGCTGCTCATTTCAACAGACAATAGGTGATGGCCACCTAATCTATGCTTGTGATTTGTTTGTTTATTAAGAATATAATTTTTTGTGTTAAAAATAGTATTTTTTGGGATTGTGAATATGATTTTTTTGTCTGCTGGGGTTGGCAAGCTCTGTAAATGCTTCTCATAATTTAATAAGCAATAATAAGTAATTCAAATTAGCCACACCTAAAGAAAAGTGTATTTAGACTCACATTAGACTTACTACCTTTTGCCAGGAAGAAATGTGTTTGAGGAGAGCAATAACATCATTATGTTATGCCATTGCCATCATTATGCCATTGCATTAGGTTCTTACATCCTTTTTCCGGGAACAAAAGTAAACATCAGATGGGCCAATTATAGGTCATAAGAACCTTACGTCCTTTTGCCGGGAACAAAATGTATCATTGGTGAAGTCAGTGAACGGTGGGTCGTAAAATAGATCTTTCTTCAAAACAATTATTTAGGCCTAATGATCAACTGCGGCCTATGGATGACATCGGCCTGTGGACGATCGACTTGCACTTTAGAATAAGAAGCCTACATGTACACTCCACTCATCTGTCCCTTCCACCCTATCCATTCCTTCCAACCCATCCATTCCTTCCACCCATCTGTCCCTGCCGCCCCATCCATTCCTTCCACCCATCTGTCCCTTCCACACCATCCATTACTTCCACCCATCTGTCCCTGCTGCCTCATCCATTCCTTCCACCCATCTGTCCCTTCCACACCATCCATTCCTTCCACCCATCTGTCCATGCCGCCCCATCCATTCCTTCCACACCATCCATTCCTTCCACCCATCTGTCCATGCCGCCCCATCCATTCCTTCCGCCCCATCCATTCCTTCCACCCATCTGTCCCTTCCACACCATCCATTCCTTCCAACCATCTGTTCCTTCCACCCATCTGTCCCTGCCATTCCTTTCCTTCCACCCCATCCATTCCTTCCACCCATCTGTCCCTTCCACACCATCCATTCCTTCCACCCGTCTGTCCGATCACTCCATACATTCCTTCTACCCACCTGTCCCTTCAACCCCATCCATTCCTTCCACCCATCTGTCCCTTCCACACCATTCATTTCTTCCACCCATCTGTCCCTTCCACACCATTCATTCCTTCCACCCATCTGTCCCTTCCACCCCATCCATTCCTTCCACCCATCTGTCCCTTCCACACCATCCATTCCTTCCAACCATCTGTCCCCCTTCCACACCATCCATTCCTTCCACCCATCTGTCCCTTCCACACCATCCATTCCTTCCACCCATCTGTCCCTGCTGCCCCATCCATTCCTTCCACCCATCTGTCCCTTCCACACCATCCATTCCTTCCACCCATCTGTCCCTGCTGCCCCATCCATTCCTTCCACCCATCTGTCCCTTCCACACCATCCATTCCTTCCAACCATCTGTCCCCCTTCCACTCCTTCCACCCATCTGTCCCTGCCATTCCTTTCCTTCCACCCCATCCATTCCTTCCACCCATCTGTCCCTTCCACACCATTCATTCCTTCCACCCACCTGTCCTTTCAACCCCATCCATTCCTTCCACCCATCTGTCCCTTCCACACCATTTATTCCTTCCACCCATCTGTCCCTTCCACCCCATCCATTCCTTCCACCCATCTCTCCCTTCCACCCCATCCATTCCTTCCACCCATCTGTCCCTTCCACACCATACATTCCTTCCACCCACCTGTCCCTTCCACCCCATCCATTCCTTCCACCCGTCTGTCCGATCACTCCATACATTCCTTCCACCCACCTGTCCCTTCCACACCATCCATTCCTTCCACCCATCTGTCCATGCCGCCCCATCCATTCCTTCCACCCATCTGTCCCTGCTGCCCCTGCTGCCCCATCCATTCCTTCCACCCATCTGTCCTTTCCACCCCATCCATTCCTTCCAACCATCTGTCCCCCTTCCACACCATCCATTCCACCCATCTGTCCCTGCCATTCCTTTCCTTCCACCCATCTGTCCCTTCCTTCCACCCATCTGTCCCTTCCACACCATCCATTCCTTCCACCCCATCCATTCCTTCCACCCATCTGTCCCTTCCACACCATTCATTCCTTCCACCCGTCTGTCCGATCACTCCATACATTCCTTCCACCCACCTGTCCCGTCAACCCCATCCATTCCTTCCAGCCGTCTGTCCCTTCCACCCCATCCATTCCTTCCACCCACCCTGTACCTTCCACCCCATCCATTCCTTCCACCCACCCCTCCCTCCATCCATCCATCCATCCATTCCTTCTGTCTGTCCCTTCAACCCCTTCCATTCCTTCCACCCGTCTGTCCCTTCAACTCCATCCATTCCTTCCACCTATCTGAACCTTCCACCCCATCCATTCCTTCTAGCCGTCTGTCTGATCACTCCATCCATTTCTTCCACCCATCTGTCCCTAATTCCGCCCCATCCATTCCTTCCACCCATCTGTCCCTTCCACACCATCCATTCCTTCCACCCATCTGTCCCTTCCACACCATTAATTCCTTCCACCCGTCTGTCCGATCACTCCATACATTCCTTCCACCCACCTGTCCCTTCAACCCCATCCATTCCTTCCACCCATCTGTCCCTTCCACACCATACATTCCTTCCACCCATCTGTCCCTTCCATCCCTTCCTTCCACCTGTCTGTCCGATCACTCCATACATTCCTTCCACCCACCTGTCCCTTCAACCCCATCCATTCCTTCCACCCATCTGTCCCTTCCACACCATCCATTCCTTCCACCAATCTGTCCCTTCCACCCCATCCATTCCTTCTAACCATCTGTCCCCCTTCCACACCATCCATTCCTTCCACCCATCTGTCCCTGCCATTCCTTTCCTTCCACCCATCTGTCCCTTCACTCCATACATTCCTTCCACCCACCTGTCCCGTCAACCCCATCCATTCCTTCCAGCCGTCTGTCCCTTCCACCCCATCCATTCCTTCCAGCCGTCTGTCCCTTCCGCCCCATCCATTCCTTCCATCCATCCATCCATCCATCCATTCCTTCCTTCCACCCGTCTGTCCCTTTCCCATCCATTCTTTCCACCCACCTGTCCCTTCAACCCCATCCATTCCTTCTAGGGCCGGGTATCCGGATACCCGACCGAAACTGTCATTACCCGGTTCCATTTTTCAGTTCTGAGTACCCGTAAACGACTTTTTAAAATTGGGACTTACCATTTCATTGTGAACAGAAATCTTTGACTATTGAACAATGTATTGTGTACACTTTTAGGAGCAATTTTATTCAAGAGATTACACTCTGATAACACCTTTGTAGTATTTTAGGGACATTTTCCATACACTTTTGTCCAACTGTTTGTGATACATTGTATCCAATCATTAAGACTCAAATAGCCTGGCTGTGGCATGCTACAAACAAGTATCAAACTAGCTGCTCAGGATGGAATGTTTGCCTGTTCACAGTAATTGGATTAGTGGGACAATAAATAACTGCTGCTTTATGTCTGCGCTGGAGTGTGCACCATGATGTGTTAATAGAGGGGATTTTATTATAGGGGACGTCCTAATAAAAAAAAGTGGTGTTTAAATTGGTTTTGTTGTGTAATTATTTTGATGTGCCACCGACCATCCCTCAGGGTTTCACCAACATTTACATACCCACCGATACCGAGCGCTCTTGTGTATTACATTTGCTGACAAGGTGAGAGTTTGTTTCAAAAGAAAGACATAAAAGGGAGGTGTTAAGTTGGTCATTGTCTTTGAAACCAGCTGGCTCAGTGATGATCCATGTCATTGGTGGCAGTCAAATGCCGTTCGGTTTTCTTGAGTTGCAAGGATCGCCAAGAAGTGTCTTGATATTCCGGCATCAGTGCCCGAGATCCGAACGTGATAGAAACAAATTAATATTCAAGTTCTGATTTTAGATTCATAATATTTTGCAGTTTGTTAGTTTCATAATATTAAATATTATTTCAGTACACAAAATCATGTCCTTGGCCTTATCCATCCAAAGCCAACATGACGTACGGGATATCCTTATTTAGAAGGCAGGGGCGCGGCAAGGCGCAAGCACATGGATCGTTTTCCCACAACGAGTTAGTTCCACCCACATCGCCATTGATCGAACAATGACATTATTCAACACATGTTTTGTGACATGAACATCCATGTCAACTTGCTGTATGCATGTGCTCTGATCACACCCACACCAGTGATCATTGTCTTCTGATATGATAGTCACGCCTGACACAGTCACGTGTGAGTCCGCTGTAGCTGCATGGGCAGGCGGGACGTGTGCGGGTGTGATCATTGGGTTTTCTTTTCTACAGTGATTCTGGTACATTGTAAGAAATTTTTAGGGTTTTATTTCAGAAATAACTTTCAGTAAATACAATATATTGTCACCAAGATATTATACTTGGTATTCTTTGTATTATAAAGGTCAATTTTGTTAACATTTACATGTATTTGTACACCAAAGGAGGCATGTTTTAAACAATGAAAACGGGTATCCGGGTATCTGAACTTTCCTGATTTTGGGTATCCGGTTCCAAAAATATCCGAAAACACACAGCCCTAATTCCTTCCACCCGTCTGACCCTTAACCCCATCCATTCCTTCCACCCACCTGTCTCTTCCACCCCATCTGTCTCTTCCACCCCATCCACTCCTTCCGCCCATTGTCTGATACACTCCATGCATTCCTTCCACCCCATCCATTCCTTCCACCTATCTGTCCCTTTCACTCCATTCTTTCCTTCATAAGTAAATAAGTAAATATAATTGATACATGTGTATTTAGGTAAAACTTGTAGCTTTGCATGGTGAGGAGGATAGGTAAGACTAAATTGCGGTAACACCATGTGAAATGCTCAATTGAGTCAACCACCCTCCTTCCCCAGTGCTTGTTTACAACTGATTCGATTCAGTGAGCGCACACACTCCCTCCCCCAACTCCCAGGATCCACAGTTCCCGCCTGCATGCCTCAACGATCTAATCCTCCAGCATCCTGTCATCGCGTGATCCTCTAGCAGCCTACTTAAGCAGCAGCGTTTCCCAGAGTCCGGCTTTCTCCTGAGGACGATCAGAGCATACTGATCGAAACGTCGAGTTGTAACTCCAGTTCTTTTCAGAACTAATTACTACTCAATTGAGCATTTCACATGGTTTCACCGCAATTTAGTCTTACGTGTGTATTTGTTTTATTCCTTGCAGATCCCTGATGATACAGAACTGCTCCCATTAGAATATCCTATTGAAGATTTCATGGAACAAATTCAGTTGGCAAGCCAAGATGCAATGGAATCTTCCCAAGAATTAAGCATGGACAAGCTTATAAAAGAAATTGATGGTCAAATGGATGAATCATCAAGCTTATTAGATGGGTAATTTCTTCTTATATATTTGTGTGAACGTTGAATTATATTAACTTTTGAAGTTGATCCTTGTAATACCTGCTCATACTTCGGCCACAAGTACAACTCGAATGCATGCAAGTACAACTCGAATACATGCAGGTACTTGGCCTGTACTCGATTTTTAGTACTCAAAAATAATTTGGACTCTTTGTACTCGGATTTTGTGCAGACTTGAGAGTCTGGTATTCGGTACTCGAATCCTGTATTTGCAAGTTCATATCATTTACATGCAGTTTATCGATCTAACAGTAACCAAAACATTATTTTGTACTTTGCTGATGCCCCTGGTTTAATGTTGTCTGGTAAAGATGGCAGAATACTAGTGAGTAGGCCTGGGCGAATAGTAAAATTTACTATTCGATTAATCGCGCGGCAACTTTTTCGCGAATAATCGACTATTCGAATAGTTGGCCAATTTTTTCCTGCGGTTTATAAAAGTACTAAAACATTAAAAACAATTGCTTTGATAGTAATTTCTGGCCTATTTGTAACATTCAGACAATAAACAAACAAATACATTAAGCTCTTTAATGCCTGTTGTTTTTTCTTTTTCTTGCAAAATTGTACTCGAAATAATACATTTTCGTAAGTGAAAATCCAATTGCCATCGAGTTATTACTCTGGCAGCGTGGGAAACTTCTAGCACAATTAGCATTAACAGTGCACATTGAGCACATGCTAAGTCACGCGCAGTTACGTTCATCCCATATCAACAGAGGGAAGTCCACCTAAACCCAATAAAATGAACGCGCTGAAGAGATCTTGTTTATATTTAAGTCGCCGTTAAGAGAAATACCAATAAGTTAACGGTCCCCCTGTTATTTCAAATCGATTAGCCTAGTCCTATACACAAAATAAAAAATAACCATGCAATTAGTAGTGTTTATGCTCATGCAGGGGCCACTTCAGACGTATTCGTTGTTTACGTCCAAAGCTTCCGCAGTGTGCCCCCCACTATGCTTAAAAACCTTTGGTTCAGGCACACACGTGGTGCGTGTACCCTGAACTGATTTTGTACGACGGCCTATGTGTTTTGTGATTGACTTATGGTCAAAAACAAAAACGTTACATGATTGTGTAGTGTTCAAATTTAATTACTATTAGCACAAGTTTATGCTACAAAAACATGAAGTATGTTCATTCAGCACTCTGCAAGTACCCCCTGCAGGTGCAGAATTTAGAAGAAAAAAAATAGGTCACTGTTTGAGACTGCATGATTCAAGTATTGATATTCCCCCAAGAAAAAGTGGTGCAATCCCTAGTTCCCCCGATTGTTCCCCCTGCTCCAGGATGCCTATTGTCCAGTTGCTGGCAGTGATGAAGTGATTTATTCCTCATACAAATGTATTACACTGTATTACATTTATTCTTAAGCGCTTTAGACATCAGCAAGGCTATGAACAGAACAATGACAAGACAGTTACTTAGGACAAAAATTAGTGCAACGTTGTCATCATTCAGCAGGTAAACAGTCGCTGCAGTCACAGCCAGCCAGCCTGCTATGGAAGCTGTGGCAGGCTGGCTGGCTGTGACTGCATCGACTGTTACCTGCTGAATGATGATAACGGCTATGCGTGTACTATTCGCGAATACTACAATGCGTACCACTGCCTTGACAAAACGGTGTAATTGACAGTGTTACTCGCGAATAGTAGTCACGAATAGTTAGACAGTTCGCAACTGCAATTTTTTATGCAGTCCAAATGCAATACATTATTGCAGGTAACAGTCACTGCAGTCACAGCCATCCAGCCTGCCCTGTCGCTTCCTCAAAGGCATTACTCGCGAATACTACAATGCGTACCACTACCAGCAGTGCCTGGACAGAACAGCACAATTGGCAGCATTACTCGCGAATAGTATTCGCGAATAGTTCACGACCGCAATTTTTATGCCGTGTAAAGGCAATACATTATTGCAGGTAACAGTCGCTGCAGTCACGACCATCCAGCCTGCCATGTCGGCTCCCTCAATGGCATTACTATTTGCAAACACTACAAGTACAAAGCTTACCACCATGACTAGACAAAACGGTGTAATTGCCAGCTTAATAGGATTACTTGTGAATAGTACTAGTAGTCGTAATAGTAAACAAACGCTTCACGGCCATAAGTTATGAATGGTTCAATTAAGGCAATTGATCATTATTCGCGAATAGTTGCAGGTATTCGCGCCTGCGCGATTAATCGAATAATTAAAAAACCACGAGTACGATTAGCAACAACTATTCGCAAATATTTGAATAATCGAATTATTCGCACAGGCCTACTAGTGAGTCAAAAGCAATAAAGTATATGTACGCCAGCCTGAGAGAGCAGTGGGATCGACAAATCCTGATACTGCTGCAGATGGCTGTGCTCAAAAACCTAACTGGGGACAAGGTGGAATGTATGCTGCCTTCGCTGCCATGCGCCTGCATCATCACCACATGATGTGCTAATGTAATTAATGGTGTAACATGTTTTTGTTCCAACAAGTAAAAATTAAATTATACCAATCTATTAAATACTGCCATTTTACTTCTGTGCTTTTTTGCACTTTGAAAATGGTTTAAAAACAACAGATGAAAAAAAATTGTAAATTTTTTGTATACTGTTGTTTTTGTAAAGATTGAGTTGGTGGATTTGATTGTTACATATTGTACGCATCAGTATAAACTTATTGTATACCATTTTGTATAGAACTCGGATGGGGTGGGGGAGGCCTAGGCACATGCTGCCCTACTTCAAGAATTCTTCTCAATGAATACTGAAGGAATGATGTCATTGATACAGGGTACAACAGTAAAGTGTAAATATAAGTGTGACAGCTGCTTATAGTCCGACAAACTTATTTTGGAACAATGGTTGTCAGGCAGGCAATTATCAACTACATGTATGAACCCTCCAGAATTTTAAGAAAAGGCAAATTAAGAAGTATAAATGGTCTAAAAGTTGTCAGACATATGGACTGTCAGAATATTGAACTTAGAATTACTTTTTAAAAAAGGGTTGAAAATATTGACCATTTTGTATGGTCTTTAATAGGAGGCAGATAATTACTTTTGATTCCCAAAGAACCAATTATCAAACACAATTGCCATCTCTGTCCTCGCTTGTTTAAACATTGTAATGAAGAAAATGTTTTCATTAGTGATCTGGATTCTTTGCCTGATGAAGTCTCTTTGTCTTGTCCATGAACTGCCCGGCTGGCCTCTGGTATGAGTTTCACTCGATGTTCCACCAATTGTGTGTGACAAGGATAATTTGGCACGAGGAGGGGAGCTGTCAACATACCCATGATTTCTTGATCTGTTTTGTTTGAAATTAACGGTGGTTGTGTGATATGTTCCTTTCTCCAGTCAATCATGTCAGTATGTTTTTGCCTGAAAACTCATATGATCCTCATCAGCAAGCATAGCAAGAAGTAGGTTCTCTAGGTGAGCATGGAAGGCATTACGCTGGATAGCTGCTTTTGCAGTACGCTTCTGTGGCATTATGATCTTTCAGAAGTGTTATCCTGAAATGAAGGTTCTTAGGCCCATCGGTGCATAATGATTGATTTGATTCTTAACCAGCTTTGAGCGTAAAAATTAATGACAGCTGTTGTTAGTCGTCTTAGTGCAAAACTTGGACGTGGAGTATGAACATCAAGACATAGATTTCTTTGTGCCAAAGTCAACCATCGGGAATGGCAGAGAGGGCCGGGTTCTAACATAGCAATATCATCATCCCATTCCCCTATGATAATGGCCTGCAGTGCACACATCTACATGTATAAAGCTGATCCCAGCTGAGGTCTACCACTACTTCTTCAGGTAGAAGTGGGGAGATGATATTGGTTGAAAGTCCACTATTCCTAGCTCTGCTGTTTCAGTTGTGATCTAAGTACTCCACTGATTGTTTTTGGTTCTGTAATACTACTATCATAGTGGTTAAAGGGTGCCCTGAATGGTACATGTAGTTCATTGCCGTGTAACATGCATATCTGCCACTGCAGTGGCGCCTGCCTATAGTGTAATTCATCACCTTAAGTGGATGCTTGGTGGCAGCAGATAAGCCGCCATTATTGCGGTGGTACTGTCACGGCGCACGTAAATACAGTGCAGGATCGTGTAAATCGCTTCACATTTTTTGCGTCAGTAATTTATTTGAAATGTGCTAGCCGACCGCAGATGAAAATATACATCACTGGACTCATCTCTTCTAGCATGTCTAACATGGCCGCTGGTAATAAAGTGCTGCACTGCTAAAATTCCTAGACAGCATCCCTTTTTCGTAAAGCTTTTGTCTTTCCTGGCAACTGACAAGAGCTCAAGTCAGACAAAGTTAACTCAATGTTAGAGTACACCACTTAGTCTAAGACAATTAGACTAGATCAGCTGCATCGATTTCCTGGTCTTGGCATGAGGCAGCCGTGGATAAAGAATGTCAACTGAAAGGTTTTTGTTCCAAAACTGTATCGTGTGGTAAGTTGGAATTAGTTATATTTTATGTCAGGAATGTGGGAGTTAAAGAAATAATTAGCAACCAAACAAATAGTAGGCATGAGCACAGACAGATGCATGGGACAGGTGTATTTTCTCTCCCCTATGCCACTTTGAGTGACCTAATCCTAGATCCACTATTCAGGGAAAAACTACAATACAATCAACTGCATTAATCACTGATGTATCTAAAAAAATAAAAAAAATAAAAAAATTACTATGGAAAATTTGTGTGTGTATTGTACTGGCAGAAGCTGCATTGTGATGTCATTGAATAACACTCCCCTCCCCAACAGTTTATTTTATACATGTACATTCTATGGCGACAAAGGACATTGAACATTGGATGTGCAATTTTTATTGTACACAAATCTTATTTATCATCTTAAAATCATGTTTTCCCTTCTACAGAATGTGCCTTGTGTTGGTTAGTGCATGCTCTGGAAGTTCATCAAGCCCCTTAGTGAAAGCAGAAGCTTAACCCCAAGTGGTAATATGTCATCGATGGTAAAAAGCATGGTCTGCTAAAACATCATCTCTTGTTTAAAAATCCAGAACTTTAAGTATTATGGTGTCATTAGCGTAACCACCAAAAAGCTTTGAATCAAACATTACAGCCAAAGAATAACCTTAACCAATTCGCGTCGGAGGCCGTGTATACACGCAATTCTTTTTTGCACCGCGGGTCGGAGAGCGTCTAAACACGCCAAAGGAAACTCGGGAATATTTGTATGCATGCTCGGTTGACGTGATAACGAGCCACGTGCGTAAAGTGCCATGCTCGGAAGATGTGGCCACACGCTGTGGAAGCTTCCATTGTCCTTTCGGTTGACGTGAAAACACGCCATTTTGGCAGTGCTCGTGCTTCGGTCGACGTGTTATTGCACAACAGTTGTTCGGCACGATAGTGGGGGCCATGTAAACACGCTCGCATTGGTGGTTGGGGGGGTTAGGCACTCGTAAACCTGTTCTTTTTCTTTGTCTCCATTGAAATCTGTAAAGCTGTGGTGTACTAAGATTTCTATAGACCAATTTCCGTGCACCATTTTCCCATTGTTACTCGGTACCATGCCACTCGGATAATGGAGGAAGGAATCCTTCCTCCATGCTCGAATGACGTGTAAATACGATAAAGAATTCTTCAGAGGGCTCGGTGGACTTCTAAAGACGCAACACAAAATACGCCCTCCTGGCTATAATTCCCAAGGGAAATTCGCAAACAAAAACGTGTTTGTGTGGAAAAAACCCGCACAGGGGCCCAGAAAAACTTTGTTATTCCCGACGCGAACTGGTTAAGTCTCATACACTGCCATCACAGAGATTGGTCTTCCCACACTCCTATAAGAGTCTGGACCGAAGAAACAAAAAACGTGTGTTGATACCATACTGGTACTAGCCATACACATGCATGCATGCATGATAATTGTGGTATACAGTGCTGAATTAATGTATATCACACCCCTCTGAACACCCCCGTCATCACAGATCTGTTAAGCAAATAAATATAAAATTTTATTTCCTTTATTTCTTTTTATGAACAAAATATACACAATACAGTAAATACACAATATCAATATATAGCCACCTAGAATGTCGAAAGTCTTCCATAGTTTACAGCAGCTCATATTAACTGTGTGGTCTTTGCATATTTAGTGATTTCTGAATAAAACGAACAATGATGCAAACATTTTCAAAACTTGTAGTGCTTATTAGTTCAAATACTGAATACTGAATTCAAGTGTTGAAGAAAACGTGTTTTATAAGAAATTTAAATAACCCTTGCCAACTCCTCCCTCACCAAATCATACCTTTGCCGACTTGAAACTCTGTCATACTTTTACTTGTAGTTTCCAAATTGCAATGGGTTGCTGAATATGTCAAATAACATGTTAAAATCTTGGCGCAGTTATCATTTGTATTTCGGGTTATTTATTTTTCAACAAATATACATATAATTATGGGTAATAAGATTTTTTATTATTTACCATAGTATTTCTTTTTGTATATCTTATAGT
>CM055832.1:10688824-10709579 GCA_029582265.1 Zoroaster sp. YZ-2022
TGGTTGAAACAAAGGCTGCAGAGGACTGCCAGTGCAAAAGTGTGTGGCAAGTGAACTTGGGCGGCAGAACTATTGCGACTGGTAAAATTGGCAGCTTGCGCAGTTGAGCTTGCCGCGAAAGCATGAAGCTTGCCGCAAAGCTTGCCACTGGCTTGTGACGAAACGCGAAGCTTGCAAACCGACGCTGAGTTAATACTAACCTTGCAGAAGAGCGCCAAGCTCATATAAACTTCGGCACAGCTCTTTAAGCTGCGGCGAAGCTTAACGGCTTCGTGGCAAGCTTGCGGCAAGCTCTATTTTCTGTAAGGGAAAGCTCTTCCTTGGAAAGGTTGGGCTCAGCTGGCTTGGCTCTACGTAACACCTCACTCATCTTCACCCATACATTGTCTGCTTCCGTCTTGTCGAGGCGTCTCAAGGCTGGTTCTACGAACTGGATAATCTCTTCTGTGCGGATGGATTTGGGAGTGAGGGTGAAATTCATACCTATGGACAGTACAGATGTTTCGGTAGTGGTAAGGGTATGTTGGCTAAGGTTAACGACAGTGTGCTTGCAGAATGCGTCCTATGAGCGGAGGTGTGGTGGTTGCCATGAGGATACAGACGATCCTGTAGGTTGACCGGAAATGCGGTTAAAAATATAGGAGATCTCCAGTTCTCCAATTCAGAAGGTCATGGGGATATAGGAGATCCCTTAGATCGAGTGAACGCACGAGGGAATAGAAATGTAGAAGATCCCATTTCCAGTTTTTGAAGACATGAATACTTGTTGAGCTGCTTACGTCGGGTTGTGATGAACGTGTGTCTGCTGGAAGAAGAAGTAAGACGTACTTCTATGCAGGATAAACTGCGGTCGATGTCAGCGAGAGAGGCACAGGTGGAGACGATCCTACATGTATCATGAAGTAGGGAAGCGCTGGCTGAACGTAGGATGAGATGCGAACGGTGGCTGCAAACTGGATCTGAAGCTGGAGGCCCAGCAGGATAACGTTAGAGTCTCACCATCGTTTGAGGAAGGCAAGATTGTTCATGAATTTAGAACGTCTGATCGACATTTGTTCATACAACCTGACCTGGATGGTACGGTACAATACAATAAAATACAATGAAGGCATTTATATAGTGCTCTTACACAAACGGTATCACAGCACTTTACAGTATAATTTAAAAAGACAGTGCCTAAAATAAGTGAGTCTTGAGAGATGTTTTAAATTGACTCAATGAAGAAGCATGACAGATGCAGCAGTATAGAAACCCCATAGAGCTTAGATATGTAAAACTTGTAGCTTTGCATGGTGAAGAGGATAAGTAAAGACTATTTGCGGTGATACCATGTGAAATTCCCAATTGAGTAGTAATTAATTCTGAAAAGAACTGGAGGTTACAACTTGATGTTTCGATCAGTATGCTCTGATCGTCTTCAGGGGAATGCCGGACTCAGGGAGATGTTGCTGCTTTGATTTTTGATTAGTCAAAAATATAGGCAGTGACTATCCTTAATTGATAAGTGATGACTTATAACATGCATTGATGTAATTAGTAATTGAGACTTGACTGATCTAAATTATTTATTTTTGATTAATTTATTGGCACCAGTGACTAAGTTTTATGTGTAGGCCCTACACATCTCAGCTAGTGATAACACATGTACTATTGTTTTGTATTTGTTTATTCAGAACAAATGAGTTTTGCACACTGCAGGATCCACTGATTGATGTCAAGGATTCTGAATTTGGATCATTGAGGTTCCCCAAAGAAAGTGTTGATCCTTCACAACTGCCATACATTGTAAGTAAATTGTTGATATTTGTGATTTTTGTTTTTTCAGGTGTATAAATGTAGGTAATGATCTTACACGACCTCTCAGAAATGTACATGTAAAAGGTACAGTTAAAACGTACAGTTAATAAACAATTAAAATGTGTCTCCAACAGTTTTCTTTAACTAGGCTTAAAAGAAGGTTTCCTACCGGCACTAAGGTATGCAAAAGGAGTGTTCAACTCAAGAGGAAAAGTGTGAATGTCACTTAATAAAATTAAAAATTTAAATACATGTAATATCCCTGATGCAACAATTGCATCAATCAGTAGCCTCTGCTACTGTATGTATGAATTTAGCCAATTATCATCAACCTACAAGTATCAGTATCTATAGGGAATCCTGTTTATTATTTATTCTTAAACAACATTTTGACAGGTGATATGCACACTTCCCTGATATTTACATGTAAAGTAGATAATAATAATAATAATGTAGACTTACATGTACATGTATATAGTGCACGTATCCACCAAACTGGTGCTCAAGGCGCATGACATTATTACCCCTGCTCATCAGGCTCATAAATCATTCCTGAAACCATCTCAGCTCCCTGGGGAGTGTACAGCTCAATTGCTGCCATTTCAGCGCATATGGGCTAGTCAAACACAACAACCAACTCTGCCCTCACAGGTACCCATTTACCCCTGGGTGGAGAGAAGCAATTATGGTAAAGTGTCTTGCACAAGTACCTCGGTCGCGGTTGGGATTCGAACCCACATTCTGACGACTCGGCCATCAGAACACAAATCCGATGCACTAAACCGCTCGACCAGTTGTAATCAAGAAAAAAAAACACAGTTTGTTTATTTCCATTTTTCTCAGTGACAACAGAGCTAATACATTGTGTGCTAAGTATATTGTAAAGTGCACAGTTTTGTGTTCACATATTAAACCATTTGGCAATTACATACGTGTACATGTATATGTACATGTAGCAACAGTGTGTATCATGAGAAGTAGATGATATAATCAAGTTTTGAATACATCGACCGGAATTGGCCCTATCCTGTTGGTGTGATGTTATTCCAACATGAACCACGCCCACTTCACACGTGCTGGCTCCAGCGATCATCAGAAGCCCATTGGAAATGCATTGACCATCCTTTTCTTTAAGGATATTTGCATTTATATAACAACATGGCCAGACACTGATGGTACTATGAAAGTAGTGTAACTCTACTGACACTATGAACATCTCCTCCGTGAATGCACCGTTAAAGCTCGGTGAATTGCACTTTTTCCGTGAATTTCACGGCGCTCGTTCCCATTTCACGGTGTAGTCACGGCGTGAGAGCACCGTGACTGCGACGTAAAACCACCGTTAAACAAATCTTTTGTTTGGTCCTCGGTGAAAGCTGGGTGAAACGGTGAACCTCGAAGCTCAGTTGAGACCGGCTCATTAACTACATCAAAGGAAGTTATCCTCTTGCCCATTGTTGACGCTTTTGTGCATGTGATAATCCCTCTTGGATGGAAGGTAAACACACTAAACATAACGGTACTGTTGGATTTGGGCAAGGTTGGGTTCTGTATTTGGTCGAGTTATAGGTTGCTTTAAAAATTCTGCTACGACTTGACGGGCAGGTTACATTTTCGGCATTGCAATTTGCGTGCGCTGATCGTTTGCAACGATACAGGGCCCCATTGCTTTTTGTTTGGCTTTCTTTAGCAGTAGAGGAAAATACAGTAAACCTTCGATGTCCGTTAACAATAAATGTAACTGTGAAATGATTAAATTCGCTGCCAAGGCTCATAGAAAACACAATTCTGGCAGCTACAACAATCCTCTTTAACCCGGCAGGACTTTGGCGAAGGGCGGTCTCGTTTTGTATGTTTGCTAATTTATTTATGTTATTGTTTATGAACCGGTGAGGTTTATAGTTTTGGCGATATGACTCGATTAACGAACGTTTTATTCACGTGCAGACCCGTGACTTGTATAGTGTGAGAGCCCGCGAAACTGTTGTTGCAATCATTCACCAGGGTTTTCCCTTAACTTTTTTTTTCACTCGCCGGCCGGGCTATAGTAAACCAAACTTTTCACTAGCCCGCAAGCCTTTTCACTCGCCCGTATGTTTAAAAAAAAATACTTTTAATCAAATCACTGTTTTTAGTAATTTAGTAATTTAGGCATTTTGCATCAGAACGTGCATTATAAACAACAGTTGTCAGTTACCTTATTATTATGTGCATATTTGTTTTTGAGTTCAATGTGATAATGAGGATGCAAGTTTAACCGAGTATAACACGTACCGGTACAACTTGCACACAAGAGGCGATAAAGAGATTAAAAACACTTACGAAGTGTCTGTAAATTTCCAATCTAAAAAACACTGGTACTGGTAGTGGTATACAACGGCCGGGGGACATGCACGCAATTTGCTCAGAATACCACTGACCTTGCCCATATGAGAATAGGTGTCTGTGCTGAGAATGGGTTGGCGATGGCGTGCTGTGATAGGCGCACGTGATAGGTGTATATTTAGGTATAGAGCCTACTTGTTAATCTGTTTTTCATCGGAAAGGGATACGTTTAGAATAATATATATCATATTCCAGAGTGTAATTAGGAAATGGACAATAATTATAATGCATTGATTACCGAACTGAGGTATGTTATGGGGCCAAACAGATACTAACAATTGGACTTAAAATAACAATTCATCCATCGGGGTTCCTAATTATCATGGGTTGTTTTAATAATCGTTGCCGAAGAACAAGGATACGATGAGGACCAGTAAGCGTAAGCCTCGACTGTCGGGATAAATTGACCCGCTCTGGGGCTCAAAAGCGGATGATTTTATAAAACCGCGGTTTTATTTTTGAAAACCGTATTTCGCGGTATTTCGGTATAAATCCTGCACTTTATTATTATTAAAAAGTAACTATGAATATAAGTAAATAAATAAATAGATATCATGCATCCTACTTTTCTTTAAATGTTTTGGTCAGATGATGTACGTGTACCTGTAATTTAGATCTTTGCGTGTAAAATACTGATTGTCACCAAACAAATTATCGTCCAACTGGAATTACATTCTCATTTGATCCAGTCATTGGAAGGCACTCAGGGTATGTACGAGTTAGCACGTGTGCAATGCCCTATGCATAGCGCCAGTAACAATTTGTTCTATTGGCCATTACTTGAGAACAATACGTCATCATAATAACCAATATAAATATTAGATTCTGGCGCTGTGTACAATGCCTATAAGCGCGTAAAAGCGTTTTCTTATTGGTAACGAGAACACATACCTTGTCATGCAATAGAAATATTTGTTAAGCGATTTGGATCATGTTACTCACAAAATGTGAACAAAGGCCTCGATATCATGACTTTTTGGTTTTTTTAAGTTGAAAACAAGCGTAAACCAAGGCTATGAGAGTATTGAAAAAGGTAGACGGAATGAAGGATGAAGTTAAGCATATTGATCAACACCGGCATCCACCCAGCCAGTACGGTTGCAATGTACAATGTGTAATTATGTACTCTGTACATGTACATTGTACATGTACTGACATTAGTCGGGTGCCAGTGTGATGAACGAGTTCACCACTGTACCATTAGCCTGAGTTGGGCCCGGTTAAAAGCTTGCCTTGTCGGCACACTGGTGATGCGCGTGATTCACTCGAACTCGTAGATGTGCAAGGCTTTGTACCTTTTTTCTCCATAACAATTAATTTTGTGCATGTACCACGTTGGAAATTTTCCAGACATGATGTGAACTCCTGTCGGCGATATCATGACTTTTTGGTTTTAGGTTGAAAACAAGCGTAATCATTTTGGGTCAAAATACTGAAAATAGGATTGCCACCTACTCCACAGAGTATAATTATTAATTTTTTTCAATTTTATCCATAATAATATATTTTGTGCATGTACCACGTTGGAAAATTTTCAGACATGATGTGAA
Organism: Zoroaster sp. YZ-2022; assembly: GCA_029582265.1. Classification (NCBI taxonomy): domain Eukaryota; kingdom Metazoa; phylum Echinodermata; class Asteroidea; order Forcipulatida; family Zoroasteridae; genus Zoroaster; species Zoroaster sp. YZ-2022. Next base: position 10,694,557 of record CM055832.1, read on the forward strand.
CTCCTGTCGCGATATCATGACTTTTGGTTTTAAGTTGAAAACAAAGCGTAATCATTTTGGGTCAAAAATACTGAAAATAGGATTGCCACCTACTCCACAGAGTATAATTCTTAATTTTTTCAATTTTCTCCATAATAATTTATTTTGTGCATGTACCACGTTGAAATGTTCAGACATGATGTGAACTCCTGTCGCGATATCATGACTTTTGGTTTTAAGTTGAAAACAAAGCGTAATCATTTTGGGTCCAAAAATACTGAAAATAGGATTGCCACCTACTCCACAGAGTATAATTCTTAATTTTTTCAATTTTCTCCATAATAATTTATTTTGTGCATATGTACCGCGTTGAAATGTTCAGACATGATGTGAACTCCTGTCAGCGATATCATGACTTTTTGGTTTTTAGGTTGAAAACAAAGCGTAATCATTTTTGGGTCAAAAATACTGAAAATAGGATTGCCACCTACTCCAAGACCATAGAGTATAATTCTTAATTTTTTTCAATTTTCTCCATAATAATTTATTTTGTGCATGTACCACGTTGAAATTTTCAGACATGATGTGAACTCCTGTCGCGATATCATGACTTTTTGGTTTTTAGGTTGAAAACAAGCGTAGTCATTTTTGGGTCAAAAATACTGAAAATAGGATTGCCACCTACTCCAAGACCATAGAGTATAATTCTTAATTTTTTTCAATTTTCTCCAACTTAAAAACCAAAAAGTCATGATATCGCGACAGGAGTTCACATCATGTCTGAACATTTCAACGTGGTACATGCACAAAATAAATTATTATGGAGAAAATTGAAAAAAATTAAGAATTATACTCTATGGTCTTGGAGTAGGTGGCAATCCTATTTTTCAGTATTTTGACCAAAATGATTACGCTATTTTCAACCTAAAACCAAAAAGTCTTATGATATCGCGACAGAGTTCACATCATGTCTGAAAATTTCAACGGCACATGCACAAAATAAATTATTATGGAGAAAATTGAAAAATTAAGAATTATACTCTGTGAGTAGGTGGCAATCCTATTTCGACCCAAAATGATTACGCTTGTTTTCAGCAAAACCAAAAGTCATGATATCGCGACAGGAGTTCACATCATGTCTGAACATTTCAACGGCATGCACAAAATAAATATGGAAATTGAAGAATTATACAGGAGTAGGTGGCAATCCTATTTTCAGTATTTTTGACCCAAAATGATTACGCTGTTTTCAACCTAAAACCAAAAGTCATGATATCGCGACAGGAGTTCACATCATGTCTGAAAATTTCAACGTGGTACATGCAAAATAAATTATTATGGAGAAAATTGAAAAAATTAAGAATTATACTCTGTGGAGTAGGTGGCAATCCTATTTTCAGTATTTTGACCCAAAAATGAATACGCTGTTTTCAACTTAAAAACCAAAAGTCATGATATCGCGACAGGAGTTCACATCATGTCTGAAAATTTCAACGTGGTACATGCACAAAATAAATTATTATGGAGAACTGACGAAAGTATTGAATTATACTCTATGGTCTTGGAGTAGGTGGCAATCCTATTTTCAGTATTTTTGACCCAAAAATGATTACGCTTGTTTTCAACCTAAAAACCAAAAAGTCATGATATCGCGACAGGAGTTCACATCATGTCTGAACATTTCAACGTGGTACATGCACAAAATAAATTATTATGGAGAAAATTGAAAAAAATTAAGAATTATACTCTGTGGAGTAGGTGGCAATCCTATTTTCAGTATTTTTGACCCAAAAATGATTACGCTTGTTTTCAACCTAAAAACCAAAAAGTCATGATATCGCGACAGGAGTTCACATCATGTCTGAAAATTTCAACGTGGTACATGCACAAAATAAATTATTATGGAGAAAATTGAAAAAAATTAAGAATTATACTCTATGGTCTTGGAGTAGGTGGCAATCCTATTTTCAGTATTTTTGACCCAAAAATGATTACGCTTGTTTTCAACCTAAAAACCAAAAAGTCATGATATCGCGACAGGAGTTCACATCATGTCTGAACATTTCAACGTGGTACATGCACAAAATAAATTATTATGGAGAAAATTGAAAAAAATTAAGAATTATACTCTGTGGAGTAGGTGGCAATCCTATTTTCAGTATTTTTGACCCAAAAATGATTAAGCTTGTTTTCAACTTAAAAACCAAAAAGTCATGATATCGCGACAGGAGTTCACATCATGTCTGAACATTTCAACGTGGTACATGCACAAAATAAATTATTATGGAGAAAATTGAAAAAAATTAAGAATTATACTCTATGGTCTTGGAGTAGGTTGCTATTCCTTTTTCAGTATTTTTGACCCAAAAATGATTACGCTTGATTTAAACCTAAACACCAAAAAGTCATGATATCGCGACAGGAGTTCACATCATGTCTGAAAATTTCAACGTGGTACATGCACAAAATAAATTATTATGGAGAAAATTGAAAAAAATTAAGAATTATACTCTGTGGAGTAGGTGGCAATCCTATTTTCAGTATTTTTGACCCAAAAATGATTACGCTTGTTTTCAACTTAAAAACCAAAAGTCATGATATCGCGACAGGAGTTCACATCATGTCTGAAAATTTCAACGTGGTACATGCACAAAATAAATTATTATGGAGAAAATTGAAAAAAATTAAGAATTATACTCTGTGGAGTAGGTGGCAATCCTATTTTCAGTATTTTTGACCCAAAAATGATTACGCTTGTTTTCAACTTAAAAACCAAAAAGTCATGATATCGCGACAGGAGTTCACATCATGTCTGAAAATTTCAACGTGGTACATGCACAAAATAAATTATTATGGAGAAAATTGAAAAAAATTAAGAATTATACTCTGTGGAGTAGGTGGCAATCCTATTTTCAGTATTTTTGACCCAAAAATGATTACGCTTGTTTTCAACCTAAAAACCAAAAAGTCATGATATCGCGACAGGAGTTCACATCATGTCTGAAAATTTCAACGTGGTACATGCACAAAATTAATTGTTATGGAGAAAAAAAGGTACAAAGCCTTGCACATCTACGAGTTCGAGTGAATCACGCGCATCACCAGTGTGCCGACAAGGCAAGCTTTTTAACCGGGCCCAACTCAGGCTAATGGTACAGTGGTGAACTCGTTCATCACACTGGCACCCGACTAATGTCAGTACATGTACAATGTACATGTACAGAGTACATAATTACACATTGTACATTGCAACCGTACTGGCTGGGTGGATGCCGGGTGTTGATCAATATGCTTGGTTTACGCTTGTTTTCAACTTAAAAAAACCAAAAAGTCATGATATCGAGGCCTTTGTTCACATTTTGTGAGTAACATGATCCAAATCGCTTAACAAATATTTCTATTGCATGACAAGGTATGTGTTCTCGTTCGACCAATAAGAAAACGTTTTACGCGCTATAGGCATTGTACACAGCGCGTAACGAATATTTATATTGGTTATTATGATGATATTGTTCTCGTTGGCCAATAGAACAAATTGTTCTGGCGCTATGCATAGGGCATTGCACACGTGCTAACTCGTACATACCCTGAGTGCCTTCCAATGACTGGATCAAAATGAGAATGTAATTCCAGTTGGACGATAATTTGTTTGGTGACAATCAGTATTTTACACGCAAAGATCTAAATTACAGGTACACGCACATCATCTGACCAAAACATTTAAAGAAAAGTAGGATGCATGATATCTATTTATTTATTTACTTATATTCATAGTTACTTTTTAATAATAATAAAGTGCAGGATTTATACCCGAAATACGCGAAATACGGTTTTCAAAAATAAAACCGCGGTTTTATAAAATCATCCGTTTTGAGCCCCAGAAGCGGGTCAATTTATCCCGACAGTCGAGGTTTACGTTTACTGGTCCTCATCGTATCCTTGTTCTTCGGCAACGATTATTAAAACAACCCATGATAATTAGGAACCCCGATGGATGAATTGTTATTTTAAGTCCAATTGTTAGTATCTGTTTGGCCGCAACATACCTCAGTTCGGTAATCAATGCATTATAATTATTGTCCATTTCCTAATTACACTCTGGAATATGATATATATTATTCTAAACGTATCCCCTTTCCGATGAAAAACAGATTAACAAGTAGGCCTATACCTAAATATACACCTATCACGTACGCCTATCACGTACGCCTATCACAGCACGCCTATCACAGCACGCCAACCCATTCTCAGCACAGACACCTATTCTCATATGGGCAAGGTCAGTGGTATTCTGAGCAAATTGCGTGCATGTCCCCCGGCCGTTGTATACCACTACCAGTACCAGTGTTTTTTAGATTGAAATTTACAGACACTTACGTAAGTGTTTTTAATCTCTTTATCGCCTCTTGTGTGCAAGTTGTGCAGTCGTGTTATACTCGGTTAAACTTGCATCCTCATTATCACATTGAACTCAAAAACAAATATGCACATAATAATAAGGTAACTGACAACTGTTGTTTATAATGCACGTTCTGATGCAAAATGCCTAAATTACTAAATTACTAAAAACAGTGATTTGATTAAAAGTATTAAAAAAAAAAAACATACGGGCGAGTGAAAAGGCTTGCGGGCTAGTGAAAAGTTTGGTTTACTATAGCCCGCCGGCGAGTGAAAAAAAAAAAGTTAAGGGAAAACCCTGAATTCTGGTTGATTATTCGTAGGAAATGGCTATAGGATTAGCGACGCCCGCCCCACACCAGCCGTGTTGATATAGGCCTGATGACTGGTGAATTATAATCGGCGGCCGTGTACGTGCGTCGTGGGAGCACGATCCTCCATGGATCAACGCGGAATCTAGTCTGTGTTGTGTGTCGGTCCACGAATCTTCAGTCCCTGGATTTGTTTACTTGATAGGAACCGTTACGTGTGTTTTGACTAGACTAATCCATTCATCCAAGATAAGCGCACAATGGGAGAGGTTATTAGTACTAAGCCTAAACCATGCCTTGCTTTTTGTGTCAGTACAATAGGATTAAAGCCACTGTATAACGATAGGAGACATACACTCGGTGAATACTCGGTAAAAACACCGTGAACGAAACCACTGGGGCGTAAGCACCGTGAACTCGCCGTGAAAATGCATTTTCACGGAAAAAGTGCAATTCACCGAGCTTTAACGGTGCATTCACGGAGGAGATGTTCATAGTGTGAACACCATGGCAAGATGCTCTTTCCAGGGGCAAGATGCTCTTTCCACGGAATGGACAATGCTCCCAGATATAGCTGAAACAATTTTTCAGAGGTTCAATCGCCCTCATGTAGACCTATTTGCATTGGCCTTGAACCATCAACTTCCGGTGTACAGCACACGCAACCAGGATCCACTCGCAAGGGCAGTAGATGCTGTGGTATCGGAAACCGGAACTATTATTTACAGGTGTACCTGGACTACTTGATGTATACATATAAGATGAATGAAAGGTTGTTGAGTTTATACACCACCTATTACTAGTCAGGCCACATTCCTTCCTTACTGTTTGCATGCATTACAATATTTGGTGACGAGGTGATGACCACACTACAAGTGCCTTTACTTAACCACTTCTTTGCAACGGATTTCGAACTTCCAAAACTGCCTGCTGGCGATAGGTGGAGATGAATTTTAACCAGGAAGGAAGCGGGCCATTTTTACTACACTGTCTCGGTGTTGAGGGTCAGTGGGTTTACACGCGACGCTACCCCGGAGTGGAGAGAGCCCCACTGAGGGTATATACAAGTATGAACATGCAATTCAAGTCTGTATATTCTGCCGAACTTATGAAATCAATGATGCACGTTGGGGGCGCGCGCTATGAACAGCGCTGTGACAAACTGCACGCAGTACACAGACAGATACAGCTAATATACAGACTTGATCTCAAGTCTAGTGTAATTACCACTGTGGATCACCGGCACACTCGGCAAACGACAAGGCATGTCCAGCCAGACAACAGGAACATCGAGCATGTGGCAAGATCGGCCATTTCTGTACCGTATACAGACAGAAGCAAGTTACCGGAGGCCGACATCAATGGAAAAAGGCGGAAGTTTACTAGGTCATTGATGGTACCAATTCACCAGGAAGCAGTGACGAAGATTTTCACGTTCTAGCAATGGATACACCTGCAGCTAATGCAGAGACCGTATTGTATGACATGGACGTTAATGGAGTCCAACTACCGCTAATGGTCGATACAGGTTCAGGAGTTATCCTTACCAAGTACTTTCTTTCAGAGGCTTTACAGATCCCCCCCCCCCCCACAAGAACACAAACTGTTATTGTTTACTCAACACAGTTGTTGGTTATTTTGAATGTACAGTGTGTACCGTATCATACAAAGACACTACTGTCTTTTCTCATGTTCATGTTGTCGAAACAGGTACAGATATCATGGGTAGAGATCTCGTAAAAGCTTTGCAAATTTATATTGATGGTTCCACTCTATCTTGTAACAATGTAGATAACGAAAGCAATGTTAAATTACCTGCAAACGTACAAAACATGCTCAATGTTCAATGTTAATGATGAATTGAAACCTGTGAGTGGATTTGTTCATAAAATCAAGGTCAATGACAAAATACAGCCAGTTAGCCAGAAATTACGAAGGTTACCCTTTGCTGTCAGAGAAAAAGTATCAGAAGAACTGAACAAACTTGAGAAACAATTAGGTGTGATTGAAAGAATCGATTCTACTGAATGGGTATCTCTGATAGTTGTGTCGTGGAAGTGGTAATGTACATGTAAGTGCTGATTTAAGACAGTTTAATGAGGCTATAATACAGATAAGTAATCCACTACCAAAAATTTATGAAATTTTCAGCGAACTCAGAAACGCCACAGTTTTTAGTCAATTAGATCTAGCCTCAGCTTATCACCAACTAGTTTTGTACAGACTCTAAGGCGTGTCTGAAATTCCTAGGTCACACTTTAAGTTCAACTGGTATTCAAGTTGATGAGAAGTATTAAGCAATGTCCCAATTCAGATCGTTTTTAGGTTTAGCAGGGTATTTCTTGAAATACATTCCACAGTTTGCTACATTAGTAGAACCTTTAAAAGCATTGTTGCGTAATGATGAGAAATTTGTGTAGTCGCAAACAGCGACTTGAAAAGCATGATGGTACAAAGCCCAACCCTAGCATGTATGACCCCTAGTATGACCCCGACTTAGAGGTAATGCTAATACAACAGATGCATCAGCGTATGGCTTATAGGTGCAGTGCTCACTCAAGTGAAGAATGGTAAAGAAGTTACGACTGAATGCACTAGCCGCACCCTGTCAAGTGCTGAAAGAAATTATTCTGCAGGAGAAAAACAAGCACTAGCTTGCGTTTGGGCATGCAAGAAATTTAATACTTACCTTTGGGGTAGGAAATTTGAGTTAGTACAGACCATCAGGCATTGGTAACGCTGCTAAAAAGGTTCTGACCTTTAAATTCCTTGTCACATACAGGGCAATTTTCAGGCAATTTTCAGGCAATAAAAGTTGCTGGCAATGAAATTGCTCAGAGATTGCCCTGTGTAGCATTTCGTGCAATCCAGCAGCAATGAATGGGCAACACGAAGGCAACTTAATTTTTTGGCTTTCTACTTCGAGGCAATCTGTCGAGGCAGTCTCCAATCACATTGCGTATCAGTGATCACGTTTTTATTTATTTATTTATTTTAGTTTATTTATTTAATTTGAATTACAGTGGCCAAAGGGCAAAAAATATTAAAATTTACAAAGTAAGAAAGGTGTAAACAGTAAAAATTCATTTAGGCCTAATTGAAAACATTACAAATATTAATATAATTAATTCATTTAAAAAGGCTCTGAACATTGTACCTGTCTTTTCTCCACCAAACCAACCTAGGCTGGACATTGCTTTTTCCTGTTAGCTGCAGTAACACATATTCCCATTTGCAAACTACTATTTTGAAAAATATAAGAAATAAAATTCACAAGATCTAAGGGACTGTATTCATTGCATACAAAGAATATTTAAATATAGAAAATGATGTTCACAAAATGCGGACAATAGAGGGGATAGTGGAGCTGAGTATACCTTTCAGTACAGCATTTGGGCATGCGAAGACCAGTTAAGGTACTAGCTCTAAGTTCCCTACTAAGATTAGTTACTTTTCAGGAGGGAGCATGTTCCTAAATTTAGTGGACTCAAGTAAATTATGACCAAACTTCATCAAAAGGTCTTCTCTCCTGGACTCTCCTGGAGGGGTGGGATACATAACAATTCAAGTGCCATGGTATAGGAATGATATTTGACCAAGTATAATATGCAGACAGCTCGCTTCTGAATTTAAAGGTGTACCCCTGTAAGACATTCTGAAGGCGGCTGCCTGGAAGCCCTTCTATGTTTGCCCTGTGGTACCTCTGAGACGTATTTAAACGGTGCCACGTGGCTCGGCCTTGGTTAAGTTGACACTTACTCACACTTAAAGAATAAGAGGATGAGTAACCCGACTAACGGCGGGAGCAGGGGGTCTTGAGGGCACTCTTAGTGTGATCTAGCATTGGAGCCTAGGGCTAGAGATTATTTGATTTGGGGGAGTTTTGTGATTTCCTGACAAAAACGTACAAACGTAAATTATATTTTGATTGACCTATGTTTTGATTAATCTTCTAGGACTACTTTATACAGGATGGAAGCCCATTGTATCCATCATTTACTTCTCCTGATACCAGTCCACAACTCAGGATGGACGAGAGTGAGTATAGAACTAATGTGTGGAATGTGCTATATTAAGGGAATAACACTTTGTCGTGTGCAGTCTTTACTGCAGGTTAACTACTGGTTTTGGGCATTAAGCAGAGTCCTTAACGTCTGTGATCATGCACAAAACTGGTCATTAACCTGCGGTAAAAACCAAATGTCAAACTGTTATTCCCATTCATAAATGCCTGTATTGATAAAGAAAAATAAAGCCAAACAGAAATGGGCAAATTCACGCTTTGGGGACACATAAAACACTTCCAAACTACATGAATCAGGTGCATGATGGCAATCTTTGTCACTCTGTTTGGTTGAAATCTGTGTCACGCTTCCCACAAAACAGCTGGTGAACATCTGTTACATACGTGCTGTTCTGATTTTGATAAGCCAGTCTATGCCATCCATTAATACATCCCCACGTGATTACGTTGTGTCTAAACTGTCTTGGGCATTTATGAATAAGGAAATAAAAATTTGTCACGCGGTCCTTACCTCAGGTTAATGACGGTTTTGGGCGTTGTCACAGGTGATAATGACTGACCCAAGACCGAGCTGAAGGTATGGTCCTTATCGCCCCTGATCACGCACAAAACAGGTCATTATACTGTGGTAAAGACCAAGTATCAAACTTTCATTCCCATTCATAAATACATGTACATGTATCGATTTTATTTTCAAAATGTAAAAAAAAACTGTAATTTTTGTATAAAGCCAAATATAAAATGGGTAAAGTCACGTTTTGGGCACACACGAAACACTTCCAAAGGACATGTCAGCATGATGCAAAACAATCTGACAAATGCATACATGTAACATGCTGGCTAAATAGAACAGCTTGCGAAGAGTGACATATATACGAGCTGATCTGTCTTTACCATCCGTTAATAAACCCCCAAGGTTAAGTTTTGTCCAATCAGATTGTCTAAACTGTCTTGGGCATTTATGAATAACTAATCACAGTACCTGAGTACCTGACTGCCATGATTACGCTAGCTGAGAACAGTGATGATGGCAGAGTCTGGTGGTGGTGGTAAAATGGACGACATATCTTTGATTTTGGCGATATTTTTTGGAATATCATCAGTACAGTGATATACATGTATCTCCAAAAACTTAATCAATTTAGCTGATAAATTATTGAGTATTGTATCTTGATGATATTATTGTGTTATTGTCCAGGCCTACTGGTGATGCAATTACAATGTAATTGAGTAATCTACATGGTAAGGTCAATGATGACAATTTTCAAGTCACTTTTGAGGTTCGCTTGTGGGGTAAAATCTCTAATCCTTAAAATCTAAATTTTCAGCTTTGACAATCTGTGCATTATTTACATGTATAAGCATGTATAAGCATTCATGAGCAACCTGGTCCACAGGGTTTACTTCGTCATGACTATGAGATAGGAATGGGACTGCTCGAAAGCCCTGGGGATGAAGATAGTTTGTTGGGGGGGAGGGGGGGGGGGCAGGGGGAATCTTAAACATATAGGCCCTACTCGTAAAATTCACTATGCGGCGTAGAAAGTTAGGATTTTTGTTTCACATTGTTAATGAAAGTTTTCTACATGTACATGTAGGTGTATTAAAGTCTTTTGCAACTGTGGGAATTATGAAAGCTTGTTTGTTTTCGAAAAAACCTTCTTTTTAGACCTGAAATTAATGCAGCGCATTAGGCAAAAAAAAAAAGTCTCCAGTTTCAGATCTCCGAACATGCAGGCATGTGAAATTTCCGCGTTTACGCGGAAATCTGCATTTTTTATTTCCCCGTTCCGCATTCTTCTCGGGGCTCCGCTTTTTTCCCGGCGCCGTGCCATGATTGTAGACTCCGCTTGTATACCATCCAAACACATACACACTTCTTACACACAGAAAAAACGGAACCGGGCATCGGGCTGCACATCGTTAAGATCGCGCTGTGATTTTGACACGTGAGTTGGGGACTAGACCCGGTAAACGGTTCGGCCGTGTGAACATGTGAACTAGTCCGAAAAAGTGGCTAGGGCAGTGTATGCTTCAACGCATGATGACGTGCCGATCGAGCCGTAGCCGTTGTCATATAGCCGCTAATTCGGATCGCGATCGGGCCGCACGTCTGAAAATTTCACGTTTGCACAAAAAAAGTACACGCACGTGGCCGGCGCCGGACGACTTGTCTTTTCTCAGCCACACTAAAACATAAAGAAAAAATCTTCAATTGCCAATTGTAATCATCTATAGATATCAGACAAAGACAAGTACAGATGATAAATATCTCCCCTGTCTCATGGGCAAAACCTGTGTCTTCTGTAATTACTGAATGTCAGCAAAAGTATTTGAAAAATGTTGGTTTCTGTTATGCTTGTTTATTACAAAATGAAGGGCATTTGCAAATAAATCAAAATTAAAAGATTTGGTTTGTAATGTATACAATGTTTCTAGAAACTATTGTCTGTATGTACTTTTACATTTTCTGGGACACTCTTCTCACTCCAAAGTCCAAGTCTTCCAAACATTGGGATATTGCAAAGATCGTGACAAAAATAATGTGTTCCCTCTCACTTTGTATTGTTCTTAGTTCAAACACCTCACTTAGAATTTTACAAAAGAAAAAGGGGATAACACCATTACAAAAAATGAAGAATTTTGTCATAGAAAGTGGTAATAAAAAGCTCAAAATGCACCTCAGAGCTTCCAGATGGCAAAATACTCAAGGACTGCAAGTTTCCGGGTTTCCGCACCGCGCTTGCCAGGTAACAAAACATTTTCCTCTTTTTATTTCACTGCCCAATCACATGCCTGGCACATGTCGCCTCAGACCCGCGTGTTGGCAATTGCAGCCAAAATTGCTGGATCGATTAGAATTCTGCTGCGCAGTGTTTTAAATGACCTTTTCTCATAGGGGTATAAATGTATGCCCAATTTGTGAGGCCTCTCTTGGCCACCATACTTGTGTATACATGGGAAATTTGGTCTGGTTCCAATAACCGTGTATACATGTGTCACATGTATTTCACTGGTTGGCAAAAAAAAAAAGGATTACCAAAAAACACCGCAACGATTTTGAAGCTGACCTATGACCAGAAACCAAAGACTTTTTTTGGGGGGGGCCTTAGTAGGGCCTACTACGTGTATTCAGCTCCATGCAAATGTACATGTACACTGTATGTACAGTAAATGAGAAACAATGTGTGTACGAACATAAAATGTACACAAGGCCACTGGCATAAATCTGGTGGATACATGTATATCTCCACTATTTGGCAGGGGGGTATGGACCATGGGATCAGAATTTTTCGTGCAGTAAAAAAAATTACAATAAAAAGTAAATAATTTGTGAAATACAAGCAAAAAAGAGGGAAAACTTTGTTTAATATCATCCCACTCCCACTTTATGACACTTCACGAGGCAAATGCATGCATACAAAATAGACACACGCTATGAAAAGTGCATGCACATGTGCATTGTGGTAATTCCACATTCATGTCCATTGCGTCTGAGGCGTTGAGGGCACACTTTATGTATTAAAACTAAGTACTAATATAATTAAATAGAGAATTAAACTGCTTACCAACCTAAAGGACCTGCACTGTAAATGCATAAGTAATAATGGTTATTGGCCTTGAAGTTATGTTTCGAACCTAGCAGGTTCTTTCTCAAAGGCAAAATGGACGATATACATGTACATACTTACATTTGTGTATACATACATATATATATGACATGAAAACACAATAAAGGGGGCCACTTTCCTACCGTCACGTTAGCAGTTTTTCTAATGGTTGTAATTTTTTTTTAAATATCTGAAACCACCCAAAAAGAATTTCAACATTTGAATAGACATGCATGCTTATCCTAAAGATAATTTGAGTTGATTATTACTATTTTTTTAATTACCCTAAAATTTCCATCAACAAATGGACGGAAAGTGAGGTAACTTTTTCCGTCCAATTTTTATGGAAATTTGAGGGTAAAAAAATAAATAAAAAAATAAAATAAATCAACTTAAATTAGTTCTAGTATAAGCCTGCATGTCCATTCACATGTTGAAACACTTTTTGGTCGGTTTCAGGTACTTAAAAATAAATAACAACCATTGGGAAAAACTGCTAACGTGACGGATGCAAAGTGGCCCCCTTTATTGTGTTTTATGTCATATACATTCAGTCAAACCTGGATATAGTGGCCACCCAAGGGACCGGAGAAAAGTGGCCACCGTGTACAGGTGGCCATTATATAGTAACGTATGAGTATATTGTGTAGACACAATGGCCATTTACTATAGTAATATGCATGGATGCTCATTTGCATATATTTAAACATGAAAAAGGTATGCAATGATATTATAAACACAAAAATAATGCATGTAGTCAAATAATTTCATGTGTTTCTTTTTATTTTTAATCGACATCTACCACTGGGTCCATTGTCAACGTTAAACAGTAGAAGATACTCTTCTTTCCTTGCATCTACATGTACATGTATGTTGTTAATTTTGGTTTTATCTCCTCCATATCCATGTCTAGTGTTGTCATCTTTCTGAAGTCTTTGGTATCTCTTTAGAGCAAATGCTGTTGGCCAATAATGGCTGGATGACACAGGTGCTCCTGCGGTCACTGTGTCATCCAGCCAATAATGGCTGGATGACACAGTGACTGCAGGAGCACCTGTGAAAGCAAAAATATACATAAATAAGGCTAAACAGTTTGACATGAAGTAGTAGGGATCAGAGGGGTAGGTAGATTGTGGAAAACACATTCCCACCATGTACATGTACACCTGGCATATCAAGTCACTCAACTTCCTGGCCACCTTCATCGCCCCCTTCCTCTTCAGTTGAGCGCCCTCTGTCACTAGAATCATCATTACTATGCTCAGAATTACTTGAAGGAAACACTTCTTCCTCGTCAACACGATGTTCAGCTCATGACCGGCTACTTTCCGTCATTTTTGGAGCATTTCGTTTTGTTGTGTTCAAGCGATCGATGCAACTTGCGTGTATAATACAGCTCACACACCAACTTGCCTTCGCGGGAGGGCACTTTCACGTGTGTCATCAATGAATAATGTATGAGACTGACGACGCGGGGGGAATTTTTCAAAACTCGCTGTGAGGGAGACGCAGATCGCTGGTTTTAATGATGTTTTTGTTTTTACATTAAGGAATCATCTTTATTGAATGTTAACTTAAATATAGTAATCATTAAGCATATATTGAATGAATTTTGGCGAGAATTAGCCGTGCCCAGTACCGTTCAAGTGGGTCTTTAAACACTCTAATGCAAAATGTATAGGGGTCACTCCATGAAGTTGGGGCACAAAGTGTGACATAAGGGTTGAATTTTCAAAATCAATATATTTATATAATTTTACCATTTTTAGTTTCTCCAAATATTCAATTAAGAAAAATCAAAACACATTATTGCTGATTGTTTCCTGATCATCAGTGATCCTTGTTCAATGAGAGACTGACGCTGGTGAAAATACCTATGCTACATGGACACCTTTGTCATATTTCTTGTGTTTTATTTTGTAAACAGTTCATCATATTCCAACTTTATCCAATGTTTAATAACCATTTCAGGGGAGTGTAATAATAACATAAAACTAACATTACTATTATTGACCACTTAATACCCTAACAAGACATGACAATTGAGTTTTTTGATAGTTTTTAACAAAATTTGGCAATAATTACTTGAAATTCTGTTACATGTTCCTCGTTAAAGAAAATGTGAATCATAGAATCCCATCAGTTTGTTAAAAGCATACACTATCATGTTATATAACAATAAAGACTTGCTCAGACTAAAATCGGATAGTATGAGTACCTCTTTTCAAATACCTATGCTACATGGACACCGTGTCCATGTAGCATAGGTATATAATGAAGAAATCTTTGTCTATTGTCCCCCTTCAAAGAAGTTTTAATCATAGCATCCCATCAGTTTGTTAAAATATACACTAGTCATGTTCTATGGTTATAGAAACTTACTCTGACTAAAATTACACATCTGTGCAAACCATTTTCCCAATACCTATGCTACATGGACACGGTGTCCATGTAGTGTAGGTATACATTATTGAAATGTTGTCTAATTGTCTCTCTTTAAAGAAAAGTTTAATCATAGCATCACATCAGTTTGTTAAAACATACACTAGTCATGTATTGTTATATAATGCTAGACTTAATCAGACTAAAATTTTGACTTAACCCTTTTTCCCAAATACCTATGCTACATGGACACCATGAACCATGTCCATGTAGAGTAGATAATTTTAATTTTTGTGCAATTGTTTTACAATTATTTTT
>CM055832.1:10710079-10736256 GCA_029582265.1 Zoroaster sp. YZ-2022
CTTCAAAGAGTCGCTAACGCTAGGCGTAGTTTCTAAAGAGTCTTTAATTATTTTAGCTTGATCATTAGATTCTTGCACGCTCGATACTAGTTCATCTTCAACAGCCTCTGCATCAGCGTACGTGCTTTACGATCAACGGTGGCGGTGATTGAAGAGGTAAAATAGGAGCAACAACGGGTTCTGAATTTGTATCTAAATTTGAACCTAAAGATAAATCACTCGTCGCGATTAATAAATTATTGTTGTATCCCGCGTACGTACCTATTCGAGTATTCGTAAATTCATATCGCTCGGCATCATGTATAAATTTTCTCCGATAGCAAAGTTTAATTGTGAACGAGCTGTTAAACATCTTGATATCGTTGAATAGATGATTGTAAATCAACCGGAGAATCAATCTCTGCATTTATTATATTTATAAATTCACGCTGCGCATCTAAACCAGTACCACCCGCTAAAAGAAGTTTTAGCTTAGCTTGAGCTCCTAAAATTGCGTAAACGTACGTTCTTATAGAATCGTTAATTCGTTCCGTACCGATATCCGTAAAACCGGAGCTAATCCTAAAGACAATATATAAATTTAGTCCACGCTGTTTAACGCTATCAGATTGTAAAATGCCAACCTACTCTAATGGTGTGTTCTTTACGATTATGTACACCGTCATCAAAATCCATTTCTTTTTCACCCGGTGCGACGTTGAGATTGTTTGAGGAATAAGGTCAGAATTGCGATTTAAAATAGAATTGTCGTAGTTGTGTCCAGGTACTGGATCGTATCTTTTACCAATGTTTCGCCAAAAATAAGCGGTACCTAATCCATCGCTGTACATATCAACGCGTTGTTTCCAATTGTTTAATGTTGAAAGGTGAAAGTCTTTACACAGTTTTTTATATGCGCTTACGTCTATTTTATTTATTTATTTATTTATTCGAACCTACACCTTAATATCGGTGGCACACAATGATGGTGCGTTCAAAAGAACAGAACAATGGTATAAAATTAACAACACTAAACAGTACAATGGAATAAAATTAAGCAACGAACATCAATAACGAAAAAAATAAATAAATAAAATCAACAAAAAATTAAACAAAAAAGCAAACATTACGTGTACGCAATAACTAAAAACTAAAAACTAAAACGCTGATAACTAAAACATAAAATCAGCAATAAAATAAATCAAAAGAATTAGAGCAAAAGAAAACCAAAGTACATGCATACAGTAATACAGTTCTAAGCTAAGGATTGAACATGCTTTATTTCAGATCTCTTTTCCATGTTTTTTCAAATAGTTTTGCAAAATTTGTCGAATATTATCTCAACCTCTTTTGGGAGGGACAGTGTTGAAGAGCCTAAAATGAAAATTAATTTTACATCGTCTTCGTAGCGTATAAATATTGGTTCAAAACGCCAGTGCAATCCAATAGAGCATGTTCAAGTTTATTCAATTCATCTACTCTGATCTGTTGGAGAGCAGGACAAACAAATAAAAATGTCTAATATCCTCATCACAGTTATTACCACAAGAGTGCAAGATCCATTAATGTCATCTGACCATCTAGATATTCTACTATCCAATGGTAGGGTATTGAACGAAGTTTAAATTTAAGAGATACACCTTCAAAATCAACTTTATCTAATAGATAATCTTCTAAGATATACTTTTCTTTAACTTGTGCATAATCAGTAAGTGAGGTTTTGTTTTCAATGTCTTCCCGCCAATCATCTACCGCTAGTTCTTTTACTTTATTCACCACTGACCTGGCCCAGTTTTGGGATGGCTGTTTCAAGACCATTAATTAGATATTCAAAAATATTTTCACATTCGCATTTAATACATACGTCAAGAACACATTTCAAAAATTTAAATCGGATATCTGTGAAGTTGCAGTTAAGCTGTAGTTTGGCAATAAGAAGAAGTTTAGGCCAGCGATCTGAATCCATCTTAATTAGGCGATCAATGTATTTTATTCGTGAGATGTCGTGCATTGTTTTTATAGGCAACCAACCAAGTTCCCCATATAAAGCAGAACGAGGTGTATTCCTGGAGAGCTTTTAAAATGTAACGTGCCAGTTGCAATTGTAATCGTTCTAATTTATCTATATCTGATTTGTTTAAATTACACCACACAGCTGAACCATAATTAATAGAAGGAAGTGCAATAGTTCTCCACAGTATGTCACCATAGTAAACCTATTAAAGTTATCAAAATTGTCGATAATCGATTTGACATAGGCAATCAACCTGTTACCTTTCTTTATGACGTTTTCATATTGCATATGATCGTTTTAAGTTACGAGAGATCAAAACACCGAGGTATTTATATGATTCGGCTTCAACAATATAATTATCTCCTAATTTCCACCGTTTCTCCTTATTAATACGTTTACCAATTACTAAGATATTAGACTTATCAAAGTTAAAATTGAGTTTCCACTCCTTTGAGAAAAGAGAAGCGAGGTTAAGCATCTTGTTCATTTCATGATCGTTATTGGCGAGCAAAACAATATCGTCTGCCCAGAATAAACCACCAAGCCAATTATCATTAATCCTTACGCCCACATCATGGGAGATAAGCATCTTTTGAACTCATTGATAAATATATTAAACAATACGGGAGATAATACACATCCTTGTTTTACACCCTGGTCGATTTCAAAAAAGTCAGTGTCTATATCACCAAATTTAACCGTACCCTTCACTTCTTTATAGAGCATGTCTATCAATCTCCAAACTTTGCCTCTAATTCTGTTTGCCAAGCAGACTTAAGGAGACCGTCTCCAAACACTATCAAAAGCTTTCCTAAAATCCAGGAAAGCTATATAAGTATTTTTATTTTCTTTAAGTCGACATGCAGCTACACTTTTTAGAGTAAAATATGGTCTTCACATCTGTGTGAGGCACGAAACCCTCCCTGAACCTCGGACAATACATCCGTTTCCTCTAAAAAATTGGAGATATTCGTAGATATAATTCTGTTAAAGATTTTAGATAAACATGAAGTTAGGGATATACCTAGATAGTTATTTAAATCTCTAAGATCCCTTTCTTATGAATTTGAATGATAATACATTTGTTCAATTATTTGGTTATTTTTTAAATTTCAATAATATTTTAAAAAAAGTAAAGTAATGATATCGTAATTTAATCCCCACCATTTGTAAGTAATTCATTTGTGATTCCGTCCAAACCAGGAGCTTTATTGTTTTTCGCAAGAGAAACAGCCTCCTTAACAATATTAATCGTCAATTTCAATGTCATACAAATTGCTTTGTCTGTCATCGTTATTGGGATGTTCTTTAGATAGTTCATCTCTTATTTGTTTGACAAAATGGCCCGTGAGATAACCATTACAATCATTTAGATCCATATTCGCTTTGCCAAGATTTTCCCAAAATTCTTTACAGTGGTACCAATCATATTCTTGCTCAGTAGTAACTTGTTCAGTTCCAGGGACTTTAAGGCAACCGATTTCTGTAGTGTTACTCTTTCCAGTTTTACCTTTTAGTACTTTCCAAAAATCTTTACAAGATCTACCTCCTTTGTTTGCAATGTCAATAGATTGCCGTACTCGTTTTTGCGTGATTTTTTTCTTTAATCAATTTTTAGCATGGTTACGCTTGTCCTGATATGACCTCAGTATGTTTCACCAATGTGGCCAATATCGTTAGTAATATCATTCACTACCTGTATTATCATTACTGCTCGTATCGATGTTGCTCTTTCCTGTATCTTTCTTCATACTTTTGACCCAATGGCGGTGAATACGTGATGCCGTTTTTCTTTCTTTAATAGCAGTGTCAACGTCTTTATCAAACCAAGTTTTTTATTCTTTTGTTTACAACTCTAACCCCAATTCCTTCCGTGGCTGCATAAATCACATTGTTTTTCCATGATTCCCACATTGAATCAACATCGCGGAGTTCACTAGTATCCCAGGTTCTAAATTTTTCTTCTAGTTTTCTCGGTACAACGTATAATCTTGATTTTGTTTAATATCCCATATGGGTCTAAGTTTAGATTTTATTCGAGCATTGATTATTGACGTTTGCGTTAAGCGTCAACAACAGAACATTATGATCACTCCTAATCCATATTTCCTTTCCTCGTCAACCAGCATAATTTTAACAACGTTATTGATAGCTTTGGAGCAAAGTAGATAATCTATTGTGCTTTGTTGAAGGCCCTACACCACGTAATCTTTCCTTGACAAGCAATGTTGCAGTTCAAAATAGTTAAGTCTGCATCATTTCTAAACTCAAAGCCTTTTCCCGTTTGAATTTGTAATTTGGTCACCATTAGGTATTGTTTTACCGATTCTTGCATTGAAATCTCCCATCAATATAATGCTTGGATCCGATTCATCATTTTCTATTCTAATAATTTCTGATAATAATTGGTTGTACATTTCGTTGGTCAATTCTGGGTTAACTCCTTCAACCGGAAGTAAGCTTTCACTGCTACATACAACGGTTTATCACCATCAGCACATACTTTAACCCATAGTCGTTCATAATTGTCGTTCATAGAATTTGTAAGTTATCACAAATCAGCTTCACTTTATTAGATAGTAGAATACCTATCCCACCTCCTCCCTTTTCCTTTCTATTCTTACCGATCCATTTATACCCGCCAATATCAATTCCCGAATCATTTCTTAAAAATGTTTCCGACACTCCAAACATGTCAATTTTGTTACCATCTAAAATCGTTCAATTTCATACAATTTTGGTCCGAATTCTGTTTACATTATTAAATGCAATTTTAGGTCATTGGCAGATTGATTACAAGGACTTTTCCCTCTCTTACCTCCTCGTCGATGCCGTCGATTACATTTACCCTTATTAGTGCCGGTATTACTTTCGTTGTCCCTTTTACCACGAGGGGAGCTAATTTCCTCCGTGGTTACGTGGTTTTCATTTCAGTGTTCTGAAAATCTAAACATTCATCGTGAAGCAGATTGAAGAGGTTTGAGAGTTTTGGCAGACCTGTATTACTGGTAGTGTCCTATTTGGAGGTGGTGAGCGATGTTACCTGAAGCTTGATATACTTGATCGTTGTGTTCGTAGCCATGTCCTCTTCTGCGATAATTGTGTTGGTAATCATGACGCTGTCGGTGTGGATTTGTTGGCGCTCGTTGTTCTGATGGCTTTATGATAGGATGGATGGCATTCATGTTCCCGAGAAGTAGTCTGGTGCCCGACTTTGATAGGTGCAGTCCTCCCTCGTTAAGGTTAGAGCGTGCAATTGATCCGTTCCTCAAGCAGAAGGTGTCGTCATTGTCAATAACCTCGCAGTTCGTATCCGTAGCGATATCCTTTATCATGTTGTTCATGGTAACGACCCGTGTCTGGTGCTCCGCCTTGTCGATGCGAGGGCAAACGGTAGAGAGCAGTATCTTCGTTGCTGGTGAATTCGATTTCACATGAGCCACCATTTGTTTGTAATCGTTGACTCCCTTGTCAAGATCGTCATCATTCGTACAGTTGTTAGTGCCAACATGAACAATGATGGTGTCGTAGCCAGTGTGATTATCGATGTTGTTGTCGATGTCTTTGACCTTTCCGCCTCTCAGACAAACGACCGTAGAGTCATTGAGGCCCCGTTCGTTTATGTTCTTGATAATCGAATCCCCTATTATGAGGCAGGATTTCTTGGTGGCATGGTTTTGACTCGGTGTTGATGTGGTATAGTTTGGTGGGCCATGGTTCACTGATACCTGGAGTCCAACGATGATTGCGTTCTGATCCGTTATCAAACGCGCTAAAATAATTTTGAAAAGATGCGCTACAACTAATTTCTTTGAGTAGTCGTCTTATTTGATAATAAACGTGAAATCTAAAAAAAACTACGAATCATCATATTATTCGAATGATTTAAATGTTTATAACCTACACCGCAACTCGTTGTAGCGCAATACGTTGTAAAATTTATTTGATTTTGATAAAAATTTAACGGATTATGATGCCAATCATCAACTACTTTTTGACTATTAACTTTAGGCAACTTGTAGTTGTTAAAAACATTATCGAAATGTACGTTAAAAAACTCGTTCTTGTTAACGTAAATATTTATACTCGTTAAATCGCTAGCGTTAAAATTCTGAAGCGCTGTAAAATTTCCAGATGTTGGATATGTATATGTAAACTTACTCTTGAACGCTAATGGAAACGTCATTTATTATAAAAATATAAAAAAAATTATATAATAAAATGACGTTTCATACTATCGAAATCGAAATTGAAAAAAATGGCGGAGAAGTTCAATTATACGACGTTATCGATAATCGTGAAGGTAATCTCGCTATTACATTACTTATCGTAAACATTTGGGCAGGATATTACAACGTACGTAAAAAAGAAAAAATAATTTATCGTACGACTGAAGAGCAAGAAGAAGTAGTTAAGTTTATCGAAGCGGGGCTTTACAATATTAACGAAATTATCGATATTATAATAAAAGATAAGCCTTGGATAAAGTTTACTATAGATAAAACAACGGGTGTCTTTTTACTAAATTTAACAGATAAAAATAAATCCGTTAAATTTTCATCTGGGTTAGCTAATTTACTCGGGTTTCATCATGAATTTCTAACTGTAGGAGAATATAGTAAAAAGATTGACGTACAACTTTTTAAAATTTTATACATTCATTGCGATCAAATTTCTAGGACCAATAATTATTTTAACGGTAACCCCAGCACCATTTTAAACGTTTTTCCCTTACAAGACAAATCGTTTGGAGAAAGTATGTATATGGAATATAACAATCCATTATTAAAAAAATTAAAAGTCGGTACTTTTAACGCATTGAGTTTTAAAATTAAAGATTCAAAGGGTAGAGACATAAATAATCATGGTTTCCCCGTTATTTTAAATCTAGAAATTATATAAATATGGCGAGTATTTTATGGTCCTAGTCGAACAACGAGTGAGCGAGTTTTGTCTAGTGGTAGTGACATTACTGCTAGCGTAATTAGAGATGAAATTATATATATATCACCTAGTGAAATTTATGAACATCACGGATATCTCAACAGAGATGAAATTTTACAAACTCTACCTCTAGTTGAAAAATACAACATCGTACTCGGATGGTGGGCTGCGTCTAAACTACCCTTTTACATGTTTAACGTAGCACCGTCGTACTGTAGTTTATTCGTACATTTTACAAAAGCTAATGTTTTTACTTCGTTTTCTAGTACACGTAATGATTATGGACCCAACATTTATTATATTCCTTCTCCTGGAGAAAAAAAATAAAAAAATTATTTTATCGAAAATGAAATGTCGCATTTAAGATACGAAATGTGTTTTAAAATACGAAGTGTTCAAAAAGTTTTTGTAGAGGCGACTTTTTTCGGTGCGCTAAATTCTAAAATCTGTTTTAACATAAAAATTTAAACTTTACCATTAAATTTAAAAAAATTATACTATAATAAATATGGCGAGTATTTACGGACCTAGTCGAACGAGCAAACAAGTTTCATCCGTTGCACCTAACAGTGCTCACACTACTGAAAAAAGTGAACAAATTTCATCCATCACACTAAACAATCCAAACAATCCAAACATTATTGAAAAAAGTGGACATATCGTTAATGTTGAAGAAAGCGAAATATTATATGATTATGAAGATTTAATTAGGTTTACTTATTCAGCCCCACCATCAACGAGTTTTAACGCCTATGTTCCAATAACAGAGTTTTCAAGTTATTCTAGAATAACTACTAATGACAGTTCACAAACATACTTTAATAAACGTGTAGTGGATCCATCCGAGTACGATGATCATTTAATTCAAGAAACTTCTGAATATTTTGGTTTTTATAATGACCTCCAGATTTTAGAATATGGAGTTTGCTTTAAAATAAAACATAGGGTCATCAATAGAAAAGTTTTTGCTAAAAAATTTTTTTCGGCTCTTTAGATACTGGAATCTGTTACAATATGAAAATTAGTAGTTTTCCATTAAATTATTATTTTTTAAATCTTTTACTATTAATAGAAAAACGATGAGCGTGCCTATAGAATCAACGAATGTACTTTATCCAAATTTACCGTCTATGACAGATGATGCTAAATCATTTCGTTTGCAAAAAATCGATGATATTCAAAAAGAATTACGAATTGAAATAAATCATCGCGAAGCCGTATATAAAAAATATAATAAAATATTCAACGCTTGTAGTATTGTAGAAACTCTCGCTGAATTAGGTTGTATGGGAGCAGGTGCTATTGGAATCGCCAGTATCGCCAGTGTTGTATCATCACCCGTAGGATTTGTTTTAGAAGGTTTAGCTTTAGGGTTAGGTGGTGCGGCGTTTACTCTCAGATACGCGAAATATAAATTATCTAAAAAAGCTAAAAAACATGATGAAATACGAGTTTTAGCATCGTCTAAACTCAACACGATCGAAAACCACGTTTCAAAAGCGATCGAAGACGGTGTTGTTACACAAAATGAATTTTTACTCGTATGCGAAGAACGAGATAAATTTTCTAAAATGAAAGAAGAAATACGTAACAAACTGGTTAAAGATGTAGCTTTACCAGTACAAATGACCGATAAACCCATCGATGTAAATGTAGAAAAAAAAGTTCTTATAGAAAAACTTTTAAATTTAAAGTAAACTTTACCGTACAAAAATCTTATTATAATCCTTTGCAAATAACAGAGCGAGTAAAAACGTCAAATAGACCTCTCCCGTACGCCCCAGCGATGTAATTTTTCTATAAACGTTTAGTTGTCTCTAACAACTCTTTCATCACTAAATTATAATAACGTCTAGCTTTACCTTCTACAACTTTTAAACGATTATAACGATTTATTAATACTTTATTTGCACATCCTGTGCAAAAATTAGTCAACGTCTTTGTTCCTTTTTCACATCTTAAACATGCAACGGGTATACGTTTGCCTTGCTTAATCCGAAAAACATGTAAGCCACAATATTCTTTATTACCCACGCTAGGGATGTAACATTTTGATCTTTTACCAACTAAAAGCCATTTGCAAGGAACGATTACTTTCGATTTTGATTCTGTTGTCATCTTTACTATATATCTAGATAATATTTTTTACTTTTTTCAATTTTTTAAGTTCATTTTTAGATTAAGAGAGAGGGTTTTTAATAAAATATATTTTTATATCTATACTCCTCCTCCTACTACTACTCATAACATTTTTTTAAACAATCTAACCCTCCTATGTACAGTGCAGTTTGCCATAGAATTGTCAGACCTTTCAAAACCTTTCAAGTTTGCTGTACTGAAGGGTTTTGAAAGGTGAGAAAACTGTCTGACAAAAGGGACCTATGAAAGGTTTCGAAAGGTGAAACAACTCTCTGAACAAACTGGTGTGAAGTATGTCAAGGGGGGAAATTATACTGGCAAATGCAGTAAGTAGTGGTTACTGGTCAAGGGGAAACCGTACTGCAGTAAGCAGTGATTACTGACCTAGGGGAAAACCATACTGCAGTAAGCATGGACTGTGATTACTGGGGAAGGGGAAAACCAACTTTCCCAGTACATATAGTGAGGGCCGTTCCATTTTATTCAAGGTGAGTATTCAGTATTTAAATATAAAAAATTCATGTGTTTTATTATTATAATTATGCACCTGCTTTATTGTGAAAGACACAATGTATTATGGTAATTTGTTACATAATCCGAGACTTGACAATGGGAGCCAAGTGTATATAAGGCCATGTTTCAGTAGTGCTGAGCCACCAGTCAACCCCTGGCAATCATCGAGCAATCATGAGTTTCCGTGAGGCCCACAACCTTCGGGAGAGCTTGACTGGGAGAGAGCTCTATCTATTCATGATGAAGAGAGTAGAGAAAAGAAACTAAGATTATGGGGAGAGAGACTCCACAAAGAAAGTAAAGAAGAGCAAGAAAGGAGGGCTAACAGAGAAAGTGAAGAAGAGGATGAAGAGGATGAAAAGAAGACACCCACCAGTAAGGGGAGAAGATGTTGCTGGGCCCTCAAGTGCCATATCACCGGATGCCTTTCCTGACCGATCCCCATCACCCAACCGATCTCCAACGACAACACCCACGCATTCGCCTGACCACTCCTGCTCCGCATCACCCGGCCACTCACCCACGCATTCTCCAGACCACTCCCGCTCCACATCGCCCGACCACTCACCCACGCATTCTCCAGACCACTCCCGCTCCACATCGCCCGACCAAACATCCACTGACGAGGACGACGATGAGGAGTACTACACCACTGATGAAGATGAGGATGTGAGGTACAGCATTCCACTGGAGTACTCCCCCTCCTCGTCTGTACCTGCCTCAGAGAATGAGTTCTCCTTCGGCTCAGCGTCATCGGAGGAGGAGATCAGACCGCCACCCCCAAAGATGACTCGTGGCCGGCGACCAAGCCGACCCCAGGCACTCTCAGAGGATGACCCAGACCCCCCGTCTTCAAGAGACCCCGACTACCCCCGTGATCGTCATGGATGGACCAGGTCCAGAAAGAAGATTTAAGTTCACCGATTCCGGGGTGAGAAACCCCATGGGCCCACCTTTCAACGCTCTGATGACGACGAGCCGGTGGACTACTTCATGCAGTTCTTTCCCCTGGAGCTATTCAGCAAGATCGCCAGATACACCAATATCAACGGTCAGGGGAAAGAACGGTGGACCAGAACATCACCGGAGGAGATCAAGGCATGGTTTGGAATCCGCATCATCCAGGGAGTCCACTCAAACTTCAACATGCAGGATGACTGGTCAACCCATCCTGCCTTGAGAAACAACATGGTGTCGGGCACCATGACCCGAGGGCGATTTAACCAGCTGTCCCAGTTGATCTGCTGCACCAATCCCTTGAAAGGCCCACATAAGATCAAGGACAGGAAGAAGCGGCGTGAGTTCTACAAGAAAAATCCACTGTACCAGCTGCAGATCATCTGGGACACTGTCCTCCATAGATGCCTGACCAGCTGGAACGCAGCCAAGCAGCTCGCCCTCGATGATTAAATACAGAGGCACCAAGGCACAGGTCCGCCGATTTTTCATGCCCCTCAAGCCAACAAAGATGGGGTTGAAGGTCTATGCCGTCTGCGAGGCATCTTCTGGCTACCTCATCAACATGATGATGCATTCATCAAGTGGCCAGAAGATGCAGAGCATCTCCATGAAGATGATGGAGCCATTCTTGGGCCGTTACCATCACCTCTTTTGTGATAGGCTGTATACTTCGGCATCCCTTGCAAAAGAGCTGCTTGAAAACGAGACATACATCTGTGGGGCTGTCAAACGGTTATCCAAAGGCCTCCCAGTGGATTTCTCTATCAACGCGGAGATCAACCCCCACTTGCACAGACAGATGGCCCAGCTCAACAATACACCAAGAGGCACCATGTACTTCCGGCAGCAACGCCAACTCACCGTCGTCCTGTGGAAGGATACCAAGGTGGTATCACTCCTTTCTACTTGCCACCAAGCCTACCGAGACAGAACAAACAACGTCCTCATCAGAAATGTCAAGGAGCCAGGGAGCAAACGCTCCACGAAGAAGGATGTCTCCTGCCCTCCCCATGCCACATATTATACGAGATACATGGGCGGAGTTGATATAGCCGACCAACTGCGCGCCTACCACACCTGTAGTCGTCAGTCAATGAAATGGTGGAAAAAGATCCTCTACTTCCTTGTTGATGTGGCACGGGTCAACGCCTGGATTTGCAGCAAGGAATTCAGGAAGGATGACAACGAGCCAGACACCCACAAGCATCGGCTCTTCACCGTGGCCATCGGCACCTCTCTCATTGCAGGCTTCGCTGAAGGAGCACCAGCCTACCAACACTTTCTGCCACCCGTGCCCACCATCAATGGCCCCAAGCACCGCTGCATTCGAATGCCCTCCAAGCACCCCAAGATGTGTATTGAGTGCCGTCGTGAAGGGCGCAAGACTCCAAAAGGATGGACTGTTGTCACCCGCACCGGTTGCATCAGTTGCAACATCCATCTTTGCCGTGAGACCTGCTTCCTTCACTACCATGCTGTTGGGCGT
Source organism: Zoroaster sp. YZ-2022 (assembly GCA_029582265.1). Classification (NCBI taxonomy): domain Eukaryota; kingdom Metazoa; phylum Echinodermata; class Asteroidea; order Forcipulatida; family Zoroasteridae; genus Zoroaster; species Zoroaster sp. YZ-2022. Next base: position 10,722,115 of record CM055832.1, read on the forward strand.
GTTAGCGTGAACTAGAGGAGGAGAGCTGACGGAGGAGAGCTGACAGAGGAGACCACTTTCCCACTTTCCCATCAAAAAAAATATGAGAAAAAAAATAAAAAAATCCCAAAGGCAATGATTGTAAGACTGAGCCTTTACAAAAAAACAAAAAAAAAGTTGAAAAAAAAAAGTTGAAATGTTTAGCTGTTTTCTGTGAGGGATACTCTATATAATGTATTGGGGAGTAACTCTACCTTTCAAAACATTTCAAAAGGTTTTGAAAGGTCCAACCATTTATGCATAGCAACTGTACTGATATTTGGTTGAGCAATAGCTCCACCTTCCAATTCCTTTCGAAAGGTTTTGGAAGGTCTGGCCATTTTCTGATAGACTTCCCATACCTTTATCATAGGGGTATACCATAGCCCAATTTTTCTACATTTCAATACCTTTCAAAGGGTATTGAAAGGTGTGGTAGTTCAGTAGCAACAAATTCTGGAGTGTTTTAAAGGGTTCATAATAATTGATAGCCATTTTGCCAGTAAGCAGATTTTGAAAGGTTTTGAAAGGTCAAACCATAGGAGGGTTAAAAACACTTTCATGACGTCATTTTTAATTTAATGACGTCATACTTAATCCTACTCATAGTCAGCCTAAAAGGGAAAGTACCCCTAAAAATCAATTTTTTAAGTAGGTGGGACAGAACAAACCGTTTATATACTACTCGAGTTAAACAGTTCAATGACAACGATAGTTCGAAGTTAAACAAGTACAAAACAAAAATGGCTGTTCTTACACAGGTAATTCCACCTAAAACGCACACAGCAAACTGTAAAGGCCCTTTCTGTCCTTTTAGAGCTGTCCAAATGGCTTTAGTTAAAAGAAAATTCACAACAAAAATGTAAGCTTTCGAACAACGCAGCACACTGACTTAATATTTCACGCTTCAATCTGAATCCCCTCAGAGTCAGTTATATTGGGAGAGTTGCGACAACTTGTGATTAGAAGCCATTTTGGGTCCCAGAAACGTGTGCGCGCGAATTCTCGTGTCGATCGTGTGTGCGCATTCCGTATATGAATATGCGTAAAGTGAGTACTGCCGCATGCGGCGACGATCAATGTTATATCGTCCATGTACGTAATTCGCCGCACTCGTGAAATGACGCACCTACCTTTGGCTTAGCATTTCTCGGAAAATTTACAAAACTATGGCGTATTACTGGTTGCATAAACTTATCTAAGTCGTGCTTGTTACAGAAATAAAAATTATAGTGAAATTGTATGATTTACTGGAAAGTTAGTGCTTGTGAAAGTGGAAAAAGTTGTTTAACCACTGATTTTACTAGATACAAATAGTAAGAGATTTACATGACCTCAATTTTTTTTCACGAACATCTGTGATTTTATTGTTCTATGCCGTCAACAAGCTGTTGTCTGTGGAAACCAAAATATATGAATGCTTTGCATTTGCATTGATTTTTTAAAGAAATACTGATCCTCAAATTGGACACATTCCTTATAGAAGAAGCCAACGAAGACTACTTAATTCGTTGGTGTTTATTTCGACGGTAGTGAAAAATTATTGAGAAAATTAAACATTAATATCATGGTTATGAAAATAATTTTTTTATTTGACAAAATGTTAACAGCAATTTTACACATTTCAAAGTTTTAAAGTACTTTTTGCCAAAAATTTAACCACCTTCCATTTTACTGGTCTTTCAAGAATATTGATTAAAAGTTTTGAGAGCTTCTCCAAATTATACCATTTTATTTAAAAAATCGAAAACAATATTTTTATTTTCAAGTTTAAAAACAATTTTACAACCATCTGGAATAAGATGAAACATGATTTCAACTGTTTTTCTTCTTGGGTACATTTTCTGTGCCCCCATCAACTTTAACAGTTTGTGGTGAGTCATTATACCAACATCAATTTTCTGATGGCCACAATTCTGTGCGTCTCAAAAAACGGCGCTCAAGACGTCCACGCGTATGACCATGCATTGAAATTCAGCATTTTACAAGAGAATTCTTCACTGAAACAAACTGAAACAAACTGAAACAAACTGAAACACCAAACTGTTAATTTCATTTGTAAGTTACCGTCCAGTTGATTACATAACCTTAGGTGCGTCATTTAGGGTAAATTGAGGATAACTTAATAACAGTTTTTAATCATGAACTTTGCTTTTAAAAAAATCCACTTGGATCTTGGGAAACTCATGGACGAGGATGGTGTGCCTGTGACAGAAGAAATCTTCCCTCATCGTTGAAATGTCTCCAGGATAAGTTGAAGGTCGATCGATCAACAGGCTAACGTAGCTCGGTCATGACCATGGACGTTTACGTTGAAGGTAGGCCTAGGTTATTTTTATTTAACAACAGATAAATTAGTTTAGATTCCTTGAATTTTTTTTGAAATGATAGAATGAATGTTTCCCCCAAAAGATTATATTTGTAGGACCTGCCGTACCTTCAACTGTTACTTCAGTACAGTAACAAGTCAGTATAATATACGGGTATGTTGTTGTGAGTTGTCGTGAGTTGTCGTGAGTTGTCGTGAGTTGTCGGTTTTTAGTAGGACCCATGATGATTGATGGTAGCCAGCCTATAGTATCACATTGTGCACAAATTGTATTCTTGCAAGCATTTGCACAAAAACCAACCTCGTCCCAACAGGCCTTGACTAATTACTACATTTCCCTCTCATTTACTAGTTTGTCCTCTACATTAGCCAATCATATATTTTTCAGGAAATATGGTGGTATTTCTATTTGTCTTTTTACAGTAGAGTCAAGAGAGAAAAGTGGTGGCTGTATCATGGGGCCTGCACTCTTTCTTTAAATTATGACCGAGATGTTGGTCATTTTCTCATATCTGCTGAACTCACATTGTGCATAAAATTTAAGAAAATATCCAGCAATAACATTAATAAAATGGCTGCAAATTTGTGATGGAATTTAGCTCAGTAAAACAAACACATCTTCATCTTAAACTTACATATAATATATCAATATCTTGTGAATTTTCGCATTGTGAAAGGCATGTATTTAAATAGTGTCAAATCCATATAACCATGCTCCCAGTGCTTTACAAAATTACAGGCTAAAATGTCAAATGTCAAATTTGTGTGACATTACAATATTTTCTTTTTTATATCTTTTAGAAACTGAATCACCTCTGCATGCTTGTCAGGATGGAGCTTGCTTAATACCATGACATGATGCCTGCTTGACATAAATGTCAAACCAGTGATTCATGATCTCAAGGAACCATGCTGTAGTGAGATTCTTAGTTCTTCTCTCTTCACATTCTACCATGTAATGCACACTGGCACTAACTGAATGGCTTAAGAGGCTAAGGGCATTTGATACTTTCATTTTCTCGAAGTGAGGTGTTAGGATGGCATGGATGAGTTGTTTAACTCATTGTCATCTTGGAAGGTAGCCAGATCTTTTACTGCAGTGATACTTGCATGGCTAGATGGAAGCTTGAACTCTTTAACAACATCAGGGTCCATTGTGAGCACATGACCCCTGACGAGGGCAGCCTTCACATTGTTAATGAGATGTGGAACATCATCTAAGAAATAAAGCCACTTATTTGGATCTGAGGGGTGTTTAATCTTATTAATTGTTTACAGATGTCTTGTAAATAAAGACGTTTAAAGGAGTGAAATTCATTAACATTTTCTATTGTTTCACATTGTGATAAAACATGTATAAGGGCGTGTTACACAAAAGTAGCTCTGGCTACTTCAGACTCATTTTGTAAGATTGGGTCATATTTAGATAGCGCCAAATCCATATAAACATGCTCCCGGTGCTTTACAAAATTACAGGCTAAAATGTCAAAAATGTAAAATGTGACCCGCTCTGTGAAAATGAGTCACAAGTTGCAAATTTGAAAAATTGAGATTTCTATGTGGCTGGAAAGAGTACATCATCAGTTTTAATTTGGTATGTTAGAGGTGTGTGATATATTGCATTATGGAGATATGCCATTTTTAATAACCAATAATTTGCATAATTAACACAATTGAATTCTTAGGAAAACAAGCATTCGAAAGGGAAACAAATGACAGAAATGAAACCACCTACTCACAAAAAATCATTGATTTTTATATTTTATTGATTGAAATTGATGTCAGTTTCAATCAATAAAATATTAAAGCCACATAGAAATCCCAATTTTTCCAATTTGCTACTTGTGACTCATATTCACAGAGTGGGTCAAAATATATGACATTACAATTTTGTTTTCCTTTTTTATTTCCCTTTTAGAAACTGAACAATTCTGTCACTGCTTGCTGCATCATATTCTATATTTGGAGTGATGCAATATCATCAAGAGTGAGGCATCATTTCACCCTTTGTCTCACATCTCTTGCACCTTCAACCTAAAAAAACCTGTCTAAGACCAACTCGGACTGGTTTGAAAGCAATTTCCATTTGTCTCTTTCCATTACTACTGATTAAAATTAGATTTTGGGTTGTTTCGAGAGGAAGTCATGCAGTTGGTTCACATGCCCCCCCCCCCCCCTGATATAGCCATTATGTTTACCCACTGATTTAGTGTCTGTCTGAAACTTTTCAAAAGAAATGGCCTGAACATTATAATAATTATCAGATAATTTGATGTATCTGATGCATGATCCCTGGTTCCAGATATTTTTGTCTCCGTTTGCTCTTTATTTTTCTTATCTTTTACTTTAAATAAATTCCTTTTATGTGTCTTGGGAATCAGTGGTATTTGGTCACTATTATAATCTGATTGCAATTCAAAATAAATGGCAAATGACTCTTTGGATTTTCATTACACACATTGTGTAGCTACAATTTAAAGATTTCAGCTTGAGGGGTTACAACTCAGTTGTGGGTGTGTTGTATTGATCTGCTATTTCTATGGTGATTGTTACATCATCTCAATGGGATGGTGTAACAAAATTTAACCATTGAAATATGCATTAAATGATCAGCATGACAATAGCCACCCCGTTGTCTATTATTAAGTTGAAAATGTATTGTACAATTTTCTAAAAAACTAAGTTTGAATTAACACAATGAACATCATCTGAACTAAATATTTATACAGGATTATTATTTTAAGATGAAGCTCTGACACTGAGATAAAGGATTGCAATTTATGTTTTTCTCTCTGATGTACATGGAGAATGGAGTTAGATATTTCAAAATTACTTGGTGTAAAGCCTGACGGTGGTTATAATCTTCCCAGCTTCCATAGAAAAAATGTTGTCTGAGGATTGAGGTGCTGTAATTTTTAAGAACATTGTAACTTTGTCAAAATATTATTAGGTGTACATTTGGATAATTTAACATGTTTTAACATAATGCACTTCAGAAAGGATGATTGATACTTGTAGCAACTTTACACCAAGTAAGCTTTAAATAATTTGACAATTACCAGTGTTGCACACTCCCTTTAAAACTTCTGTACACATTATCCAATTGAAATTATTTTTACATTTTTACCCTGTTTGGAAATGTCTCAAAGAAAAAATAATAAATGAGTAGACTAGTTGAAAGAGTAAACCCATTGAGTATTCAATCAATATTGTGTATGGGGTGCCATGGTCAAGTGGTTTAGGCCATTGGACATAATGTTCTCATGGCTGAGACTTTTTTCTCCTTTTTTTCAATATCATTGTGTCAGTGTACCTCACAAGTTCTGAACATGTGGAATCGAACCACCCACAACGGCACTATTGGATCAAAGTACAGATACTGCACATTACCAAGCGACCTGTGTCAACCTGAGGTGCTTTTTATTAGTAACACAGTGGGTAACACATCAACCAAATGTTAAAAATATGTTCAAAATAACTTAAACCACAGCCAAAACTGTTTTCTCCGATATATGTCAGTGTCTCACTTGACCTGTTGCTGACATTGTGGTACTAGGAATACATTTCTGTGCTTAACTGCTTTACCATTGCCAACATATAGACTTCATAACAAAAAACATTTTATTTCACAAAGGAGAAAGAATGCTATTTAGGCCTACATTGTGTTAACACCAATGCCCACTTGCTCTCTGGGGAGGGGACAGGGTAATATTGTTAAATAGGCAAAACTATGGGTGAATTAATTAATTTTTTTTTAATTCCTGAATTTCCTGTCAATTTTTTTATGTGCTGCAACGCTTACTCAGTTAATTTTTACTGCTTGGTTATCCGAAAACTAGAAAATTTATGCTACCTTTTTTGTGCAATAACCACATACAAAATCTGTCGCCATCTCTTCTATCAATCCACAAACTTTACCAGATAGTGAATAACATAAATTTAACATGTAATCCTTTTTACTGCCTTAATTTCCTACCATTTTTTAATTCTATGTTTTTAAAATTCAGTGCGGTTAACCGATTAACCATATTGTCCTTAGGCTTTGTGAAGAATCAATCCAAATATGACAAATATCACATTTTCTTTTAAAGGATGATAGAAACAAGATTTGGAGCAATAAATGTAAGCACACCAGTGAGGTGGTGGCCATTTTGTCGTCTGCTAAAACACATGCTTAACGTTAGAAAGAGTTAACTGTTGGTGTTACTTGGGCTAGCATTAACGTTAAGTTTCGGATATTGGGTTCAACATTCTTCACGTTCTTTCCTGCCCTTTTTATTGACAATAAAAACGACGGCTCCTTAGACAAAAAAAATATTGTAGCAAAATGTTTACGGAAGATTCAAATTCAGTACGTGCAGCTGTCATGACTCTGCACAAATGTATTTTTACTAGGATATTTAGGCTACAAAAAAGAGTACAAGAAAATATGTTTGCCTCGAGCACTAGGGAACATATGCGCATCATGCCAGTATTGCGTCCCTATTTTATGTCCTTAATTAATCTTTCTTTTTGCGTATACAAAATGACCTGGGTAAGATGTTTTGGGTACGAGTTGACTTTTGTACTTGGGTACGAGTTGACCCGATACCGCCATAGCCCATTGGCATTAACACTTTGTGAGTCTCAAGTTAACTGAGTCAGTTGACGTTAACTTTCCACTCCAGGCTTTCCTTCTTCTGGAATATATCGGAAATCTTTACAATTTAAAACCTTTTCCTGACTTGTTTTGACATGTCCAAGCATGGAGGAAGGCTTCCTTCCTCCATGGTCCAAGGGACTCCAAGCACAGCAGCAATGACATTTCCCCCAACGTTAACGTTAGATTAGAGAAAATTAGCACAGCCTCAGCTCCGACACGTCACACATATATTAGAAACTAACGTTAACAATGACATGTTAACAAGTTAGTCCGAATACTTCTTCCGTTCACACTATTCACAGTCTCCTATTTTTAGAATAATTATGTAATTTGTCGCTTTGTTCACAGCGACAAATTACATAATTATTCCAAAAATAGGAGACTGTTTGTGAACAGAAGAAGCATTCGGACTAATGCTATAACGTTATAACATGCACGTACCTTACGTTCCTGCTGTCGCGGGAAAAACTGTTTGAGGACCCAAAATGGCGCCCATAGACCACGTGACCAGAAAAACCGGTACTCGCCATGTCGCGACTCTATCAATATACGGCTCTGAGCAGACGCAGAGCCGTATTGGGAGAGTTGCGACATGGCGAGTACCGGTTTTTCTGGTCACGTGGTCTATGGGCGCCATTTTGAGTCCTCAAAAAGTTTTTCCCGCACGACAGCAGGAATGTAAGGTACGTGCTTTTTATAGCGTTAGTCCGAATGCTTTTTCCGTTCACAAACAGTCTCCTATTTTTAGAATAATTATGTAATTTGTCGCTGTGAAATAATTATGTAATTTGTCGCTGTGAACACAGCGACAAATTACATAATTATTCTAAAAATAGGAGACTGTCATGACTGTGAACAGAAGAAGCATTCGAACTAACTCAGTACTAACTGTCGTTAGGCCTAGCTAGTACTTTTTATAGTATAACGTAACGTTAGTTCTAATCACCAGTGTGTGACGTGTCGTAGGCTGTGCTACTTTTCTCTAATCTAACGTTAGGGTAATATATCATTGCTGCTGTGCTTGGACATGTCAAAACAAGTCAGAGAAAGGTTTGAAATTGTAAAGATTTCCGAGATATTCCAGAATTAGGAATTAAGCCTGGAGTGGGAAGTTAACGTTAACTGACTCGGTCTCGGTTAACTTGAGTCTCACAAAGTGTTAATATTATTATTATTAACACTTATTAATAATAATAATGTGGACTTATATAGTGCACGTATCCACCAAACTGGTGCTCAAGGCGCATTATATTATTACCCCTGCTCATCAGGCTCATAAATCATTCCTGAAACCATCTCAGCTCCCTACCTAGAGAGTATACAGCTCAATTGCTGCCATTACAGCGCTAATCAAACACAACAACCAACTCTGCCCTCACAGGTAGCCATTTACCCCTGGGTGGAGAGAAGCAATTATGGTAAAGTGTAGTAGTGTGGAGACCGTGGTTTTTTCTGACTGAGTAAAAAAAAATTTTTTTATGGGAAGTACTTAAAAATAAAAAATAAAAAAATAAAAAAATAAAAATGTTGATGACATCATAATTGCAATTTAAAAAAAAACACGATATTTTTGTTGAAAATGATATTTGTTGAAAATATCATTTTTTATGTTTAAAAAAAAAAAGTTTAGTTGCTAGGTTGATCTCTTAGGTAGTAGTAGAGGGGATAAAAAGAATAAAAAGAATAAAAAATGATATTTGTTGAAAATATCATTTTTTATGTTTAAAAAAAAAAGTTTAGTTGCTAGGTTGATCTCTTAGGTAGTAGTAGAGGGGATAAAAAAGTATCCTATATTTTAAAACCTCTGTTTAAAAAAAATAATATATTTTTTTTCGAAAATTTATTATCTTGGTCTAAAGATAAACAGAGAGGATGAGTTTGTTTAATTATCAACAATTGCATCGATCTAATCGACACGAATCGATTGTAGAATATTTTAGAAATCGAGGAAGATATGCAAATAGAAGAAGATTCGTTTCAAGACCTAGATTAGAAGCGTTACGAAATTTTGTCAGTACGTCTAGAGTACCCATTGAAGAAGCTATACAAACGCACAGACATGCACGAATTGGAGCTAATAATTTAGGTAGAAGAACTGTAAGCAAACCATTAGCCAACAACATTGGAGAACACATAAACAAATACGATAATTTTAAAGAAGCAATTACTAATGAGTTGGCTGGAAATCCAAAACGTATAGAAACTGAAAACCGCGACGAAGCTCATTGGATCATCGCGCGCGCTAACGACGGTACTTTTATAAACACCTCAAAAAAAGAAAGTCCCCACCTGTATGTTTTAAAAATATTTTTAAATTTTAGAGACTTATGAGCATAAACATGATATGACGATTTAGCCTGATCATGGACACACATTTTGCAAGCAAGATTTGTGCGGATAACGTTGCGCATCAGTGCACACAACTCGGTTGATTGTGTGGGGGTACCTGTTCATTTCTCACAACTTTGCATGGTGGCTCAAAATAACGCCCCTGAACTCAAGCAAAATGGGTTATCCCTTTTGTCATCAGCTTTATTGACCAATACTTAAGACATAAGCAGCATGTTGGGTTTGTTCAGTAAGGGGTATAACCGCCACGATTGTCGATTGCTGCCCGACACCTTCGGTGCATACTGTTTATGAGGCGACGGATGCGGACCTGGGCAATACCTTCCCATGCTTCAACCATTAACTGTGGAAGGTCTCTCAGGGTGGTTTCCTGCCCGATTCGAGCATCCACGGACTGTTTCAATTTGTCCCAGCGATGCTCGATGGGGTTTAAGTCTGGAGATGCAGGTGGCCACTCCATCCTGAAAACACCCTCATCCTGCACAAAATCGTTGGCCAGTCGACCTCGGTGTGGACGAGCGTTATCGTCCATGAAAACAAAATCCTCCCCAATGGCACCTGCGTATGGAATGACATGGGGGCGCAGAACTTCGTCGACATCCCTGGGACAAATTGAAACAGTCCGTGGATGCTCGAATCGGGCAGGAAACCACCCTGAGAGACCTTCCACAGTTAATGGTTGAAGCATGGGAAGGTATTGCCCAGGTCCGCATGCACCGAAGGTGTCGGGCAGCAATCGACAATCGTGGCGGTTATACCCCTTACTGAACAAACCCAACATGCTGCTTATGTCTTAAGTATTGGTCAATAAAGCTGATGACAAAAGGGATAACCCATTTTGCTTGAGTTCAGGGGCGTTATTTTGAGCCACCATGCAAAGTTGTGAGAAATGAACAGGTACCCCCACACAATCAACCGAGTTGTGTGCACTGATGCGCAACGTTATCCGCACAAATCTTGCTCGCAACATGTGTGTCCATGATCAGGCTAAATCGTCATATCATGTTTATGCTCATAAGTCTCTAAAATTTAAAAATATTTTTAAAACATACAGGTGGGGACTTTCTTTTTTTGAGGTGTTTATATAGACAGGCTAATCATGAAAGAACGCAACAAATTTTAAAAGGTGAAACGCCTGAAAACATGATGAAAAGCGATCAACAATTGTTAGAAGCCGTAGAAGAATCAAACTACGAGTTTGCTTACGTTCGAGATTTAGACAGAGCTAATCCTTCTGAACGTTCTCAAGAAGGAGGATGGTTTAAATACGCGTTAAAACGTGATAAGATAGACATGTCTAGATATGGAATTTATACGATAAAACAATTAGAAGATTTAGATCCTGAGCAAGATAATTGTTTAGTACAATGTTTTATCGATTATCCAGACTTGCAAGACAAAGTACGGCTACTTTGTCCGCACGTTTTTTGCAATCAAAATATTTTAGTAAAATTGTCAATTTTTCGATAGGCCTATCAATTTAACAAAATTTATTTTGTTAAAACCAGGTTATTGCAAGACAAAAACGGTTTGGTACGTTGATGGAAAAAGTATGGAGAAAAAACCAAAATTAACTCTCGAGCGGTTAAAAGACGTGATTTATATTTCGTTGATAGATAAACATTTTTTTATAAACGAAAAAACAAAAATTTTGAGTAGAGATGTAATAAAAAATTCAAAGAATTGTGAAACTTTAAGATCAAAATATATCGTAAAATATTTAATGGATCATAAAGATGAGTTGTTGGAAAGAATACCACCGAGTTTAGAAATGAAATTTTATCATTATAAATTTAAAGAACAAGAATTTGACGAGCGAGTAGACGGCGACATAAAGTTGCTTCAAAAATGTTTATCTCAAAAAGAAAGAAAGAAAACGGAATATAAAAAATATTGTATAAAAAGGAATAAACCAATGCGAAAATATTTTGCGGCTGATATAGAAACGACTACCGATACTAAATATCACGAACCTTATCTTTTTAGTTTTGTTGAAATATTTAAATCGAAACAACGAGTCACAAAAAGTTTTTGGGGACCTGATTGTGTTCCAAGAGGATTAAAAGTTTTATTGAAAGAATCGAAATGTTATTCCGTAGTATATTTTCACAATTTAGGGTTTGACAGTAAATTTATCATAAAAGAATGTGATCATGTTTGGAACTATATAGAAAAATCTCTATCTAACGTAGTTTATTTTAAAGCAAGAATCGGCGACGAACATTTAGAATTTAGAGATTCATTAGCTATGATATCGCGTCCTTTAAAAGAATTTAACGAGATGTTTGGTTTAAAACTAAGTAAATTTAAAGATTTTCAATATAAATTATTAACGTCAGAATCGGTTAAAAGAAGATACATTACTAAAAAAAGTTTGAAAAAAACTGACCCATCTTACGCTAATGTTTTACCCAAACAATATTGGGAATTTAATCAATTTAATTTACAACAATACGCTATTGATTATTGTGAACGTGATGTATACGTATTGAGAGACGGTATAGAATCGTTCGAGAAAACGATAAAAGAAGATTTAAATTTATATTTTATGGATTATTTTACTATTAATAGTTTGGGTTTTGATTTTGGTAAACTATTAGGAATTTTAGATGATGTTTATAGTTTCACAGGACATCTTAGAAAATATGCACAACAAAGCGCTATTGGAGGAAGAGTTTGTATCCGAGATAATGAACCACAATCGACTAAAATTCATCTGCATAATTTAGACGTGACGAGTTTATATCCGACAGCTATGTCTATGATTGGTTTTCCTACTGGTTTTATCACACCTTTACCTTCTCGCGCGAGCATTTGGGATTATAAAGATTTTATTGTCACGATTAAAATTACAAAGGTTAATATTAAACGACATATTCCATGCATGACTTACATGGATAAAGAAAAAAGACATTGGACCAACGATATGGTTGGTAGAACGATTGTCATTACTAAAATTGAATTAGAAGATTATATAAAATATCACGGTATAAAATACGATATTATTGATGCTTATGTTTACCCTTTAAACGAACGAAATAGAAAAATTCAAAGAGTTATGAAATATATATTCAATAAAAGAGTAAAGTATAAAAAAGAGGATAATAATAAACAAATTGTTTTCAAATTAATATTAAATTCTACGTACGGAAAGTTTATACAAAAACCTCAATTCGAATATATAGATTTTATAGAAAATAAAAAATTCAACGACTACCGTATCTTACGAGACATTCAGGATCGATAGTAGAATTTAATCGTGTAGGTAAAAAATTATGGCGCGTTTTAAAAAGTAAAGGTATTGTTGATTGGACAAGTTATCCATACATCGGAGCTAACATTCTAAGCATGAGTAAACGTATAATGAATAAGGTGTTATACATGAAAGACAAAGTGACTAAAAAATGCGTAGAAGATTTTGTTTACTATACGGATACGGATAGTATGTTTATATCGCAAGAAGGAATAGACATTATACAAAGAAAAAAACCTAAACTTTTAAATGAAAGTGGGTTTAGGTTGTTTTCACGTTGACTTTGATAAATAATAATAATAATAATAATAAAGATTTTTAGCGCGCACATATCCACCCTGCTGGGCGCTCAAGGCGCGGAAACAAAGAAAAAACATTAATACAAACAATATACAATGATAGCATAGGGAAAACAAATTATGTACCGAGATACATGTACCTACAATGCAATTACAAATATACATCATCTTTGAAGAGTTGTGACATAAGATGAGTTTTAAGCATCGACTTGAATCTGGTTATACTATGACAAGATTTGAGATTAGTTGGAAGATGATTCCAGAGTCTCGAGCTGCGACAGAAAACGACCTATCACCCCAGTTCCGTTTTGAAGTTGGTTCCTTGAGGAGTGACATGTTGCTGGAGCGCAAATTGCGTGATGGAGTGTAGACTTTAAGTAGTTCAGAAATATAAATTGGAGCAATGTTATTAAAAGATTTGTGGACAATTAGCATAAGTTTAAAAACAATTCTCTGTGAAACAGGAAGCCAGTGCAGTTCTTTCAAGATTGGCGTGATATGGCATGACTTTTTTGGACAAAGTCACAACACGAGCTGCTGTGTTTTGTATGTGCTGAAGACGAGATATTTGATTCTGCGGAAGACCGTAAAGAGAGCATTCCGTTATCGAGCCGTGATGTGACAAACGCATGTATAATTTGTTCAGCAGCACTTTTATTCAAGTATTTCCCACCGGCTTATATTTCTGATATGAAATGATGATATGCGAACAATGTTGGAGATATGTGGTTTTTAAAGTCATTATGTCAAATATAACACCCAAATTACGTGCATGTAATGAGGGGGTTATCTTCATGAGTCACCAATTGTAATAAATGGAAGAGAAAAACTTAGACAATTGCTGACGTGATCCAAATAGAACAAATTCTGTTTTTTCATCGTTCAATTTCAGGAAGTTTTCTCATCCAACTTCGAATCTCTTGAATACATTTCTCCAGTGTTTTAATGCAGGAATCAGCAGGTTCTTGAGAAGATTTAAAAGTAATGTAAAGCTGCGTGTCATCAGCGTAAACATGGTAATTTAAATTATACTTCAAAATGATATCACGAACTGGAAAGGTATAAACAGTAAACCACTGTGGGCCGAGTACAGAGCCTTGGGGTACAGAATAGTCAAGAGTAACAGGCTCTGGAGATAGCGTTACCAATACAAACATGCTGAGGCCTATTTAAAAGGTAGGACTTACAACCAATCCAGGGCTGTGTCATGTATTCCAAGATGATATTGAAGGCGGGGAGAAGGATTTTTGAC
>CM055832.1:10736756-10811840 GCA_029582265.1 Zoroaster sp. YZ-2022
CTCTTTTATAATATAAAATATGTTTATAAATTTATTTGCATACAATTTATATTTACAATTAAATAAATATGTTTGATTATATTTTAGCATTTTAAATAATAGTCTTTATGTTTTGGGTTTATTTCACAAAACCTGAAGACATTTAAATTAATAAGCAATACAATATAGGGACGAGTTTAAGTGGTTAATCACAAAAATGTTTTTTAATAACTTTTAATAAATAACTTGTTCAATTTACCAAACTAGTTGACTCCTACACCGGACCAATCTGAGAGCTGTACCAATGAAGGGCGAAAACCCCATAAAAACCCGATTATGGGTAAAAAAAAAAAACTATGGGGAAATTCCCTAACGGCCCCATTATTTCGTGGCGACCAAGTTTCTAGCTCTAGGAACAGCTCAAGGCAAGATTTGTAGGAGTTAAAATAAAAACCTTATTACGAGTTAACAAAATACAGGTTTAAAATTCTAGGATGGTGATTTATATTATTTCAGGTAAATTCTTAATTCTATATTTACAAATTAATAATAACACTTTAATAAAATAAATGCACTGTTGATTTATGTTAATGGTACAGGGACACAACAGGGTATTTGAAATGGTGTCTGGATTTTGAGCTATGTTACTAAATCATTACAGAAGTGCAAGGAGACATGAGGGTGTGCAGCCTAGCTCACCACCCTTATAGTCTGAGTTTGTTTTATTTCAAATAATAATTATTGCATTAACCTTGAGGCCTGAAAAATATTGAATATAATTATATTGACATAAATATTGCTTGGGATAATTATTAACTTCAAAATGTGAACTTAATCATAGATGTTCATTCCTCTGTCTCTTTTGCTGTGGTGCTTCGTCGTTGTCGTTGTGATTGTCTTGTTTGGGCATGGTGGGCCTAGGGCAGGTAAGATTGGCTCCCCCTCACTGCAGAATTCTCTTGTCGTATAAATACCATTGTCGTTTTGCATCTAGTCCAGGTAGTGCTGTCTGCTCAGGTAAATCTGCTGGTGGATGTATGTCAGGTGTGCGAATAAGATTGAAGCGTTCGGGAGGAGTAAAGGTAATGAAGCATCTCCTTATTGTGACATGCTTATAAACTTTGTTTTCACCTATACTACAAATAATTTAAAAATAATTTATAAAATTTGAAAACAAATTCTACATTGATTTTTACATTTTCAAGGTTGTACACATGATTGGCAAAATGTCTGTAGCTGCATCCATATTACAGAATTACAACCTAAATATCAGATGCCATTTTGTACATAAATTGTTAGACATTGAAATAATCAAAGAGTTGTATGGGTGCTTGTAAATTTTAACTGTCTGTTGGGTTTCATGACTTGACTTTTGTGGTTACACACTTGATCCCACACCCCCACAATCGATTGAAACCACTTTGTTGACCTGTTTAAACTACTTGTAACCAATCTAGAAATTAGTGTACATGGTCTTACGCATGTAACAAGTGAAATGACTTCAGTGTAAATGAACCCAACCATGATCCTTTGTTGACAACAAAACAGAATCAATCTGCATTTATAATAAATGTACGCTCTGTATGTACGATTTAGTGACAGTTCAGAATGGGTGACATTCAGAGGTTGTCATTGGAATCGGTAATTTTGGAATAAAATGTCTGCCCCTCCCCCAAGTTCTTGGTGATGGCATACATGTAAAAATCGAAAACCTAATAATATTAATTGTAGAGCTGAATTTGAACTTTCGGTTTGAACAGGAAGTTGGGGCAAATCGAGTCATTAATCATAATACTAACAGCTGGTGTTTATGCGGCATAGATGATTTTTCAATGTCGTCATTGTAGAGGTGTAATCTGCAGGTGAAGAACCAGCTGTGTTTGAAATTTTGAAGTTTGAAGGTTGTGTACTAATGCATGGTCGTACACGTTAGCAAGTAGGCTCAATGTCTTATGCGTTATGGTGTGGGTCATTACGTGCACTCTAACGTCGGTTTTGACCAGTGAGAAGATGATAAAACGGGAAGTTCAATAGGACTAAGTGTGGAAATTGTAGTAACAGGATATTTATTGTTTTTTGAGATGATTTGTTGAAACTGTAAACATCCGGTGAGGGAAGCTCAAAATAATTGGGCTGATATCTTTGCGTTATTATTTTAGTTTCAAAAAACAGATTAGAAATCTGTATAATGTGTAGGCAAGTTCAGGAGTTATGATTTTGAAGTTGTGTAAAAAAGATGAGTTCGTAACTTTCCAGATTTCCAAAAGTTACCAACACAACAGAGGGAATTGGGGAAAGCTTATCATTAAATTTTTTTTTTTTTTTTAGTAGGCCTATTAGTATGCACACGCCAGTAACAGTGCGGATTTTTAGTTACTGTATGATCGTGGTATAATCGCGCGGTGTCTTCTGTGTAGAAAATTGCGCCCTCTATACTAGTATACAGATATAACATGGTTTGAGGGTGGACAGTCGATATTAGCTCCCCGAGGTATTGGAAGTTGAGAAACTAGTTCCCGAGGCGAAGCCGAGGGAACTAGTTTCTCAACTTCCAATACCGAGGGGAGCTAATATCGACTGTCCACCGAATAAACCATATTATATCTGTTTACTACCTCATACATATTCACAATATTCTCTAGTTCGGCATCACTGAGCTTGGTAAATTCAAACGCGACATTTACGTGTGCCGCCATCTTTTCATGTGTATGTACGTACGTAGCTAGCTAAGGCGATGTTCGCGCGTGCGTACTACTGTTCCCCGCTGGCATGTTCCCGGATGCAGGGAACAGATCGTTGGGACTATTTCCCCGCCGGGACTGTTCCCTGATGCGACAGTCTACTACGCACTACTGCGCATGCGTATTTACCCTGTGCGTGAATACTGGCGGACGCGAGGTAAACAGCAAAAATAGCATCTGGCACGTGACGGTGAATGGACCAGTGAGAATTCGGCTCTCGATCATGAATATGTATGAGGTATAGTAATACTACATATACTGACAATAAACGCGCAGTTAAGTGGTCTGGCAACCGGACGTACGTACATGCGCCTTCACATTATTCGTAGCTTACACAGTTCTACTGTACTAGTACTATACTACAGATCTCCAATTAACCAACCAGCATCAGAATCCATTTCTGCGAGGTATGGCATCGTGACCGTTTATTTAGTGCTTAGGAATTTGTTGAATTATTTGTTTATAAAGGATAGTTTTCAATGTTGTCAAGCAAAAGAGTAAATGACTTGTTTCAGACATTCAAACTGTTTGTATATATTGTGTGCATTGTTCATGTTGTTAGTGTTAAAGAGTTAGGCCTAATTACGGAAGAAGATTAGCTGTAACGTGAGACTGTGTAAATTAGTAGTGACAGTGTAATGTAACGTAGTACTATAGTACAGAACTAGTACGTACAGTAATAAGGGAGTCCAACTGTAACTGTAACTAAAGTGTAAGGTGATTTGTTAGTGTAGAAAACTAATGAATGGTTTGTTCATGGAAGAAGGAAATGAAATTGTGCGATCTGCTTCTCTGGACATTTGTAAAATGGCATGAGGCTTTATTCATTATTCATCTAGTTTATTTTTAGTAAGGTTTGTTGATATATTATTATTAATGATTTAACATCAATTTGACAATTGGATTGGAACAAGATTGGAGGTGTGTGTGGAATTCAAACCGGCTGGCAACAACTGTACGTGGGTAGGCCTACTGTATTATGAAAGTGAGGGTTTACAAACTGATGCAGTGATGGTTCAGTGTGAAGTATTTTGTAATTCAAAAAATGTCTTTTGTGCTACACGGGAGTGTTTAAGTTTTATGGAATTTGTCATGATCATTCATATAATTGTCCTCTCTGTTCTTTGGCTTGCAGCTAGCAAAGAATGGTATTGTGAAATCTTGATCATAAGTTGACTTTCATATTTCAGTAAAGAAGCAAGTATGCTATTGAAGTATGGTGTTAGATCATTCTTAGTCATGAAACTTGTAAAACAATTAGTATATGCAAAATTATTTATAAAAAGATGATTTAATTGTCAACAGTTAATTGGTGTTTTATAAATGTATTAATTTTATGGTTTTTTTTTTCAAAATTAAAATCCTAACATAAGTACTGAGCATTGTATGTACATGTACATGTAAATAGGTTTAACATGTTGGGAAATCAGTTAACAGTGGTTTGTGTGCACACAATATTTGTTTTAGCGTTTTCATTTACAATCTGAAAAATTTTGTTAAATTATTTAAGTGAGAAATTTCTTTTTGGATGGGTGTTACATTTGCACTGATAATCAACTTTTTAATTAGTAACATTGTCAACTGAAATTGAGTGAATGTTGCTGTAGGTATAATTTTAGCACAGTTGGGATAAATTGGTTGTTATGATCAGAAAGTTTAGAGTTTCTTCTATTACAAAGTCATGTTAAGCAAACTTATTACATGGTGGGCACAGGAAATACATTTAGCATATTTCCTTGTGGTTACATAGGAATGTAGTAATAAAGAACAATTAGAATGGACATAGGGGGTACTTTGTGACAATTCTTGCATCATACAGTTCTGTGTACACATAGTCAAATTATGAAATTGTTGGTGTGATTATTTTCAGAACAAGATGCCAAAGTACGAAGCTGCCAGAAGGGAGGAGGAGGCTAGGAGGTCTTGGGGACGGGCTGAGGTGAAGAAGCTGGCTGGACGGCTGTGCCCTGACCGATGTGTGTTTCTTTCTGACTTTACTACTTGTTTTTCCACTTGTGTCTTGTCTTCGGTGAACTGTACTTTCCTTTCACATACCTTGTGTATGACTCAAGTGTCTGTGCTTGAGGACGTCATTGAGAACCTTGCAGATGTGCTTGCTATCAGTGACAGCTATACGATTCAAAGCCATAAGAAGCATACGATTCAAAGCCATAAGAAGCATACGATTCAAAGCCATGAGAAGCATACGATTCCAAGCCATGAGAAGCATACGATTCCAAGCCATGAGAAGCATACGATTCCATGCTATGTAATTCCAAGCCATGAGAAGCATATGATTCCAAGCCATGAAAAGTGTCAAAGGTATGAGAAACGTCAGTGCCATGAGAAGTGTCAATGCCATGAGAAGTGTCAATGCCATGAGAAGTGTCAATGCCATTTGAAGTTTCATTGGCATGAGAAGGATGAAACTCACTTTAAATTCATGTACAACAAGAAATGTGATGGACATTGTATCCGCTGTTTGAAAAGCTATAAGAATGCAAATGAAATTCAGCAGAAAAGTCACAAAAAGCATATAAGTCATGTGAGAAGTCATGAAAAGCAGATACAGAAGTACACTTGTAAGATTCATAAGCATAATCCATGTAAGGGACATGTAGATGATGGTTTTGAAAAACAGACGGGCAACAACCATGTGCAAAACAGACATATGGAAAAGATGGGTAAGAGCCAAAGGAAGTGTAATAGTCGAGTGAAAGTGCTGTTCGTAGTACCAGTTCGTAGTACCAGAAGTGCCCTCATTCGTTGAAGAGAAAAGTGATAGAAACTTGTACATGTAGAAATGGCAGAAAAGAAAGAAAGCATAGAAAGTCTCAAACAAGTGGATACACTGTACCCAAACACACAAGATTGACTAAAAGAGCCAGGAAACATATGATGTATAATTATCGGAAAAATCGTACATCAGTAGAGCAGCGTATGCAAAAGAACGACAGACAAGTACATGAACAGCTTCAGAAAACCATATTTGGTCATACCAGAAGAACTATCAGTAAAATTATCAATGTCAAACCTAATAAGAGTGTAAATCAAATGAGCATAAAATATCAGACTGGCCAGAAAATATCAAAAGGTGATGATGGTAAAATTTCTTCATGCAGAATTCCAGAAGAAATAGTAAATAACTTGCAAAGAGATGACAGTGGCAATGCATGTTGGCTTTGTGATAAAGTTGATGGCTATGGCACAAGGCAAATACAATGTGATAAATGTTGTGTCTGGTTTCACATTAATTGCACACATATTTTGACTTTGACGCAACTTTTGAATAGTGATACATTCAGTTGGATTTGTTGTAAATGTGGACATGCTAATTACTGTGACACTCTGTTTGATAAGTTTGGTATTGCAACAGATGAGAATATGTTTGACTTGCTGTATACAGGAGTGGACCAGTGTATTGCTGATGAGCATGTTGAAGAATTGTCTGCCAAGAAGAAAGATGGAACAGACAGTGTAAAATCAGAGGCAGAAAATGGGTATGTTAATCTGAACAGTATGAAGCAGTCACTGAAAAAACAGACAGGTGGCTATTTCTTAAGAAAAAAGAAATCAAATTCAAATCAGTTAAATGTGAGTGGTAATTCAAACATTGAGGGGAAAGCAAACAATGAGCAAACATCGAGTAAAGTGCCATCAAAGAAGTGTGAGAAATCTTTGAGCCACAGTGATAAGATGGTAAAAAAGAAAACTCAATCAATGTCGGTTAATAATATGAAAGAAGGAAAGAAGTGTAGTAATGTTGGTGAACAACAACATCCAGTTGAAATTTATAATAGAAAGAAGCGGTCATTGGAGTTGAATGATGATAAAGTAAATAAATATGCAAAAGTGACACATATGGAGTGTTCTCATGTTCAGGGACATTTTCATCAAGGGCATTTAAAATTTGGTGTAAATACTGGGAAACAGTGTGTTGCAAATTGCCTGTGTGCAATGATGTACAGTCAAGTGAAAGAATTGCAACAGTGGACAAGTTATGATATGGATTTAGTATTGAATAGTGGGGATGAATTGTATGGTCATTTATCCAAAAGTACCACAATGAACAATGATTATTTGCTAATTAATGAATTACCTATTGAATTGATAGCATTTAACAAAACATACACAATGACTTATCATGAGTCCGTCACTGGAACGTTTGAGGATGATGATAATTTGGCTGAATTGATGGAGTTAAATAGAGCACTTGAGCAAACATTGCAGAGATATAATGCTTGTTTCATATGTTTTAATGGAAATACATTTGATGTTATTGCTCAAGATGGTGTATATTATATTTTTGATTCACATTCCAGAGATGTTAATGGTTGGCAAGTGCAAGATGGAAGGAGCTTATTGAAATTTACACCGACATGGCAAGATGTTTACAGGTATTGTACTGAATTGCGAACATCTATGAATTTGCATAATAATGAACAGTTTGAAATTACAGGAGTGACTTTGTGCCATGATGATGATGCAACTGCATGTCTGTGTAGAGGTGAAGAGGTTGATGAGCAACAAAACTCAGATCAGATAAGTGATTTAAACATGTGTGATATGACTAAAGAGGTACCCAGTGAGTTGCCAGACAAAGAAGGTAATGATATCAAAGATTGTAAACCATCATGTGAATGTAGTGGTGATTTGACAGATACATGTACAGGTAGTAAGACACATGTTGATGTAGATACAAATATTGATGATATATGTGCAGACAGTAGTGGTATTGAAATGACTCTAGTATCTGAACCAGGTGGTTTTAAATTTATTCCGCTAAGTTATGAGCATAAGAAGTTTTTGTGTAAGCCCCTTGGATTTGGTAGAGTCTATTCACAGTCTGTAGTTTTTGAGGAATGTGAGAGAATTGGAAATCCTGAACGTTTAAGAAATATTCAAGGTGATGGGAACTGCTTTTTCAGAGCTGTGTCTTTTGCAATATCAGGTACTGAACGTAACCATATGCGATTGAGGCTAGCTACTGTGAATCATTTATTGAAACATGCTAGTCGATATAATACATATTTACGTGAAGGATTCAGTGATGTTGAGGGTTATATTGGAAGGCAAAGGATGTTCTGTTCTGGTGTTTGGGCTACAGAAATAGAGATCATGGCTGTTGCACATATGCTTGAAACTGATATTTATACATTTGGAAATACATGCAGGTGGTACATATTTTCTGGAAAGATGGCAGAAATAGGTAGTGTGACATCAGATGCAGGAATTTATCTTAGTCATTCTCATGGAGTACATTATGATGTTGTGTTGTCGGTGCATAAATTACCATTGGCAAGAAGTGTCATTGAAGAGCATTCAATTGATTTGGCTGTATGTGATGTTTCCAATACTATTAATACACAAAATGAGTCGATTGGAAATGCTGATAATAATAATGAAGTAGGTGGTGATTGTAATGAACAGGTAGATGTTGATAATTGTATTAATAAACAAATGACGGCATCAAAAGGAAAGAAACGTAAGCATAGAGTAAGTGCAACAATGAGAAGAAAGGTAGACAGAGAGAACAAAAGAAAGAAGCGAAGTGAAGATAAGAACAATAAAGTGGATTTACATGATGAAGACCATAAAATTGTGATTAAAAGTAATGAAAAACAATATAAAAAGATGAAATACCAGTTAAATATATTGCACAAGCAAAGGCAAATTAATGCTATGAAAACTATATATGAAGATTCAGTTTGTAGAGAAAGTAAAAAGAGTGGATTGAAAACTAAATATCGTCAAGATTCAGTTTGTAGAGAAAGTAAAAAGAGTGGATTGAAAACTAAATATCGTCAAGATTCAGTTTGTAGAGAAAGGAAAAAGAGTGGATTGAAAACTAAATATCATGAAGATTCAGTTTGTAGAGAAAGGAAAAAGAATGCAAGCAAAAAAGTGTATGAAAAGAGTAAAGACAAAGTAAAATATTTGAAAAAGAAAAAATACAATGTTAACGACAGTCACAAGGAAGAAAAGAAAGGTGCAGAAAAATCTAGATATTATAGCAATCCAAAATACAGAATGAAAAAAATTAAGGAAGTGAAATTTAAATATCATTCTAATGTTGAATACAAGAAATCATTAATTGAACATATTACAATTAAATATCACACAAATGTGCAATTTAGAACAAAGCAAATCAATGGCATCAAAACAAAGTACCATGGATGTCCACTATACAAACAGAAGCAGAAAAGACAGTCTGTACTCAATGTAATCAATGATTTCAAAAGAAAAATGACTTTTGGACCAGATTGTGTTTGTGCTGTTTGCCTCAAATTACTGTTTAAAAATCAAGTTTTAAAGTGCAACAAAGAAAGATATAAGTATTCAGAATACATATCAGAGAGATACCTGCATAAATGTAATGATCAATGTCACACAGGAGAATGTACTCTGTCTGCATCAAGGTCATGCCTGTGGATTTGTTATACTTGTCATAGGAAGTTGATTAAAAACAGAATACCAGCAGAGGCAAGCTTGAACAATTTAGCTTTGACAGAAATCCCAGAACAGTTAAAAAGATTGAATACATTAGAACAGCATTTGATAGCCCAAAATATTGCATTTATGAAAATAATTAATCTTCCAAAAGGTGGTCAGAATGGAGTAATTGGACCTTGTATTTGTGTACCAGCAAATGTAGCTGAATCTGTACAGTCATTGCCACGAACTCAAGAGCATGAATTCATACGTATCAAGTTAAAACGCAAATTGTCATATAAAGGGTATTATGAGTATCAGTTTATTAATAAACAACATGTTGAAGATGCATTGAATTATTTAAGGGCAAACAATAAATGGTACAATGATATTGTTATTGAACATGAGTGGTTTAATCCTGTCCCTGAAAACTCAAATCAACAGAACAGTGACTGTCACGTGGAAGGTGAAGATGAGTGTAATAGTGATATTGATGAGATTACTGATGAAGAACGGTTATGTGGTGTGAGACTTGATAGCTGTATGCAACCAGCAGACATTGGTCAGGAAATTTTGGATCAGTATTTTGATGACGTATTTTGTGTAGCTCCATGTGAAGGCAATAATCCAGTAAGACTGTTGATGGAAGAAGGCAATGAAGCAAAATGTTTTCCAAGATTATTTCCAAAAGGTGAACCAATATTCACTGATAAGCGTGATGTCAGGTTAACACTTTGTAGATATTTGCATAATAGATTAATGAATGTAGACAACAGATTCTCACAATGTACAGACTATATTTTATGCTCAGTATCTATCTGAGATTCAACAGGTTTTGTCATGTGTTTCTATTGCGCTTCGGAAAGGTTCTGTTAAAACACAAGATGGACACAGTTTAACTGCATCAATGCTGAATGACAAGGAGAAATTGAAGAATATGTTGAAATCTGATAGTGGATACAAATTTTTGAAACCTATTCGTGGCACTCCTCCTTACTGGGCTTCAACAAAAAATGATGTGTTATCCATGATCAGACAACTTGGTGTACCAACTTGGTTTTGCTCATTTTCTGCTGCTGATATGAGATGGCCAGAATTAATAAATACAATACTGAAACAACAGGGAGATCCTAGAACAATAGAAGAGTTAGATTGGAATGATAAATGTATGATATTGAAGAGTAATCCTGTCACTGTGGCTAGAATATTTGACAGAAGATTCCATGTGTTTTTGAAGGATGTTATTTTGTCAGATGCTAATCCAATTGGAAAGGTCAAAGATTATTTCTACAGAGTTGAGTTTCAGTTGAGAGGTTCACCTCATACACACTGTTTGTTCTGGATTGAAGGGGCACCTGTGTTAAGCGATGATACTGATGACAAGGTTGTTGAATTTATTGATAAATACGTATCTTGTAATTTGCCAGCTAAAGAAGTAGATGATGAACTGAATGAAATAATATCAAATGTTCAAATGCATAGTAGAAAGCATTCCAAAAGTTGCAAGAAGAAGGGAACAGAATGTAGATTTAACTTCCCAAGACCTCCATCTGAGAGAACATTTGTGATTAGACGTGAACCTATTGATGAAGATGAAGAAAAAGGAAAAGATTATGGTATTGAAATGTCTGAATATGAACAGGATGGAGATGATCGTAAAACTGCTGCTGATATTTTAAAGTCAGTGCGTGAAGCAGTACTTAATGAAGAACAGAAATACAAGTCAGTAAATGAAATGTTTAAAGTCCTTGGAATAACTCAAGAAGGTTTTGAAAAAGCAAATAAACTCATGAGTAACAAAGTCAGTATTGTTTTGAAACGTAATCCTCAGGACGTATGGGTAAACCAGTATAATCCAGATTTATCACGGGCATGGAATGCAAATTTAGATATTCAATATATAACAGATATTTATGGAGCTGTAGCATATGTTGTATCATATATGTCAAAGGCTGAACGTGAGATGGGATTATTGCTAAGTCAAGCTCAAAGTGATTCACTGAAAACAAAAGTTTCCTCAAATGAGAGTATGAAGCAAATTGGACAAGTATATTTACAAAATAGAGAAGTTTCAGCACAAGGAGGCATGTTTTCGAGTGTGTAATTTGCGGTTGAAGGAAGGATCGAGGAAAGTTGAGTTTATACCATTGGGAGAGAATCCTGTCAGGATGAGTTTGCCACTGAGATTGATTCAGAATAAATCAGATGATGATGATGACAGTGTATGGATGGTCAGTAAATTAGACAGATATAAAGCAAGGCCCAAATCAGATGACTTTGATGCAATGTGTCTGGCTACATTTTGCTCGCAATATAGAATATTGTCATCTACAGAAGCATTAAAGGTTTACAGTGGAAAAACATATAAACATGTTTATCAATTGCAAAATGGTTTAGGACACATACAAAAGCGTACAAGAACGGATGATGCGGTTATAAAGTACCCAAGATTTTCTGTAACAAAATTTCCTGAGAAATACTATCACAGTATACTACAACTGTTCTTGCCACATCGTATTGATGCTCATTTGAAACCTGCGGATTTTGAAACATATGAAGAATTCTATAACACTGCAAGTGTGAAATTGGATAAGTGTAATATAGTATCTGTTAAGTTTGTTGTAGAAAGTAACCGCCAGAAGTTTGAAGCAAATATTGAGTCAATGGATGATGTTGAGGAGTATTTGGCAAAGTTTGGTCCTCAGGAAGATGCATGGGCTTTAATCTGTCCAGAGACTGAAGCAGAAAGAGATGAATGTCGAGATGCAAAGAGTCAAATAGTGCATGAGAATGAAGATGATTGTGCTATTCCAGACTTGCAATCAGATAAGAAAGAAGATAGAAGTTATAGCATTGAATACCGTGCAGCCAAAATCTCAAGACAGGAAGCTCACAGCTTGATGAGGTCATTGAATGAGAAGCAAAGTAAAGTATTCTATAAGATTAGGCAATGGTGTCTTGATAAAGTGAATGGCAAGAATCCTGAACCATTTCATATGTTTATAACAGGAGGAGCAGGTACAGGAAAATCACATCTGATTAAATGCATTTGTAATGAAGCTGTACGTTTACTTGGAAGAATGAGTCACAATCCTGATGATGTTTGTGTGTTATTGACAGCACCTACTGGTGTAGCTGCATATAATATCAATGGACTAACAATACATAGCGCATTATCAATTACTACTAATATGTCACTTCCTTATACACCCCTTGGTGAAGAGAAAATAAGTACACTGCGTAATAAATTGGATCAATTGCAAATATTGATTATTGACGAGATTTCTATGGTCGATCAAAAAATGCTTTGTTACATTCATGGAAGATTAAGGCAAATTAAGCAAACACGAAGTCAGAGTGCATTTGGTAATGTGAGTGTTATTGCAGTTGGTGATTTTTATCAACTACCACCTGTAAAGGGAAAATCCTTGCATCATAATTCAGTTGAATCTAGTTTATGGCATGACAATTTTAAGAAAGTTGAGTTAAATGAAATTTTGAGGCAAAAAGATGATGTCAAGTTTACAGAAATTTTAAATAAATTGCGAGTCAAAACAAAGGAGGATACTTTGGCAGATGAAGATACGGCTATACTTAAAGGTTGTGAGACAGGAGAAGATTCAGATGATGCTTTACATATTTATCCTACAAACAAACAAGTTGATAAATATAATCTACAAAGAATGCACGAGAAATGTCCAGATTCTCTGTATATTGAAGCTAAAGATTATGAGAGAGATGGAAGTGGTAAATTGAAACAGAGAGAAAAACCCTTACAATCAACACGTACATGTTCTTTAAGTAGGTCATTATGGTTAGGTGTTGGTGCCAGAGTTATGTTGACCAAAAATATTGATGTATCTGATGGGCTTGTGAATGGAGCATTTGGAGTAGTCAGTGGAATAGAGATGTTGTCTGATCAATCTGGTCCTAAGCATATCAATGTAATATTTGATAATAAGAATGTTGGATCTAAACTAAGAAGAATCTCAGCATCATCACATAATAATTATGTTGCAATCGAGATACAGGAAGAACATTTTGGAAAGAAATGTACTCGAAAACAGTTTCCTTTGAAACTTGCATGGGCATGTACTTGTCATAAAGTACAAGGTATGACTACAAGTAAAGCAGTTGTTTGTCTAGAACGTACATTTGCAGCAGGTCAGGCATATGTGAGTTTGAGTCGTGTAACATCATTGAATGGTCTTGTTATTGAAGGGTATGATGATAAATTCATATATTGTGATAAATCAGTTGCAGAAGCTTTGAAGGTGATGCCTATATTGAGTGGAATTGATGATTTAGTTATACTTGATCAGCATAATGGCAACGGTACAACTATTACATTGCATAATGTGCAAGGCTTGTCAGCTCATTTACTGGACTTGAAATGTCAAAGTGAAATTATTGAATCAGATTTCATATGTTTGACAGAAACATGGATTGAGGCTGATCACATTGTAAATGTTAGTTTGGATGATTTCAAGTGTTTGCATCAAATGAGAGCATTTTCATATAATGATACTATGAAGACACTACAACAGCAAAGTCACGGTGGAGTTGCAGTGTATGGCAAGAGGGACAAACAGTTCAGTCGTTTAAATATTGCAGTACAGAATTTAGAGTATAAAAATCAATAATCAAGGCTCAATTTCATGCCACTGCATACTATAGCATTCTGTCTTACGATCATCATTCACTGCTTACAGGTTTAGCGCTGAATTTCTGCCCTAGCTGTGTAAGTGACAAATTCTTAGTTGCGTGAAATACACATGTGCACAGCCAAAATTCACATGCTACCCAACTCTTAAAATACACTTATGCAAGCATGGAATTTTTTTGCGCTGATTTATTGCTTATGGTAACCAGCGCCATGAAAGTGGGCCAAGATATCTTTCTTTCTTGTTACTTATATGATGCCGAAAATAAGGATGTTATTTTGCTATGAAAGTTTGTAAATCTATCAACATAGTAACTCAACACCTAAACCTGAAGACTCTGAAGTCTCGCCTCATGCCAGACATAGTTCATTTGGCTATAAAATGCCAGGTACATCAAAATCAATTAAGCAAAACATGGCCTTGGATTTTGATGGATTTGAGAAATCATTGATATTTTAATTCCCTTCAGTCATGAGTGTGAACATTTAGATTCATTGTCTACATTTCAGTCTATAAAGATGGAAAGGAGTATGCAGGGACAAGATACATGTGCAAGTGACAACTTACCCTTCCCAAATATTAAACTTTGACTTCCCGTTTGGACAGGATGTAAAGGTTAAAGTGGGGTCACCTTTTTGTAAATATTTTTTGACAATTAACGATCTGTACGACATTAGGTGTTTGTCCTTTGGACGAATACAGAGCTGTTACGCTAATTATAGGTTGTGGTGGAATTAAATACTGTATCACAGCTTTATCCTTACACCTTTTTGGCCCCGAGATGTGTGCAGGTCTTGTACAATACAATGACAAATTCGATCAAGTGTTATAATATTTAAATGTTTGGTTCAGTTTTTTAAAACAATACTTATAGGGAAGAGACAGCACAATGTAATTTGAAGGATAACTGTAAAATAAAAAGAAACAAACAATACTGAAATATGATCTTCTGATTGTTACATGTATATGTATTTATGTGTCACTGTTGAAAATACATTTTCATAAATAGTAATGTTAAAGTTATTGTTTAAAGGTGGCAATATCTTCACGATCAACAGGGCATGGAATCAGAGTTCAAGTTCTAGTTTAACTCAGTGAATGAAAATAATACTCACATGATGAGGTCATATTCGCGTTGCTGCTGCATAAATGAGCCAGTAATTTGTAGTCACTATGTTCGTCTTAAACTAGGACACCAATTCCATGGCCCGTTCGTAGAAAGTCTGCTCTGATCGTGGCGATACTGTCTGTTTAACCAATTGTTTATGGGATTGATGGTCAGTACTATCCCAATGCGAGCATACAAATAAATAGGAACTTTAATTGGGTGATCTGGCAAAAGGTATTCCAAGGCTGACACACCCATGCAATGAAGATTGGGGTATGTTTACTATGTTTATATGGTCCAACTGCCAGTGATTCACTGTCGGCAATGTACATTTTACTAGATCACTAACAGATATTGCTTAATAATTACATTTGTGAGGATGTTTAGGTCCAGTCAAAAAAATAAGAATTCCTCTACTATTTTTGTTCTAACATGTTAAAGAAATTCCTAGAAAGACCTAGATGTGTCTTGAGGTCCTGAAAAAACAATTCCCTTGAGAGTCAAGACTGCCACAGATAGGATAAGTCCATATAAAATAATTTGAATAATACGTCAACTCCTTTGAATGGATAAACTTCAAATGCTGGCCATTGGATCACAAAGTTACACAGACTCTAACACACCTTGTAGCAGTAGCACAAATGGATATCGTTGATCTGAAATATAAACGAATCATGTAAAAACAATATTAAATGGGATGAAGAATAATGGGTCATGCTAACAAAACACACATAACTTAGAATGCCCTTATATGTTATTATCAGGATGATGGATTGATGTAACTTCAGAAAAATGATCTCTTCAGAACAATGCCTTTAAGTTAGGTTTTACAATGGAATAGAACTACATGTGATGTCTTCCTTCCTCCATGATGTGACCGTTTCATTATCTCAATAAAGGTGCTGGTATTTGTTTCTGGTCTACTTTAGTGAGAAAATTAAGTGCTAGTATAAAGTAAACTGCAATGCAGCCATCACCACACAGGACATAAGTACTACTATTATTATGAGGAACTACAGACACTATAGCGTAGCTAAATTAACTTGTACTTTTACCAACGCGTACTCCACCGGATGTCAATCCTTACGCATGCCAGTAAACATTCAGCAATAAATATTTTTCCGGGTCGAGTTGACCAAAATAAGTGTGAATTGGTAAAAGTACGAGCACGAATACGAGTTGACCTGTTTCACTTCAGGCGCGGCACATGTGATACCATTGCCTCACTAAGGTTTTTAACGTTAACCATGGTTTTATGTAATCAATATCTATAAAATTATACTAAAACGAACATACATCTATAAAAAATGTGAAAGTTTACATACCTTCAAACGAAACCAAGTGATGAAGACCACTTCCATTAATTGTGCACGGATTCTCAAATGATCGATCTGTTAACGTAAGACGTTAAACCATACCATCGTGTAGCCTACAAACTGAAGATTGTTGATGACTTGAACAGTTACGATACTGCATTTGGATGTGGTGTCAACGCTGTCTCGGGGTGCTGTAGGCTGGAACTTAGTCTGAGCCATGATGTATTGGAGTCAACATGCTGTAAAAAATAATAGGAAAGTTTTATAAGTACCTGGACCATAGAGAAAGGACACAGATTTGAAACTTCAGAGAAGTTCTAATTTATGTTAATGAGGAAAATAATACATCACAGTGAACATGCTGTACAAAACAGTAAGAAGGTTTTACAAATACATGGACCAAGAATAAAGTATTTGAAAATTCAAAGAAGTTTTAATTTATAATATGAATGGGGAAAACAGTGTATAATTTTGGAGTAGCTGGACCATTGAAATTGAAAAGGGCATTGGTTGTTTTCAAAATTGCACACAATTATTCTTGACAATGTGTAATAAATGAAAGAAATGTTCTTGCATGAAACTCACATCAAAAGTGAAAGGTATTTAAGGAAATTGCCGAGTCTCATAATTTCATGTGAGAGATGTCTGAGAGAGGCCTCCCCAGGGAGCAGGACTACAACTTATACAAGTACATGTATTGTGTCATGAATATTGTGCATTTTTCCTGTGAAATAATTGTCTATGTAAGTTGATTTGTATCGAAGAAGGGTAAAAAATTAAGGGAAAGTGCAGTAAACAATCACTACTTGACATTAATTTGTGCACAAATTGAAGATTTTTTGGAGAAAACATAAATTACAAAATATGGCATAAAATTTCAACTGAAAAATTGCCATAACCTAAACAACTGAATTTTCCTATCCTTATTTACATTCTATTTCTAAATACATTTTAGTGACATCTGTTCATATTTTGTTAGAAAAGAGGGGACTTGTTTACTGTCCATGTTCACATTTATAACTCACGTTAACCATGGAGGAAGGAAAACAGATTTTCCTTCCTCCATGCGTTAACGTTAAGTTAAACACTAAACAGGCACAATGCAACTACATTAAGTTTAACGTTACCACTAGTAGTAGTAGTAGTAGTACCAGCCAACCCAACGCTTAAAAAATGGCTTTTCTTGTATAAAAACACGAAGATAAATACAGGAAATCCTCTTAACAATTAAATTCAAGATACCTACCCTTTATGACTATGTTGGTTGAAGTACGAGTTGGCACGAGTTCATCAGTACATGGAGGAAGGAAAACTGTTTTCCTTCCTCCATGATCAGTAATTCACTAATACAATTTCTTTCTGAGTAAATCTGTTTCTGCCGATTGAGGGCGACATACCATTCCACCGGCCGGACTGTTTTATATGCCCCGCCCAGTCGATTGAGTATTGCGGACGTAGTGGAAATAACAGATTGCGCGTACATTTTCAAGAAAAGTGTGTTTCTTTTTTTACAAAAATTTCGTGTTTTCAGTACAAATAAATATCAAACTCACTCAAACATATCCTCGTCTCTAATGTCACATATTTCACACTCTTTACACTCATGATAAACTACATATTTTTCCCAGACTAAATCAGTAATTTTATTGATTTTTCAGATCCCTCGATATGATTTTTTTAATTATTAAACTTTGAATTATCGTAATTCGATATCTGATGACCTAATCATGACGTCACAAATTATGTTTCATCTACGTGTTAAGTTCTAAGTATATGCCAAGTTTGAAGTTCATGTGAAGTTTGCAAGTATGTGTTTTTTTGTAGACAGTCTATCCGGAGAAGGAGAAGAAAAAAAAAACCGAACAAAAACAATAGGTGTTTCGGGTGCATACCCGAACACCTAAAAAACCGAACAAAAACAATAGGTGCTCGCGCTGTAGCTCGAACACCTAATAACAATGAGTTTTTGTGCCTAAATTGTACATTAAGATATAAAGAAAACTGACAAAACAGTTTCATTGACAGATAACGAATACTAGCACCTTTAAACTAATTTGATTAATGCCTATAGATTAAGTGGAAAATATTGTCAAAGTGTATGAACAAAAACAATTTAGTTTTTGTATAACTCATAAACATAACATGGTTACTCACGCATGGAGATATCTGAAGGTTGAGGCACAAACTCTCTTGGTTCTAATTGTGTAAGAAGTTCTTGTTCTTGTACGCTCTTTCGGCTCTATTCTTTCTTTGCCTTTGTGATGGATCATCTCACTTATAAAAATATATAAATAAATATATTTAAAACATAAATAAACAATATGCCAATCTCTAAAAGTTAAGCAGCTTTAAAATATTATGTTTATAATTAACACAAAAATTCCTAGGCCTAGTTTTATGTTTTTTAAGGCTTTTAATAGTTTTCTATTTATGCAGGCCTGGTGTTCCATGTATTAAAATTCCAATAATTATTTTTAAGAACTTACTTTTCTGAGGGATACATGGCAGAGAACTGGTTTCAGAAAAGAAAGTGTCTAGCATTATGCATGAATAATATTGACCTGTTTAAATGGGTAGGTTTTCTTTGTGGCAATAGGACTAAGGTGGAAAAGGTGTTATAACTTTTGTGAATAACAAACAAAAGTTAGGCCTTATTGACAATAACTTTCTTTTGCACTAGCAATCCCCACAATGACTTTTTTTGCATTACGAAATCCCCTCAATTATAGAGTACCTGTTTCAAATCCATTGTAGTACAAGGGTATTTCTAGATTTTTATTTCTTCATCATAATGACTCAAGTGATGTCTCTAGTGTTAATGAAATTATGGCAACTAACATTCAATAATAACTTGACATAACTGTATACCATAATATTAATAATGACGTTAAAAGTTAGACTCAATGTTAATATCAAAAATTAGTCATATAATTCGGTGTGATAATGTGCTAATTTATACAACATTATCTTAAGCAAAATTACCTTCAGTTAATTCCTGCATATCCATTCTAATGTTGACTATTTCTTCATTGGTAAACTGGTGAATACAAGGACCTCCGTTGAAAGACACACATTCACAGATGAAGTCACGGGCTCTCTGAAGTTTGACATCGGTATCTTCGGCGATTGCTTCCCCCAGTAGGTGCTGGACACGGTGTAGGTTGTCGGCTGAAACGGGTGGCTGGTCATCTGCATCATCTTGATCTGAAAGAAAAACGTCGTCTTCTCCATTTCCTTCAGCTCCAGGAATCACTGAGACACCTGGAGCTTCGTCATCGTCCGCACTGTCAGTGTCAGAGTCATCTAAGTCGTCCAGGAAATACTCCTCAACTAACTGTGTCAAAGCAGCTTCGTCCGAGCGAGAGAGGCGAATGTTGGCATCTCGCACGGAGTTCAGCGCTCTCTCCATGTCTTTGTTTCGCTTATCAGCCATACTTAATCGATCTTTTAGCAGCAAATGGTAACACTGAAACTCGGAAAAAACTTTTAAATACAACAGCTATAAATAGATAACAATAACTTTTAATTACAAACGTGAAAAATCGCTTTTTCTTTGCTAAGTATCGGCTGACAAAGTACGCAAAGTCACGAAAGCACACAATCAGGCCGGCAGGCTGCGCTTAAACCGCCCACTTTGGCGCTTGTCTATGTCCATTCGAGGTAAACATCCAAACTGCGCAAGCTCAGTAACCCGTTGACGCACTTTCGTCCAATCAGCTCGCTTGAACACTACAACGTAGGGCTTCGACTTGGCAACAAGGAGACCTTCTGTATTAAGTTTTTGGGCGGTTATCTTATTATTCAGTATTCAGACAGTGATGTCATTGCTAAAAATACAGAGGTCAGATTATGACCTTTCTAACAGTACCAAACATGCATGTTAAATGATAATGG
Organism: Zoroaster sp. YZ-2022; assembly: GCA_029582265.1. Classification (NCBI taxonomy): domain Eukaryota; kingdom Metazoa; phylum Echinodermata; class Asteroidea; order Forcipulatida; family Zoroasteridae; genus Zoroaster; species Zoroaster sp. YZ-2022. The sequence continues at coordinate 10,756,891 of CM055832.1, forward strand.
CGCGGCTCGATACGGCGCTTACAAAAGGAGTTCAAACTCGTCTTTTTGGAGCTAACGAGGATGATTTGCAACAATAATGGACACGGACACGCTTGAGAAAAGGTCTTTATTTTCTACTTTATTGATATTTTTCTCAAAAAGTAAAATAACACACACAAACTTTGATATTTAAGGTACCTAAATACACAAAAACCTCAAAATCGATTTCAATGCGATTTTTTACGTTAGGCCAAAAAAAATAGTTTGAGTTGCCCTCCAGTGAAAATATTTGAAGGGGTCGGTCGGTCGGGATTTTTTTTTCTCGCTTCTCCTTGACTGTCATTTTAAGATTGAAATGCATTGGAACTGAAACCACATACCATGTTTTTCAAAGACAATGATCTAGCAGTATGCACAAGTACCTAAAGAATAAAAAAAAGACATCACACATTCAACTTTATAATAATCTTTCAACAACTTTATTTCAACATTTCATACACTTGTTTCTAGCACTTTTGTTCTTAACAACTTTATGCATCCCATTGGTTGACATATGATATTAAGACATTTGTATACCTATCAGCAAGGAATTTTGCTTCAGAAAAAAAGTATCCCAAGCATTTTTGTTGTACTTTTTGCTGTGATTGACACAGCAAATTCATCCATATTGCGTGCAATGCTCAACATGTGAGTGGCCATTCGATTTGAAAACGTGTAGATCGAGTCGCAATCGTTGACACACGTACAGTGCGGGGAGCCAGTGCACAACGTGTGAGGGCCATTTGATTTGAAAACGTGTAGATTGAGTCCATTCGATTGGAAACGTGTAGATTTGAGTCGCAATCGTTGGCACACAGTGTGTACGAAGGCAGTGCACCATGTGAGGGCCGGGGCATTCGATTTGAAAACATGTAGATTGAGTCTTGGGTACCGGTAAATTTACTGGTAAAAAAAGTGGAAAATTTCACAAATCAAACGTATTATGTTTTATACACAGAAAATTGTTAAGTTTCATTAATAAATAGGCCTATGAATGACGGGAAGGAAAAAAAACCGACCCGAGATTTCAGCACTTTTGGGCCGGTCGACGGAGGGCAACTCAACATCTTTATTTTGTTGGCCTTATGTGAACTTCAGAGCTCGTTTACGCGAAACCGTGTGTTGGGGGACATTCCTCATTACGATAGAGCAGATCACAATTTCAACCAACAGGTACATGTGTGATCCTTTTCATCTATAGTATTTCTTTATACTTTAGATAATAAGTTTGTGGTGAGCCGAATGTCACCTCAACCCGTCTTCCCAGAGCTTGCAATAAAGACGTACTGACCAAGTGATCGGCCCCTACCAATAAATACTCACCAGCTACTCTGTGAGCGTCATTCGTCACTTCCCTTAGGAAATGGCTCACGTCTTGAGGCTGTAGGAGCACGTCTTTAAAGAGAAATAGATTCTAGTTAAGGCAAGGCATGATTCCAATTATGATTTTGTGACTTTTTTTGGGTATCATGGAAGTTCAATTTCGAGAATGTTTCATGTGTCAATACATTGCTCAATTATAGGTCTTTGATTCAGTTTTTGCTTCCTAGTGATAAAAGGGGGAAAATTACAGAAAATAATACCCATTCCCTATATAGCTTATGCATTTAGATATGTCCAATTGTCTTGTTACTGTTTAATTTTTCTCTTTTTGACATTTGAAACAGTAAAGCATGGCATCATGTACAGGTATCTGGAACTATATAAGTTTTGAGGCTTTGCATGGTGGAATATCGATATCGTTTCGGTTTGCGGTAACACCATGTGTTTATCTCAACTAACGTGAACCGGCAGAGACCTTACGACCAGGCTCACGAACACAAGGCCCACGGCCGCAGAGGGGAATGTGACAAATCTGCGATCATCAAACACTCCACCGATTTGGACCACATCATTGACTGGCAGAATGCAAAGATCATAGCCCCAGAAAAGCACTGGTACACCCGTCGTATCAGAGAGGCTTTTGAGATTCATAAACATGACACTGTCCCCCAGGACATCGGCTTTTTCATCAGCAACATTTGGCATTCAATCCTACCATCCACCAACACCCACACCCCACTGTCAACTGACACGCCTCAGCGAGCAGGCAACTCACACACAGCAGGAAACACACAACAATAACAATGCCACGGTGGCAACCAATCACAACACATCATACAACAGTGGCACCAATCGGAACACTTCCCATTCTACACATAATCCCAGCAAATACTACTTAAGGAGTTGCATCGGCAAACCTCTTCATTCTCCTGACGAAGATTAGAGCAGGCTAATCGAAACGTTGAGAATAACCCGTGAAGTCCCCATGGTTCTCCCTGAACCATATTTACCCGTGAAGTCCCCATGGTTCTCCCCGAACCATATTTCTCACTTAGCGACAGTAGAGAAAAACGAGTTGCCCGAAATTGGTTCTCCCTTGAACCTTTTTCACTTAACGAAGGTTGAGATACGAGTTGTGCGATACGGTTCTTTTCAGAACCTGTACCTCAGCTTCACGTTAGTTGAGATAAACACATGGTGTTACCGCAAAACCGAAACGATATCTGGAACTACTTATTTATTTACCTCTTATCATGGCCTGCAATTCCTGCTCATGGATTGCAACAGCCCTTGACAATCCATGAGCGAAGTCTCTGCAAGTGTTAAGGGTCAACCGTGTCATAGAGGAACTAATGCCAAACCTGCGGGCCAGAGCAGTTTCCCTCTCAAGAAATGGTCACAGCTTGATTACACTTGTAAGGTATAGCACCTGAGTTTTGGGGCACGTTTTTGTCTTGGAGGACCTTTAGTAAACTGAAAAATCAGAGACAAATTTTAGCATGTCATCAAGGGTACATACAGAGTGTACATATAACCATCACCATGAAGCTAGTGGACAGAAAGGGTTGGAAATTCTTTATCAGATGACAATGAAAGAAGACCATAATGATTACTTTAATCTTTGCAACATTAAACAATTACAGCTTGATGGAGTGGAAGTGAGTATCTCACAAGGACAACTTTTTATATGAAATATTTTACACAGTTATCAGCACATCACAGTGTATTTATGCCTTTTGTTTATATTTTTCAATAACTCACTTTTTTGGCATTCCAGGTCTAAGTAGGTCCACTGGTGAATCCAAGTTGAGCATAGCCCCACTCAGCTCCAGTTGCCTCCTATGGTGGGCACCATTTCTCTTTGAGGCCTCCGCATTTCCCCCACTTCTAACTATTTGTTCCTCAAAGTTCTCCATGATATCATCTACAACAGAGAAAGTCGGACTAGATGCTCAAAGTGAGTTCTGGATCTTTCATAATTTTAATTGAGCTGAATCAAACAAGGATGCACAAACATATTCGTGTTTTTCACAGGTTAAGTTCATGTTTTGGGTTTTGTTTTTTGTTTTAAAATCTGGATGAACAACCAATGTGAGAAATCAAAACCATCTTCATTTTTTAGTCAATCCTTTTTCTACTTACTGTTGTCAACTTCCTCAAAAGACTTTTCAATGCACATCGTTGCACAACTGATGGATGGTTTGGACGTTTTCACCTTTGACATTAAGTGTGCAAATCCTTCATTCCCTCTCTGGGAAATCAAGTATGATTATACACTGGTGAGTACACTGATTAGTATACACAGCTTTATGTTTTAACTGTCGCATATCAAAATTTACAAGATAATTTAGCCACTGCCAAAGTTGAGTTTAGATGTCTGAATTGAAACAATGTCCTTTTTTTCCTTTTGCTGCTAGTGTAAACCAAAAACGAGAATGACAAAATTCTTAAGGTGTTTAATGCATTGAACTGTACATAATTTACAGTTTTTTTCAGTAAAAACCAACAGATCTTGTAATTCACATCATGTGAAACACTAGTTTGTATAGATGTAGAGTCATTGAGCTTTAATATTCATATTTTAAGTTATGCGGTTGTTGAGATACGATTTCTTTTAAATATTAAACTTTGACTTCCGGTTTGGACAGGACGTAAAGGTCAAATTGGGATCACCTTTGTGTAAAATTGTTTTGACAATTAACGATCTGTACAATGCTGCTTGTTATGTTCTGTTCATGGGTTAAGTTTGAAGGCTGTATATGCTTAGCAAGGATGCCTTTGTTGCCGGACAATCGCCACTGAGAAGGAGAAATAAAAAATAAAAAAATAAATAAAAACACTAGGTGTTCGCGCTGTCGCTCGAACACCTAAAAAAAAATAAAAAAAATACAGGACTATGTACACAAAAATTAGGCTCAGGATCGGTAGCATAAGTTTTTATTTTGTATTATTTTTTCGAATAAAAAGAAATAGGTTCTGCGTGATTTTCTAGGTTGGGTCGGGTAACCGGAAACACAACTATTTTTTTGTTTGGCCTTAGCTGGATGATAAATGTATTTATACACACACTTACATTGATTTCATGTTTGTAATACAGATGGCTGTCCACCCGCACCAGTGACTTTGCTGGAGATCCCGGATATGGACAGTCAGCTGTTCGTGGGGGGAGGGGGGGGGGGGGCTTGGTCTTGTCCGTAAAAGGACGTGGCTTTCTGATGGGTTTCCTATTAAATAATGTAAGAACTTCTGTCAACATTATCAGTTAATTATGTTGATTTCTTTTAATTTTCCCCTTTACCAACAGAGGTAGGCGGTGTTTTTACATCATGCAAACACAGTGGTGTAACCAGCGGGGGGCGGAGCACCCCCGCTCAGAACCCTCGCCACTCCCCAATGAGATCGAAAAAATGCATAAATGTATGGTTCAATCCATAAAATGGCCCCCCTAAATTACTTCTTTGCCCCCCCCCCCCCAAATGAAAATGTCTAGTTACGCCACTGTGCAAACATTAATGTGTCATATTTTATCATACATACTTATGTATTAAAAGCAAAAACAGTCTAATGACATTTAGTTGATGTGTAATAAATAACTTTGATTGTTTTTATTTACATCAAAACCAAAGTTAAAACTCACCCTTGTCTTGAACCACAGATGATTGTAAGGCGTTTCTGCCTGTCCCTGACATGATGGGTCCTGATGAGGTGGTGGCTCAGCCAAGATACCTTGGCATTACACAGAGGACATTCCCTTACGGATCTTATTGACTGAAAGACATAACATTAAGGTAAGTACTTGAAAAAGTAGGTTAAATCTCAACAGTTGTTGTCTTTATCCCTGACTTCAAATTCTTCTTCATCTTTGTTATTGTCGTCATCCCCATAATTTTTTTCATTATCGACCTTTCTTATGCAGAGCTGCCAACATATGATTTTGAAAATGAGGAAGATTTAATTTTCTAATCAGGAAGACTCAATCGAAGCGAGCCCTTGCGAGTGGGGTCCAGGGGCCCGCCTTAGGGCCCCTGGTGGGATCAATGGGCGAAGCCCCTGCGGGGTTTCAGGGGGCAGCGTCCCCGGAAGCTCCTGGGTTTTAGGCTTTTTGGCACCAAGGAGAGGCCTCCTTGCATATATTTTAAGTAAGTAAATGTATTTTTAATTTACTAAAAATGGGAGTACATGATACTCCCATGATTTTTTTCCTTTTGAAGCTCATCATCTAGTACTTTGAATATGTTCTCACCTGTAGAAGAGGCATATGTGGCAGGCAAACTAAGTAATCCAATTATAACGTGACATTTACTTTCATCAAAATATGTCAACAAAACTGGATACAGCTGCTCTGAACCACCATCATTTGACCCATCTGTGGACAAACTAAACGGGCCCCCTTACAAAAATAATGATTGGTATACCATTGGAAAAACCATTAAAATTACCATTGCAATTACCATTGGTTACCATTCCAATGATGTTTTGGAACGCTTGAATGGTTACCATTGGTATTACCATTGAATTTGTACCATTGGTGTTACCATTGATATTGTACCAATGGTATTACCATTGATATTGTACCAATGGTATTACAATTGAACTTGTACCATTGGTTTTACCATTGATATTGTACCAATGGTGTTAGCATTTATTTTGAACCATTGGTATTACCATTGAATTTGTACAATTGTTATTACAATTGAATTTTATACCATTGGTATTTACCATTTATTTTGTACCATTGATATTTAATACCAATGGTACAAAATAAATGGTAATACGAATGGTACAAAATCATTGGTAATACCGTGAATGGTACAAAATCATTGGTAATACCGTGAATGGTACAAAATAAATGGCAATACTATTACCATTTATATTTTACCATTCATGGTATTACCAATGATTTTGTACCATTCACGGTATTACCACTGATTTTGTACCATTGGTATTATACCACGACTTTGTACTATGCATAATAGCCATGAATCTTCAGCCATCCCACAGTTTTCCGCATTGTAGAGCTGATAATGATAATTATGGTCGACTCATATTCACAAATACAGAATAAAGAAGTCATTATGAATGTTTTTACTTTTCTGAATAATCAACTTTATTAACATCAAAACAGGCCATAGGTGATGAATTCAAGCATATCAGTTGTCCACAAATTTTGTTTTAGTGGTTGTACACTGCAAAATGTTTTGTTTGGCACTAACTGATAACCACAAAATTTCAACATTGACAAAACCTTTTATATGAATATCATTAAAACATTTTCAAATCTTATTTATAAGTCAGTTTCAAATCTTCTTGTAAATATTTTGATTTTATCATTAAGCAAACTTGAGTTCCAACTTGATCCTGAATGGTCAAGAGCTGTCTAATGTGTTAATGTATTGTAATTACAGGGCAAGTAAAAAGTGTCACTGGAGCACAAATAATATATTCTCAAGTGTAATATTATTCAAATATTGGATGCATATGAAAGCAAAGTCGCAGAATATAATCACGCGATGAAATCTAGACTATTCCATTGTAACTCAGAGCCGTGTTGCTTGTGAAATGCAAATGCGATACTTTAACATATACCAGGAGTGTGCATGGGGAGACAAATGCAACCTGTGATTTAAAACATCCTCAATGTCAAAAACAACCATTTTAACGCAACAGTAACCAGAACTTTAAAAAACACTATAATAAACTTAAGTTCATTTACGACGCCTTGAGTTACTGAGCTTTTCACTGGCATGGCGGTTGAACTGAGTCTCTGTGTATCCTGGATACATCTTCATTACGTATTCTGTAATCAAAACTGAAGAAGGAAAAAGATATATGAAGCTTCAACATTTTGCACATTATGTTGAAGTGATGTGGTGATTTAGATTAAAGTTGAGGTAGTGACTCTCTTCTGTGTCATATAACTATGACACATCGCGACCTCAACTTATTAATTATATTGTTCTTGCTAGAATTGATTGGCAGTATCTAAAGAAGTACACTTTACCTTTCACAGCCATCAAGTTGTCAGGCGGAATGCCAGGTTTTGATGCCTTGTCCTTGAACAAGTTGCAAATGTTCCCTGTCAATGAGTGTGTCATGAGCTGATCTGCAGTGAAAACTCCAGTAAAAATCCTATTCACAAGCTTCCTTGGGCAGTCTTATTTGATGAGCTTTATCTTTTCAGCTGGTAAAAGGACAGTGCCACCAGCGAAAGTTAACTGTAAAATAAAATGTGAAACGACATTGAAAAAAAAAGATGCTATAGCAATTAAGCCTCATTGTATGGAACAGGGTGACTAAAATAAATAGCTGCACATTTTCATTACTAAAGTAAACAAATCCTTCAAAGTACCACCATTCATTTCATTTCTATTTTACAATTTTGGCCTAAATTGTTGACTCACCTTAATTATTTACAAGTTATTACACCACTTGTTCTTTTTGGAACCTACATAACTCTTCATAGATACATTTTCATGGTGCCACTAACTACCTCACTGGAAGATTAAGCATGCAAACCACAAAGGATCCGTGTGCATAATATGACCAACAATTTGTTAATAATAATTAAACAGCTGCAAACAACATCTTGGAGTTTGTAAATTCAATTTATTCAGCATAAATTCAACACCTAAAGAATACAATACAGTACAATATAGTACAATACAATACAAGTAACTCTATATACAATAGTTTTAAATTCACAACTCATATTAGCAAGTTTCATACCCTTTAATAAATTTCTTTTAAAAAATTTAATTGATTTGTAGACCTACAAATATGGCCTTTCGCCGAGACAAACAATTTGATATGTTTTTACAATATTTAACAGGAGATTGAAATTGTTTACCCCTGTTCAACCCGAAAATACCTTTTTTTAAAAACCATTTTGGCTATTTTTACTCTAAAATCCAAAACTGTACATCAGACATAGTAAAAACTATATTGTGAATCCATATGCGAAGACAAACAATTTGACATGCTTTTCAATTGTCTTAATGTTTGACCTTTGTATGACCTTTGACCCAATTTGTTTATAATTTTACGCATAAGGATCATAATCAGCATTAACTAAAATCACTTCTCATACTTCTGTGGCCTACTGCGTAGACCCCAATAATTGTTAAGGCTTTGTGAGGAGCTGGCCCGCAAGTACAAGTAGCCAAGTGTGTTATTTATGTAAAGTAGACACCAATAAATAAGAATAATATCTGAGGATTACCAAAAATGCACTTTTGACTTTTCAGCCCTTTTCTCAACATTAAATAATAGAACCAGTCACAAATATATTGCAGCTTGGCTGGGAAATTTAAACAGCTGCAAAAGTTCAAACAATGTCATGTTTTTTGTGCATATATTCTGATGTATTGCTATCATTCTTTCAAGTGTACATCTTTATATATTTTTATTTTTATTTTCAAACACTTTCAAGAGAACTTTCAAAGGAAGACTTTAAAATGCTTTTTGAAATAATTAAAATTTCTTAAAGAACTTTTAAGGTGATTATGTACGAACCATGAACAAACCTTTATTCTTCTCATGTAATTCTCAAGCTATACAGCTTGTCTAGGAAATATCAACAGCTGCACATACAAATACATAAAAATACATGTTAGGTCATTTCATGCCATGGTTTTTGTCACGTTACACATTAAAAAAAAAATTTCGCTGATGGTGCGCTAGAACAAAACAAAGTAGAGACCTGAAATTTTCAGAATTTGCTTTTCTCATAAGTATCTTTCAGTACACCAAAAGAGAAAAAAATCTAAGATTTGACAGTGAACTCCATTTGTTGAGTTGGCATGGAATGACCCTGTTGCAAAAGTTCAAACAATGTTGACGTTTTTAAACATGTAAACACATCTTTTTACCTTTTTTTCAAGTACTTTTAAGGAACTTTCAAGGTCTTTAAAATGCCTTGTGATTTTTTAATTAACATAACTGTTAAGGTGAGTCTGTAGGAACCATGAACAAATTTCAGTCACTTTATTCTTCACATGCTTCTTCAAGTTTTGCAGCTTGGCTGTGGGTATATGCTCTGTATGCTCTGATGCTTGGATGCAAGATGTGTGGCTTTGGACCAGGTTGACGACATCACACATGCTATAATATTACACATAAATAATAATTACCAAAATTAAATTGTCATGTACCACTTTAGTATAGCTCCAATGCATCCCTCCTTTGTAGAATAACAAAATCCCTGTCCAACAAAATGGAAGAGTCCATATTTGATGCGCATGTGAGGTGGGCATCTTCTATTTTTTTTTTACAGATGAAACTATTTAAAGCCCATATGAGGGGTAAGAGAAAAATAAATGTGACCGCTCCAGATGATGAATGTCCCCCAAGGGAGTTTTACATGTACCTGTAATTTGAAACCGAAGCTCAAACATAATGAAAAAAACCTTGGAAAAAACGATTTTTGGATTTCAGGATTTTTAGGTTGCCTAAATCTTTCTTGCTGTCGTCTTTCCTTTATGTCAAAAGATTAAAAAAGTTTAAAATAAAGACAATTTCTGAAGCGTGTTTGTGTCCTATTTACTACAGAATGTTTGTCAACAACTCACAAAAGACCGATAAACATGCCCTTTTTGAACCGCCATCGCTGCCCAAAATGCATTGCCGTATCGCGGCGCGTATACACACACCAATATAGAAAGGTCATGACCTCCCCTGTCTATTTATATTATAGCACAGGCTTGCATGCAGAGCCTGTAACCATGGAGGAAGGAAGAGAGCTAACTACACCTCTGTTTTACTCCACTATGCCTTCGTTTTGAAGTTATTTGATAAAATATATACCTTTTTGCATTATCGCAAGCGATGGCAAAGATTGCAGCGGATTATAATCTACATGGAATCCGTTGCAGATAGCTAACGATTTTACGGACCGATGTTCAGCACAAGTTTCAATGGGTGCGAACGGTGGTGTGTACATGAATCATGCACGGCGGAATCTCGTGCCTACTTATTCTTTTGTACTGAAAACAAAACGGTGTGTCACTTAAACACATGGCTCAGTTGCTTCTATGGGTATTATATATTGGTTTTGTTGTTAATATCTTACCTGAGAAAGTTTCAATGAGGCATTCCATGCCCCAATCTCGAAGGAGATCTGCGACCTGCTGCTGACCTTGATCGTCTGCCATGGTGTGTAGTGTACCGGTGGTGGTATGTGCAGAATGTGTGTTTCGCGCGCGCGCGCGTTAACGGGAGTGAATGCGCCAATCCCGGGAACTTTGCCCAACACACCCTGCTGCAGTGTGTGCCCAACACCATTGGTTAATAAAAAGTCCCTTTAAAAAGTGAGGTCGCGTGATAATTTTTACCAACTTATCGGCAACTCTTTGCACAACCACTTGATATAAACATTGGACCATCCAGTTAACCAACAATTTGGTCAAGTCTGCCCAAACGTGTTGGGCAATGATTTCGTTTAACCAACTGCCAATATTTTTAACCAACAAGTTAGTAATGCGTTTAACCAACACAATTTGTGACCAACAAATTTGCAGTGTAGTCATGGGTGTTAGTGGGCAGTACTATCTGCCTGTCTGATTTTTGTTCTTTCTTATAGTTATAAGTTGACCTCCGATATTTTATGGGCAATTCCTCGTTCAGCTTAAAATTACGGAAAATAATCTCCAGTGATCGTGAAATAACGGAAATTTCCCCAATGGCCCGTATAATAACAGACATTTTTCTTCCACCCGTAAAATAACGGGTATTCTTCTTTTTCCTTGTGAAAAACGGTCTTTTATCCGTGAAATGAAGTTTACTGAGAAGTTCCGTTAAATTTTCTCCGTAAAAATACGGCGACTTTTTACAGTGTATCTGATAACCACCTTTCCAATCCATGTCAGTTAAACAACATTTATTTAAATCTAAGCCCTTACTCCTCTTTTCAATCTTAAATCTTTTTTAGAAAGAGGACAGAAACATCTTGCAACTTCAGCTATGCAGAATTGATGCTGGGTGTGATTTTTGACATAATGAAGCACCAGTCGTCAGTCAATGGAATTGGTAATTTGGGCCCCTTATACTTTTATTGCTTGTTTGCCCCTCCCCTTCCCTAGTTCTTGGATTCTATAGTGCTGCAATGATAGACCAAAGAATTTTAGAAAATAAATGTGTTGGTTCATCACCAGTGGCAGTACATGCCATCACCAAGAACTTGGGGGGAGGGGAAGACATTTTATTCCAAAATTACCGATCCCAATGACAACCTCTGAATGTCACCCATTCTGAACTGTCACTAAATCGTACATACAGAGCGTACATTTATTATAAATGCAGATTGATTCTGTTTTCTTGTCAACAAAGGATCATAGTTGGGTTCATTTACACTGAAGTCATTTCCCTTGTTACATGTGTAAGACCATGTAGACTCATTTCTAGATTGGTTACAAGTAGGTTAAACAGGTCAGCAAAGTGGTTTCAATTGATTGTGGGGGAGGGAAGTGTGTAACCACAAAAGTCAAGTCATGAAACCCAACAGACAGTTAAAATAAATATGTATTTCATTGTTTTATTAGCAATTTACAAGCACCCATACAACTCTTTGATTATTTCAATGTCTAACAATTTATGTACAAAATGGCATCTGATATTTAGGTTGTAATTCTGTAGTATGGATGCAGCTACAGACATTTTGCCAATCACGTGTACAACCTTGAAAATGTAAAAATCAATGTAGAATTTGTTTTCAAATTTTATAAATTGTTTTTTAATTATTTGCAGTATAGGTGAAAACAAAGACAGTTTATAAGCATGTCACAATAAGGAGATGCTTGATTACCTTTACTTCCTCCCGAACACCTAGTGTTTGTTCAAACAAACACAAGGTCTAGTTATTTATTTATTTTTGTAGCGCACCCAGGGAAGTTCACCTTGAAAATAGGATAGGGTTTGAGATTAATACTACAGGGTATCGCCCCCTAAATAAAACGTATTCTGAGAGTACATAAATTATTACATTAATCTGTGGTACTTTTGACAGACGTCACATTAGACTATTTAATTTCTACATATTTTCTCGTGCCTATAGGTCAAGGCCTTCAATCCCGGTAGCGTAGTACAAAACCAAAATAATTTGAAACAACAAACCTTCGATATACATGAATTTAGAAATGTATCGGATAGAGTCGGAGGGGGATGGGTTCCAACTGGAGGGGTCATGGTTCTTCCCGGTCTAGCGCACCGAACTCAAGTTCTGGTGTTGCCAGCAGCAGGGTGTGAGTTCGAGCCCCGGTCGTGACACTTGTGTCCTTGAGCAAGGTACTTAACCATAATTGCTTCGTCCTTCGGATGGGACGTAAAGCCGTAGGTCCCGTGTGTTGTGTAATGCACGTAAAAGAACCCAGGATACTTATCGTGAAAGTGTTTCTGGTTTAGCGCCTCGGAATAGGCAACTAGATTGATGGCGCTTTACAAATGCAGATTGGATTGGATTGGATCGTTACAAAAAACACCGCCACTCAGGTTGCGTATGAACAATATTAATGTGTCAGATGTGTCGATGAGAGATTGGGGTAGTAGCCCATTATATTAATATCAATACCGTTTAGTTATTTATTTTTAGGTGGGGTTAGACGTTTCGAAACGTTCCAAAAAATATGGATCCGCCACTTAGTAGCGTTGTAATTGTTTACTTATGAATTAGAAATCGTGTCTGTAACCTGTGGGCTGAGGCGAATTGTGTTGTTTTCTGTTGATCTGAATAACGCCCTTTGTTGATAATTATGCAATAACACTCCCGCGGTAGATCAGAAGCACGCCCTCTGCTGACAAATGATATAAAACTTTTCAAATTGAGTACGGCTATAAGCCAGGCACTTCGTATCTGACGTCACTGTGTTTGATCTGGTATTGCATGGCGCCCAATTGAGAACCCATGTGCCAAGCCAAAAATATAGTTTCCTTTGTGTTTCCTCTCTTGGAAACAGCTGGGGATTCACTCCATTTTGATTGTGTTAAATTTTGGCGCGACAATTAGCGCGTCAGCTAATTGAATTGTAGCTGTGACAACTTGTGTAAATATTACAAAATGATGTAATTTTTTGACGAATTGAGAATTCGTAAATGGGCCTCATGTGATAAGCCTGCACTTGGTGACGTCATACACAAAGTGCCTGGCTTATAGCCGCACTCTTTAAAATTTTATTTCGTGACAAATGAGTTCTGTCCTCAGATAGGAAAGCGCGCCATCTATTGACAAGGAAATGTTAAAGGGGAATTACTGTGATCGATAACAGCAAAACAAATAATTAAACCTGGACATCATTGACTCAGTTAATTTAACTGTATGAGTCCACGAGGCTGAGTAGCTAATTTATAGTGATATTCCAATACATATCACACATAAGACTCCAAAGTTATCATTCATTGTATGAAGATAAAGTGCGGATCCTGAAATCAAATTGGAGTGACCGAGTTAACTGTTAATAGGGTTATCCACTTAGAATTATCCAAAATATAACCGCTACAGGAATAGGGACGGAGAGTGGCTAATAAGGTGGGGAAATTTCAAAATATACGCTTGCCGCATTTTATGTAGAAGTTCATAATAACGTTTGTAATGTCATGTGAATTAGGGAGAACAAAATCACTGATTACAAATCCAAAATTCCAACAATTGAGTTGAATTAGTGACAGATTAACATAACCTTCAGAACAAACAGTCTTATAGGTTTGGCCTAGGGATTCCTCGCTGAGATGTCTCGTTTCAAAGTTGACGTGATGTTTCCAAGTTAATGTTAGGCTTCGGCTTCTTGAAAGTGGACTGTTTCGTTTGATATATTTATTGTACTGGACGCGTCTCAGAAACTCTTAAAGGCACCTGGCACTGGTATTTTGTCCAAATGTAGCTTTTGTCATAAATATATACATTTTTATGAGTGGAATGTGAATAAACAAGTAACTAAGGTTACAGAAATAGTGGTTTTATTGTATTTACGACTTTAGAATAGGCCCCCCCTTTACATTGACACATGGTGGCGCTGTTCGTGACGTCATTCGAGGCGGGGATATTTGAAGAGAAAATGTGTAGTCTGGCCCCATACATTACGTCTGGGTACCTGATCGGTACGATGCGTCACCGAATCCGAGTAACAACAATGAGAAACCTCAATCAAGCCTCAAACCATTTCCATATTTTAAATGAATAAAAAAGCAATATGAAGAATTATATATATGACTACTGTACTACTACTAGTCATGCTAGTGCAAAGAAAGCGAATCAATTAATTATGTAATTAATCTCTGACAAACCTGACAGAATGACACATTGGTCATTGCACTATAGTCTATACACAACTGTCAAGTCTGTCATGAACTGCCAGCACACATACTTACAAAATGTATGCCTAACCTGTAACCTAGTTTCAGATGAAACGACAACGTAAAACAAGGCCCAAGGGGAAGCATGCAAGTTTTCACGATATAGGTGCAGCAATGCCGCTAGTGCTACGAAAACGGTACCTACACTGACTAGTAAAAGTAGTATAACGTTACATGTACATGTATAAAGAGAACACAACATGCACTTCAAAGTTCAAACTTACCCGGATTTGTTCACGTTTGGCAAATGCTCCTGTAGGTTTGTCACGTCTTTCGGGTTGCTTCTTAGATTTCCCACTAACTGGGAATATGGTTGGGATGGCGTCATGTTTCAGAATTACTTTTTTTGTCATGTCAAATGTGTGGTACATCCCGGATTCGAAACATGACGGCTCGAAGTGGTCACTGCATAGCGCTGAAAACGACGTCGGACCGGACCACTTTGCCCTCGTTATCCTGACTTTCGCTGCCCATAACCGCCTATATTTGGGATCAGCTGGAAACAGATGCAGGCTGACCCCATCTTTAGTTGTTTTGTTGCATCCAGCAGCAATACACCTGGTCGGCATTGCTGGGAAAATGCCGGAAAAATGCCTTTTTTTATAACAAACCAAACCACACGGGTCACTACTTGCACGTGTGTAAACACAGGCAATTCTCGAGGGCGTCGAGGGGGGTCGATGTTCCATCAGCGGCGAATCCTTCCTCGAATGACGTCACAAAAAGGGATGGGCGGAGTCACCCTCCAAACAACTTCATATTTTTTTTAAACATATAAATCCTGACAAATAATCACTCAAACAATTTGTTTATTGTTAATACACATATACTTTATTGTTTAAATCAATAAAAAAAACTATTTCCAGGTGCCTTTAATGTCAGAAGGTTACATAGGACATACTGGATTAAGTTGTGACAAAATAAATACAATACTGAATCTTTTATCAGTTCCTATCACTCAGTTTATTGAACGTCATTGCTCATTGGAATCATAATTTAGTTTACAATACACATTTATGGACCATCAAATATTGGCTACATTTTCAAGGAGTAAAAAAAGCGTTATCCTCCTTGAATGGTCTAAGTTTATTAACCATAATACATTGATCTTCGTTTGTTCAGATTCTGCGATTTTTACGCGTGAAAATGTCGACAATATTTATGGCCCTTCAAAGCTTTACATAGCATTATTTACAGGCAAATTTGTTTTTCATTAACAATTATATTTTCAATACTTTTTGAAATTTAATAATGTGTTTTTTAAACACCCACTTCTCTTGTCAACAAAACTCCATTAAAGTAAGTAGTTTATAGTTGCTGAGGCATTTCTTCCATCAGCTTTAGGAATTGTCTATTAATAATTAACTTACACGAGTACTCCCTGGGCTAAATCTTGCCATGAGTTCCTGAAAGAACAATTCGTGCTGGGCCTCCGTAAATGGGTTGCCATATATTGCATAAGTTAGGTCCGCTAGAAATAAAAAGTAACAATATTTTACCCAATGTTTGAGTGAAGAAAACAAAGCTGATGATGCTTAGTACAGAGTGTTCCGATCATTTCAAATTTTTCCTTAACACTGAAAGTGTAGGCTATACATTGTATGTTTAATTTGCTTGAAAACTCTAATGCCTTTTAAAAAAATGAACATTTACATGAAAAATATATAATAATTAATTTGCAACAATGATTGTTTAGCAACAGCAAATAGCAGGCATTTAACAAATCAGCTAAAAACAATTAATCACATATATTGCACGAACAAATAAGGCATTATATTCATCCTATACCAAAATCAGCAACAAAATACTGCAAGCTAAGATGGTAGCCCAGATTATATGAACCTGAATTTTAAAGTGGGGTCTAGAGCATATTCCTTTTTTTTTTATTCAACGACTGTATTAACTGCAACTTTCACAAAACCAATAAATAATTGGTGAAATTATCAACCAAACTGCAACAAGAAATAGCAGGCGTTATAAAACACAAATAGCTAAAAACAAAGAATAAAGAAGTGTTTAATCTAAAAAATCAAAAGTGTTAGGAAAAAAGAACAATAAGAAGCAATTGAACCTTACTATAGAGAAACACATTAAACATAAAACATATCAAACCATTATTCAAAGCATTATTGTGTTGACATACTTAAGAGAACCCAAAACTCTCCCATCAAATAAAGAAACTGTTTTGGTGTATCACCTAGATATGGTCTTAATATGCCTACCTCGGCGACTGCCTCCTCTTTTGTAGTCAAGGTGCCTCCAACTTTCAACCTATCCCCAGTCACAAGGATGTAACAAAACAATATTTTAGACATCCGTACAGCTCATACTCGGGGGAAAAAAAACAATGGCTGCGTTTTGATAAGTACACTGCAAATTTGTTGGTCACAAATTGTGTTGGTTAAACGCATTACTAACTTGTTGGTTAAAAATATTGGCAGTTGGTTAAACGAAATCATTGCCCAACACGTTTGGGCAGACTTGACCAAATTGTTGGTTAACTGAATGGTCCAATGTTTATATCAAGTGGTTGTGCAAAGAGTTGCCGATAAGTTGGTAAAAATTATCACTCGACCTCACTTTTTAAAGGGATTTTTTATTAACCAATGGTGTTGGGCACACACTGCAGCAGGGTGTGTTGGGCAAAGTTCCCGGGATTCGCATTCACTCCTGTTAACGCGCGCGCACGAAACACATTCTGCACTATCACCACCGTACGCGTACACCACACACCATGGCGGACGATCAAGGCCGCAGATCTCCTTCGAGATTGGGGCATGGAATGCATCATTGAAACTTTCTCAGGTAAGATATTAACAGCAAAACCAATATATAATACCCATAGAAGCTACTGAGCCATAAGTGACACACCGTTTTGTTTTCAGTACAAAAGAATAAGTAGGCACGGGATTCCGCCGGGCGTGGTTCATGTACACACCACCGTTCGTACCCATTGAAACTTGTGCTGAACATCGGTCCGTAAAATCGTTAGCTATCTGCAACGGATTCCATGTAGATTATAATCCGCTGCAATCTTTGCCATCGCTTGCGATAATGCAAAAAGGTATATATTTTATCAAATAACTTCAAAACGAAGGCATAGTGGAGTAAAAAAGAGGTGTAGTTAGCTGTCTTTAGTTACCGGCTCTGCATGCAAGCCTGTGCTATAAATAGACAGGGGAGGTCATGACCTTTCTATTGGTGTGTTTATACGCGCTGCGATACGGCAATGCATTTTGGGCAGCGATGGCGGTTCAAAAAGAGCATGTTTATCGGTCTTTTGTGAGTTGTTGACAAAGATTCTGCGGTAAATAGGACACAAACACGCTTCAGAAATTGTCTTTATTTTAAACTTTTTTAATCTTTTGACATAAAGGAAAGACGACAGCAAGAAAGATTTAGGCAACCTAAAAATCCTGAAATCCAAAAATCGTTTTTTCAGTTTTTTCATTATGTTTGAGCTTCGGTATCAAATTACAGGTACATGTAAAACTCCCTTGGGCGACATTCATCATCTGGAGCGGTCACATTTATTTTTCTCTTACCCCTCATATGGGCTTTAAATAGTTTCAACTGTAAAAAAAAAACAGAAGATGCCCACCTCACATGCGCATCAAATATGAACTCTTCCATTTTGTTGGACAGGGATTTTGTTATTCTACAAAGGAGGGATGCATTGGAGCTACACTAAAGTGGTACATGACAATTTAATTTTGGTAATTATTATTTATGTGTAATATTATAGCATGTGTGATGTCGTCAACTTGGTCAAAAGCCACACATCTTGCATCCAAGCATCAGAGCATGTCACAGTATTTTCATAAAGAACATCGTTTAGTGAGATGAAAAAGCATGTTTTTTTGTGTGTAATAGCACCCCCTCAGGGTACCAAATAAATGTTGGCCATTATTGTGAATTGGTTCAGCCAGGCACCGACTTAAGCCAGCCCAGTGTGTAATCCGAAATCGGATCTCAGGTTCACCTCATTAGGGTAGAATTCAAATGGACACCACGAAAATGTCCAAAGGTCGTCTTTTATTGATTTCTACTTTTATTGATTTCTAATCAACGGGGGGGGGGGGGGTGCACTTCAGACTAAATAATTACTCAGGATGCTTACTACCATAACTATCTTTATAAACAAGTAGGCTTTCGGATAAAAATTAAACAATTGCTTTTTTGGGGGGTCATTACCAAAGTACGACCCAAGCTGTAAAAGTGTGTTTTTTTCCAGAAAGAACTCATTTTTAGAATTAATTAAGGTGTACCAGCTGAAAAGCACAAGCTCTCAATCCATGCCCTGTAATATTTCAAATACTAGGACATAAACCTTTCACATACCATATCTTTGAATAACAGCATATCTGTCACCTTCTCTAGGAATAGTGTTGGGACAGCCATAATGCTTGCTCGTCTGCCTGACTCTGAAAAAATGAACAAGTACTAAAGTTTTAACATACATAGGGTGAGCAAAGAAAAATTACCTGATGCCGGACTCAAACCCGCGACCTCTCAATTACTGAACAAGTGCTCTACCAACTGAGCTAACCAGCCCCTATTATTGGAGGAGGTCCTCAGAATGCCAATCCTCTAATATTCGGTGGGGCCAGGTCAGTTTCAAAGTTGCTTGAATATTCTTGTTATACATTGTATAGAGGTTTGTGCAGCCATGGTGTATGCTACCATACATATTTGTTGTTCTGCAGTATGCAAGAGTAGCACTTATTCATGCTTCCTTTGTTACATATCATCAACAAAACCTACCAAGCAACATGGCTGCCAGTAAAAATACGTATGACCCATTCCTAAAACATGCACTATTTTTTCATAGCAATGCATACCTTTTCTCGCAGCATCCTGTTTTTGCAGAGGTATTTGCGCCAAAGCAGCCTCCAGAACCTTTGGTTTCTTCTTGAGCAATTTTGCCACGGTCACTATTGCGTCTGTGTATTTCTGGAGGCCGTCAACTAGAAGGGCTGTCATTGATGATTTCCCATCAATTCTATGGAATTCTTGAAGCAACTGTTATGAAGAGAAAATCGCCCCAAATAGTTATTCTTGCTTTATTGAACATTTGAATTATACAAACTTAGCAAAAGTTACACACGTACTTCCTTCAATTGGAGACTTTTGAGATGACAGGGCATCCCAGCAAGCAGTCCTTTTCTATTGTTCCTTACTGAAAACAATAGAAAACGGCCGCGTCCTGGGATGCCTTCTATCGTCTCAAAGGTCTCCCATTGCTCTATTTAAGAGTTTTTTGCTAAAAAGTATTATATAATTATCATACAAACGGCTCTCAATTATCTTGGTACATTGTATTTATGGTGCTGTCCTTTGAATTTTGTTCACATAAAATTCAAACTGTCAAAAGGAAAACAATTATTGATCTTCCCTCTGTTCACGTAACATAAAGTATATTTTTTGTGAATTTTGATGGAGGGACAGATAAGGCAGAACATACCTCCTCTTCGTCGAAGAGCCATGGATACAATCGTTTTATTTCAGCAACTGAAGCACCCTCATTCACAATGAGTTTACGTCTGTCAGAAAACGTTGCAGCCATAGCCTCCCGCACCCTCATGTAGTTGGGCTTCTTTCTGGCAATCTCCTGCTGCATCCATTCAGTGTGTATTTTGATGGATGCATCATCCTCAGATGTCTGTCTTGCAGGAAGATAGTTGGTCACACCCCACTGTGGGGCAGGGCGTTTCCCTGAAGGCTGGCTAAGTGCTACTTGCTGGATGTTTCGTTTCCTTGCCTTCACTGCAGGTATGTCATTGTCTTCTCGCTTCCTACAGTTGGAAAATTTATACTGTAGGCGATACTTCCACAGGCTCTAAAAAAAAAGGGAACACAAAGTGAGAGATTTATGCAATAGATCCACCTTTCTCCTGAGAAAATCCTTGCCCTCAAAGGTTGGGAGCCCGAAAACATGCAGCAGTTTTGGGATAGGCGAAGAAAGTGATAAATCAAAATTGCTCACCTAGGCCCCTCATGTTAGGCTTCTTTAGTTGTGCAACATTGTACACTGCATTACCTGTATTACTTAATTACTGTCTCTTGGGAGATATGGATCATCTTCAGCATTTTCAATTTGACCTCTTTGTATGCCATATTGTGCCCAAAATTCACCATGTTTTTTGCTAACATGTCTCTGAAAAGTTCTTGTTGACTTAAATGTACGAAAGCAACCTTCAACGTTACATGTTATTATACAGCTTGGACCCTTGTGGTAATATCTGTAATGACGTAGTAACCTCACAAAATTTTGCGTAGAAAAAATGCACTGAGAACATTGAAAGATTCGCATGATGTTCCTGACAGGAATTATGTCACAATTTCAAAGGAAAAGTTGTTTAGCTTTATAACTTAGAGTAGACCGTAACACTAAATGTCCACAGTTTACATTTTATCTTTTGTGACACTTCACTTGTATTTCACATTCAAACTACATTGTATGTAATGTTGTCCGTACACAATTTGTATACAACTGATTAGGTGGCACAACTCTAAGAATCTGATTTTCAAGTGAAAACATTTTTAGATTTGGCTAGGCTAAATGGCAAAAAAAAGTCAATGTCAGCATTTGTATTTAAATTGTGGTATTCATTGGCATTTTAGCAGAAATGGAGATAAGGGACTAATGATCGCATGAGGTAAACCAACCTAAAAAGAAATATACCGAAGTTGAAACATGGTAAAAAACATTGAACAGTTTGTTTTTTTAATTTAACGTTATGATGTAACGTTACTTTACTTTTACTTGTTTTAGGTTGCCTAAAAACTAAATCTCGATTACATTATTAAAGATCAAATTTATAAACATTGAAATATAGACGATTATCTGAACCGTGGTTGTCCTAACTATCAAAAATCGTTTGAAAAAACTCCTGAGAGAGACAAAAATCCACACCTTTTTGAAGCGCCATCGTTGAGTTAAGCATGACTCCGAGCCAAATTGCACACGTACGCCATTGAAAATGTCATGACCTTTTGTCTGTCTATTTTAGCGCTGGCTTGCCTGTGTATCTATGCGTAACCGAGGCCATTCACAAAGTATGGTTAAACGTGGCTTAACTGTGAACTGAGTCTGTTGCCAGACATTCGTATGAGCTTAGAGCATGTGACGTAGCCAGCTAGCTTGACTGTGCGTAGACCACGCTGTCCCGTGTAGTAGGGGTTGTGACACGCGTGGCCTGCATGCACACACACAGCCAGGCTACAAAAACGGTCATGGCGGTGTGTGCTGAGCCGACCGTGAGTGTAAAACTTCGGAGATTTTTTCAACAAAGAGGCACAAGTTTCATTCAAAGTTTTGCGGTTATACTTTGATGTATTATTCCAACCACAAATAATTATGAATTCTAAAGGAATACCCTTATAGTTAAACATTGTTTTGGGTGAAAATTATAGCTTAAATCATACGAAATATACGGGGAAAAATGATCAATGGAAAACCTTGGAGCCTTCAAAGTCACCGCACGGCGCTGTGCATGAGACAAGGGTGGTACATGTATGTGCGTAATGCCTGGGGACTTTACATGGAAGTGGCGACAATAATGTCTTGTGAGTTTCGTGACAGAACGGAACTCGCATTTCTACTAGTCGGAAATAACGACAAAAAATGTTTGGAAAACTAAAGCAAAAATTGCCAAACTTATTGTTAAAAGTACCTGCACAATAATGACTGAACTTCTCATGGATGAATGGGTCGTAATCGTATGTCTATCAAGTATCATTTGGGCCTAAACTAGTACTACTAACCATACTATTTTATACCTCCATGTACTAACTAGTAGTAGTACTACTACTAGTGTAGTACTACTACTACTAGGCCTACGGTGGTTTGACAAAATCATATTTTTTTAATGCAAATTTGATTTGCCGGACTGCCATTGCATGCACACAATGAAGACGGGAGTCCAACCACGATTCTAGATAAACGTTAGGCCCGTTCAAATTTCAGCAATACAAAAACCACAAGAAACAAATTTCAACTTACCGAAATTTGGAGCCCATACTTCCACTCCAGACAAGCGAGCTAGCGGCACTAACTGTGTGACTGATATGGTATGCATATCATAATATACATGCTGCAAAACAACAACAGAAAATGTATGGCGGACGCGCAACGCGTTGTTTTCGCGCCGAAATGTATCATGCGTGTGTTAGTGCGCATGCTCACGAAAACTGAGACGCCTGAATGACCCGTGCTTTTTCGTCAAGCAACTCACTCGGGTGACTTTCGGAAGTATGACTAAAAGGACTACAGTTTCATGACGAATTTTATCTGGTCCGGCTAAACAAGTAATTCGTCGTGGTCTTAAAAAAGTGACGGACGAAGACTTTTAGTCAGCAAGACTATATTTTATTCGTACCTTGACTAGATTTTGTTTACAGTGCATGTATGTCAAAGGGGTATTTTTACAGAGAAATTCAACGTAAAGCTTTCTATCAAGTATTAGAAATACAGAAATACATGTAAAATCTTTATGAATTTTATAGGTCACTGAGTTGCATGGCCGAGGAAGAGATCGTTGCCATACTGAAATAGAACAACCAACTGGTCAAAAGAATAAAGATGGGAATGGAGAGGTAATCCTTACAGGCTTATACAGGCCTTTTTGCTGAGATGCACCCTCAATCCTACCAAATCCTCAGACTGTAAAAACTGGATAGAGCATCGATCCTCCAAAATCATCTGTCATTTCTTCTGCAGTTACACTTTCACAGCATTCACAAGCTTTTACATGAAACAAAGCATATTTGACTGACGTCCCTTGACACCACAAGGATTGTGTTCTGCTGGTCCCAGCTACACTACTGAAAACAAGGTGAAAAGTGATGCGAGTACTAGCACTGCATTGCTGCACCACAAACAAATTAGGTACTCCTGCATGGAATATAAAATGGCTAACTGTGGCACAACATCAACTGTTTACCGAAGGTGTCTTTGGCGAAGGCCACTACACATGCACGTTTATGTGTAGGCCACCGTGGTCAATTGACAAGAGTTCATTTCACACGGTCAGGTACATGTACATTCCTTGACAACAAATCCACTAATGGCAGATTCGGTCATTAAGGTACATGTACCTGTAGGTCTGGGTCTCCTCCAAAATTCCTCAATGTTTGAGAAAAACTGCTAAGAGTGTTTTCCAATACATAAATTCTAAATGAAAAAGTTAAATTGTCTATTAACAGTAACTTGAAGAATTATTAATTATCTTTCTAATGCTTCACAGTTCTACAAGTGCCAGGACAAGGAATATGTACCTCCATCAACTTCAAATACTGTATACACAGCGGAGCAGACTTCTTCCATGTTGAAGCATTACTTCATCTACAAAAAGATGGACGAAACAGCAACATTGCGCTGCACAGTAAGTTTTCTTGCAAGTACATTGTATGTTACTGCCATACTTTTATTTGAGCAGCCACATGGCAAGTTTGAGTCCGAGTTATTTTTCTTCAGCCAGATTACATGTCATCTCTTGTATAGCACTTGGTTCAAGCCAATTTTTTTCTTTGTAAACTGAATAATCAAATTCCAGAAATAACTATTCTTTTTTAACAACGCCAAACAAAATGTTAATCATAATGTTATTTCTCCCCTTCAATGTCAGGCAAGATACATTCAGAGTCAAGTCCCCAGCATTGACAAAATTCACTGACAAGCAGGTGGTGGATAAGCTCAGACACACGCTGCACTCCCTGAAATACAGAGGTACTTTTTAATATGCATTTTTACATGAATTTTGGACGTGAATCTGTCTATTTAGACCTAAAAAAATAATGTTTCTTTCTTCATCTGTCTCCATTCCAGAACAATGTGTGCAACTCCAGAAAACTAAAACTACAAGGTAAAAACACTGTCAAATGTATAAACACATAACCGTTCTAATTGAAGCTTTACATCAAGAAGCCCTATTGTTATTAAAGCTCTTTGGAGTGGAGAATTTCAAAAGTAAACAGTTTCTTAAATTTCTTACATTTACGTGGTGAGAAAATTCAAATTCATCACATGTTTATGAACATGTGACACATAGGCCTACACATGTATGTCAAAGGGGTATTTTTACAGGGAAATTCAACGTAAAGCTTTCTACCAAGTATTAGAAATACAGAAATACATGTTAAATTTATATGAATTTTATAGGTCACTGAGTTGCATGGCCGAGGAAGAGATCGTTGCCATACTGAAAGAGAACAACCAACTGGTCAAAAGAATAAAGATGGGAATGGAGAGGTAATCCTTACAGGCTTATACAGGCCTTTTTGCTGAGATGCACCCTCAATCCTACCAAATCCTCAGACTGTAAAAACTGGATAGAGCATCGATCCTCAAAAATCATCTGTCATTTCTTCTGCAGTTACACTTTCACAGCATTCACAAGCTTTTACATGAAACAAAGCATATTTGACTGACGTCCCTTGACACCACAAGGATTGTGTTCTGCTGGTCCCAGCTACACTACTGAAAACAAGGTGAAAAGTGATGCGAGTACTAGCACTGCATTGCTGCACCACAAAAAAATTAGGTACTCCTGCATGGAATATAAAATGGCTAACTGGCACAACATCAACTGTTTACCGAAGGTGTCTTTGGGGAAGGCCACTACACATGCACGTTTACGTGTAGGCCACCGTGGTCAATTGACAAGAGTTCATTTCACACGGTCAGGTACATGTACATTCCTTGACAACAAATCCACTAATGGCAGATTCGGTCATTAAGGTACATGTACCTGTAGGTCTGGGTCTCCTCCAAAATTCCTCAATGTTTGAGAAAACTTCACAAGGAATGTCGGCCACTTTTAAGCATCTGTTTACTTTTACACAATTGTAAAATGTCTCAAAATTTGAAATAATTTTGTAGAAAGCACAGACTAATCAAAACAATATTTTCACTGAATTTTACCAGGAACCTTGTGAGAGATACACAACTTTCATGAGAGGTGGGATGTTGAGAGGTAAGACTTACAACTTCACATTAGATGAACTAAATGTATGCTTGTATCAGGGTACTGTTCATTCAAAATTGGCTTTTTGGCCCTAACCGAGAAATGATTTTTAACGTTTCATTCTTATCTTTAGTAACAAGTAATAGAAACATTTGTGGTGAACTCTTTGAAACTCGGTAAAGACCAGGTCAGGATATCTGTATGCCATGTTGAAACAAATCTAATTACTACAAAACATGTCGTGCTGAACTATCACAAGTATTTTTTTATTATTTACATTGTCATTATATTTGTCCAGTAATAACAAAAAAAATACATTTGTTTTTGGTCTTACAGCCATGATGCCATGTGCACCCTACACTCAGAAAATGAATGGTAAAAACAAGTTATGTTAAATACGTTAAGTAAGAAATAACCTTATTTAAGTAAGAATCCATAAAAAAATAAAACCAAACATTTGTGTAAATTTTAATTAACCCGTTCTCTGAGTAAAACGGATTATTTACATGAGTTATGAAATAGTTAATAAAGAAAAGCATATGTTAACATATATTACGTGAATTTTACTGAGGTGAATGAAAAAGTTTACATGTGTGAAGTAATATTTATCGCAGAAATGTAAAAAATTGTTTTTGTACATACTAACTGTGCAAAATCCACCGCGTGCGTGCGTTTGACAGTCACGCACCTGCAAAATGGAGGACATGATGAAAGTAAAACTCCGAGAGTGGAGATTAGAAGGCTTAATTGAGACGTTCGAAGGTAAATATCACACAGAATTTCATTATAACTGTTTTTCATTTTAATTATACACTAAGTTTGACTTGTTAGCGGGCTGTAAAACGTAAGCGATTGTTGACTGATAAACGTTTAAACGAGTGTCTATAAATGCCATGGTCTTGCAAAGTTTCACGCGGTGTTACAGCGTGCCGTGTACTTGTGGCGGCCGCCCGGCCGGGCAGATTGGATTGCAAAACATGCCTGGTCTTGCCCATGTGCGATTCCTGGCCCTACTCCCTATTTTAATGTTGTTGCATAGAGCAAGGATGAGAGGGTCAGACTAAAATACCGTTCATATTAAGCACAGAGCTCTATTGTTTGTTACAACATGTTGTGTGTAGGCCTATATTAAACAGTGTGATGTGTGTCACTGTCAGTATTAAATGGCGGTGTACGTGTCAATCGGTCGTTGTGGTACAAAAAACTACAATTTGGAGGTGTGCTGGTAGGTCCATTAGCCTTGATCATTGAGACAAAACGAAAATAGTAAAGGCTACGAGAAACGTCCTCAGGCCATGAGAATGAAAGTATTCGCGATTTGGGCCAAAGTCATGAATATTAATCATGCTAATATTGTCATCAATGTTTATGTTAGATGTCTCTATTAGTATTATAGGAACACCATCATGAATGCTTTTGTAACACAACTACTGTAGGCCTACATGGATATGAACTACACTTGACCTGTTGACTTCTGACTTGAACTGTGTGCAGTAAACATTTAATTTGGCATGTGACTGACCCGACAAGCATGCAGTGATACTTTTCTAAATGGCACTTCAAATGGAACTTTACAAGTTTCGTGATCCACTAATAAACATTGTTTTTCAGTTCTTTAAATACACCTTTGTCAGTCCTTCATAATTCTAGCCTTCAGGTCCACAAGTAACACTTCATTCAAATCATTAAAGTGCCAATGTTGATGCATACAAACAATTGTTTCAGCACAAGTGTAATTTTTTGTATACAGTATTACATGTAGGCTATGTCTGTTAAAGTTATCATTGATTTTGTTATCATGTAATGTTTGTGATGATCATAACCCTCAATTCTTGCAACTACATGTGTGGTGATTAATGTAGGTCCGTGTGTGAAGTCTAGAAATTACTATACATGTATATTATTACACGTTTCTGTTTCTTTACAGAACATGGTTTTGATGATGAGTCTTTCCCTCTAATTACGGATGAGACTGCAAAGGAGATAATTCCTAAGCTGGGAGTACGACTTAAGTTCATGAAGTTCCATAAGGCAGAGGTACAGTAATTTAATAGATACTTCCAGCATAGGCCTACCTAACTATTAACCCTGTGTCCAATGACAAATGACTTGAAGTTTTCGGCAAGAGATTTAACCATCAGTCACACTACCAAGACTAAGAGACATGAAATCCTTCAGATGCTGCAAATGTCTCACCAAAGTACAAGGAGGAATCCATGGGCTTTTTAAGCACATGAAGTTTGTTCATCTAATTGCATCTTCAACATGCACTAAACTGATTTGTGCGGAACATCACTGTCACAAGACATTCTGGCGTGGATCGACATATAAACGCCACTTAGAACACAATCATATGGAAACAAATGACGAAGAAGATGTTGTACAGAATATAGATGAGCATTTAAATGTAGCTGATGGTGAGAATGCTTTTGAACACTGGGGAGAATTTGATGATGACCAGGAACCTGAAACTGTACAAAAGTGTGAAACAATCAGTACCAAAGATTCTGTGGCTTTGTACGTAGCACGCTTGCGAAACACCGGTATTCCTTCGTCAACATTACAATATATTCTAAATGAGTCAAAGGAACTTGTAGATAAAGTAGTTGAAAAAGTAGGGGAAACAGTTTCTCCTCTACTTACAGGTGTAAGGAATGGAGTATGTCCAACGGTAGATACATTGAAAGATACTGAAAATGTTTTGGAGGAAAGTAAACACATTTTTGATGAACTTGGAACAGAATATAAACAGACCAAGTATATAAAAGAAAAGGGTGTTCTTGTTGAACCTGTAGAAAAGCAACTTGGGAAAGTTTTCAAAGTTGTTACTCATAAACAAACTGGAAGGAATTACCAAGAAGAGCACAATGAGACATTTCAAATTGTTCCACTGAAAGAAGTAATGACACGGTATCTTGAACAACCAGGTGTCATGACAAGCATATTACAACAGGAACATTCAGATGACGAATCTGTGTTAAAATCATATCGTGATGGGAGATACTTTAAAGAGAGCTTCAACATTCAAGGAGATGAATTTTTTTTACCAATTTTGCTCTACTCGGACGATTTTGAGACTGCCAACCCTCTTGGTTCTAGAAAAGGTGTACACAAACTCACAGCAGTGTACATCAATTTTCCATGTTTAGGGATACAGCATCAGGCTAGTCTTCGCCATATTTTATTGGCTGCTCTAGCTCCTACAAAATTTGTCACTAAGTATGGAATGGATCTGTGATCACTCAGGAATTGTTGGAATTAGAGAGAACAGGATTACAGATCAACAGTCGTGATGAATATATTGGTGCCATCAAACCTAGGCTATTCCAAGTTACAGGTGACAACTTGGCATTGAATTCAATGCTTGGTTATGTCATGAGTTTTGTTAGCAATTACTACTGTAGAATATGCAAGATGTATCGAGAACATGCAAGGAAAGAATGTAAAGAAGATGAAGCACTTCTTAGAAACCATGCAAATTATGTCTTAGATTCAGAAGCAAAAGACTTTTCTGCTACAGGGATACGACGAGAAAGCGAACTCAATTCCCTTCCATGTTATCATGTGACCCAGAATTTGACCTTAGATATTATGCATGACTTTTTAGAGGGCATTCTACCATTGGAACTTAAATTGGTCCTTGGGGAAATATTTACAAATGGAGAGATTACCATAGACACCCTCAACAGCCGAATAGTCTTTCAACTATGGATTTAACGACAAGAAGAACCGGCCTAGTCCCATGACTGCCTACCAAATTGCCCATCTAGCAGGAGCCAGTGGACAGAAAGCTGCGCAAATGAGATGCTTAATGCTCTATATCCCCCTCCTGATAGGAGACAAGGTAAACGAAAGCTCAGAGTCCTGGGACTTACTGTTACAGATACTGGACATTTTTAAAGTAGTAAGTGCTCCAAGGATCAGCAAAGTGGCCACCTATCTCCTGAAAGCAAAAATTGAAGAACATCATCGTCTTTTTCTGCAACTTTTTCCCGACAGACAGCTCACCCCCAAACAGCATAATTTGGTACACTACCCACGTGCCATTAGATTTCTTGGGCCTTTAGGTTTGTACTCGGTAATGCGAATGGAAGCGAAGCATAAACAGCTTAAGAAATGGGCTAAACTGACAAACAACTACAGAAACATTGCAAAGACCCTAGCACAGAGACATCAACAAGCCCAAGGCTTTGAGTTTCTAATGAAACAGCACATCGACAGCCACACAAAGGATATTGGAGCTCAAATGGTAGTACAGGCTTCATCTCTAACCAATGCCGAACAAGTTTGTACTGCTCTAAACTGTCCTCCAGAACAAGAAATAGTAGTAATAAGTACTGTCAACTTGAGCGGTTACATATACAGAGCAAATGTAATGGTTCTCTGTAAGTGGGATGATGAGCCAGAATTTGCCAATGTTGAGCAAGTTGTAATGAGAGAATCTGCTGTAAAGCTGATCGTGAAGCCATGGACAACTTTGTACTATGACCAACACTACAGTGCATATGCTGTCAAGGAATCTGACCATCATTTCCAAGTTTGGGCTCCAGAAGATCTTGTTGACCATGCTGTGAAAAACATGCTGTGAAAAACATGCTGTGAAAAACTACGACACAAGTAATCCAGTTTGGTTCGTTGTCACACGATTCAAACTATGCTGATTATCCTGATATGCACTACGATTGTAAAAAGTAAAGTACATCATCTGGAACATTGTAAAAACTGCTGTGATTTGCTGTGTGCTGTGTATCATTATATTGTCCCCCTTTTATATTTTTATGTACAATTACAAACGAAAATCAATATTGAAGGGACAGCGTTTTCACCTAATTAAGAACAAAGTGACTATCCAAGTTGCGTGGTAAATGATTGGTGACATGCATGTTTTATTTTACTAGTTGTACATGTATCATCTTCTCCATGTATAATTTTTTTCTGGTTTCTTTACTTACAGTTTGACAGGCAACTTCCTGGGGTAACCACCATTCCACTGACTTTCGATGGTGACATTTTCAACAGGATGTCGGAGTTTGACAGCATCTCAACATCATCAGAGAAAAGTTTTCAAACTTCATCTACATGTAACACAAGCACCCGTTGCATTCCAGAGACTCCGAGCCCAATTGCCGCCAGCCCATCCTCAGTAAGCTCCCAATCAAGTCAAAGAACACCTAGTGAGGATTTATTCTTCACACCCAGTCCCAGAAACCAAGCAAGTACCCCATCTGAGTTAGCTGACACTGCCTCTACTGAGTCAAACCAACATAAAATGTTTGTAAGTTCAAATTTTGAAAACGTTTTCCTTTTGATTGATTTCCAAGGAAGAATACATCACTACTCCCTCCAGGTTTATGCATATTGACTTCATCCCTTAAAATAACAGATGCATAACATTTACAACGTTGATGAAGTATTATGGTAGTGTATGTTGAGATGCTGTCAAACTTTGACATCTTGTTGAAAACGTTTCCGTCGAAAGTTTTCCAAGGCAGTGGCATCCCAAACTGAAAGAAACAGATTATAACTGCCAAAGCATTTTGATCTACAGCAAGCATCCTGATTGTACAAAGATGGTCACAAAAACATTATTTGTTAAAACAATCTTTCCCCACCAATCTGTTTAGGATGTAAGGTGTATCCTCCAAAAAGAGCCAAATGGATCCAAACTCGTGAATCGCATCGACAAGAGCAAGGTCTTGTTAAAGGCAGACAAGAAAACCATGGTCCACATCTTATGTGCTCACCTTGTACAGCATTTCGGAAACAGGTGAGTTGAAACCAATGAGTGATTGTTCTTGCCTTTTTTATTTTGTCCCTATATAGTGATCATCTTTCATGAACTTTGCCAATCTTAATATTTCATATGTATTTCAAAGTTAATGGTACAAAGGGTTGCCCGAACTTAAGCCTTTAATGAGGTGGTTACATCATTGGATTCTAGAAGAGTACATTCATTCCATTCTAATTCTCTACTTTAACAACGAAATTCTAAAAATTACTAAACCCGTGAATATTTTGCAAATTTTTGCTTACTTTCTCAAGTTGTTCATTGATCATCACAGTACTATAGCATGTGTTAATTAAGAGCGTTAACATTTTTTTTGGTGAACAAAGAAAAACTGACTAGAGCGGGATTTGAACCTGTCACCTTTGGGTTGACGTGCCTGCACTCTACCAACTAAGCCATCTAGCCCTATGTTGGCGGTCTCTCTATTTATTGTCAATATCTACTTTTCGGGGGTGCAAGTCAGAAGTCATGCAACCGTACACCAATTGTTTACAAACACATTTTTTTTTGGTGCATTATAGACCAACGTACTTTGTGAAGGAAGAAATGGCAAAAGAAGTGGTACAGGCATTTCCATTCCTTAAAGATCCCCAAGGCATTACTGGTTATGTAAATATTGTAACTGCATTAATATATTTGGTTGAAAAAGCTTGTTACGCACCTAGCTATAAAAAAAAAGTTAATTAGGCCCCCCTCTGAAAAAAAAAGGGGGGAAACAAACAAACAAAAATTTGTTTGAGAATGTGATGTTCCATTTTTTTATATTTGTTTTTGCAATCTCTTTTTAAAATGCCAGCAATAGTGTTTTGCAATGTGATTTCATTCAATTTTGCCTTGAATCGCTTCCGCCACCCACCCCCTGCCCCCCCCCCCCCAAAAAAATAAAAGGGCGGGGGGGGGGAATGAAACAACAACAGCAAAACAAAAGTAATGTAAAGTAAAGTAAAAATTAAGTAATTATTTTTGACAGTCTTGAAAATGTTGTCTGTTCTATTTCTAACTGATCTTGTTGCTTAATAATCAGACACCACATCATGTTATTTCACATACAGGAGAATTTTTACTGCAGGGGTTCAACACGAATTCCTGCATGTGGTGCCATAGAAGATCGATTGTGCTATCTTAGACGACTTAACAACATGGCTATGACTTCCATCATGACACAACCCAAGAAGAAACCTAGACTTGGACATAGCTTACCAATGCAGTCTTCACGAAAACAAGGTGATACAATTTAATACAAAAGCTTTTTTAGAAGCCTGCGTTTTAGTGGCAAGCATTTTCGTCACTAAATTTTGAGGATGTCTCAAAAATGGCAGTGTATAGGAACCTAACACATTTCAGGTATTACCAATAAACTATTTTTCACTTTGCAGGCAACAGAATATTGCATAATTGCATGGGCTACATCATCAAACCTATATATTATTTCTCAAAGATATGAGTGAAGATGTCAGTGAAATTGAAAAATAAGGTGGCTGAAATGAATTTATATACCCCAGTGTTGTGGGCACTTGTCCATTCTGGAATATTGAAAGGGTGGGAGGTAGTGCAAGTTTTACATTGGAAAGAAAATGGCTTTTCCTTGTTAGATGCATACATTTTGTTATTGGAAATTCTAATCATTTCCTTTGTTGTTTTTCTCTGTCCTTTTTTATGCAGTCATTGACGAACCAACCCAGATGATCGAGTGGATGAAGTCAAACAGACATAAGGATGATTCTGCTAAGGCAAGACACTACATGGAACAGACTGCCCTTTACCGACACCAGTGGATCACAGATAAGGAAAAACAACGCAGTATGGCCGACATTCTTGAAGAATTTCCCCATTTGCTGGAACCTGGGATGGTAAATTAATTTGATTTCTTTTCATTTGTTAAGATAAAATCAAAATTAAGATCTTCACAGTAGACAATTCAATTTGAATTGTTTCTGATAACTGCTCAATATGATAGGGATTTATTCCCATTTTTAAAACCAATAGCAAAAATCTTGTAAGCTCTGAAAAGTCAAAGAATGTTATATGGGCACTTTTAATCTAAAACATTTAACTTATATACATTTTCCAAACATTTTTGTAAGTGAAAGTCTATTGGCCATTTTTTGTTTGTTTTGTCTGGTCATTTGTTTGGTTGTTAATGTTGTTAATGAGTATGTTTGTTTTTGTTTTTGTGTTTGTGTTTTGGGGGGTCATTGCAAATTCTTAATGTTTAATAACTGCAACTAAATAAATTTGATTTACAGATTGAGCAGGACTTTAAAATACTTCACCCTGATGTCGAGAACAAGCTGTATGAAAAATGGTCTGACCTGTCTGAAAAGCTGCTCAGCTTCATACCCAACGTAGTTTCCTCTTGGCAAACCCAGATCTTACGGGATGAAGATGTTTTGGAAGACCTCACACCAGGTATTTAACATCCTTAATTTTTACTCAAAATTTGTTTTGTATAATTTTTTTCAGAGTATTTTTGTGTGTGTTCTATCATCATTGGTCATCAGGATGCACAAGATGCCTATTGAGCATCATCAATTTAATCTCTTCTCTAAAATAGGAAAAAACTAATTATTACAAATATATGCTGCCTAGATAAATGAAGTTTCCCACTCTCTGACTTGTAACCCACAAGTTAACCATTCCACACAAAATTCAACAGTTTTTTCCATGCTGCCCAGTCTTTTTACAATATTTAATTTCCTAGTGTGATTTGTGTTACATTTGCATGCTATCTTTTGGTAACTATTGGTCTACTTCAAGGTTCTTTTGAATTGACGAAGCAAAGCTTTAAAAGTTTCCTCAAGAACAATTCATGTTCAACTGGGTTCAGGTTTATGCTTACCTGTTTTAATTTACCATTGAATAATTGTCTTCATCAGTGAAAACAATAAGTACTATAAATGAAAAAACTTCTCATATTGGTTTACTTAGAACAAAGGAAGAACTGTGCTATCTGCACCCTCCCTCTTCTCTTTACTGGAAGAAGGAGATTGAAGGGTGGGAGAGTCTCACAAATTGAAGCATCATCTGCATTTATTGACTTCCAATGTGTAAGTTATTGAGCTTGTTTGATTTCATATCATTTTGTAATACATCACTTATACATCCACCAATATGAATCAGTGAGCATTGGTATTTTGAAATGCTCATTGACCTAATTTTCAAGAAAGTGTCAGCAGTACAACCAAACATGTTTCCTTAAAACCAATCAACACCGGATGACTTTATTATCAGTGAAAAATTTATTATTTTTAAAACGGAGGACATAAGAACTCATTTCAGGGTTTCTGTGTATCATGGGCGGTAGACTGAATATTGCACCATGTGTTGACGTCACCATTGCATAGTGTTGTAGGTCCCGAGACCTGGTCTTGGTCTCGAGACTTCCACCTTGAATGCCTTGGGATTGGGATTGGTCTTGGTCTCGGTCTCGGTCTCTGACTTCCAGGTCTCGACTACAACGCTGCCATTGCATAATATATCTAGGTGCTATCCCCCGTCATTAAAGGTTACATCCTTTAAAATATGAAATTTGATTTAAACTAACATTTTCAATATCATTTCTTATGCAGGAAAGTACAGGATTGGATGAATATTTGAAAGACATTGACAAGCAGAGTCGGTCGCAACCATACATCCTCATTCTAGGGGGATCAACACTGGCTCCACAGCAAGTCTTTGTAATCCTTGAGAGACATGCACTCCTGCAATCGTCGCTAGTCAAAGCACTGGATGTTTGTTTCAAAACCTATTTTGTAGGTGACTTACAGTACCAAGAGAAGTGTTCAGGGGTGTGGGAGTTCATGGAATCAGTTGTGTTTGAACTCAAAGGTAACGTAAAGAGCAGTGCTATTCGAGACTTCAGGGCATACAGTTCATTTCAGGATGCAACTAATTAAAGTTGACCAACCCATGGAGCATAGTTTTTAAACATGAAGCCCTTGACTTCTTGACTACTTTTCAAATTGCTGTGCAAAATGTAAGCAATGTGATATTGAAAAAGGTTTTCTAACCATTTTAAGATTGTTAGCTTTTAAATGTGTTACCTTGTTCATGGAAGGACTGATTTATATACAAACGTTCCTGAAGAACATTGTACAAACTGATAGTTGTTGACAAAAATAAACATGAAACAACCATCAAAATAATTGAAGGTATATTTACTTCATATCTAATCAGACAGTGCCAAGATATCTTTTTGTTTTTTGATCATTCAATGTAAATTCATATGATTTGTTTACAAGACCCTCACAGATTGTATTCATATTTTGTGTAGTGATTGGTTTATACATGTATGACAACCCCCCCCCCCCATTTATATATTTTTATATATTGTGTTTTTATTATTCTTTTTTATTTTGGCTAGTTAGTCTTTCAGAAACAGGTCAGTATCTGTTGACCAATTTTGAGTTTTGACTAATTAGCATAACCTCCAAACTTTAAATACTTGTATCTTCCCCCCAAAAATAACACATACAAAGCCAAATTCATCATTTAAAAGTTCTTCTAATGGCCTTCATTTCATAAAACAAAACCAAAAGAGAAGCAGAGAAAATGCATAATTAACAATTGACCTCATATTACGAAAAACAAGTATGCTACAGGACTTAACATTAAACCCTTAAAGTTTGATGATACACGGGTGCAATGCATGTTTCATTATTTTTCTGCGGTTAAGTGGTATCCACCTAAGGTAAAACAGAAGATGTCCCCAGCCCACCTCAACAAAACTCAAGGACCATATGTGACCCGCTCCATCGAAATGAGACTTGTCCCCCAACGGAGGTTTCCGTGTAATTCGACTCTGAACTTGTGGTCGCCAAAAAATAAATTCGAAAAACATTGCATATCGATTTCTAGGTTTTTAATTTTATATTTTTAGTTTGATAAAATCTCGATCAATCTTATGGTGGTCTTACCTTTTCATAAAAATATTAATAAATCCATAAAAAAGGACGATTTCTGGACAATGTCTGTATCATGTTTGTCTTTCATGTGGCCTCCGTTAAATCCAAACAGGTCAAAATATCCTTGTTTTCGAGACAGCAACACGAGTATTTCCGTTAACGTTAAACGTACGTGTTTGGTATCAAAAGAAAGGTCATGACCTCAACTGCGCACTGTTGTGGCAATGACTAAGCAGTATGGAGCTCTAATAGTAGTTTTAAGCCGCAAAATAAATTGTTAGCCAACGAGCCGAATCATCGGCAAGGTAGAAGAAATACAGCTCTTTGATTGGACAACAGTAAGCAACCAGTTGTCTGAGCATGCGCAGTTTACCAGAAAATGAATGACGTCACCCTTAATGACGTACGATCTTTCGGCCAACTCTAGGCCCAGCTTAGCCGGTTATACAGACCAGAGTCTAGGCCTGGGCCCCGCCGCTCCGTAAGCTGGCTATCTGCATACACCTAGCCTATACCTAGTGCATGCACTGTGTACGCCGCGACTCCACACACAGCAGGCGGAA
This sequence comes from Zoroaster sp. YZ-2022, assembly GCA_029582265.1. NCBI lineage: Eukaryota > Metazoa > Echinodermata > Asteroidea > Forcipulatida > Zoroasteridae > Zoroaster > Zoroaster sp. YZ-2022. The sequence goes on from CM055832.1 coordinate 10,793,792, forward strand.
TGAATACGCGGGCCGGTGTGGACAACCGGTGTTTGGTACAAGGCTGATTAATTATTCATGAGTTGTACATCGAACGATAGCTCGCGCGCTTGCTCTGTGTGTGGACCAAGTTTAATGTTGATTTTCTCCGAAGCGCGAAATTCAAAAACGAAACAGGCCGCAAAGTGATGGTTGTCTTCATCGCTCGATAATTCCGGAATGGAATAAGCTACGGAAATAACATTTGTATCATTGGAAAGCCCGTGAGTTACTTGTTAACCTAGCATACATATCTATGAATGTCAGATCTGGGGGACAAGTCTCATTTCGATGGAGCGGGTCACATATCACAAAATACATGATATGTAAAACTATACATTTAAAGAGTTTGATTGCACAAAATTAACGACTTGTATTTTTGAAAATAAAAGTAAAAAGACGTTTTGTTTGGAAATTGCTGTAGGTCTATAAACAAACGTGGATATTGAGAAACATGACCAGACTTTTATCATGTTGTGGCCATCTCGATTTTTTTCCCATTCAAATCAATTTAACCAAACCGAGGCTGGAAGGGAAACTAGGCTGGTTCCAATAGCATTCATTTTCATGGGGATACAGGAACATAAGATGGTGGCAGCATGATAATGGTCTATTATATTTTTATAGTTTAATTGTTGAATTTGGTGTTGCTTTTAACAGTGTTGTAATCTATAACTTAATTGGTTAAACTTTAATAAAGAGTTTGTTATACTTTAAAGTTCATGTTGTGTCACCGAGTCTCTGTATACGGATGTGTTCATTTCGCCCCAAAATACCTTTAAACAACAGAGTATTCAATCCATATCTAAATAGATTACGGTACCTGTTATAAAAGGATTTGTATACAATTTACATTGTAAAGAGGTAAAGCAATACTTCATAATTAGGTAATGTTTTATTTACATAACTGAGATTTACCTAACAATTCATTAAATAAAACTACCTAATATCGAAGTAAAGTTTTACTCAACTATTTACTAAGATTTTATCTTTTACATTGTAAAGAGGTAAAGTCATACTTCATAATTGGGTAATGTTTTACATAACTGAGATTTACCTAACAATTCAGTAAATGAAACTACCTAATATCGAAGTAAAGTTTTACACAACTATTAACTAAAACTTTACCCTGTTGGGTAAAGTTTTACCCAACAGTTATGAGGTTCGCCTGCAACCTCTCAAATAGGTAAGATTTTACACAAGCTGTGTAATTTCTTCTGTGTGTATGGCTCTTTCACTGAGGAGCAGGTCGAGTTAATATATGGAGAATTGGTAAAAGAAATCGCAGGAAACAACACAAATGTAAGTATTTAGGATCCGGGAAGGTCCAACTGTCCGACTAAGATTAACATTAGATCTGTGGATGTGTGTTCTACCAATCGCCCTTGGCAAATGCATATAACTAATAGCTTATGCCCCATTAGGACCAACGTAAATCAAAACAGCTTTCATGATCAATTGATTTAATTTTGCCCTAACACCGACGTGTGCATAGCACTGTATACTCGGTGCTTTCCGAGTATACAGGTTGGTGAATATACCGCAGAACCCGATGCTATATAGGATTCTAGCCAGCCAATCGCCATCGGGCAAGCTCGGTGGTCTAGAGGTTAAGACGTCTGCACTTGTAAGCAGGAGGTCGTGGGTTCGAATCCCGCCCGAGTCCCGCCTGTGTAGTTTTTCACAGAGACCCGGAAAGCACTGAGTATACAGTACTATACACACGTCGGTGTTAGGGCAAAATTAAATCAATTGTTTATTTCCCGATGCAAGAATTTCACCAACCTCTAGCTTTTATGATCTTATTAAAAAATGTTTATTTTAAATTTCAGTATCTGAAATACATTTCCAAGGTTTTGCTGCCCGAGGCATTTGAAAGAGTAACCATGCAGGGCCTAAAGATAGGATTGCAAGAAGCTCGAGAGGTTTTAAGTGTTGTAACAAATTAAGATGTATTTCTAAGTATTCCCTTTATAATTTAGTATGCCTACAAGTAGGAATACGAGTATTAAAAAGCTCACAAAGCTTATCAGCAGTGACAGTGTGAGTTAGCACGAATATTTGCATACCGTTAAGCAGCTCTATGAAATTGAGCCCAGGTCACGGTTAACTATACTAGCATCCTTTTAATTCCAAAGTGACTTTTGAAACTAAACCAGACATTTCCTGAGACACAAGCAGACATGGAAGATCAAGAGTGAGGTACTAAGGTTTACCATCTGAATAAAAAGTAACATTTCCAGTTGAATTCCCCGAACTCACTATGCCTTCTGCCGGTTTTGGCCTTCATTCAGTTTTCAAATAGTGATGGCCGACTTCACATCGTGACGTACGCGCCCTGCCGGCATATCACTATTGGGCGACGTCCTGCTTCCCATGTGCTGGCTTCTGTTTCATGACGGGCACACACTGGACGTTCCCTGTACCCTATGTAACCGAGTTGGTGAGGTTACGCGGGATGGTGACAACGAAAAGAGTCCGAGATTATATTTCTTTACAAGTTATTTATTCGGCGTGGTGTGGATGAAATTTACAGTATTTACACTTTACAAAACGACAGTCACTAATAATATATTATGGCTTTCTGTAAATAAAAGGGAAAACAAATATTAAATCCTTCGAAATTCAGTTATCCATTCAAAATATTATACACAAATTCTGTATCTTTAACAAAACAGTTAATCTAATCCAACGCCAATTTCACTTCAGCAATCATTCTTAAAATAAAATCTTACAATCATTTTAAGGTTAAAGACACTTACCGGCGCAGTTGTAGTTTCTCCACCTATGCCTCACGGAGACTGACGGCTTACCGACTGAAGATAGGGGCCTAATAAACGCAGCCCGGTAATATCAATAATTAAACTGCAAAACTCTCCAAAGGAGTAAGGTGTGGTTTCAAGGATTGCAAGAAGTCAAATGCGCTGTACCCTACTTGCTTACTCTCCAGGAAATGTCTAGGAATCTCCGGAATGTTCACGCCCATGTGCCTATAGCCGTTAAGAGGTGCATTTAAATCGTCCGCCTTATGCAAATTATGCAGTTAAAGAACGCTAGCGGGCGCAAAGTGATCAACGCTGGCGGCGCTGTTCAACTTACTTCGCCTTCTGTGCAGTACAAGTTCCAAGCTTTTATATACAAAGAAAATAAACAAGGTAAACATTAGGTGTATTATACAGGGGCCTGGCAGCGTAGTTAGTCTGGCTGGTCACACCTAGATCAAGGACAGAAAATAATCTCGTGCCGACTGACACGTCTCACGCGGCGTATGGTTGTGGCCGTTTTGAGTGTGAAATCTGATGTTTTTTGTTGACGAGGATGAGAAATGTTGGCTGACTAAATAAAAAAATAAAAAACATTTTCGTGGGTTCCCTCGGAGGTGTTTAAACTAAAAATCAGACATATCCAAATTAATTCTGTTTCCACTTTTACCTTCCAACTTTCAGAATTGCGGACATTTCTGCATGATAGAGACTTGGGGTTTGGAATATGGCCACGCTGTCCTGCTACATACGCATTCGATTACCTTAAGTAGTATTGTAGATGGGGGTTCTGGCACAGTTACTTAAAAATGGGCGTGGTTGATGATAAAAAAATAAAAAAGAGGGAGGGGGTTGGTTGGTTGATGTCGATGACGTCATCAAGAAAAGGATGACGTCATGAAAGGTTTTAAAATTACGGGTAGAAGTAGGGGGTGGGGGTGTTAAGATTAAATAAAATGAAAAATCTCACTTATAAAATTGAAAAAAGTAAAAAATCTTACTTATAAAATTGAGATAATATTTTAAAATCTCACTAATAAAATTGAAAAAGTAAAAAAATATTAAAATGAGTCAAGGAGAAAAAGGAGAAAAAAAAAGAAAAAACAATCCGAATTTTTCAATTCAGATTGTGTCCACGTATTGTATGCATGTTGCTCGTCAGTTGAATAAATAATTTATTTTCTCTTCAACTGACGAGCAACATGCATACAATACGTGGACACAATCTGAATTGAAAAATGTTGGTGCTGAATGTGTTAAAATGACTCTTGCTCATTACAAGAGAACTATTATTTTATTTAATGAAAATCTATGAGCATGGAATTGGCTTGGTAATTATTACCAAGCCAATTCCATGTTCATGTTCTAATCCAGTCATAACTACAGATGTTGACCTTAATGACCTTTCAATCACATGATTGCTTGTATTAAATTTTGGTCGGTGCAATTTCAGTCGGTGCCAAAAATGCAAAATAAATTTTACAAAATCCAGTCTATGTGTACCCTGAACCAGCCCTAGTTATGCCGATACTGTTATCCCTTTTATTTGACCTATCAATTGCATTTTTCTCTGAGGTGAAAGCAATTTGGTCTAAAAAAAAAATTCTCAAGATGGTTGATACCAAAAATAAAACTTACTAAAGTTTATTACGTCATGCTATAAAATGAATACAATTGTATACTTCATACTGCACATGTTCAGTTTATTTTAATACAATACATTACATCTCTGGTTGATTTAAATTGTACACCACAAGTTTAACCCTTCTGTGACTGCAAGGGTCAAAATCAGTCAAAATGTTAATATATACTTGCCAAGGTATATCTTGAGCACTGAAAAGTTAAACACTGTCAAACCATACGTGAAGTAAGTACATTTACAGGTCAAAATGAGTTGACCATTTTTGACTGGTAAAAAGCATTATGTGGTATTGTTGAGGGTGGTCAAATTGACAGTCAAAACCAGTCAAAATTGCCCTGTGTGCACAGTTGGGTCAACAGTCAAAACAGGCAGTTGACTGATTTTGACAACTACAGCTACTTGCCACTAAAGTTCAGCTAAAGTAGGAGGGTTAATGACTATAAATGAAACCATACTTAATGAGAACTAAGAGGTTGTGAAAGTTTACCAAAACAAAGTTAGAACAAGTTGTTAGGATATTCGGTACATTAACAACTTTTGCTTAAATGTAATTACCAAACATTTACACTCCTATAAATGCATTTGAGCATTCTGATTGTTTTAATTCCATAACTAATATTTGCAAATTTAAATGTCTGATTGTTTTTAGATGGACATGGAGTCGGCCTCAATATCCAGTCTTTCAAAAAGTGGTCTACAACATTGATACTGTAAGCATAACCAAACAACTCCCCCCACAATATTTAATTGAGATTGATACCAAAACCCAACCGTTCACCCGAGGAGAACTTTGAGATAGTACTTGGGTATTTTGATATCTAGTACATGTATATTAACAAAATTAGATATTTATAGTAAAATGTACAAAGGTTACAGTATTGGTAATGCTGGCAAAACTGCTTTTATACTTCGGCTTACAATCAACATATAAGTTGATTAAAATCCTATTATTGAAAGCAAATAATGGAAGTGTATTGAGATTTGTAATTCTAGTGCAGAATTCACAAAAAGTTTTCTTTCCTATATTTGAACAGGAAATTATGTAAAGTGACAGCATCTTTTCTTTAAAGTGACGGCATCTTTCACAATGAAAACAACAAGGGAAATGCATTTAGATAAAAGAGTACTCTTTTTGTTACTTATAAATTACCAACCATGTCCTTATTAAAGATTTATCGTTCAAGAAGTGTACGAAGTGTGGCAGCCTGACTGAGGCCCCAAAAATATCCGGTTTCTGGTAATCGGTCGACTTCAAAATTGGTGCGGTGATGCGTTCTTCTTTTTTCTTTTTGACCAAAAGGGAAAAATATGACGCATGTATAGGCGGGGACCAATTTCCCATATACAAAGTATGTTGGCTAAGAGAGGCCTCACAAATCGTGCAAAAATTCATACCCATTATGTGAAAAAGTCATTTAAAACACAGCACGGCAGAATTCCAATTGATCTAGCAATTTTAGCTGCAATTGGACATCGTTTCATAGAAAAAAAGAATCTTAGAAATGCCGACGCGCAGCTCTGAGGCGACGTGCACAGAGACCAGAAACCGGCTACTATTTTAAGGGGGGCCTCAATTGTAAAACTTTAAAATATATGATAAAATATATTATTGTGGGTCCCGTCATATATATTTGATGAATAGCAAAACACACAAATGATACATCTTTGATTGAGTATGTCATTTCAGTTATCAGAATATGGATTCTGTGGCACACAGAAAAGAAGTGACAAAGTAGTTTGTAATAAACACGCATTTTTATAAACTGGCACACTGGTAGATAAATTAGCACATTGTTAGATCAGAACAGAGTGATACTCATAAAGACTCAAACATAAAATGTTTCATGTTCAGTTAAAGTTCTAAATGTATTAAAATATTCCCAATTTCGTTTTGTAAAAAATTTACTTGACATTTTTAGGTGTTAAAAGATCATGTGTACTTTTTTGGAGAGAAAAAAAAGGGAAAAGGAAATGATGTTTTAATAATGTTTAAAGTAATTGAGCTGCCACTCGTTCCTTGCGAAGACATTCACAGCCAGAGGCATCAATGGCCTAACAGCACTTCTTCCATTCGCCCCGCTTGAACAAATCCGGAATATCAACTATTCGAAAATAGTTCATCCGGATTTGTTCAAACGAGGTCCAGCTGGCCGTGAACTTCTTCTGCCGCACCCCTTCTTCTGTGCCCCGCAAACCACGTTCTATTATCTTTAATTTCATTACTTGTGAAGGATTGTACTTCAAAGTTGATGTTGCTGCTGCTGTTCCTGTGTAGAATTATTAGTTCTGCTAGTTCTAAATCATGATTATTTACGGGATTAACTGGTTCTGCTATGTCATTATTAATTGGGGTTATGTTTTCGTTCAGTTGTCTCTGTATGTTATAAATTTTAGCATTGATCGTTTGCTGGCCCTTGATTAAATCCCTACGTAACTCCAAAATAATTCTCCCCCACCTATTCTTCCCTCCACTCTACCATCCCTACCCACACCCTCCTCAACAAGCCCCTCACCCACACTCTCCACCACACCCTCTACAAAAAAAACAGTCTTCATTAAAGTCCATTACAGCAACCTCTTCATCTCCAACACTTTCCATTTCAACATCCCCACCTCCACCTGACCCCCAACTCCCACCTGACCCTGACCCTCCCACCCCCACCTGACCCTCTACCTGATCCCCAACCCCCACCTGACCTCTAACCACCACTTGATCCCCACTCCCACCTGACCATGATCCCCCACCTCTATCTGACCCCCATCTGACCATGAACCCTCACCCCCATCTGACCCCCCACCTCTACCTGACCCTCCACCTGACCTCCCTCCCCACCTACGCATGACCCGGCACCTCTACTTGACCCCCACCTGATCCTCCAACTCCACCTGACCCTCCAACTCCACCTGACCCACCACCCCCACCTGATCCTCCACCTCCACCAGACCCTCCACCTGACCCCCCAACCCCACCTGACCATGACCCCCACCTGACCATGACCTCCCACCTGACCATGACCTCCCACCTGACCTGCCACCCCCATCTGAGCCAGACCACCCACCAGACCCACCACCATACCCTCCACCTGACCTGCCAGCCCCACCAGTGGTACTTCCATGTTTTGTATACCTTTTGGTTTACCTTGTGAATGAGTTTGGCTTGGTTTGCCAGTGTTTTTTTTTGGAAGTTTAGTTATGCATTGGTTATGCAATTCTCAATCTTTTTTTGGAAGATATTGATATCACTCAGGAGAGTATAACGGGTTGGTTTAGCAGATGTTGGAACAAAGGTTAAACCTTTACCCAGGGCAATTTTCTCAATTTGAGATGGCTTTGCTATGGATAGGTTTGTGATAAATTGTTCATTATTTTTTTTGCTAATGTAGTCATTTGACTAGTATGGTATTGTTTGGTTTTATTCGAGCGTTCGAGTGAAAATCGTTTTGATTTTCGTTTTGATTGTGAATGTTTCGCTTCTTTGGAAAATTTCCTTTTAGCCATGGTAGAGAGATAAATTTATATCTAGTAGTATGTTATACGTATCTAATAATAATATATACTTTTTGTTCGTATTATATTAACGATAGTAATAATAAAGCAATGGCAGGATTAATCTCTTTTGAGAAGATGTGGTGGTCCTGAAAAGGACCGGTTTTAGTCTTGAAAAAAGACTGGTTGGTTTAGAAGGAGCGGTTTGGACTCACTCTCTTGGTCGCTTCTTCCCCCTTCTTCCACAGCACCATTTAGCACCTAAGCACCCTTAATTATGCAAACAATCTCTAAGGGCAAGGGGACACCCCCTCCCCTTAGATAACTCCCCAGGACACAGATCACTAATTGGGGCTCATGTCCCCCCCACTTTTCATAAGCTGTTGACGCCCATGGCCTGACCCCCACCTCCACCAGACCCTCCACCTGACCCAGGGCAGGATTAACACCTCTGAGGGCCCCTGGGCACCTGAAACTCCAAGGGCCCCCCCACGGGCACGGGTCGTTCGCGTGCGGCCGCGAAGCGGCCGTGCGCAAATATGTGCACGCGCGCTTCGCGCGCGTGCGCAAAATTTTGATTTTTTTTTTCATTTTCCTCTAAATATTCACAATTTGGTGATTGTCAATATTTAGATACCTTATTTGTCCAACTGACAAATAAGTCCTCAACTATACAGTCATTGTAGTCTGTCAGACAGACGCACAAAGGCCTACATGCTAAGCTGGCATTCATTAGAAAATGAGTTTCAATCAGTTGACTTGACTTTCATGAAATAAAGTTGATTTAATCAATAAAGGCAAAATAACAACACAAGGCTACTATTTCAAAGGATTTATTAATTTTCATTCACTATTATTCAGTGGTGGAAAGTAACTAAGTACATGTACTCAACTTTTTTTTATCTATTAGATAAATAAAATAAATTAGATAAAAACATTTTTGGGAAAACAAAAATTTTGAAAAAAAAAATTTGGAATTTTGTTTTTTTCAATTTTTTTTTTCGACCACCATGGAGGGCCCCCTGATGCCCAGGGGCCCCTGGGCACGTGCCCAAAGTGCCCATATGGTAGATCCGGCCCTGACCTGACCCTGACCTCCCATCTCCAACTGACCCTGCTCTGGTGCTGCAATCATGTCAATGCCATAATTAATCTCATCAAATGCTGCAAATGCCGGTGGGAAAAAACCCGTGTAGAGGCTGCCTTTTTTTTGTTCAGCTGGAACCTGAAAGAATAATATATGTTGAATAATGTATTAATTTGTGTTTTCCTAACTTTTGGGGTTTGATCTTTAAGAATAAAAGTATGTTTTCAGATTTTTAAAGCAAAGTTTAAGCTTTCAAGCTACTATTAAAACATTTGATAGATTGTTTATGTAAACTTTGCACATGTATGTTAAATGACATGGATCCCCTTGCGAATTAAATATTGTACACCTAGACAGTCTATATTGTACTATATTTAGTACTTGCTTTGGTTCAATTTCTGAGATTGGAAAATAATCCCTTTTTAAAAATGCCACTAGGGGGCGGTCTGAACTTTGATGATATCATCAAACATTTTTTGAGAATAAGATGTCACTATCACTTTATTTGCAGAAGTCATATTCAAATTTCCTATGATTTTTGAGATTATTATTTTTCTAAACCTGTCACAAGAGGGCACTGTGACAGGTGATGACGTCATCCTTCACATTTAAAAAAAGGTCACATGTCAATAGTAATTTCGTCCACTGAAGGCATACCATATCCGGTTTCGACCGGAAAGAGAGGTCTGATTCGAGAAGAAAGGAAACAATAGCAGAGATTGTCAAAATTGCAATTACACAATTTAAAATAAGTAATGCCAGTAATTAATTTGATTACAGTATCAGAGATCTGTAAAAGCCTAAATGAATGTCACAACAATGGTTTCATCTGCTAGTTTAAAAGAGGGCGCTATGAACATTTAGCGGTTGGACATAATAATTATGTCCAACCGCTAAATGTGCATAGCGCCCTCTTTAGTTTGAATTATTGGCACAGGAAACAGCATCGCCTAATCTGTTTATTAACCTTTAAAGTTGTATCGTAAACTACTTTTTTAAAGTTTTGGTCACGTGATTAAGATGAAACTTTCCAGTTGTCTTCATATTGACATAGATTGTTTAGATTCTAAATTTGACAAAATTCTGATCTATAATATTTTTGAGATAGAAATAATTTTTTCGATCTGTTTTAATTGTCCGTAGTGACGTAGTAATGACGTCATTGATCATAGTTTGGATATGTATATATTTCAAAGAATATTTCATACACAGGAACCATGTCAAAATTCCCATTCACATTGCCTCCAAATCTCAACACGAGGCCTGATTTTCGTGAAATAAGTATCATCATCCATTATTATGTTCTCCACCTTACTGAGTAGGTAATTTTACATTATATACTAGCTTTAGCACCCTATTTTATCCCCCCCCCCCAGATTTGTCAAGTTAAACATCAAATTGAAGCTATGAGATATGACCTTTTAAACTTTGCAAAATCGTTACTTCGTGTGCCACTAATTTGACCATCAAAGCATTTATGGTAACTCATTTCACAAGAATTACAAGCTATTAATGTAAGGAATTCAATTGTTTTTGTTTTCTAATAGGTCATTTAGTTCTTGAGATATTGGCTGTTGAACTTGGAAAAGTTGTGAGATTTAAGCAATAAATTAACAAGTGTGACTTGGAACACTATGCTTTTTATTTTAAATATTGACACTAGCCCAACACATGCTTTTCAAATACCATGCGAGATGATAAATCAACATGTAAAATCACTCATATGAAAATAGTTTGCCGGGGTTGTCGGTAGCCAGATCAACCTATTCACTGTTATTATGGGCATAAAGTCACAAAGTTGATTGAGGATAGAAGGGGACTACATGTATAGTAACTGGATTAAACTTGGCTGCAAATTCAAAGAGCAGGAAGTGTGGGTTAAATTGTTTGGGAGAGCTGGGGTTACTGAAGACACTGAAGCATGGAAGAGTATATAAATATTTCCCCTTTCCTTGTTTTTCCAACTTTACCAAGGAAAAGTTACCCTGTGAGAGAAGAGTCTTGACACTCCTGAGATTTCCATTTCCATGTTGTGATGAATTTTTCCCTACATGGAACATAATAGAAAGTTAGCTAATAATTGTGCATTTCATCCATGTTCATGTATCGGGTACCACAGAGTCTACTCAAAGCACAGCCGTATAGTAGTTGGGTGAAGAAGAAACAATACAGCTTATGTCAAATAGCTGATGTCTGCAGTCTTCAAAGCTTGTATGGATATCAGCTAATTAGCCTTTCATTAGAAAACGAGCTTATAACTACTACATGATAAAGTTGGAAGAAAGCTTGCATCCGTGCTTTCCTCTTCCCCTGCCTCCCGCAGAAGAGTTGTCAAAAGTAAATAATACCTAATTCAAACAAAATTAAATGTAATTATATCCACTGGATCAAATCTGATAATTGGTTGCCCTTTTCATTTTGTTTATGGAAAAACCTGTCAATGTTAGATTTAAATGAAGCCAACATTGGTATTTATCTCTTGGTATTAAGCCTTGTACAAAAATAAATTTAACTGATGGACTGCATGTTTGTATACTGAGAGTGATCTTTATTTATAATATACTTCACTTTCAGGTCAAGTTTATAACAAAAATATGATAAATTGACAATGATAGTGATACTGTAATCAAGGATCTCCTTATTGTGACATGCTTCTAAACTGTCTTTGTTTTCACCTATACTGCAAATAATTAAAAAATAATTTATAACATTTTAAAACAAATTCTACATTGATTTTTACATTTTCAAGGTTGTACACATGATTGGCAAAATGTCTGTAGCTGCATCCATACTACAGAATTACAACCTAAAGATCAGATGCCATTTTCTACATAAATTTTTAGACATTGAAATAATCAAAGAGTTGTATGGGTGCTTGTAAATTGCTAATAAAACAATGAAATACATATTTATTTTAACTGTCTGTTGGGTTTCATGACTTGACTTTTGTGGTTACACACTTCCCTCCCCCCACAATCAATTGAAACCACTTTGTTGACCTGTTTAACCTACTTGTAACCAATCTAGAAATGAGTGTGCATGGTCTTACACATGTAACAAGTGAAATGACTTCAGTGTAAATGAACCCAACAATGATCCTTTGTTGATAAGAAAACTGAATCAATCTGCATTTATAATAAATGTAAGCTATGTATGTACGATTTAGTGACAGTTCAGAATGAGTGACATTCAGGGGTTGTCATTGGAATCTGTAATTTTGGAATAAAATGCCTGCCCCCTCGCTCAAGTTCTTGGTGATGGCATGTACTGCCACACATTTGTTTTCGAAAATTCTTTGGTCTATCATTGCAGAACTATACAATCCAATAACTAGGGAAGGGGAGGGGCAAACAAGCAATACAAGTATAAGGGGCCCAAATTACCAATTCCATTGACTGACGACTGGTGCTTCATTATGTCGAAAATCACAGCCAGCATCAATTCTGCATAGCTAAAGTTGCAAGATGTTTCTGTCCTCTTTCTAAAAAAGATTTAAGATTGAAAATAGGGCTTAGATTTAAATAAATGTTGTTTAACTGACATGGATTGGAAAGGTGGTTATCATATACACCCCTTCTCTTGGACTGAAATGCCAGTACTGCTATAGCAAAAAATAATAACAAATTATACTAAACCTTAATTTTTTGTAATACACAACCATTAAAACTAAATGAAATGTTCATCATTAGTATGAAGACCCTTTCTCAAACGATCTGTTAACGTAAGACGTTAAACCATACCATCGTGTAGCCTACAAACTGAAGATTGTTGATGACTTGAACAGTTACGATACTGCATTTGGATGTGGTGTCAATGCCGTGTCGGGGTGCTGTAGGCTGGAACTCAGTCTGAGCCATGATACATCGGAGTCAACATGTTGTAAAAAATAATAGTTAAGTTTTATGAAAGTACATGGAATAAAGTATTTGAAATTTCAGAGAAGTTCTAATTTATGTGAATGGGGAAAATAGTGTATAATTTTAGAGTTGCTGGACCATTGCAATTGAAAAGGGCATTGGTTTGTTTTCAAAATTGCACACAATTATTCTTGACAATGTGTAATAAATTAAAGAAATGTTCTCGCACGAAACTCACAAGACCTATTGTGTCAAAACTCCAATTACGAGTCTAAACAATTACGTCTGAGCCATGGGCACCACACACGCAAACAGCGTCGATATCGATTGTACATGTAGCTCCATTGTAACCAAAGATCGTGAAGCGCATGATACTGCGCCTTGCGGCGCTACACGATCTTTGATTCTTTCATGCAACGTAATTGAAACGTTTTAAATAAATTTTGATTTAGCGTAATTCGACACCTGATGATGACGTAATCATGACGTCACAGCAAACGGTTTCGTCTGCTTGATATGTTCTGTTTATGTGTTAAGTTTGAAGGCTGTATATGCTTAGCAAGGATGCCTTTGTTGCCGGACAGTCGCCACTGAGAAAAAGAAGTAAAAAAAAACTTTAAAAACTAGAGCTTAAGTGTTTGTTAGAACAAACACACGGTGTTCGAGTCAACTTCCGGTTCAATCAAATTATCATCGATGATGTCAATATCATATTGTGCAAGGGTTTATCATCTTTTATAATAACAATATCAATTTCATATTCAAAAGACATATCAATTTTGTGTTAGAATGTGTTGAATTTGAACTTCCTGTTTGGGCAGGAAGTAAAGGTCACATTAGGTGGTTTGAAGGTCATATATGACCTCCTCATGATTATGAAAAAATAACAAATTTGTCAACTTATACATCAAATTGAAGCTATGAGATATGACCTTTTAAAATTTGTAAAAATCGTTACTTCGTGTGCCACTAATTGGACCATTGGCAAGCATTTATGGTAACTCATTTCACAAGAATTACAAGCTATTAATGTAAGGAATTCAATTGTTTTTTTGTTTTCTAATAGGTCATTTAGTTCTTGAGATATTGGCTGTTGAACTTGGAAAAGTTGTGAGATTTAAGCAATAAATTAGAAATTAACAAGTGTGACTTGGAACACAATGTTTTTTATTTTAAATATTGACACTAGCCCAACACATGCTTTTCAAAAACCATGCTAGATGATAAATCAACATTAAAAATCACTCATATGAAAATAGTTTGCCAGGGTTGTCGGTAGCCAGATCAACCTATTCAGCGTTATTATGGGCATAAAATCACAAAGTTGATTTAGGGTAGAAGGGGACTACATGTATAGTAACTGGATTAAACTTGGCTGCAAATTCAAAGAGCAGGAAGTGTACCTGTGGGTTAAATTGTTTGGGTGAGTTGGGGATTACTGAAGACACTGAAGCATGGAAGACCATATAAATATTTCCCCTTTCCTTTCCTTCAGCTAATTAGCCTTTCATTAGAAAACAAGCTTATAACTACTACATGATAACGTTGGAAGAAAGCTTGCATCCGTGGTTTCCATCTTCCACTGCCCCCCGCAGAAGAGTTGTCAAAAAGTAAATAATTCCCAATTCAAACAAAATTAAATGTAATTATATCCACTGGATCAAATCTGATAATTGGTTGCCCTTTTCACTTTGTTTATGGAAAAACATTTCAATTTTAGATTTAAATGAAGCCAACATTGGTATTTATCTCTTGGTATTAAGTCTTGTACAAAAATAAATTTAATCTTTATTTATAATATACTTCACTTTCAGGTTAAGTTTATAACAAAAATATAATGATAAATTGACAATGATAGTGACACTGTAATCAAGCATCTCCTTATTGTGACATGTTAAACTGTCTTTGTTTTCACCTATAGTGCAAATAATTCAAAAACAAAATATAAAATTTGAAAACAAATTCTACATTGATTTTTACATTTTCAAGGTTGTACACATGATTGGCAAAATGTCTGTAGCTGCATCCATACTACAGAATTACAACCTAAAGATCAGATGCCATTTTGTACATAAATTGTTAGACATTGAAATAATCAGAGTTGTATGGGTGCTTGTAAATTGCAAATAAAACAGAGAAATACATATTTATTTTAACTGTCTGTTGGGTTTCATGACTTGACTTTTGTGGTTACACACTTCCCTCCCCCACAATCAATTGAAACCACTTTGTTGACCTGTTTAACCTACTTGTAACCAATCTAGAAATGAGTGTACATGGTCTTACACATGTAACAAGTGAAATGACTTCAGTGTAAATGAACCCAACCAAGATCCTTTGTTGACAAGAAAACATAATCAATCTGCATTTATAATAAATGTACGCTCTGTATGTACGATTTAGTGACAGTTCAGAATGGTTGACATTCAGTGGTTGTCATTGGAATCGGTAATTTTGGAATAAAATGTCTGCCCCCTCCCCCAAGTTCTTGGTGATGGCATGTACTGCCACTGGTGATGAGCCAACACATTTGTTTTTGTTTTTTAATTCTTTTATTTTAATTCTTTGGTCTATCATTGCAGAGAAATTTCAGAGTTCTAATTTATGTGAAAATAATGTCACAGTGAACATGCTGTAAAAAATAATAGGAAGGTTTTATAAGTACATGGACCAAGAATAAAGTATTTGAAAATTCAGATAAGTTCTAATTTATGTGAATGGGAAAATAGTGTATACTTTTGGAGTAGCTGGACCATTGAAATTGAAAAGGGCATCGGTTTGTTTTCAAAATTGCACACAATTATTCTTGACAATGTGTAATAAATTAAAGAAATGTGACCCGCTCCGTCGAAATGAGACTTGTCCCCGGACGGAGGTTTCCGTGTAATTCGACTCTGAACTTGTGCTCGCCAAAAAAAAAAATGGAAAAACATTGCATATCGATTTCTAGGTTTTTATATTTTTAGTTTGATAAAATCTCGAACAATCTTATGGTAAAAATATTAATAAATCCATAAAAAAGGACGATTTCTGGACAATGTCTGTATCATGTTTGTCTTTCATGTGGCCTCCGTTAAATCCAAACAGGTCAAAATATCCTTGTTTTCGAGACAGCAACACGAGTAGTTCCGTTAACGTTAAACGTACGTGTTTGGTATCAAAAGAAAGGTCATGACCTCAACTGCGCACTTTTGTGGCAATGACTAAGCAGTATGGAGCTCTAATAGTAGTTTTAAGCCGCAAAATAAATTGTTAGCCAACGAGCCGAATCATCGGCAAGGTAGAAGAAATACAGCTCTTTGATTGGACAACAGTAAGCAACCAGTTGTCTGAGCATGCGCAGTTTACCAGAAAATGAATGACGTCACCCTTAATGGCGTACGATCTTTCAGCCAACTCCAGGCCCAACTTAGCCGGTTATACAGACCCGAGTCTAGGCCTGGGCCCCGCCGCTCCGTAAGCTGGCTATCTGCATACACCTAGCCTAGTGCATGCACTGTGCAGTTCGCGTGTACCAATCGAGCCATACACCATGCGAAACATGCACACGTCAGTGGGGTCGAGTTGGTTACAATATTAATGCATTCGAATCACCGTTTTGTAGTGTTTCAAAGTCGTAATAATTGGCCTTATTGTCATAAAAGTCTGAATATCTGTTGACTTGAAATCATGATTTTGTTGAACAATACAATTTAAAGGTAAATCATGTTTTTAAAAGTTACCAACTTGTGAAATATTTACGACGGAAGCCTTCCGAAAAAACAGTCCAATCACAGAGAAAAATCTGTTTTCATTTCTCCATGGTACAATACACGGACAGACGGTCGAGTTTGAGAGTGCACAATGTATGTACAGTAAAATCGTCCCGCAACACAGACATCTTACGCCGCGACTCCACACACAGCATAGCAGGCGGAATGAAGACGCAGGCCGGTGTGGACAGCCGGTGTTTGGTACAAGGGCTGATTAATTATTCATGAGTTGTACATCGAACGATAGCTCGCGCGCTTGCTCTGTGTGTGGACCAAGTTTAATGTTGATTTTCTCCGAAGCGCGAAATTCAAAAACGAAACGGGCCGCAAAGTGATGGTTGTCTTCATCGCTCGATAATTCCGGAATGGAATAAGCTACGGAAATAACATTTGTATCATTGGAAAGCCCGTGAGTTACTTGTTAACCTAGTATACATATCTATGAATGTCAGATCTGGGGGAAAGGTCTCATTTCGACGGAGCGGGTCACAAATGTTCTCGCACGAAACTCACATCAAAAGAGAAAGGTATTTAAGGAAATTGCCGAGTCTCATATATATACTCATATAGTTTCATGTGATTGTGAGAGAGGCCTCAGGGAGCAGGACCTACAAGTACATGTATTGTGTCATGAATATTGTGCATTTTTCCTGTGAAATAATTATCTATGTAAGTTGATTTGTATCTGAGAAGGGTAACAAATTAAGGAAAAGTGCAGTAAACAATCACTACTACACTAGGCTACTTATTTAATTTGTGCACAAACTGAAGATTTTTGGAGAAAACAAAAATTACAAAATATGGCATAAAGTTTCTACTGAAAAATTGCCATAACCTTAACAACTGAATTTTCCTATCCTTATTTATATTCTAAATACATTTTGGTGACATCTGTTCATATTTTGTTAGAAAAGGGGCGAGTTGTTTACTGTCCAAAGTATGTTCACGTAACTAACGTTACTCGTTAGTTAAACAGGCACAATGCAACGATGAATGGCCAGCCAACCGACGCTTAAAAAATTGCTTTTCTTGTATAAAAACACGAAGATAAATACAGGAAATCCTCTTAAAAACTAACTTCAAGATACCTACCCTTTACGACTGTGTTGGCTATCCATTCTTTCACGGAATCGAAGACCTATTGGGTCAAAACTCAAATTACGAGTCTAAAAAATGACGTCTGAGCCATGGGCACCACACACGCAAACAGCATCGATATCGATTGTACATGTAGCTCCATTGTAACCAAAGATCGTGAAGCGCCTGATATTGCGCCTTGCGGCACTACACGATCTTAGATTCTTTCATGCAACGTAATTGAAACGTTTTAAATACATTTTGATTTAGCGTAATTCGACAACTGATGACGTAATCATGACGTCACAGCAAACGGTTTTTCTGCTTGATATGTTCTGTTTATGTGTTAAGTTTGAAGGCTGTATATG